>OX382261.1:5366909-5998931 GCA_947507595.1 Pyralis farinalis | reverse complement strand
ACTTACATGTACATAAATGTAAATTTCACGAACGAAGGTACGATATATTAGAAGTGAAGTCATCGCCCCGTTACAGTAACATAAGTATACATGATAAAAATACAAAATTTTAGGGGTTTTTCTAATCTACTCTTACATCTCACCTTTCTTGATATATTTGTCAGGATTGCTATTCTCCATGAAGTAAGGACTGACGGAATGTGTTGCCGGAGATAGTTTCGGTTCGTCCATGGGCAAATCCCTCAGAATCCCAGCACATTCTGGCCTCACCGCCACCAAGGGTAACTTGAATTCCGCAGTTGCCGACTGCATAAATAATATTGTGAAAGTACAAGAGAAGTGAAGACTCGTTTTGAGAAATCTATCAACTTCATAACAGAAGTCCTCAAGTTCATCTTTTAAAATTTTCGCACTTAGAACATTATTGTATTATTTTGACAGATCACCACAATTAGTACGAACTTGTAATCATTACCCGAGTAGTGATAAATTCATGGCAAAACCACCCTCTTCTTTCTATCTTTAAAACGTTACCGAATTCATTAGAATTGGCGGGGTCCGCAACCTAAAAACCTAAGGATTTGGCGAAGATTTTGACATGAAACAACTGCCTCAGACCTCCGCAACCCAGAGAGAAATCCAGACTTTTCTTAGTCATACGTCTCCGAAATATAATTTATTGGACATGCATGTTTCCTCACTATGTTTCCTTCACCGCCAAGCCAGTATGAGTTATAAATATGTGTCATAAATTAGTAAACACTAATTTTAGGTGTATATGCCTGAACTCGGGTTCGTACCCGGGACCAGTTGGTGAATAGGCTGGCTCGTTACCCTCCAGGCCAATACTGCTCACCTGGCACTAACACCATATCAATGCAGATTATTTAACATCCTCCTTTGAAAAAATATTATCCGTTTTCTCATCTCATCATTTACTAATATTATCTTTTTTATCTCTCTCTCTCAAATGATCTCAATATTGACTTCAGTGCCCGTTCGTTATCCTTTCAAATCTTCTCTCTTCATTCATCGTCTTTCTCTCTTCTTCACGTTACTTATTAAATGTTAAATTCTTCACTTACAAATCTATCAACCAGGTCCCATGGTTGTCCCATCCCGGCCTGAAGGTCGACGACTCTTTCTAGTTGATGTCTAGCTGCCCTTTGGCTAAGTTGCACCCGCTGGAACTCTGATAAGGCTTCTGTTGCCGCTACGGTGTAACGCTGGCCGAAGTGTGCGTTTAGTCGTGGTAAAAATCCTAATAAGTACAATATCATTATACTACTTATAATAGTTATAATTATAATACATTATGGGCAGATTTTGTATTTATTAATGATGAACATGTCGACGACCACTCGTAATATGACATCAACTTTTTAAGTACCTAGTAGTAGTAAGTAGAATTTTGGTCGAAGTCTGTAAAATTGGAATGCCATGAATACATGGACAGAGAACGGAGGGAGTATAGCGGGAGAACAAGATGAGCATCAAATTTCAACAGTAGAGTAACAATAAAAAATAGGGAAGAGTAAAGGGCATTGAAATATATGAAGAAAATTTGTTGTTACTATTATATCTTTTTGAAAAAATGACGAAACAGATATACAATGCAAAAGTGGCAGGATGTAAGAGCCGAGGAAGACCGAGACTAACCTACCATGACCAAATTGGTCGTGTTTTATCAGAAGGTGAAGTCAGGAGCCCCAGGAACCGGCGAGCGTGCATGAAAAGAGCTATGAATGTCACAGAAGCGAGTGAAGTATGTAAGGACCGCGTCTTATGGCGCTCGGTTCTCTCTACATACCCCGCAAGGGACCTGGCGTGAAGATATACATACATACATACGTAATATCTTTATTGTAACTTAAATGTAAACTACATTGAATATAAAAATAATGGTACACTGGCGAACTTATCTCTAATAGAGAACCTAGAACTATTGATAGAAAAGTAATAAAAATAAGTTGAGGTAAAAGAAAAGAAGAAGTCGAAGAAAAAGTATGGAAGAAGTACAAAATTATGCAGTTTCTTTTTTTTTTATACAACATCGGGAGGCATACAAGCATATGTTTCACCTGATGTAATATAGTTAAGTGGTTACCGTAGTCTATAATCGCTGGTAATACATTAAGTATCACTCGTGCGACCTTTGCTGCTGACACAGCAGTCAGAACTTACTGATGACCTCACTCACACGCAGGAACACATCAACCCTCCAGGGAGTTTGTTATTTGACTGCGGTGACGGTATGCTTCCATGCGCCCTACCTCTCTAAAAAAAATTCGTAAGTTTCTCTAAAAAGACCATCTTGGTGGACACAGAAGCAGGAATAGAGTAAGTAATGAATCCTGTGACTGTTGGAGCGGCACTCGGCGGCGGTATCATAAATCTATACTACTGGGTGGATGTATAGGTATGCCGAGAAACGTGGTTGAAATGTGTTTGCGACAAACGGCAGTTTGCAAAAATTAAGTACTGACGGAAGCACATAAAGTAACATCGACCACATTTTTTGTAAATTTATCTTCCACTAGCTGTGCCCGCGACTTCGTCCGCGCGGAATAGTTTTTTTAAATTATTTATTTATATTAATAAAACTCAATAAAATTTCTAAAATAAAGGTTGCCTAAGTAACTCCTTGTTACATCAGCTATCTGCCAGTGAAAGTCCCGTCAAAATCGGTCCAGCAGTTTCAGAGATTAGACGTAACAAACTGACAGACGGACAGACAGACAATAATTGTAAAAATATTCATTTTGGTATATGTACTGTGTATACATCCATATGCATTTAGTAAAAAGCGGTTATTTTAATATTACAAACAGACACTCCAATTGGGGGTCATGTCCCAGAAGCGTGCTCGTTCGCGACCCCTGCCAATCAGTCGATTCCAATTCTGGCCCAAAAGCGCACCGATGTGCGGATTAGGGCGTCCCCCGTAGGAGCCGCGCACCGATCCGCCCCCGTCGGTGCGAATATAATTGCATGCGGCGGTGGGGGCCGCCACCCACCACGCAGCGCCAATTCCGGCGGGACGAGGGGAACCGAGTGCCGCATAGGCACGTGGAATGTGAGAGGTGGATTGAATGATAAGACGAATGAATTGATAGACGTAATGAATGATAGACGTTTGGATGCTTTATGTGTGACAGAGACTAAGCGCAAGGAGAGCGGCACCGATGATCTGCCCGGTGGGATGATGGCCCTTTGGTCTGGGGTAGACCGGGACGATCATGCCAGTGCTGGTGTAGGTGTCGTACTCTCCTCTCGCTTAGCTACTGGTGTAAGCGATTGCTGTTTGGTAGGGCCTAGACTTCTCTGGGTTCGTATTAAACTGGGCATCACGCGAGTATTTCTGGTTGCAGCATACGCTCCCGTAAGCTCAGCGTGTGCTCAAGAACTGGAGAAGTTTTGGGAGTCTGTGAGGGATGTTCTGGACTTAGCTGAAGGGAATGAAAGAGTGATTATGTGTGGAGATTTGAATGGATGGGTTGGGACCAAGCGATACAGCTTTGAAGCTGTTCTTGGCCCGTATGGAGATAAGAGAGTGAACGAAGCAGGTAAGTCAATACTAGATTTATGTATGGAACGAAACCTCCTCGTGTCGAATACTTTATTTCATCATAAGGATATTCACACGTATACAAGGAGAAGGAATGACCAAAAAAGTGCGATTGATTTTAATAGATAATCGTCTCCGAAATGTTATAATGGATACAAGAGCCTTTAGAGGCACCACTCTTGAGACGGACCACTACCTGGTGGTAAGCTGGTTTGTGGGCCTTTTTAGGAAGTGGAGGCACTGGCGAGTGCGTATCCCTTTCGGAGATCATGAAAGGATAATGAACAAAAAATTGCAAGATGAAAGTGTAAGGAGAATGTAAGTGCATCTAGTAAGTGAGAGACTTGCAAATGCAAGACTCTCCGACTCAGATGTGGATGATTGTTGGAAAGTTTTGAAAGAAAGTATGGTGGATAGTGCAAAAGAAGCTTGTGGATGCGCAAAGAGACGTAAAACAGCGAAAGGAGATGCCTGGTGGGATGCGGAGGTTAAATCCTCCGTAGCAAGAAAGAGGAAAGCGTGGCTGGATTACGTATCATATTTGCCCTTAAATGAAAATATGAGAGAAAAGAAGAAGGAAATGTACCGTCTATGCAAGAATGAAACCAAGGCTTTAGTGAAAGAGAAGCGTGAAAGACAAATTATGAATGAGGAAGAGAGGCTGACGAAAAACTTCGAGGCAAATACCAAACTCGCATCCAGAATGGATAAGATAAAGTCTAAAGCTGGTGTCATTCTTGCCATAGGGCCATCAGTTTGATCAGCTTAGCAGCAAAAGTATATGGAAAGGTGATTGAAAGGAGAATGAGGGTGAAATCCGATGAAATGCTGTGGGACGCACAAGGAGGTTTCCGAAATGGAAGGGGATGTACGGATCAAGTTTTCTCGCTCCGCAATATCGTGGAGAAGCATCTGGCCATAGACCAGAAGGTTTTCTGCGGTTTTGTGGATCTTGAGAAAGCCTTTGATAGGGTTGTGCGAAAGGAACTGTGGGACATATTGCCGAGATATGGGATTGACGGTTCACTGCTCCGTACTGTGCAGTCCACTTACAAGGATTGCTCAGCATGTGTGCGGATAGATGGTGGCATGTCACCCTGGTTTGATGTCAAAATTAGTGTCAAACAGGGTTGCATGCTATCTGCTAGGCTATTTATCTTGTATCTCGATAGTTGTCTGCAGAGAATAAGGTCAACGAATGTGGGATTGCGCATGGGTGACCTAGTGGTGAACTGTATGCAGACGATGCCGTGCTATTAGCAGATACACCATCTGAACTGCAAACACTGGTCACAATGATGAAAGACGAATGTATGGAGAAAGGCTTACTACTGAATGCGAAAAAAACAAAGATAATGGTATTTGAAAGAGAAGAATCCAGAATTAATGTAAGGATTACGATTAATGATGAAGTGTTGGAACAAGTGGATGAGTTTGTATATCTTGGATGCGCTTGCATGGATGGAAGGTACACCGCAGATGTGGAAAGACGAGTGACTGCTGGAAATAGTGTGAATGGAGCGTTGGGAAAACTTCTTGGCAGTAAAATCCTGAGCCAGACTGCATTGTGGGACCAACACTGCATTGTGTATAGCGAGTTGTGCCAACTCGCTATACACAATGCAGTGTTGGTCCCAACGCTAACTTATGGAAGCGAGAGCTGGGTATGGCAGAAAGAGCATGAAAATAGAATAAACGCGGTCGAAATGCGAGCACTGCGCAAAATTTGTGGCGTACGGCTTGTAGACCGTATTCGCAATGATGATGTTAGAAACAGAGTTGGTCTGAAGAGAGCGTCGGTGTTAAAATAAGAAGAGGCATGCTTCGATGGTTCGGACATGTAGAAAGAATGCAAGATGAAAGAATGACGAAGCAGATATACAATGCAAAAGTGGAAGGATGTAGGAGCCGGGGAAGGCCAAGACTTACCTACCATGACCAAATTGGTCGTGTTCTATCAGAAGGTGATGTCAAGAGCCCTAGAAACCGGCGAGCGTGCATGAAAAGAGCAATGAATGTTAAAGAAGCGAGTGAGATATGTAAGGATCGAGTCACGTGGCGCTCGGTTCTCTCTGCCTACCCCGCAAGGGATTTGGCGTGAACTTATAGATAGATTATATAGACACTCCAATTTTATTTATCTGTATAGATAACACCCGAATCTATTAACTACAAGGTTATTCGTATTAATCGTAGGTAAATTGTTATATCTAATGCACAAAATATCGTGGTAAAACTTAATATTTGTGGTGCAAAAAAGTATCACGCTACAGCTAGGTATGTTCGTTGTTTCTAAGTAAAACAGAACCTACTTAGCTCAGTGTTTACCTTCGGACTAGTATGTATGTAGTGTATTCGCACGAATAGGTACTAAGTAGTTTTATTGCAAACTTCCTTGACATTAGATGTCTATGAGACAAAAAGATTAAAACAATAATAATTTCCATGATTCAGAACTACAAGGACATACGGTATAGTATTTTTAGGCCGTTATGTAGTAATGCCGTACTATCAATAGTATGCCTATCGATAATTGACCTTAAATATCAGTTAGGATATCGATAGTACTAAATGTAGTAATACTATTGAATAATGGCAATACTATCGATAGCATCGATAGAATTGGGACCCGACAGTCTCTATACTATTGATACTATCGATAGTATAGCCATCCACGAATGAATTACTATCGATAGTATTGACACAATCGATTGTTTAAGTTTATGGCTAGTAGAGATTCCACGAAACGACTTTAAACGCTCGTGTTCAATAACAAGGATGCATAAAACCCACCTTATGAAGCGCTATTACTTAACATTTACTACAGTAATGTTTCATCCATTCACAAGCGATTTCTAAGCATTCTGATAACTTCAGTCACTGAAATGATCTATCTGATCAAATCATGAAAATTATATCCGCCATTAGTAACGGAATTATCAGGATGATAATTACGGTACTAATGGCGGCCCTATATGTCCGAACTTCAGAAACCGATAACTTTATAATAACCTCAGAATACAGAACTGTATTCTGAGATAATAACATAACCATGCTAATATAAACAACTATATTCTATTATCAACTTCGAAGACAACTACAGCCAAGTATCTGGTAACTTGCAGTCTAGTCTAGTACTTATGCCGATGGACTGTATTGCAGGCGGCGTGGGTTTAAACCCCGGTTGTCGGACCACCTGCGTTATTAAGTGCTCAAAAGTAAATATTCAAACTTCTTTTTAAATTCTGGTCAAAATAGTTACCATTTATTAGTGACTGACACCAAATTGCAAACAAATGCAAATCAATATTAGATATAGTTTTTTCCTCCTAGTATGTAAAGTGTAATAAGCTGATAATGTCTCTTTCCTCCCGTTATAATTCTGGATTTTCATAACTATGTAGTTGCTAAAAATTACGAAAATGACAAAAAGACGTCTTCTTTAGTAACTAGATAAGAAACATTAAAAATAAGGTATCTTATTTTAATGTGTAGGTATGCACTGTCAAAAACTGACAGTTGTGTGCATGAACATGTTTGCTTGTCATGATCTGGGTGTTTTTAAGAGGTAGGTAGGTAGGTAGGTCGCATCAAAGCAGCCTGTCTGGGGAAGTACCTACGCCTCACAGAAAACCGCAGCCAAATAACAACTCCCTAGAGGATTGTTGTGTTTCTGCGTGTGAGTGAAATCACCAGTAAGCGCATAAGGAGTTACTGTGTTAGCAGCAGATAAGGCATCACGCGAATGGACACTTAATATGTATTGCAAGCGTTTATAGGCTACGGTAACCCCGTACCAAGTGTATGCCTCCCGACATAGTATAAAACGTACTTTACGTAGCCCACTATCAACACTATGTGAAACTGCGGCTGAAGGGGAAGTTTTACCTACGTACTGTCGGAAGAACAAACACAAAGCTTTGTGTAAATGAATTGATCCCGTTACCCCTACTTTAACACGGGACTTAGCTCTATAACATATAGGTACCTATATAGTTAACAGTTGCCGCCCGGCGTCATCTGATACTGCAACTGGAGCGGACAGGTCTTGTACCGTTTCCTCAGATCTTGCCCGTAGATACGTTCTTATTGCCTACATAGATTTGTATTTGATATGCGCTTGTTTAGTATTGTAGGGGAGTTATTCTCGCAAGAATAATTGACATTTATATTTTGACAATCTACAAACAATACGACATGAGATGTTCAAGACGATTTGAAAAGCAGAAACTTTTGAAGCGGACGACGTAGGTCAAGACGAAATATCTAACGAATAACCTCGTCTTTATCACTTCTTCCTTATAACATAAGCTTTCGACGTTAGTATACCTAAATATAATTTTTTACATAGATACATATCATCACGCCTGTCTCCCATTGGGGTAGGCAGAGACTATAGAACGCCAGGTGCACCAATCCAAACATACCCCTCTCGCTTCTCCCACACTCATCGTCTTTGGGTACTTTTGATTTGGCCCTTTTTCAACACATCACCAATTTGATATATATGTGTGCGTCTAGGGCGGCCCCTCCCGACATCACCATTCACTCTTGCCTGATTCACTTCTATAATGTAATAGACGTAAATTTTTGTCACTCACAAATAAAGACGGATAAAACGCATTTTAAAATTTTCTAGAGGTATATTTAAATATTCACCTTGTAACGGACCACAATGAAATAACATTGTTGTCGTCACAAATAAAAATAACCTTGCAATCATATGGATATATGTAGCCGAATTATGTATAAAATAACGCCTAGGAATGTAGGTACATCGTTCGCTACTTCATTTA
Organism: Pyralis farinalis; assembly: GCA_947507595.1. Classification (NCBI taxonomy): domain Eukaryota; kingdom Metazoa; phylum Arthropoda; class Insecta; order Lepidoptera; family Pyralidae; genus Pyralis; species Pyralis farinalis. The sequence continues at coordinate 5,990,567 of OX382261.1, read as the reverse complement.
ATAGGTCATTGTCGTTCATACTTGGTTTGAAAGACGCTTCACATAGTGCTCGATTCTCGCTGCCTGCCTCGCGGGCGAGCGGGCGTGATAATATGTTATTGAAGGTATCACGGCTGTATGCTTAGGAAAAATGTTAACTTGTAAGAGGGTAGACATATACCAGACGAAGTGGCGTGATATTCTTGAACTACCAATCAGCGAGCGGTTACGAGGCTGAGATAAAAGGTGTGTGGTGATTCATAACCAGTATAAACTACTTAAATGGAATGAAATAGATTCGAATATTGAATGACGAGTTGCTATAGAACATTCTAGAATATTTTGGAAAGAGAGACAGAGATACGCAGAGAGGGGTGAAGAGGCTTGATGGTAGGCGAATGATATAAAAACGGGTGGTTCGTTAGTTCATGGCTTTTTTAGTGTGAAATTTTAAGGTAATAAGACGTATCGATAATTGTTCGTGAAGGGCCTTTTTGTCGGTGTGAATCTCTGGGGTGATAGGCGTATCGCTGATAAATCGCGGAACGGTTCTTTTTATCATTAATTTTAATTTCTTTGTGTTAATATTGTGTTGAGAACGGCATTGAATCTGTGCCTTTGAGCTGCGTAGCGAGATATGGGACAATTAAGTTGTCTAATTGATCGTAACGTTAGGCTTGGGCATGGAATCAATGTAATTGTAGTTAACTTAATATTGAATAACCCGGTGGTTAATATTTCGCTAAAATTCAGGTTGATTGTTCAAATTGTGTGCAGCGTGGCCGAACCTACGGTGCTCAGGCGCCGATGGTGGTAGCGTGGGGCATGTTGAGCAATCAAAATGGCGCGGTTTTGTGATATGCAAATTCTAGGAATTGAAACGTAGCATTATTTGTCCGCGAAGGGGGTTTCTTTTATGGAATTTAACTTCTCGTGTTAATTTTGTTTAAGTATAGCGTTGATTCTTTATCTTGAGCATTGTGCACGGAATTGGCGGTACATCTGCCGATTTTTGTGACGCTGCGCTGGGATGTTGATTCAATGTGATCGCGGTTAAGTAATTAGGTCATAAATCGGGTTCTAATATTTCATCGGATTTAGTGTTGGTTATTTGACTGTGTTGTACGAAGTGGCCAGAATTCCAAGGGTCACAGACCTTTGAGTATGGCGGCGGTACCTAGTTAACTAACCAACATTGTCAGGCGAGTTCTAACATCGACAATTTGGTTAAATAGGGATTGTGTTATTTCACACTGAAGAAATTTAGCTCTCTTAGGGACGTAACTTCGTAAAAATACGAGATTGATACCTCACGGAGCCTACGAAGTCTCGTATAGAGTAGGCGTAGGAAGCTGGTAAGCTGTGGGACGGGCCAGCGACTGATTTTGCCCTTAAAGGGATCAGTTACGTCTCCCAGGTGCTTGGGTTCGCGAGCTTTCAAAGTGGTAGGAGCTCGTCGAAGTGAATTCCGTCCAGCGTATGCGGGCCATGGAGATTGATCGCAACCCAACCATACTGGTCTCATTTATTTATATATATATATATACACACACATTTATTTCCTCTGTTAGGAGTCATGGTTCGTGTCCCAATTAGGTTAGGACCATGACGTACACACAGTTATAGGCAATAGACAAAGTCGAGGCTAACTACCTTGCATACCCTAGTTTCAATTAGCAAATCAACGTTGTACATCGTTGATTTGGGCTTAGCCACCTTATACATCACACGTTTAACGTAATACAAACTCAAGAAGTCATTTTACACGAGTATCTTAGATTAGATATTGTAGGTACACATTTTATTAAGATCTAGTTAGGAGATAGATAGGTAGTCGCGATGAATATACGCGTTATTTAACATACAGCGTGGTAGGCGCGTCAGACGACATTTATAGGGACAGTAGGTACAATTACTGATTAGTTCTTAAGCTAATCGTGACGTGCGTGATAAGTAGCAAGCGGTTACGCTAAGCGGTCGAATCAAGGGTTTCGTTCAGTAAAACGTCCGGGTGATCATATTATCCTTCGGCGTGATGTTGGTACCTTTGCGGTGAGAATAAAGGAGTACGAGGATAGGCGCGTCGCGAGAATAGGCTAACATTTTAGTGGTTGTAGAGTCACGGTGGTGGGCAATAAATAATAGGCTGCATGTGTCTAGATAAAGCGTAGTCTTGGGGCCTGCAACTTAATTATAACATAGATATGCAGGTAGCCTGATTCTATGCTCATTGCATACTTAAAATTATTAAATTACCTTTTGACTGTGGTTACGAGTCGAAAAACATTTGGCTTAGAGATAAATAGTTGAATCTTTTTGTGGGTTACATGTTCAGAGCTCGAGGGGAGCTTTATTCTGGTCAACCGATAATCTATACGCGACTACTAAATTAAAGTAGTACATTTGCCGGAATCTAACTCACCCGAGTCTCCAGGATTAGTAAACTCTTCCAGCGGTTTTCATTAACGCTTCTCTAGTGAATCTATGTAGTTCCTTGAGAATTTGCATCCCCGCGCCCGAAAGGGGGTCTCTGTCTTCGGACGAGCGCCGATTGAAACAGGTAATGCTGTCTTTCGGATTCCCGCGGTACGGCAAGGGATTTTCACATCTTAGAAGCCTTATAAGCCTCGTAGGGATAGCCTCGCAGTCGGTTAAGACAACCAAATGTTGGACGGTTCGGGCACGGTCAGAGTATTAAATTCTTAATACACAAAACCAGCTAAATGCTTACCATTCAATAATAAAGTAGTGCAAACATTTAAGTGAATTCAATAATTCAACCAAGCCTACCTAATCGAACACAATGTAGATATGTAACTATTAACTTGCTTCTTGGCAGCTCATGCGAACTGAAGGACGTTTGGCGTAAAGAAAATAGTCGAATAGTTTTGTGCGTTACATGTTCAGAGCTCAAAGGGTGCTTTATTCTGGTCAGCCGACGAGTTTTATTCGCGTTTGTTAATCTGAAGTAATTTATTCGCCAGAATTTAACACTCTCACCCATGCGTCGTTGTCGAGCGGCGATGGGTTAACACAACCCGAGTCTCCAGGACTGGTAACCACCCAGCGGCTTCTATTAACGGTTTTGTGTAGTGTTATGTAGTTCCTCTGGAATTTGCAATAACTGCGCGGATAAGAAGGGTTTCTAGGCGTTTCTAAAGAGCGCTGAATGTAACAGGAATGGGCTGACATTCTAGAACCTTGACATGCGATCCAAGTTTCTACATCAGAAACGTTATAAGCCTCGTAGGGACCACTTTGAAGTCCATTAAGACAACCAAAGGTCAGACAGAACAATTGAGCTGTTTCAAGACTTAACCTTAATACTCATAATAGATTACACTAGTCTGGCGGTTTTGCGTTCGGTCGAATTTAGCCTAATGTTTAGGGCGATATCCCGAAGTAGTACACTGCAAATACCGTTACCAAACTTACTAACGTCTCTCAAGTGAGGAGACTTCACTACTGCCGGAAGAGCAGAAAACTTTACTTGATTAATTGTTGTCTATATAATTTAGAAGTCTGGGCAATAGACCCCGTGTGACAGTGGTGACTGAGAAAAGCGCCCTAGCTGTTACATTACAAGACTGACAAATGTATAGATGAGGCTCAGAGTACATTTTATTATAAACGAATACGTTATCTGCGGGCGCAACTGAGGGATTTGCCTTATTTATAATAATTGATAGCGGTGGCATAGTGGCGATTTGACCGATTGCAATTCAGTTAGATTGTGCTCAAATAACCTTATACAATCGTTGGGTTCGGTTATCGGGCCAGAATTATGGGATTTGTGCTCTTATAACTGATACTTACCTTGAAATTGAGAATTCAAATTAGAAATAGGCGAAATGCCAAAATTTGACTTAGTGGTTATTGTCTAAAGTAAATGGTAACTTTGCCAACATAAGAGTCGATTACTTGATAGTAAACCTAAATTGGGTGCTTCCTTCAAAGCTCCGTTAATGCTAGTGATGAATTATGAAATACTTGTAAATTGTAATCAAACGTAAATTTAAAATTTCATACTATGAGGTTTATAACTTGCAACATATGAATAAAGTATAGTAAACTTATTGAAATATGTAAAGCGTGTGTAGGCATTCAAAAGAGCCGTTATCACGCCAGTCATTAATATATTGTAAACTTAAACGAGGGTGGCTAATCTTCAATTGGCCATTCAGCCTCGCAAGGAGACGTCTTTGGCTTGGTAGCTTGTCTCGCGAGGAGGAAGCGATGTAAAGTGGATGATCGCTACTGCTTTCGCGTTTGGATGGGGCGTATGCCACTGCCCCGCGAGGCTAGCGCGAGCCAGAGCGTTCTCTATCTTATATTTGAGCTCTAAATTGAATATAGGTTGCTTACTAACCTTCCTCTTTCATATCATTTAATATAGAATATATGCCACTGCCCCGAGAGGCTATCGCGAGCCAGAGCGTTCTCTATCTTATATTTGAGCTCTAAATTGAATATAGGTTGCTTACTAACCTTCCTCTTTCATATCATTTAATATAGAATATATGCCACTGCCCGAGGGGCTAGCGCAAGCAAGAGTATTCTCTATCTTATAATTGATTTCCAAATAGAATCCTGGTGGTGGGAACTAATATTATCTCACTACCGGAAATAACTATAGCTTACCTTGTCATCGCTTTACGGAACCGTTAACTTGAACTGAACATCGAAATAGTAACAACATTCATTCACACTACAAAGTGACTCCATAGGTTATTTCGCCACGGCATTGTGAGTCCGATAGGGGCTGTGGTGTAAACAATCTAATCTTATACTTAATTCTGATTCGAATGTTAATGAGGAGTATAAATGCCTACTAGATCGATAGCTAAACTATAGCTAAATCTAGGAGACTTACGTTCTAATTCTGAGGGTTCTCTTAAGATTCTAAAGTCCCTGCCTAGTAATAGGATATCATTAAATCAATTACAGTGTTATATGAATATGCATAGACATTAGTTATAATCCAATCAACGTCTAACTACAAGGGTCATCTGATGCTTCAGAACCTCCTTTGGTACGCGCGTCCATCTGTCAGAATGCTGGTCCTAAGCAATAAAGAACCAATCAAAATCCGATAGGGTACGGTACAATTCTAACAGTCCGATTGAGACAGAGGGGTAAAGAAAAGCACACATTAAATCTTTGATATTTTATAATTTCCCCAAGCTAAGTCACCTAAACGCGGAGCGGACGATTGGATCTTCACATATATAAACATATTGAGTAGAGACAGGAAGATAGCCTTAGGGAATAGTTACTCTTTAAAGTACTGCGGTGCTACGTTATTTAGGAAGCTTAACTGGTAGGGTTCTCGAATTGCTTAGCCATCTCAGCCACGAAAAGGACTCTGGGTTGCTGCTCACAATGTGGTTGCCACTAAAACGATCACTGCCAATAATTTAACTTGAGGGTCGACGTGACACAGTCCGAGACACCTAATTAATAAGTTTAGTTAAGTAGATTGATTTTTAGGTCAAGAAATAGTTACAATTAAAATCAGGGATTCTAGTATATATATATCGTCAATACACGAGTGGTAGTTCAGGTAAAGATTAGGTACAGGAGTAGTTAGGTGCGGGGTAAGGAGGTAGATAAACAAATTACTATGTTCAATACATGAACAGTTCTCAGTAGATATATTTCTATAAGAGTGGGGTTCACATAGGTAGGACCATTATATATATCTAAGTTAATAAACCAATAAAACAGGAGGGGGAGACATATAAAGGTAGAGTATAATATTATATAGAGTAGCTCTGTACATAACATAAGTAGAGGCATAAAGTAGGTGAGGTGGTAACGAGGAAATGGGTTAAGTAGATGAAATCAGAAGGCGGGGTTTAGTTGTACACAGGTACCTAGTCAGTTATATATTCAAGCTATTCATATATATATGTAGTAATTAGAGTCTCCCCTCTGTAGCGCATACATAAATAAATAACTAAAAAAATACATAAAACAAAAATAATATAATAAATAGAAAAGAAACAAGGATAGGGGGGGGGGTAGTTACAACCTATATAGGTATATATTTAAAAAAATACTCATCTTTCAATTTCATACATTTTTGAATTGCAAACTATGGAAAAGAAACTATATGGAGAAACAATAAAATTGGGAACGTTTTTAAATATGATCCGTTCACTTAGTACTAAACTTAATAAACACCACGCATCTTATGTCTCAACTTTTTCAATCTCGTACATATATAGGTATACCTACGTTAAATTTTTAAGTCACGTGAATGCCACCCGGTACCAATGGATTACCGTGTCTTCCGAATCTTGAGGAGAAGTAGAAACTTAAACTTACCTATCTCCTTGTACTTAGGGGCTCAATACAGTGCGTAAGCAAGGTTTGACATTGATTCTCAAAGTTGATCCCTGAACTGACTCACAAGACACAAGATGATATACGGTTGTAACGTAAGTGACAATAGGTACTCCATTTGACTTTTTACGGTATTTCACGGATTTGAACCTTGGGTAGCAGAATTATTTAACCGAGCTGATATTGTTTTATTAAAAGCAAAGTTTTTTAGACGCTAGTTTAGTTTTTAAGTTAGTTTTTTGACCTTTCACTCCAAATTCCTTCGAGATCGAGCGTCTCTGAAGTTTATTGGCTCAATTTAGATGAAATTAGTTCGATAATGGATTTCAAGGAACAGACCAGATAGATGTCTCTCTAGGTCATTATGTCGAATATTTAAGGAAACCTATATTAAAATCGAAGTCAATATCAAACAATACCATGTGAGCCAACCCTTAAATTCTCAGGAAAACGTAGCATACCTCAAACCGGTCTACTGAGTCACTACTTTGAATCATCGGATCAAATTCTCTTTGTGTCTCGATTTAGTGTTTACAGGTTTCATTTGACGACCTAGGAACTGTAATGTTCTTATGAGTGACAATGTCACTGAATCATCGGGGATATTGAAAACCACTGTTTGATGACGAATGCTTGAAAACGCTTACAAAAAACGAGGGTTCAATTGTACAATACGAATTGAAAATGTAAAATGTGATTTTCTTTATTCCAGAGACAAACTAACAAAGATTTGACGGTGCCTAAAGACACACTTTCTCGCCGAATACCGTCCAATGCGAGAATGTTTTAACTAATAAGCTAAAGTGACACGATGTTGATCCTTGAACTAGCCCACTAGAGTTGAACGTTCTACTTTTACACAGGAGAGATTGTCTCTCCTATGACTTTACACGTAAAGAATATCTGCAACCTGCATTTACCGCAGCGAATAATCCAAGCGAACGATTTTACATACACTGGAACAATGAAGGAAATTACATGTGAGAACATGAAGGAACAACATTACATCAATTTAACCTCTTGAATCTATATCACCGCCCACGCCTATCAAATGACCGGGGTTAAACCCGATATAGATAAATAGTAATACATTTTCAACGTATCTAAAACGTTACAAACCCCATTGAAATCTCTGTCATCTACGACAGATTAAAAAATATTATTCAGAAGTCAGTGCTCAGTGCCCTCATCCATTCAAACGCGTTGAGAACTAATAGAGATAAAAACGTAACAAAAACAAAGGGTTTTCTTCAGAGCTCTAGTTTACACCGAATATGAGTAATAAAATACGTATGGACAACAGCATAAAGAATACCATACTTTTATATCGATAAATAATAAAATAAAACTTTTTAAATACACCAGTGAAAACGTCTTCATTGAAATCGACGCCAGCACATTATGGTAATTATGTACGTACATAGGCGATGCTTGTACCATTTTATTATTTGAAAGTTTATTTCACAGCTTTTTAGTTTATCATTATATCTTTGTTGTATCTATATCAATACTTCACTAAAATAGAATCATCAAAATCGGTTCACAATTGACGAAGGTGAAAAGTCGGAACCCTTCGAAACCCGGGTGGTCGTATATGACCGCGAAATGTATGGGAAAACGTATATAACGGGTTCTGACTGCTAGACAAAGGTGAATTTAGTTTTATAACTTTGAGTTTCTAAAATCTGTTCACGCTACATCACTGAAAATTATACAATAAAAAATTGGTATATGCAATAAAAAATAGTCATCAAATCGGTCCACAATTGCGGAGATATCGCTAACATACATACAAAAAAAATGCCGTCTAATTGAAAACCTTCTTGTTTTAAATCGGTTAATAATATACGTCATAATAAGTGTTTATTTTTTCTTTGTATTTTTGCGAACGGTTTTTTGCAGGTAGATATAGTAATAGGTAGGGTTTACCGTACGAGACGGATCAGTCAGTTTTAAACAAATAACTTATGTGGGACCGTCGTCGAAATTTGGCCTTATACAGTAAAAATAGAATCATCAAAATCGATCTACAATTGGCGAAGGTATCGTGTAACGCGTAATATATATACGAAAAAGTAATAAAATTCTGTCTGAGTGAGAACATTTCCTTATATTATACACGTTATTCTATGTGTTAATTTTTTCTTCATATTTTTGAAGTAAAACTTCTTTACGCACGCTTGACTTGGGGAGTAAGCTAGTGAATGCGTGACGAGAGCGTTACGAAAAGTGTAATCGGGCGAGGCGAACGGAAGTTGAGAGGGAGATATAAATTAGTGAAGACAGAAAGAGAGAGAGTTACGTTTCGTATATTACTGTAGGGGCAAGAGAGAGAGGTGCGAGCACACATTTTCTTTCTCTCATAACGAGTTAAGTTTCGTATATCTTGTGACACAGTGCAGGCCTATTGTCTGTATCACACTGTGGAGCTAAAGAAGTTTTACTTAAGTCGTGTAGTCTAAAGCACACTCGTTTTTTTTACGAATGGTTTATGGTAAGTAAATATAGTAGCAGGTAGGGCGTACCGAACGATGCGGGTCAGCCAGTTTTAAATAAATAATGAATTGCGACTTACCCTCGTAGCCTGGTATCATAGGATGCTTGTAGACTGGATCACCATTCCGGAACCTGGCGTTCACCGCGTCGATGTCGGATTGTGGAGGGCGAAATATCTGGTCAAAAGTATGCAACCATCAACAATATCATAAAGGCAGACAACGGTTTTCATTGTTAATAACAATGCAGAAAAAAATAAATGTTTGCAGTATTTATTTTTAGACAGGCTTGAAGGGTGTGACAAAATACAAAATATATATCGTCGAAATTGGGCATACCACTGGAAATAATTGGTTAAATACCTAATAAATTTAAATGAACCTGCATACGGGTACAAGGCCTGCGCAGATGAGGACTTTTGTCCCTGATTTTTTTATAATCCCAAATCACCACCACACAACACGATGTGCTTGAGGAGAATTTCCTTGCGAAGGCCGGTGTCTGTTTGTTTGTCCGTTCGGATATGTTGCCGCCGTCTGCGCTGTCTAGAGGTTTCCTCTTTTTCCGTCCTCTGGGTGCATGTATACCTGAGCATTCAGAGCCGTATTTACATATGCCTCCGACCCCATACTAGGGACTCGGAGACGACTCGGCTCTATGAGTACATGAGTCGGGCGGTAGATAAAGCGCAGGAGCGGTACCCTACTGCAGAGATGGTATGTTTAGGGGACTTTAACTCTCACCACGACTCCTGGTTGGGATCCTCCATAACTAACAATGCAAGAAGGACCACCCACGCGTTCGCTCTTTCGCACAGCCTGACGAAATTGGTAGACAAATCTACAAGACATCGCTGGTCAGCCGCCCTCTCTACTAGTCCAGGTTGAGGTCAGGCCACTCCTGGGCACATCTGACCACTGCCTGGTGTCCAGGACAATGCCAAGCACAGTTGCGCCACAACCCGCTGCGGTTAAACGTCGTGTCTGGCAGTCAGCAGATTGGGACGACATGCGCGACTACATTGCTTCCGTCCCATGGAGGCAGCGCTGTTTCAGTGAGAAGGATCTCACGGCGAGTGCTGCGGCCTTTGTTCACGAGATTGGTGTTGGCATGGTATACTACATTCCTCACTCCGATGTCGTCATCAAAAGCCAGAGACGTCCTTGATTTAATTGCGAGTGCGCTGAAGATATTAGTAACAAACAGGCGGCGTATTGCGCTTGTACCAGGGGTCGCGCACTCAAAGATCCGAATATTAACTTGCTGAAATCAGCATATAATACTGCCACCAAGGTCTTCAAGAGGGCATACATAAGAGCGGACGCCCAACGCTTTACACGAGTCGGCTCGGAACTAGTGGCGCACCCAACTGGGTCGCGTAACTACTGGGGACTAGCCAAATCCGTGCAGGCCAACTTCTGCCAGCCCTCGCTGCCCCGCTGAGATGCCGATGGCTCACTGGTGCATCAGCCGCAGGATGTCGATCTTATGTCCAGCCTCTTTGCGGCTAACTCCCGGATCGATGACTGTAGCACGCAATCACCATCGATGCCCTCCTGTGGTCCCGTTATGCCTGATATCCCCATCAGGTAGCGCGATATGCGTTTTGAACTACAGTCACTCGTTGTCACAAAAGCCCGTGGTCCTGATGTTATCCCAGCGATTGTTCTGAAAAAAATGTGCAGCAACGTTGTATGCGGTGTTGACACGCCTTTTTCGTCTCTCGTACTCGACCGGCAGTATGCCGAGGACTTGGAGAGAGGTCAATGTACAACAAGTCCCCAAAAAGGGAGACCGTTCAGACCCATCAAATTACCGCCCTATTTCCGTAACTTCAGTTCAGATCCGCTACCTAGAAGATCAATTCCTAATTAATCCTCGCATTTGAACACCGTATTTGACACTTATTATATTGATTTATTTGTGTGCAATAAAGAATATATAATGATCGCCAGTATGGTTTTAGATCGATACCATCAACGGGTGATCTTCTAGCGTATGTAACGCTCCTCTGGGGGGAGGTAATCGCTAAATATGGCTCTATCTATGGCAATCAGCCTAAATATCGCCAAGGCATTCTCACTGCATTTCTCTCCAAACTTCCGGCATACGGTCTGCCCCTCCCCTGCTTTGTAATTGGATTGCTGGTTTCCTGCATGACCGAGCGTAGAATCCGCATCCTTGCTGATGGATGCGCTTTGCGGTTTATGTCAGAGAATGCCGGTGTCCCACAGGACTCCGTTATATCGTCCATCCCCTTTCTTCTTCATATCAATAACATGCTACCACTTGGTTCATTGCTATGCAGATCGGTCGGCCTGGTGCTGGTCGGTCAGAAATCGATGAGAAGCGTGAGAGTCTTATCGTTGAGCTGAATAGGGTTTTGGATCTCATTAGTAAATGGGATTCCAATAACCTGGTTGGGTTTAATGCCAAGAAAACTCAGGAGTGCGCGTTTACAACAAAAATGTCTACGTTCTTTCCCAGTCCCAGTATTCAGGGCGCTTCCCTCCGTATGCGAAATGGCCTGAATATACTAGGCATAGAAATTTGTTGCGACCTTAACCAACGTAACCACATGGAGAGCCTCATCTCAACAGCTTCAAGAAAACTCGGTGTCCTGAACAGAGTGCACCGGTTCTTCACGCCGGATCTGCTTTGTCTGCTTTATAAAACTCAAGTTCAGTCCTGCGTGGAGTATTACTCGCATCTCTGGGACAGCTCCGCACAACATCTTCTCTAGGCTCTCGATAGGTTGCAGCGACAGGCTATACGCATAATCAACGACGAAAAGGTCACCAAAAAGTAAACCTAGAATCTCTATAACTTCGTAGGTACATTGGCTTGCAAAGCGTATTTGTCGCCTTTACCATGGCGAGTGCTCTGAAGAACTATTTTCCCTTATCCCAACCTCTCCCTTCCGTCATAGAACCACACGTGCAGGCTTGCGATGTCATTCTTCCACTGTCGAGAACATTTCTTCGCGTAAAAAGTTCGGCAACTTCAATTTCTGTTGTACTATTAAAAAGTGGAACGCCTTGCCCGCACATGTGTTTCCACCATCCTACAACACGGGATCCTTCAAGCTAAGCGTGAAGAAGCACCTTGCAGGCCAGCATGGCAGCGTTATCTGACAGGACACTGTAGTCTTTTGTCAATTGTCGCTGCGAATTAGGCTCCTCTTTCGCTTACCATCAGACGAAGCGGGGCGACTATGCTGATTCTCATGTCAAAAAAAAATTGCCCAAGTGCGAGTCGGACTCGCGCACGAAGGGTTCCGTACCATTATCTATAAAAACGGCAAAAATCACGTTTGTTGTATGGGAGCCCACCTTAAATATTTGTTTTATATTAATTTAAATATTTATTTTTAAAGTGAATATATAACTAAAAATTCTGTAAATATTTCAAGCGTCTACCTGTTGCCGTTATCAATATCGAGCAAAAAAATCACGTTTATTGTATGGGAGCCCATTTAAATATTTATTTTATTCTGATTGTTATAGCGGCAACAGAAATACATCATCTGTGAAAATTTACTTGTCTAAATATCACGGTTCATGGAATACAGCCTGGTGACAGACGAACGGACGGACAGCGGAATCTCAGTAATAGGGTCCGTTTTACCCTTTGGGTACGAAACCCTAAAATGAACGTTACAGCACTTTTTTTACCTTTACATCTGAGATGACAAACAAGCGTGCGGCGTGCCTGACGGTAAGCGGATTGCTTACCGGCAGGCATGCCGCCCATTTTCAGTACCATGGGTGTCACTTATGCATTGTCCTTGACCGAGGACACAACGCACACGATGTGGGATCTAACTGTCCGCCAGTTGTTTAGTGCAGCAGTCCTTACAATATACGAGTAATACAACAAAACAATTCAATTATTTTTTATATATCATATTACGGTTATCTATCTTTAACTTTACGCCAAATCCCTTGCGGGGTGGGCAGAGAGAACCGAACGCCACGTGACTCGATCCTAAACACACCTCACTCGCTTCTTTAACATTCATTGCTCTTCTCATGCACGCTCGCCGGTTTCTAAGGCTCCCGACATACGGTAAACCGCTTATTATGGTTATCCTAATTTTAATTAATTAGTAGATGTACGATCTGATGTTTATTTCGGGGACTCTCGCGTATACATCTGTACGATCCGGTCTTTTGATGTTCAGATTCGGTTGTTCGGGGGTTTTATTCTACGCAGTACATTTAGTCCACATGCGATTCAGTTCTAAGTGATTTATTTCGATGGACAAAAATGTACCATGGGTACTGTCTGTCGTCTGCACAGGCCTTTAAAAGGTTTGTACCGATCGCGGGGCAGATAGAATCGTGTCCGGCCCGGGGACCGCCCGCGCCTTTTCAAGCCAGGTGAAGGGCACACTACAAAACTTTCTCGCATCATAGATTTCCGAGCTGACTATATTTTGTAACATCATAGCAGTTCAGTATCTTTTTCTTCCCTTTGATAAAATCAATCGTTTTTACTTTTTTTTTATTTAGTAGCTACTGACGAACTTAAATGTTGTTAAAAAATAAAATAAAAGGATTTGGGAACAAAAAAACAATTTTTGGAAACAGTACAAAAAAAAAGCCATCAAGTGCTAGTCCGACTCGTGCTCGCAAATTATTGCTAAAAAAGTTTTTTTTTTTGTGATGAATCTACCAATTTACGTTTTTTCTCCTTTACTTGTGTTACATGATATTGCTTACCAAATTTCACTATTCTAGGTCAACGGGAAGCACTCTACATGTTTTGATTCCCTTGCGAGTGTCAAAATATGTGCATAAACTAGGTATAAACAGCCATATCTTTTGATTGCGTTCACTTATAAGTTTCATTTTTTCACTGCTCGAAGGGATTACAGATCTGATTATTTTATATTAATTTCAACTTGGTAGCTCCACTCGTTCCTGAGGAAACGGGACTTGACAGACAGACTGACGGACAGCAAAAAGATCCTATAATGTTCCGTTTTCCTTTTAAGGTACGGAACCCTAAAAATTGAAAACATACAAATTCATAGTATTGTCTTTCAAACAAATTCATAGGTTTTCGCGATTGTTACACATTGAATTAAACAATTTTTAACGGAAGTATCGCGTATTTTATTTATTTTGTTGAACCTGACGTTTCGAACGCTTTGCAGCGTCCGTGGTCGCAGGAAGACTAAGGTGGTATTTGTCTATTTGTGAATAACTAATGTAAGACAAATACCACCTTAGTCTTCCTGCGACCACGGACGCTGCAAAGCGTTCGAAACGTCAGGTTCAACAAAATAAATAAAATACGCGATACTTCCGTTAAAAATTGTTTAATTCAATACAAATTCATGTACGTATATCTTCACGCGGGTCCCTTGTGTGATAGGTAGAGATCCGAGCGCAATAAGATGTGATCCTTACTCACTTCACTCGCTTCTTTAACATTCATAGCTCTTCTCACACACGCTCGTCGGTTCCCAGATATCTTGGCATCTCTTTCTGATAAAACACAACCAATATTATTATTATTATACCTATTCATATATGTTTTTCTCAAATATTATAAATAACAACTCCCTAGAGGGTTGTTGTGTTCCTGCGTGTGAGTGAGGTACCAGTAAGCTCCTAAGGAGTTGCTGTGTTATCAGCAAAGGAGGCACGCGCGAGTGATACTTAATATATTACAAGCGTTCATAGGCTATATACGACAACCGCTTTAAATCAGGTGGGCCGTATGTTTGTATGCCTTCCTAAGTTCTATAAGAAAAAACAATTAACCAACTTACTTCGAACATCCATAACTACATTGGCATAAATGGACCGACATGCATTTTTTTAATATAAAAATATACCCACCTGAAAGTCATCAGCTGTTCTGTCAGACAGCACCAGTCTCTCCGAGTGTTGCACGCTGGGGTCGAGGAGGATCTTGTGCGTAGTGGAGCCATACGTGTCGCCTATACGGTACTTATATTCCGGGCAGTGGCCGGTATATCTGTCGACGACATGACACCGTGGTAATATGGTAGGAGAGTTAAGAGGATATGGAGTAGTGATTGAGAACCGGCCTATTGAGCAACAGGTCCCCAGTTCGAATCCTGGCAGGTACCTCTAAATTCCTGTTTTCGGATTTATGTACATATTAATCATTATCACTGGCTCGGCGGTGAAAGAATACATCGTTAGGAAACCCGCACGTCGAAGAAATTATATTTCGATAGACGTGTGACCTAACCTAAGAAAGATTTGGTTTTCCCTCTGGGTTGTGGAGGTCGGACGGCAGTTGCTCCATGTCAAAATCACTATCTTCGCCAAATCCTTAGGCTTGACCCCGCCGATCCTAATGGATTAGGAAATGGGATAACACTAGGAAGAAGAAGAAGTTAAGAGAATGTCAAAAGAATGTTAAAAAATATGTCTCCGCGCATAAAAGATATAGTTCTACACAGCACACGGAATGAAACAACGAGATTGTCTCCAAACACGATTTATGAAAAGAAATTAATACATTGAAAATAGCATACGAGTAGCATAGAATACCTATATAAAAGCGGATAACTATACAGCAGTTGAACAACTATTGTAGAGATATTTATAAATTAAAAAACAAAAGCCGTCAATTGATATAGGTATATATTCCTTTAGCGGATAAACCATTGCTGGTTTTTGCTAATGGTCGAAATATAGTTTTGTATGTATTGTTGTTATTGTGTATAAATAAATAAATAATTTCGAGTCCGACTCGCGCTCTGAGGGTTTCGTAAAAAATATTTTTTTTGTGATGAAACTACAAATTGACGTTTTACGGTTTTCTGATTTTTTCCTTCACTTGTGCTACATGACATTGCTTCTTACCAAATTTCATGATTCTAGGATTAGAGGGTGATGACAGGAGCTCGCAAAGGACTCGTGTCAAGATATAAATAGATAGATTCAAGCTAATTTTTTTTTGAGTAAACCTTATAGTTTAGTTAAACGAGTAACCCTTCTAGTTTAGTTATACTTGTGGTACACTAAAAGTTTTGCACTTCTAGCTAATCGGAACTATTTGAATTTCGAATGTTATATTTTTTGAAACGTTGCAACCTACTTAGTAATAAAAAAAACAATTGGCGGGAAATCATTTGTCAATTGTTTTTTATCACACATCAAATTTCTACGTACGCAACGAAAATGGAATTGAGTCGAAAAGATTTTAGAGCGATGATTTTTTATGATTTTAAAAGTTCTCTCTCTACGCAAGACTGTGCTGCTCGTCTTTAAAATGCTTTTGGGAGAGAAGCACCTTCTTTGAGCACCGTGAGGCGATAGTTTGCTGAATTTGAGAGAGGTCGAGTTTCTTTACATGACGAATTTCGTGAAGGGAGGCCTTCAACTACCGTCAACGTAAATAATGTGGTTACTGTTAAGCGGCTAATTGAAGAAAACCCGCGGATTACCTATGAGACAATTCGAGAACTATTGGGGATTGGTATGAGCCAAATTCAGAAAATTTTACACGAAGAATTGAAAGTTCCGAAACTTTGTTGTCGTTGGATCCCTCATAAACTGACAGCGGAGCAGAAGCGGGCTCGCGTGGAATGGTGCTCACAGATGCTACTGAAGTACGACCACGGACATTCTAATGCTGTTTATGACATTGTCACAGGAGACGAAATGTGGAATTATTGTTTTGAACCCGAAAAAAAAACAGCAATCTTGTGAATGGGTGTTTGAAAATGAGAACAGGCCAACAAAAGTGAGGCAAGCGAGAAACGTTGGTAAAAAAATGATCGCGTTTTTTTTCTCAGCTACGGGTCCCATCTGCACAATTCCACTTGAAGATCAAAAGTGTTAATGCCGAGTGGTATTCTGCCATTTGTTTACCCAGGGTGTTAGAAAAAGTTCGCGAAAGACGACCAAAAATCCGCGTTCTCCTACATCATGACAACGCTTCTTCACACACGGCCAACAAAACAAAGTCATTTTTAACTTCCGAAAAAGTACAACTCGTTACCCATCCTGCGCATAGCCCTGACCTAGCACCCTGTGATTTCTGTATTTTCCCCAAAATCAAAGATTTGATGAGAGGTTTCACTTTTACCAACTCCGAAGAGGCAGTGATAGCGTTCAATCAGCACGTAGAAAACATGCCTTCAGATCTGTGGTCCTCCTGTTTTAAAAAATGGTTCGATCGCATGAAAAAATGTTTAAAATGTAAAGGACAGTATTTTGAAAAGCAATAAACATAATATTTTGGTTATGACATGTTGTTTTTTTAAGTTACGCAAAACTTATAGAGTGACCTACGTATCTGTCCGTCTGTTTATCTGAGTTAGTTGAGGTCCGGTCGGAAATATTCATACCCTTTTGTAGAAGTTATGAACTAGAAATATTTTATATGTCACAATTATAATCACCTGTCCTACATCTAAAGATGAGTGTTTTTTTTATTTGTGCACCACATCTTATACAGTAACTCTTGGCAAGGTTACAAGGCTACTAGGACAGATATATTGGGGGTTGTCGTGCATCAGTTTTTATTGTAATGACGTGTTTACTGATGTGACTAAGCAGTCATAGCCTAGTGGATAAAGAACCAGCTTATTCAACGGGTGCTCTTGGTTCGAATCCCGATGTGGGTATGTACCATAAAATCCGTGTCTTCGTATTTATGTACATCATATAATTATCACTTATTCGGCGGTCAAGGAAAACATCATGCGGAAATTCTCACATATAAAAAAAACATTTCTTTTTTTTAACAACGACAGTTTCATTCAGATCAAGTCTCTTTCTTACATCATCATTGTTAACACGGTGATCAAGCGTTATGCTACAAATTTTGCGCAATGCTCTCATGCCGACCGTATTTATTCTACTTTGCGAGTAGCGAGTTGTGTCTTATGGCTTAGTTTTCGGCTGCCTAAAAGTTAAAAATAAGAATGTTTGCAAATCCTTGGTCTAAGGTAGCGGACCCATCTTAAGAGATTAGGAAACGGGATAACGCTAGCAAGTAGTGTTTACTGAAGTGAAATTATTAAATATCTATGGGTCTTAGTGGAGTTTTTTGTTACAATTAATGGCATCTAATAACTACACCCATAACATTTAGAAATGAAACCATCACGAAGAATTAGACTTTACTAGTTAATAAATACTAAAGTAATAGTTAACCAACTTAAAGCGTAATTCCTTTGTACAGAGTTTCATATAGATTGTACGCTCTCGCCAGTATCTAGACCGCAAAATCATCTTTGCAATGTAATAATGCACCCAAATTATATCTATTTTTATCCGCCCACTGTTAGTGTAAGTAATCAAATTACAGAGGTTGGTAAGCAAACTATTACAATATTACATAAATAGTAAGTAACTAGCGTAATACGAAGATTACAAACAACGTCTAATATTAATTATGAGACTGGGGTCGCAGCCGAAATGTCAGAAAATTTGACTGACATCGCTTGACGCACATACTTTGTATACAATTAAAACAGCAAAAATATCTAGGTATCTATATACAATTAGCAGACCCGGTAGACATGTGTCCTGCCCGGAAATCATAAAGAAATTCCGAGAATATCATTGCTGGGCGCCACCGATCGGGAATTCGCACAACATATTTAATCAAAAACAGTCCTGCTATTTAGAAGGAGTGCAGTTACATATGCACGTACAAAAGAAATATATATATATATTAGGCAAGGGCAAAACATCATGTCGCAATAAGCAATGTCCCGTGCCTTACCGCCCGGTGCCCAGCGCAGTACCATGTCAGTTCCTTTGTGATGATTGTGATCTTTTTTCGTGGGGCTTGGCAATTGATGATGGGAAAAATCATTGCCAAGTCTCATGAAATATGAATTCTGGTCGGGTGGAAATTGTATTTCGGAAGTCACGAGCACGGTTGGTTACCTAATGTGATGCGCTACACGTCGCCAAGTCTGCATGGAATTAAAACCCAGGCCCATGTGGGGCGAAAAATCGTTAAGCGTTAAGTCTTGACGAGCTCGGTGGCTCAGTCGTGAATGACGCGTGGACTGGGGAAGGACCTCCACCTCAAAGAAAACCGCAGCAAAATAACTACTTCCTAGAGGGTTGTTGTGTTCCTGCGTGTGAGCGAGGTCACCAGTAAGCTCCTGAGGAGTTGCTGAGTAAACAACAGACGAGACATTGCGCAAGTGATACTTAATATATTACAAGCGTTAATAGACTACGATAACTGCTTTACATCAGGCGGGCCGTATTCTTGTATGCTTCCTCGACGTTCTATAAAAAAAAGTAGCAGCGATCCGGGACGAGACAAGTTTATTTGTAACAGTCGTTACAAAAAATTGTATGCAATCTGTCACATAAAAAGCGATGGCACCACGCTGGATCGCGATCTTTAGATTAGTTCAACATCTTTTGTTTTTTGTTTAATAGCTATTGATGAGATTCAGTATTATCAATATTTTTATATGTTTTGCTAAAATTTTCAATAAAGATTTAGTTGTAGAAACTAGTGTTCATTCCAATGATCAAAATTAAAACATTAATATTATTTAATTATTATTAAAGAGGCAAAGACAAAACAGTTTCATGGCTTTTTGTTCTAAGTTTGTCAACGGATTTTTTTTCTTTTTTGTTGGTAGCTATTGACCTGGTATTTATCAATATTTTTTTTTTGTAAGGTAGGTGCACTTTCCCAATCTGGCTACTTACGTTACCTCTTAAGAAATGCAACGTTCTATAGACAGTCCCAATGCCCATTACACAATCAACCCAGCGCCATCAATTATCAGAATGACATTGTAATTGGCACATGCTCGCGACACCGTGAGTTACGAGGGTTTAAAACCACGATTACGTCAGTAATCGCCATATTGATAAACCCCAAGGTAAGATTTATTTGCTTTTTACGCGACGCCAGGGTCCAAATAAAGAAGTGTCATGTTTAAAGCTTTTTGTTTTTGTAGTAGTCTCCGGAAACTTGCAATACAGGTACGCAATAACCCTGGCATGACCATATCCTTTGATAACATTCATTTCCAAGATCACAATAGGGTTATTTTGCTGCGACTTCTATGTATACACTTTATTTAGTTAAACTACATTGACCACAAATTAAGGATACAAAAGGCAGACTTAAATAATTCAAAAATCTATCTATCTATAACTTCACGCCAAATCCCTTACGGGGTAGGCAGAGAGAAACGAGCGCCACGCGACTCGATCCTTACATACCTCACTCGCTTCTTTCACATTCATTGCTCTTTTCATGCACGCTCGCCGGTTTCTAGGGCTCCTGACATCACCTTCTGATAGAACACGACCAATCTGATCATGATAGGTAAGTCTTGGCCTTCCTCGGCTCCTACATCCTTCCACTTTTGCATTGTATATCTGCTTCGTCATTCTTTCATCCTGCATTCTTTCTACATGTCCGAACCAACGGAGCATGCCTCTTCTTATTTTAACACCGACGCTCTCTTTCAGACCAACTCTGCTTCTAACCTCATCATTGCGGATACGGTCTGCAAGCGTTACACCACAGATTTTGCGCAACGCTCGCATTTCAACCGCGTTTATCCTACTTTCATTCTCTCTCTGCCATACCCAGCTCTCGCTTCCATAAGTAAGCGTTGGGACCAGCACTGCATTGTGTATAGCCAGCTGCGCCTTCTGGCTCAGGTTTTTACTGCCAAGAAGTTTTCCCAACGCTCCATTCACACTATTCCCAGCACTCACTCGCCTTTCCACATCTGCGGTGTACCTTCCATCCCTGCTGAAAGCGCATCCAAGATATACAAACTCATTCACTTGTTCCAACACTTCATCATCTACCGTAATTCTTACATTGGTTCTGGTTTCTTCTCTTTCAAATACCATAATCTTTGTTTTCTTCGCATTCAATAGTAAGCCTTCCTTCATACATTCGTCTTTCATCATTGTGACTAGTGTTTGCAGCTCAGATGGTGTTTCTGCTAACAGGACGGCATCATCTGCATACAGCAGACAGTTCACCACTAGGTCACCCATGCGTAATCCTACATTCGTCGATCTTATTCTCTGTAGACAACTATCGAGATACAGAATAAACAGCCTAGCAGACAACATGCAACCCTGTTTGACACCAATTTTGACATCAAACCAGGGTGACATGTTGCCATCTATTCGCACACATGCTGAGCAATCCTTGTAGGTGGACTGCACACCACGCAGCAGTGAGCCGTCAATCCCATATCTCGGCAATATGCACCACAGTTCCTTTCGCACAACCCTATCAAATGCCTTCTCAAGATCCACAAAACCGCAGAAAACCTTCTGGTCTGTGGCCAGATGCTTCTCTACGATATTGCGGAGCGAGAAAACTTGATCCGTACATCCCCTTCCATTTCGGAATCCTCCTTGTGCCTCCCACAGCATTTCGTCAGATTTCACCCTCATTCTCCTTTCAATTATCTTTCCATATACTTTTGCTGCTAAGCTGATCAAACTGATGGCCCTATAGTTGGCGCAGTCCATGCGTGATCCCTTGCCTTTATACAAGGGTACGATGACTGCGCGTCCCCAGTCCATTGGGACCCTTCCAGTTCTCCAGCTAAGGTTGCATAAGTACCAGAAGGCGTCCCGGACGTAAGTGCCACCTAGTTTGATCATCTCAGCTGTAATCATATCAATTCCCGCAGAC
The DNA here is from genome assembly GCA_947507595.1 of Pyralis farinalis. NCBI lineage: Eukaryota > Metazoa > Arthropoda > Insecta > Lepidoptera > Pyralidae > Pyralis > Pyralis farinalis. Next base: position 5,969,093 of record OX382261.1, on the reverse strand, counting down.
TTTCCATTTTTCAAACTTCGTATCGACCATTCTATCTCATCCATAGTTATACCTTCATCGGACGCCGTCAACGCGGAGTGAGCATCAGACTCACTCTCATTGTCAGCGTCCGAGGCATATTCGTACATTTCTTCAAAATATTCACTCCACCGTTCTAACACTTCCTGAGTGTTTGCAAGAATGATACCAGCTTTAGACTTAATCTTGTTCATACTGGATGCCGACGAACCACCCCGAGACTTCTTTACCTCTCTCCAAAAGAGTTTGGTATTTGCCTCGAAGTTTCTCGTCAGCCTCTCTTCCTCATTCATAATTTGTCTTTCACGCTTCTCTTTCACTAAAGCCTTGGTTTCATTCTTGCATTGACGGTACATTTCTTTCTTCTTCTCTCTCATACTTTCATTTAAGGGCAAAGATGATACATAATCCAGCCACGCTTTCCTCTTTCTTGCTACGGAGGATTCAACCTCCGCATCCCACCAGGCATCCCCTTTCAATGTTTTATGCCTCTTTGCGCATCCACATGCTTCTCTTGCACTATCCACCATACTTTCTTTCAGAACTTTCCAGCAATCATCCACATCTGTGCCGGAAAGACTTGCATTTGCAAGTCTTTCGCTTACCAGATGTACATACATTCTCCTTACACTTTCATCTTGCAATTTTTCACTCCTTATCCTTTCATGATCTCCGAAAGGGATACGCACTCGCCAATGCCTCCACTTCTTGAAAAGTCCCACAAACCGGCTTACCACCAGGTAGTGGTCCGTTTCAAGAGTGGGACCTCTAAAGGCTCTTGTATCCATTATAGTATTTCGGAGACGTCTATCAATTATAATCAAATCAATCACACTTTTTTGGTCATTCCGTCTCCATGTATACGTGTGAATATCCTTGTGACGAAATAAAGTATTCGACACGAGGAGGTTTCGTTCCATACATACATCTATAATCGACTTACCTGCTTCGTTCACTCTCTTATCTCCATAGGGACCAAGAGCAGCTTCATAGCCGTCTCGTTTGGTCCCAACCCATCCATTCAAATCTCCACACATAATCACTCTTTCATTCCCTTCAGCTAAATCCAGAACATCCCTCACAGACTCCCAAAACTTCTCTAGTTCTTGGGCAGACGCTGAGCTTACGGGAGCGTATGCTGCAACCAGAAATACTCGCGTGATGCCCAGTTTTATACGAACCCAGAGAAGTCTAGGCCCTACCAAACAGTAATCTTTCACACCAGGGGCTAAGCGAGAGGAGAGTATGACACCTACACCAGCACTGGCATGATCGTCCCGGTCTACACCAGACCATAGGGCCATCATCCCATCGGGCAGATCATCGGTGTCGCTCCCCTTGCGCTTAGTCTCTGTCACACACAACGCATCTAAGCGTCTCTCATTCATTACGTCCATCAGCTCATTCATCTTATCACTCAGTCCACCTCTCACATTCCACGTGCCTATGCAGCACTCGGCTCTTTTCGACCCGCCGGAATTGGCGCTGCGTGGTGGGTGGCGGCCCCCACCGCCGCATGCACCTATGTTCGCACCGACGGGGGCGGATCGGTGCGCGTCGCCTCCGGGGGACGCCCTAATCCGCACATCGGTGCGTTTTCGGTCCAGAATTGCAATCTACTCGATTGGCAGGGGTCGCGAACGAGCACGCTTCTGGCACATGACCCCCAAAAAATATTTAATTAATTCAAAAATCAATCTCTATCAATGAAGAAAGGTAGGCACTAGCAGGAGATCGTGCTGTGCTACGCAGATTTTATTTTCTGAATTGGTAGGGTAGCAAAACAACTTGTTCTAAATTATCCGTCTGGGGAAGCACCTGCACTTTACAGAAGACCGCGGTCGCCAGCTTACTGATATGTCGGTGTGCGGACAGCGGAAGGACCGGCGGATGTCGAACCGCCAATAGCAGTGTGGGCGCGGCAGGCTGGCGTGGCGGTCAGAGAGACCCGGTGAAACAGCCCGCCAGCTGTCAACCGTTTCACCGGGTCTCCCGGGAGGCTGAACCGCCAGCCTGTGGACAGTCCCTATTGAAGCGGTCGTGCCGGAGAAGGAGACCGGGGTGGACCCGGCTGCTGCAGCAGGGGGGACCGGGGGCCCTTCAGCCCGCCGCCGTGCCAGCAAGCCGTTTTAAAGACCAAAATTATGAAAAATTAATAATATACAAGTAATAATATTTTACTTAAAAGTACCAACGTAGACCCAATGGCAGATAAATGATTTTTATCTTTATCTTTTTATTACCCCTGTAAAGATTGTGAGGTTATTTTGTTTACCATTTACGTATGTTATATCATTTTATAGACACTTATTTTAGAATTGTAATCTCGATCATATTGTGAATATTACTACACTGTGCATATAATTATTTCAATTTGTCTCACGTATTTAATAAATAAATAAACCCCATTCGACCCCTGCTGCTAACACAGAAACTCCTCAGGTGTTTGCTTGTAGCCTAGCCACTTGCAGGAAATATATGAGGTAACTCTCCAGTGGTAGCTCTCACTTTTTCTGTTATAAAAATATACCGGACCGAGACAAACAGACATGCTCATGCACACAAATATTTGTCCTATGTGGGAATCGAACCCGGGTGTTTATCCTGATGTTAATCGAGCATTGGTGTTGAATGAGCCATTGATCACTTAACCACTGCGCTCATCTCTTCTGCGACTGACTTACGTAAATTAACACCTGAATCTATTAACTATTAAAAAATATTCGTTTTTGGTTATATAATTATTGAAACATGTGTTGGGTTTCATATTGCTGTGCCCAATGAAATAACCTATGGACACCCAATGACACGATTCCGCGTGGAAAATCTCACCGTTACGGGTCGGGGGGTAAAGTAGAAAGCGCAGCTCTTATTGGCTAGTTCACCGATCAACATCGCGTCACTAATCGGCTTATTGGTTACAATATCCTCAAATTGGTTAATAGGCTCGAATGACTTAATATTAAGGTGCTAAAACACTACATTTTTGTGAGTGATGTGATGGGAGCCTTCGTGCAACGTTAAGTGATTTATTGGTTTGTACTGTGCCCATATTCATTTTGCATTCAACAAACCGGTGACAAAAAAACATACTGCCCGCCTGATATGCAACTGTTACCACAGCTTATGACTAAACGCTGGCAATATAAGTGGTATCGCTCACTTTCATGGTCCAAGGGATAACTGCATGAGGTTCCTTACAAAAGGCGTGCCTTTGGTGTTAACAACTCTTAACAAATGAGTATACTCTGGTGGAAGAGAGGTAGGGAAAAAGAGAGGGGTGTATATAGGGAGGGGGATCTGTGAGGTGGAGGGCTGCTTTGATGCGCCCTACCTCTCTTTAAATATCCAGACCAAGATAAACAGATATGTTCATGTACACAAATGTTTGTCTTGTGTGGGACTCGAACCCACGAGCGTTGGTGTCAAAGTCGCGTCATTCACGACTGAGCCACGAAGCTCGTCAAAAGTCTCGTCGTTTAGGATATGGCGGTCTGACGACAGTCGCTCCATGTCAAAATTAATAATTTCGTTAAATTCTTATCGGACGAATCCTAATGAACTAGAGATAATATAATAGTATAACGCTAGGAATAAGGAAATTGAATACCCAGGTATATAATGTGGTTGTGCTACGCTGACTAAATCCAACGCCATTGTGGTACGGTACCCAAATAGTTTGTAGTTTTGGACTATTTCCAATAAACTTATAGTGGACTCATTATTTTGTAACTCAATGAATATACATTGATGGTGTTTAGACTTGAATTTTGCGTGCTCAACACAGATGTTTTGTTATGATCAATCAAAGTATGGTATGACAACTTACCGTTTGTTTATGTCATCTTTGATGAGGAATATTGACGTATATATTTTTTTATATTTAATTGTTACATATAGAATCTCTTTTTCACTTACAGCATGGTTGGTACAGTGGTCGAATTGTTAGCAAAGTCGGCAGAAAGTAAGCTAGCGTGCAAGATCACATTTCTTGAGCTTGTGTATATTTCAATGTATGTATGTACGAGTATATCTTCCCGCCAGGTTACTTGCGGGGTCGGCAGGGAGTACCGAGCGCCATAGGACGCGGTCCTTACACACTTCACTCGCTTCTTTCACATTCATAGCTCTTTTTATGCGCGCTCGCCGGTCCCTAAGGCTCCCAACATCACCTTCTGATAAAACAAGACCAATTTGATCATGGTATGTTAATCTTGGTCTTCCTCGGCTCCTACATCCTTCCACTTTCGCATTGTATATCTGTTACGTCATTTTTACATCTTATTTATTAAAATTTCGTCATATTTCAATACAGTAGAATATTCTTTATTGCACCACATAAAACAATAAAATACACGAAATGAACTTATAATTAAAGTACAAATAGCAGTCTTATACATAGCAATCTCTTCCAGACAACCTTAGGGTAGAAGAAAATAAAAAAAATCAAGCAGATAGGTGGTGTAGTATAAACTATAAAACATACAAGAAGTATACTTAAAAATAATTATCTAAATTGACAATAACTATAGATATTTATATTCATACATATGTATACACATAAATACATATACACATAGACATTCATATATAAACACATACAAATATATAGTAATTCACATAAACAAAGTTATATAGCAGCCAGACTAAGAACCGAATTAAACCAAGATAAAAGAAAAATAGTGAGCATTAACTTGATCTTTAAAACTGAATATATATTTATTAATGTGGAGTAGGATAGAATATACTTATTAATTTGAAAGTATTTAATAATCTGGAGTGTTATATTCACATAAATCCGCGGTCAAATATCACCGTGAGGGTTGTTGTGTTCTTATGAGTGAATGAGGTTATCGGTAAGTTTCTGAGGAGATGTTGAGTTAGCAGCGAATATAGCCACGAGCGAGCGACACTCATTGTGATAGGCGCATGCATGCGGTCTCTGTTCCAGATGGCGGGCAATCGCGAGGACGACCGCAGCAGACGAGGCAGAGACTATCGGAGCAGCCATGGCAGCGACGGCGTGTTGCATCTACTAACGGGCTGATTTGATGCGCCCTACCTCTCTTATTCAATAGCCCAATTCAATATTAATTTCAATAGTCCAATAATTTCCGACACATTCGCAATAGTCACAATTAAGAAATATAAGAGTAATTACATTTTTACACTAATATTTTTAGAAAACAATTATTCTACAGTGTTATGGCAAAAACGTCCCCGTCTCAGCATGAAATCACAGCAGAGCTATGACGCTGGTGTTCAGACGGAGGCTCAAATCAGTCCGTCTCCGTCTGAAAAGCATCTTCGATAAAAATGTTGGTGATTGCAGTAAAAATTGCATTGAGATTCATTAGTATTATAAATTTCAACGTGATTTAACTTGCGTTCTGTTTATAGCACTATATTGAATATCAATAAAAAACTAATAGATATAATTCAATTAATAATAAGTAAAAGTGAATGTGAAGGTGCCGACGAAAGCCTACCACAACGAAATAGATGTGGTGTTATCAGAAGGTGGTGCCAGGACCAGGAGCCGGCGAGTGTACATGAAGAAAGCTATGAATGTTAAAGTAGCGTGTGAGGTATGAAAGATTGAGTCATGTGGCGTCCGGTTCCCTCTATCAACCCCACATGGGGCTTAACGCGAAGTTCTATATAAATAAACAGAATAATAAATAAATAAAATTTAAGTAGCAAATTTCTGACATTACAAATGCTGTTACATATTTGTTAACTTTCACGACTAAATCGCTAAACCGAATCTCATATATTTTTATAGATAACAAATTGTTGGTAATGTAAAATAGCTATAATGTATAATGCTAAGCTAAATATATAATGTTTCAGTCTACTTTTAAAAGTGTAATCAGATTATACGGTCTAATAGGCGGTGGGATATAATTCCAGCATTAAGTTGCTAATATATTTGCCTTATAGTTTTGGACCTTGGAAAGGGTAATTTCCATGATACAGCTGATGCATTGTATCTACATTGATTGAGAATGGGCCCAAGTCAATGCTACAAGTATTTTCTGTTTTTTGTTTAAAACGTATTTTTAATTTTGATGCAAGAAAGTATTTTTGTATTGTTCTATTACATACAGTAGTATTACGCAAAAGGCATTGTACTGTGTATGTCCAATACAAACCAAACAAATTTAAATTCAGATTACTATGTTTCTGAAATCATGATAGTGACGTATGAATAAACACAATACACGAGTCGACTATAATAATGACAACGTCAGAGAATAACCATTCCAAATAACTCTTCGCTCACTCCAGTCAGCCTAGTAAATAGTTCGTTAAGTAAGTTTAGTTCCGTTCGGTCGTTTGTTTCACATTCACTGCACTGCTTCGCTCGCCTCGTTCGTTTCGTCGGTCGCCATATTGGTTTCAACCGTGACAGCGTAAAGTTGTATGTTGGTGACGCTCTGCGTCAAGTGACAGAACGAAGAAATCACAACTTTCAAAAACTATGTGTACCTAAAGTGACTTTATTTCTTTGCAATTAATTTAAACTGTGCAGTGCCTTACTTGAATTTATGTTACAAACAATATTTCATCGCAAACGTGACTTCTCCGACTCGAAATGCATGCATTCCATAGAGACTGTTGAACTTTTATATTTTTTTCCGTACAGTGTTACTTTTTGATTCTTATCAAGTAGTGTTTAATAATTATTTAACGTGCAATACGAACTGGTATAATATATTTTTACAACAAATACAATTATTGCTTATTATTACAGTGCTGTGTTAAGGACGTTTTGTGTTCATAAAATAATAAAAGTTGGCGTCAATCGACACGGATTGCCGAAATATTCAAGGTGAGCTGTGTTAATTATTAGCAATATCTGCGCCTATCTAGATTTTATGCTCTAGATAAGCCTGCAATAGGTCTAAATTGATACAGAGGTGTTGGTATATCATCATTATGCAAACAAGTTTAGTAATTGTTATGATGAAACAGATGAAGATAAACCAATAAACAAATCTACCGACCTTACTATAAAATTATATTTTTTACAATATCGAATGTATTTATATTTTTCTTAATTTCCATTCTAGTTATTTATTGTTGCTTGAGCACTATATTGTAACATGAGATGGCCGGTCAAGAAATTTGGGCTTTCGGGTAAAATGAGTCAAGTACATCCCTAAATGAATGAACTGAACTAGATACTAACCACATACTAACTTAATGCACAGAACGCCTTTTTCATTCATTTTTTTTCCTCTTGTTATATTCATTATCTATGTAATTCTTAGCAATAAGTCTTCATTGATTACGTACCGGATATCTTAATTACATGTACGAGTACATTGTCTAGATTGTAATAGTACCGTGCATGAAAGACAAATTGTATTAATATATAAAGCGGCAAAGTTTGTTTGAACGCGCGAATCTCTGGAACTACCGGTCGGATTTGAAAAAATATTTTTGCATTTGATAGCCGAATTTTTTAAGAAGTTTATAGGCTATTCAAGATGACCATACGACCCTTAGAAGTCGAGAAAAGAGAGAAAATAAGTAAAAGCTATTCTCATGGGATTCCGGGATACGCGCGAACGCATCACGCGACTCCGTTCCACTAGAGACTAGACTTGTAAAATCACTCAAATCGGTCTGTCTATCACAAGCAGTTATCTCAGAAAGATATCTGGTCCGTTTCAAATTATAATCATGTTGACTCTTAATATTTTTTTCCTGTAAATAATCACTGGTAGAAACTCATATATTTTTTTTATACTGTTTACTTTCGTCGGATGGCTGCGCTTGCATTGGAAGGAATATGGTTCACGCTTTGCAACCCAGTTCACAGTCACAACGCCACAGTCTCTTACTGGTAACTTTACTCACATCCAGGGGGCCAACGACTCTACAAGTTGTTCTTTATCTATCGTCTTCTGTGAGGTCACGTATGAGAGTTTATTTTCGCGGTTAAAAATGACAATATCTTATAGTCAAATGAGCAATTCTTAATTGTATATAAATATATTTAAAGTATCTCAGAAACGGTTCGATTGGTATGATTAAAATCAAATTTAGTATTTATAAGGTTCACCTTTTTTAAAATTTATCTTTTAAGATTTTTACTTATAACCGCGATGTATAAAACAAAATACTGCTGATGGTATTATTATTAAACATTGATGGGCCTCGTCCCGTCTATGTTAAACGGTCATAAAGGTCCCCGGTTCGAAGCCCACTAACATCACTCTTTTTTGCACAATTTTGCCTTTTACTTTATAGTAACCAATTTTTTATCCATATTTTATTACTTTATTTCTTTTTCTTCGGCTTCTAAGGGTCGTACAGTGACGTTGAATAGCCTATAAACCTTCCTCACGAGTTGGCTTATGAAATGTAAAAAGTTTTGTTTTTTAATCCCACAGGTAGTTGCAGATATTAGCCCGTTCAGACAAACAATCAAACTCTTCCGCTTTATGCATTAATATATATTTAAATTATCCCTTAATTATCCAAGTTTCTAAATATCGATGGGCATACAAAAAAAAAGCAACGTGCGTCAAAAAGGTGCATAGAGTACTTACCAACATCAAACCTCCAAACAATGACGTCATTGTTATATTGCCTCACAGCCGTTTCGAAATCAATCAGGTATTATTACGACGTATGTTATCAATTAATGAAACCAATGGGAAAGTGGGGAAATTCATGAGGTGTCATACTGACGTGTGGATAAATTAAGAAGTGGGAAAGTAAGATGCACTATTTATAAAAGTTCAAATGAGATCAGGTGGTCCTAGAGACCTCTGGTGTCAACCGTCCGATCCGCCTTCCTGACACTTCTTTTTTATACTACACCATTTTTCATTTTCCTCCGAAAATAAACGTACAGCCTGCCCGATGTAAATTTGTAAGGAGTGCCGTGCGTTTTGTTTTCACACCGGCTGCTGACTGCTCTCATTCACAGGACCACAAGAAAATAAAAATGAGTTGTCGTTTGACTGTAGTCTTAAGGTAGAGGCACTTCCCCATCTATTAACTTAAGATCGGTAACATTTTGACAATTAAGATTTGTTATTAGTCATGTACAAAGCTTGCCCCCAATCCAAGATCGCCCTCGCAATATTAACCGAATATAGGGAGGATTCAGACCCCTTCCATAAATTTCTTAATTCAATACATAAACATCAATTGTTTATTAAAATATACGAGTATATTATATATAATAATTATGTATAGCAGAATCACCATCCGAACTGCAAACACTAGTTACAACAATGAAAGATGATTGTATGAAGAAAGGCTTACAATTGAATGCGAAGAAAACCAAGATAATGGTATTTGAAAGAGAGACAACCTGAACGAACACTAGGATTATGGTTGATGATGTAGTGTTGGAACAAGTGAATGAGATTGTATATCTTGGAAGTGCTTTTAGCAGCAATGGAAGGTACACCGCTGATGTGGAGAGACGAGTGAGTGCCGGGAATAGGGTGAATGGAGCCTTATGTAAACTTCTAGGCAGCCGAAATCTAAGCCAGAAGGCACAGCTCGCTGTACACAACGCGGTGCTAATTCCAACGCTAACTTATGGAAGTGAGAGCTGGGTATGGCAGAGAGAGCATGAAAGTAGAATAAATGCGGTCGAGATGCGAGCATTGCGCAAAATTTGTGGCATAACGCTTGCTGACCGCGTTCGTAATGAAGACGTGAGAGAAAGAGTTGGTCTAAAAGAGAGTGTCGGTGTTAAGATAAGAAAGGGCATGCTCCGTTGGTTCGGACATGTAGAAAAAATGCGGGACGAAAGAATGACGAAACAGATATACAATGCAAAAGTGGAAGGATGTAGGAGCCGAGGAAGGCCGAGACTAACCTACCATGACCAAATTGGTCGTGTTTTATCAGAAGGTGATGTCAGAAGCCCCAGGAACCGGCGAGCGTGCATGAAAAGAGCTATGAATGTCACAGAAGCGAGTGAAGTATGCAAGGACCGCGTCTTATGGCGCTCGGTTCTCTCTGCCTACCCCGCAAGGACCTGGCGTGAAGATATACATACATACATACATATATTGTCACGTCGACAATGTTTTTCATAATCCCGTTTCGCTATTTCCTTTATCTTTTCGCCACATGGCAAATCCTAAGCACTAACTAATCTTACGTATATACGTACTTTACTCCTGTTACGTCAATACTAGTATCTATTCTGTAATCCTGTGGTGTCTCTACAAAGGGATTATGGAAAATTCCACGAAATAATCTGGATTGGTCCAAAGATTGGCAAATCTTATCAAAAACTTTATCAACATCTGATTGCGATAAACTTACACGTTCTCATACCGTAAATATTTCAATGACCGTGTATGACAAATACTTGAAGAATTATAAATACATGTACTAATGGTAGGTACAGATATATATCTAACATGTACCAAAATTTTTGCCTAACTCGTAAATAAAACAAGAGCGAAATAATGGATTCATTGCTTTATATTTCATTATCCTTTATATTTTATGCATTTTCAAAACCCCAGAGGCCAGTGATCGACGGCATATTTTCCACATGTTTAGTGAAAGTCACGAAGCCCTCTTCTGACTTCGTAAAAACTCATTTTTTTATTTTAGGGAGACTAAAGAAACTAAAGTGTGCTAAGTACTATGTGCAGCAATCACTTTTCTCGTTCTCAGACCAAAGGCATCAGACACCGGGCTCTATCACTACACAATCCGAATCACATCTCTTGTAACGTCTCTTGTACCCACTGAAAGTTCTCGTATCAAAGCCAAAAGACGGCACTCTATCGCCACACAATTTGTCACATTTACATCCCTTGTGCTAAAATTTCTCACCACTCGCTAAAGAGCATAATGATATAACAGAGTCAGAGTCCTGTATTGCACTCATAACTGCAAAAGAAAATCGAGAAACGTGTTATTAAAAAATATGTAAGGTATATTATTACGTAATGAAATTACTACTTCGATATTCATTTTGTAATGTTATAAAAATCATTAGCATTATCAGATTGTTATTTAGTTACTTTCTCACTGTCTCTCAACCGACATTCTTCATTGTGATGGAAAGTTATAGAAATCTTTTCATCAAATCCATCACCTTAATTATAGCAATTTTCTAGTCAATAGCATCATCACATAACAAGATTATTAATATGTTTGGATAGATATGTTTCTTCCGAGTATATATAACATGCTAGCTACCCGCGCCGGCTTCACGCGGGTGATCTGAGCGCTACCAAATTTCACAGGGTCACCGGCTGGCCTAATCTGAAGACTGCCTGAAAATTACATTAAAATCGGTCCCGCCGGTTTTGAGTCCATGCGGAACATACATACGCATATCCCTTTTATATATAGGACAAAGATAACAGATTTTTAAGCTTCAGGTGGAGTCAGTCTTGTGCAGGGTGATCTTGGATGTCATACATGATAATTATGAGTAGGAGTCATTTAGAACAGCAACTCTGGGATATAAATTTTATGAATAGAATAAAACTTATATGCACAATCGCGGGAAATACTACAGCACTGACTACAGCAGGTAGAGGCGACTGGAGAAGCCATGGCTGCGACGGCATGCTTCTAATAACGGTAGTGGGTTTGGGTGGTAAAAGTACTTTTTTTGTAAAAAAAAAAACACCTTCACATTACCTGTGGGTATAATATTACAATACCTTATATGGACCTGCAATAGGCGTTATTTTTTCTTTTAAAGAGGAGTATGCCATTTGAAATCTATACCTGCACCTATATAAACCGGAAAAGTTTGTTTTTTTGAATGCGCTAATCTCTCGAAGTACCGCTTGGATTTGAAAACATATTTTTGCATTTGATAGCTCAATTCCTGAGGAAATTTAAAGTCACGATACGATCCTTAGAAGCTAAGAAAAAAATAGAAAGTAAAAAAAGCAGTTCCCACCGGATCCTGCGATACGCGCGAACGAAGCCGCAGGATGCAGCTAGTAAAATATAGTTATAATAAGAGTTTGTTAACTAAATGGATTATTAGATAGGTACTTAATCTATTATATCTCCAAAATCGTTCCATTATGTCCAGCAGTACTTATGTTATTAGCAAACATCCATCTAACGCCAAAGGTATAAACGCCAAATCTTCTAGATTAGAATTCCTTTCCCGACTAAGTCTTACACTAAGATTACTAGGTGCACCAAATATTTACACGCTTTCAGTATTTACAATGTTGTTACTAAGTTATTAACGAATATTAAAACCAACCCTCTTCCAAGCTTACTTGTAACAGAACAATGAAAGAAGGCACCCATTCAAAGTCCAGTAAAATGTCTCAAAGGAATCCTGTTTGGTTACTGAGAGAAACAAAACCTACCGTCGACATCTTGGCGTCTCCGCTTCTACCAAACACGGGATCCCAAGCTAAAATGCAAGTAAACTTAAACTTTGAGTTGTTTGAACAAGGTGCAATATCTCACACGAATAGTTTCTAGAATTGCATTCCTATGAACACTCAAGACATTCCCGAGCCCTTTTTTTAGTAAATTGCGTCTTATGCGAACACTGGATTGCTTCATTTCAGAATTGATTAAACTGCTTATAACCTATGTACAAGTTAACCGTTGGATAATCTTGAAAACAAAACGTGATTAAGCGTACTTACGGAACTTATCTCGGCAATAGCTTACCAGTTAATTTAGTCCAAGATAAGACAAGAAGTAAATTATTGACGCTGCGCCGTCCGTTCCTATAATGTCTGAACGGTATAACGTCCGTCGAAGCGAATAAGATTGGATGAGCTCTATGCGTATATTATGTGGCTTTATCAAATTAATTGGTCTCTGACATGTATGGGATGCGGACGACCGGTTCTTCCGGCGGTTAGTACGAAAAAAGAAGACCCGTGGCCGTTGAGATTCGAGGTCGCAACCCAATTGGGGACCAGTCGCAGGTACGCTTTGTAGTACACTTTCTCCGGAGCGTGACGCGCCCAGGCGCAGACGTTTCACTGTACAGAATGTCTGCAGGTGCTCGAAGTTGATGATAAACGTTCAAGACTTTTATGATGCGAGGCTTTGATACGAGTGTGTTGCTATAATGATTTGCAAAAGTTACACTTTCTCCGCAAAAGAGGCCGCAACAGCTCGTCGCGGACCAGAATATTGTAAAGCGGTTGAAAGTGCAGGTAACACATCGCGACTCGTTTGTGGGTTGAAGAACAACATTCGAGACGAAGCGTCCAGTATTTTTAAAGACGTCGAAATACCATTGACCTCTAAAATTGTATACTATATGAATGGCCTAAGAGTAACACAGGTTATTCAAGTCGTGCAGAAAAAGTCGATTATCATAGCGAAATGATGCACGACTCGCTAAGGCACTTTTAGATAATCACCGCCGGTGGTTGGAAGCGTTAATACCGAGAACTTCATAAAAAGTGGTTCGACGAGACTGGGAACAATCGGTGACGAGCTGCGATGTTTTCTTAATGGTACTAATGCAACAAATGTATTGAAAAACAGTTGAAGTCGTGGACAAGTATTTCGCGAACGAAGGAATAATGTTAGGAATTGGCTACGCCTCGTTTTGATAATCCGAAGTCGTGACGGGACGCGACGATAATCTGACATCACGAGGTTTTCATCATGTAAAAAGAATGTTTGGTATTGTACAGAACACAGTATCTCTTACACAAGTTGTCAATCATTTAGATTGAGGCGAATTCCTCAGCGGTATTTACTGTTCTGCGTGACTAACATAGTCAATTATTATGTAGATTAACTTTAGTCGCGGCTGAAAGATGCCCTCAGCTGTTTGGAATGTTCATTTCAGACGTGAAAAGTTCATTACCGTGTGACATTTGATTAACAGAGGTCAAAAACTGACAATCTTATATCATAATTAGTTAATAATAAACATATATTTTTGCCTTACATTAAACTTGTAATGAAATATAAATATTAGATTTGGAAGTTACTACTATCCGTTAAACGAGTATTTCTTGTATACTTATAAATATATTTCGCGTATCTCTGAAATTGCTTTAAAGATACGGATCAAACTGTATTTAGATAAGGTTTAACTTTTTAAATTTTTCATATATAGGTTTGTTTTCTGATAAATCGTAGTTTTACACAACGTACAAACATGAAATATGCCGAGCTTATATTAAATGCGGGAAGCGTTTTTTTTATACCACTAATGTAGCAAACGAGCATACGGCCTGTCTGATGGTAAACAGTCACCGTAGCCTACGGACATTTGCAACATCAGGGGTGTTCATGCATTGCCGACCCCTTTAAAGACCTCTTCACGCCTTTTGTCGCATATGCTTTTTTTTAGCGGGGACTTTCACAGCATTATGGATAATATAAGCGTGATTTCTTTTACCTGTTGCATACCTCACGCATTGAATTCAACACAAAAGCAACCGGAAACCCCTCAGCCAATAGTCGTCTCAAGAAAGTTATTGAGACTGAGCAAGATTTGTTATCTTATCTGTCTCAATGAACCTTTCTTTGAGCTGTTATATTTACCAGAAAATTATCACCTTTGTTAGTTGTTTCTGGAGTGTTAATATTCACTCCAAATGGGACTCTTTCATTTAACGTATCCGGTTTTAACGCATAGCTCATTCAGAAGAACTATAAATTGATATATTCAATTGAAATGTTTATTTACAGCAATTACCCGGTGTTAGGTTACAAACGATCATATTTCATTCGACGTTCTCATAAATGGCTAAATTTGAATAAAAAATATGTACTCATGCAATTTGATCTAACCTGCTTTATGTGCTTCCGTCACCAATTAGTTCATGCGGCCTAGCGCCGGACGGAACCCACCATCGATAACAGACTGTTATCTATGGCACCCACCCACTATCGTTAGTAGATGCAACATGCCGACGCTGCCATGGTTGCTCCGGTAGTCTCTGCCTCGGCTGCTGCGGTCGTCCGCCATCTGGAACAGAAACCGCATGCTCCCACCACCGTGGCTGCCGCGAGCCGCGACTGGCCTGCCATGCAATTCTCTAAGCGACTCGTAATGGCTGTGTGCGTCGCTGTGATCGCAGATGTCACAGCTTTGACATCGTCTACTGCGTAGTGTAGGTGGGTGCCGGCCGGCGCTAGGCCGCATGACCTAATTGGTGGCGGAAGCAGACAAAGCCGGTTTCATCAAATTGCGTGTAAATTTGACTTTCGCAAAATAACTCCTGAATCTATTAACTAAAAAATATGTAGTTTTTAGAATACAAAATAACAAACGTGCCTTGTTTCAAAAGATATTAAATTAACTATAACTATACAACTTACTCGTTAACCTTTCAGGACTTTACATCGAAGACTCCCTATAGTCAGCTAGTATCTGAAATCTCCATCATTAGTTCAATGGCACGAATATTATAGTTTTGCTGTCTGAATTATAATCAATTCTCAAATTGCATGATGATACAGCAAAAATATTTCCTTTTTTAGGGTTCCGTATCTTAAAAGGAAAAACGGAACCCTTATAGGATCACTTTGTAGTCCGTCTGAATATCTGTCTGTCAAGACCCTTTTTCTCGGGAACGTGGAGCTATCAAGCTGAAATTAATATCAAATACTCAGGTCTGTAATCCCTTCGATCAGTGAAAAAAATAAACTTCTATACACCTGTTTAAGCCCCGTTTATGCGCATATTTTGACACCCGTAAGGGAATCAAAACCTATAGGGTACTTCCCGTTGACCTAGAATCGTGAAAATTGGTAACAAGCAGTGCCATGTAACACAAACAAAGGGAAATATCCGAAACCGTAAATTTGTAGGTCTATCACAAAAAAAATACTTTTTTTGTAACAGTAATTTACGAAATCATTTTTTTACGGAACCCTCAGACCGCGAGCCGGAATCGCACTAGACGGTTTTTTTGTATTACTTAGATTCTATTAATCAGAATACATGTAGGTCTATCCATCTCATAGTTTCTGTTATCTATGATCCATCTATAACTTCACGGTTCGGCATAGAGAACCAAGCGCCACATGAATCGATTCTTACATTCCACGTGCCTATGCAGCACTCGGCTCTCCTCGACCCGCCGGAATTGGTGCTGCATGGTGGGTAGCGGCTCCCACCGCCGCATGCAGCTATATTCGCACCGACGGGAGCGAATCGGTGCGCGTCGCCTCCGGCGGACGCCCTAAGCCGCACATTACTGCGCTTTCGAGCCAGAATTGCATCCTAATTGATTGGCAGTGGTAGCGAATGAGCACGCTTCTGGCACATGACCCCCAGGTCACTTTATAGATCGTACTATAATTTAATGCTTCCGTTAAAAATTTGGTACTTATTATCCTTCACCATTTAGTAAACAAGTTTACACATCCTTTTATTTCTTCTATTAGTCGCACTAAATGCAAATTAACGCTGGCGTAAACATCCAGTTTGAAAATATTCTTTGTTTGAATTCATTATTTGTTCAGCTGACGTTCCAGTATTACTTGGGAAGGTCGGTTCTTCGTCGCCATTTCATGTCGGCGGAAACTATACGGGTATGTCCTTAGTCCTGGTATCAGTTACATTGGGGGGAAATGTTGTGTCGGTTTGTTTGAATTAGGGTAAGCTAAGCGACTGTACGTGTGAAGGAAAGATACCTCTAAAGATAAAAAGCAAAAAATGCAAAAGTTGATCCAAATCGTTAAATCCCTTTCCAAAATACATGAAATATTTTTATATATACATATATTAAAATTGCTCGATTAAAGTCCACATCAACCCTTATTCATCCCACTGCAGGGATATGGGTACGCCACGCTGTTCAAATGCGGATTGGCGGCTTAACGACTGTCTGTATCGACAACCCCGAAGCACCGAAACCCGAGGTAGATGAACCCATCCTTAGACATATTGCGATCGACGTTGCTCAACCTGCGTGTACAATTAGAATAACACGCGCAACAACGCCACCGAGTTCTCTATCATTAACAGTTTCCTGCCTTCTCGTTTAGTTTAAATAGGAGATAAAACGTAATTCAGTCTCTTAAATTCTTTTTTTAAGCGTATTATAATTTAATCGCGGTAATTTAATCTCGTGGTCTATTAATTAAATTTAAGCACCATATCGACATGACACAATTATAGATTATTACCGAGCCAGCATTACAGAACTGTAGAAAAAGGTGTAGAATATTAGACACAACACAATGCTTCGTAATTATATTGAGATAATGACACTCTGTCTACACAGAGGGCTGTTCGATCGGAATATTTCGACATAGGAATGCGTCAAGGCATATGTGCCACGCATATGTGCCATGCAAATTGTGGCACGCGTTAAGTACACCCATTCAAAGTACTATCGATCACGACGTTGATCTGACTTGCGCAACTATTGTGCTTGAGAATTTGATAGTCGTGAATTCGGTATTGATCACTATATCATTTCGGGTAGAGGTCAAAACCCTAATAACCACTGACTCTGCAAGAACTTGGAAGGCAGGAAACTGTTAATGGTGGATGCATTAGACAAAGTGAATAAAAACTTTAGGTTGTTCATCAAGCCATCTTGAGATAGCATAGATAATTCCAATTTGTTGGAGGCTGTAATTATTTTTTGTTGGATTATGTGTACAGCTGAGTGCTGTTCAAGCTTTACACTTTGCCCTTTGTACCGTTCTTATGCCGTTCGTGATAAGAGTTACAATCGTACTTCGTGTGTTAAGCGTGATCTGCTCTTAGCTGTATTACTAGTAAAGTAGATGCTGGTGATTAATAATTTTTTAGTTAACTTTTCTTAGGCATGTGGATAATCACTTGTGGACGAAGGTTTTTTTTTTATACAACGTCGGGAGGCATGTGAGCATTCAATCCACCTGATGTAAACTGGTTATCGTGATGAGATCGCGGTGGCTAGGTGGAGCTGTGAAGCTCACTGTCGCCCGTGTCTGGACTGACGCAGTATAGGGAGGGAAATTTGGAAACAGTTATAATCGTTTTACCGGCGTTCTAAAATGGGCCAAATCAAAATTTTTTTTTGGAAATATAACTGAAAGATGATGAATGAAAGATGAATTGCGGAATGAAAGAGAATGAGATGTATGAATGTGTTTATTATATGTAAATTGTGACAAATTAGCGAATGTTAAAAAAATAGCCTTGCCCACGGCAGGGGTGCTAGTATTAAAAATAAAAAAAATAGAAAAAAAAAAAAAAAAAAAAAAAAAACTGGTTATCGTAGTATATGAACGGTTGCAATACACTAACTATCACTCGCGCGTTGTAACAGCAACAAATCCTTATAAGCTTACTGTTACTCACTCGCAGAAACACAACAATCATCCAAGGAGTTATTATTTGACTCCGTTACTCTGTGAGGTGGAGGTACTGTCCCAGTTCGACCGCTTGGTCGCACACTACAAAAACAAACAAACATGTTCACTCAAATGTTTGTCATGTGTTGAAATTTCGATTTCAACCCTCGAGCTTTGGTGTTGAAATAGTCATCATAGCATAGACCAATAAACCACTTGACTGCGCATGAAGGCACCTCGCGCTCACAAAAACGTTGTGTTTTAGCGCCTAAATATGTCAGCAATTCTAGCCTACTCAAGAATATTCGTACAGACGGGGGGCTCAATTAATCAATGCGGCAATGAGCCGCGATGTTGATCCGCAAATTAGCCAACAATAGCTGAGCGTTCTACTTTACCCTCCGACCCATAAAGGTGAATTGAGTTACTATGTAATGTCGGTCTCACCGGTTCTCCATAGGTTATTTCTTAGATGAGCCACAGCTAACCGCTTGACCACCGATTACATAGTGTGATTACTTTTTTTTATGACTCCATTACGTAAGAGCGACTGTCATCTGACCTCCCTTCGAGGGGAACCAGACAAGACAATGAACCATGATTAGTGATTACACATCCAGAAGAGCTACATGTGCAGGTTTCCTTGCGGTGTTTTCCCTCACCGGGAGCAAGTGGTAGCCGAACGCAAGTAAATTGTACATACTCGTGAAAATTGAGTAGGCACCCGCCGGGGTACGAACGCGGAACCTCACGCTTGTTAGGCGTGCGGTTATACCGCTACCACCACTCCACTCCACTACGTACACTGTCCTCGACAATAACTCAATACTCACATCACGCCCCGCTGCAAACTTTATCGTTATCACAGTCGTTGATATGAAATGATGGCTTGGATGAAAGCCGCGATGTCATTCCTTTACCTTTCTATATAAAATACGAAATGGTCAATGTTCTGTTAAATCACAATCAATACGGGCCCGGTGGTGGAGTGACTAAAGACTGATACTCAACACCATAGCTCGAAGGTTAGATTCCCACATGTAACAAGCATTTGTGTGAAACAACATGCCTGTTTGTCTAGAACCACCACATCAACCCTCAACCATCAACCCACTGCAGGGTCACGGGTCTTCCTTCAAATGAAGGGGTTTAGTGCATGCTCCACCGCTGCTCAAATGCGGATTGGTGGAGGAAAACGTTTTCAAGCCGCCCGAGGGTCACCGACTTAGCTTAACGACTTAACGTGCCCTCCGAAGCGCGGAGAAACGCGAGATAGACAAAACCATCCATAGACAGGCTGCGGTCGACGTTGCTTGACCTGCGTGTTCGCTTAGAACGAGTCGCGCAACGATGCCACCGAGCTCTGTTTGTCTTCGTTGGGATGTTTTTAAAAAAGGTAGGACGCATTAAAACAGCTTAACTAATGAAGTACCTTAGCCCTTACAGAAAACCCCAGCCAAATATCAATTCCCTGGAGGATTGATCTTTCTGTGAGCAAGTGCGGTTACCAGTAAGCTCCTAAGGATACTTCGTCTATTACAAGGGTTCATGTGCTACGGAAATCACTTTACATCAGGTATGTTGTATGTTTGAATGTCTCCTATTTTCTATAAAAAATCAAGGAGTACATTAAAAGGAAAAATACGATGTTGCCAACATCCAAACCTAAATATATACCTAGATCTGTGGCAATAGTAAATTCTTTGTCGTACGCAGTGAGGTATAAGTTATGTTATTTTTACACAAAACTGCAACTTAGTTGGCTTCGGCTTACGTCAAAATGTCAGTAAGCTGATAAAGGAGGCCTTGGTCACACGTAACTAGGGCGCTTATCCAATTTGCTTGCAGTCGAAGAAGCTTGGTAAATGCTTAACCTACACGTTTCAATTGTGACTGATCGCTACTAGATGGATGCACTTCAATACAATTGACAGCGGCAATCAGATATGATATATTGATGACTCGTGTACAAAAATATTTTCAAAACTGGACATATTCCTTCCGTATTAACGAATTGAATCTATATAAGGGAGTATGAAAAATAAATAGCCGTGGAAAATTATAAAGAAGTCAAGGTTTATAGGTAATATTATGTAATAGTTTTACCGACCCTAATCTTCACTAACGGACAATAAAATTGAGCATTCCGTATATATATATATATATATATATTTATGTACAACTAGCACTTCGTACGGGTGATTTCGCACGGATAACCCGATCGCTACTAAAGTTCGCAAAATTACCGCTGGACTAATTTTCATAAAATCGGTTTAGCCTTATTATGAACCTTCTTATCGTTATCCTATTTCCTAATTTGGATTCGGCGAAGATACTGATCTTTACATGGAGCGACAATCGTCAGACCTCTACAAGCCAGAGGGAAAACCAGACCTGTCTTTGGTTAGTCCCACGTATTTCGAAATGTAATTTCTTGGGCGTGCGGGTTTCCTCGCGATGTTTACCTTTATCGCCGATCAACTGATAATTACAAAACACATAGTATGAATAAACAGGAATAATTTCAAAGCAAAGATTTAGAGATGCTGATGATGATGATGATTCATGCAACAGTCTTGAATGATGATGAGTATGATTAGCTCACACTTAATTTTACGTTTATTTTCCATCCATTTCCATCTGCAAACGTAATGATAACGTAAAACAAATATTTCACATTAATATTTGTATAATTGCGTATTAAATGAATAGTTATGGTTCCAGTTGCCGAGTCACGTGCACTGTGCGAAGTAAGGGACGATATAATAAATGTGTTTACACAGCTCATTGAAACGGCAACACTGAGCTTCTGTGTTGCGGCGAGTTCAACGTCACAGCAACTGAGCAAACATAAGTTTTCGAAAAAGGTTTTGCGACAGAAAATCGGTCATTTTGTACACGATATAATTTTTTCCGTGGGGCATAACTCTGTGTAACTAATGATATTCGTGCTAGTAATCATAAACTGTCGTTCCATTTTTGCATTGCATATCTGAATCGTCATTCTTTCATTCTGCATTGTTTCTACATGTCTAAACCAACGGAGCATGCCTTTTCTTATCTTAACGCCGACACTCTCTTTCTTACATCGTCATTATGAACGTGGTCAGCAAGGGTTATGCCACAAATTTTGCACAATACTCTCATCTCGACCGCATTTATCCTACCTTGTTCTAAAATGTACCTATATATTGTTCTAAAATGAACTGAAATGGAAATATCATAGCTAACTTTCAAAATTATATTTTTAATATAAAAAGTACTGAACAGACTACAAAATAAAAAGATATCTAAGTCCGGAAGTTGCTTTAGATCATTCTTATTAGTATCAAAACATTTTATTTAGCGTCTAATTTTAGTTCCAACGTATGAACTGGTTCAAGTAGATTCTGATAAAAACTGTATACTTATCTATACAAAAGTAAATAATGACATGGAATTTCCATCCTGGTTAGTGTTAATACAAAATACTTAAAACCATATATACTATGTAGATACTTGATAGAAAATATAATGGTATAAGATTGGACACATTTTCTCAAGCCGTTCTGAGAATCTTTAGCTCATTATTCCTAAGAATGTTCCTTGTAACCAGGCTCGCATTATAGGATTCCATAGACCAGAACTAGGTGACGGTAAATGCTCTTAGAATCCATAATGGCGTTCGAGCGGAGTCGCTTACCATAAGCGCAGCTAACAACGCATGACCTGTTTCAACTTGTATGGATATCCGGCTGACTTATATGAAATAATAATGGGTTTGAACGCTAAATGGATAGAAATACTGTCTCTACATTCCATTCTATTCATACTAGATAGCGTTCGCGTTGAGAAAGAATTTAGATGAGTAGATTTTATTGTAATTGTGAGGAGGGATAGATGAGTAAAGTCTAACAAAAAGTATTTAGTATTAAAGGCTTTATATATTTATGTTAGTATGATCATTTGTGGATAAAAAACATACAAAAGCAGACTTATCCCTTTCCAGAATCCATATGAAGAAATCACAAATCTTGGTAAGTGAGTAACGAGATAGTATAAGCTTTATTTTATATTACCTCCTCTTCTTCTTAGCGTAATCCATTAGGATTGGCAGGGTCCGGTGATACCCAAGCCTAGATATTTGACGAAGATAATGATTTTGACATGGAGCGACTACCTTTTGACCTCCACAACCCAGAGGGAAAATCAGACTTTTGGAAATATAGTTTCCAGGACGTATCGGTTTCCTCGCGATGTATTCCATCACCGCCGAGCATGTGACAATTACAAATGTGTACATAAATCAGAAAGCACGAATTTAGTGGTACATGTTGGGGGACCTGTTGCTCAATAGTCCGGTTTCTTCTCCACTGGGCTATCACTATTATATACTACCTCATCTAATAAGTGGGTATTTATACTAAACAGAAACATAAACGAAATAGGTTATATATAAACAAATTGCAAAATACAAAATGTTATATTCAGCGGAAATTGAATAGATTACATTCTTTTCAGATCAGGAAAAAAATATTTACCTAATGATCTTTACAAGTGGACATTTACATAAGAAATAATAAACATAGATAAAATAGTTAATAATATACTTAGATATAGCCTAGTTCTACTTAGGTTAATTTGCATTTCGGGGTCAAAGCTACTGTTTTTAAGTTTGCAGACGATATGTAAATGGGACTTGGTAATAATGTTCATATTAATATTTTGGCTAGGTCATATATAACAGATACAGGTTAAACAAAGCATACTTTATAACAATATAACAGTTGTTATTTCAATTAATATAGTAATGGTGATTATGATAACCATTTATGTTTTGATTGTGGAACGGTTTTATTTCCGTGTATGTGTTTTATGATTTTATATACGCACAAAACTACTTAGGACTGCACTAGTCACAGGCACCAACGCACACCGGTGTGGGCGTAGCGCAAATTAGGCGATAACTCACCTAGTACTATATAAGGTGCTCTATCCCTATTTCAAATATGGAGTAGGCATATTATAGTATACGTATATATGTTACATATATCAAATATGAAATCAATCTCATCATCACTAGCCCTATCCCTATTCGAAATAAGGATAAGGCTAGTGATGATTAGGTAGAAGCTAGCCCAGGCCGCGTAAATAAGAGTAATAAACGTAGATGGCGTAAAAAATAATAAGCGCGTGTAAAAATTGGTGAAGATTTTAATCCGGGGGTTTTAATTTAAAAAAAAAACATTTGATTGATCGATAGTGAATACAATTTTAGTAGTTTTACATATTTAAACTACTCGTATTCGTGTGTTTCTCCGAGTTTTGTTTTGTAAAGAAATTTACAAAACATTTCTTTTATTATTTCTTTTATTTACGCTGAATTTGCGTTAAAGTACGAATTTTGTAGGCTGTCTCTTAAATTGCGTCATATTTCATTATTTTGTTTACAACAACAATAAATAGAAGACAAATCGATATCGTGGATGACTTTGGATGTAGGAGATCAAATAATGAAGTAATGTATTCCAACTTTTAAACGGAATAGAAGCCGATTACGGCTATAAACCATTCGAAAATACCAGCAAGATGATAATCAAGATCGTATAAAGTTTAACTTTAAAAATGTTTTTGAGTAAACATGATGTTCGGCCTTTGATTATTCTCACCAATAAATTTTTGGTCAGGTCATGTCGAATAAAATTCAACTTTATCTGTCTTCTTTCTCACAGTAACAAAGGAATGTACAAGTCAGGATTAGGTAGGTGCAACGATTACCTTGATTTGATCTCCAACAACATAACAAAAATGTGACTAAAATAGACAAAAGAGTTATACAATTTTACTAGATTAAATAACTATTGTTTTGTTATGTGTTGTGGGAATGTAATGGTCTAAGGTAAAACGTACGTTGATTCGAATTACGCACAATAAAAAAAAACGCAGTTTTGACCGTGATAAATGAACCATGATAATTATTGTACTAAAATGGGCCGCTCTAATTTCATTCAGTTTTAGATGTGTTCTGTCTGGCTTTAGGAGTGTGCCGTCTCGTTTTATGTGTGTTCCGTAAGTTTTTAGGTGTGTTTCAACTAGCTTTAGATGTGTTTGTTCCATTCCCCATTTCTGTAGTTATTATGGTCATAATTATCTGTATATATTATGTGGTGTGTGTGGGATACTTCTTCAGACGGGCTGCTTTGATGCGCCATACCTCTCTTTCTATGGCTCCTGGCATGAGCCCTGATAACAACACACTTCAGCTATATACTTCTTACTTTAATGTCCACAATAATAAACGCGGTACCCTAAGAACTCGTCGAAGTCGCTCTATAATAAAGCTGTTAACAGAGTCCTTTGTCTCATAAAAATTGTGAAACAATGCCTACCAGCCCGTTTTATGTTCACCTTTGTTCAAGAACTTTTCATTATTCTATACATTTCTTGACACTCGTCTTGATGGATAACGTTTATTTAATTGCACCCTGCCGTATTTTAAATGAACTGTATTCATATCATACACTTGTGGTGGGGAGGTTAGCAATGCTACTTTAACACCAAGCCTCGTGCGTTCGATTCCATACATTCGCGCGCATCATGTGTACGTGGGTATGTAATTCAATTCCATTGTAACCTCCTGTAGCCAAAACAGCGGGACCGATTATGAAGAGTGAGGTATGGTTAGATTCGTATTCTTCGTGTCATATAGGCTACGTGACGTCAGTACAAAAGCCGTGTATTGGATGTAAACCATTAAACTGTATCTGGAGTTCTACATCTTTTTAGTTATTTTTTAGTCAGTCGGGTTTATTTGTTTTTTTAAACTAACTTTCATTTGTTGAATTATCCACTTGAAATTTCAGCATAGAAAGACAAAAAAAAAATTCTAAATAAGTATGAGACGTACCTATGTTTAACCACTAGGTGAGAATAATAACTCCGTTGAGATAATAGTTTTAAAGACTTTATCTCTAAAAAAATATCTAAAATTCGCATTTACAATGTTGTTCCTTTCGAAACATTTTGTTACGAACAGAACGGAACGGGTCAACGCCCAACGATAAAAGCTTGAAAATTATTATCTAAAAGTAGAAACATTTCTATGAAAATCTAAGGTAAGATAAAGTGCATCTAATCAAAGGCATCCACGGTTAAAACCAGTAATTCACCGATTAGAGTGAGGTTTACTACATTTCCTGCTTACAAAAGGACAACTTGCGGATGAAGGTACAAGTATGTGAGGAATGCCACAGGTACGCGACCCAAAGTGCCCTGACTGGTTAGTTTACTCTTTTTTTACAAGGATTCCTAATTCTCTATCCAACCGTTAAATGCACTTTTGAAGTTTCGCGCATGCATTTTAACAGGTGCGAGTTGGTAAAGGTTACGACACTTGTGGCTCAACATAAAGTTACTGCACATTGTCTGCTATGACTATTCATTTTCGGAAGGTATACAAGCATGCCTTTCGATGTATAAAAAAAAATATCACAACTACTCTGTGCAATTCCTGCATCAATTAGATCATATATTGTCAATATCTTAACTTTCTTACGGGGCAAAGGAGAGAACCGAAGGCCGCGTGCCGCGTGGTCCTTACAATCTTCTCATGCATGCTCGCCGGTTTCTAGGGCTGCTGACATCACGTGCTGATAAAACACAACCAGTTCGTTCATGACATGTTTTATATACAAATTCGGGAGGTGTGCAAGCATACGATCCACCTGATGTCATATGGTTATCGTAGCCTATTTACGCTTCTAATAATACGAGCATTAGTTCTTGTATTGGATGCGTTCATAACATTGCCACGACTACTGCAAAAATGGTTATTCCTAGGCGCTTACTGGGAACCTCACTCATCGCAGGAACGCAACAACTCTCCAGGGAGTTGTTATTTGGCTCCGGTTTTTTTAGCAGCAGAGAAAGCAACTCGCGAGCGAGACTCCATAGTTAAGGTACGGCCAACGGTAAAGCCTACGGTAAGCACTTTACATCAGGTGGGCCGTATGCTTGTATGTCCGCCCGTGAACAAAAACATAAATAAGGAAAGAGAATGTTAATAAGGCAGGTAAACCAAAAAACTACTTGACCCCGTTCCCCTCACACACCAAAACGTAGTGATTTAGCGCCTAAATTTGCGAACCATTCGAGCCTACTGACCAATGGGAGACTATTGTAACCAATAAGCCGATAAGTAACGCGATGTTGATTTGTGAACTAGCCAATAAGAGCTGCGCGTTCTACTTTACCCGACCCGTAGCGGTGAAGAGATTTGTTAAGCCAATTTTGTTTCAACGGTTATCACAGGTTATTTCATTCATGCTTAATGTACTCCCCACGGAACCATATCATCACAAATAATAAAAAATGGATCACAGGAGTGTTTCACATCCGCCATAATTAATTTACGACTCATAAATGTAATGAAAATTAATAAATTGTAATATTTGGAAACCAAATGTGGTAAAAACAGCCATTTATGGTATTTTCGGCAATATAACTTTACGATACTGCGGTTCATTATATTTATTAGTTCTAATAAAACTATACGGCTTATTATCGTGTTTTAATTTACATTTTTCAGTTCAATATATTTGTGTAATTTGCGAATGAATGTTTTACTCGTGTTGCGCTAGTGTGGACCTGTAGGGACCTTAAATGTCTGTTAGCACAATCGTAAAATATCTAGGTCTTATCCTTGTTTTCTGTTTGCTGACACTATAGTCTATGATGATAACCTGATAACATAATTTATCTGGTCAAGCACTCTAATGTGGCTCTGTCCCCGAATTTTACATCAATTTCTTTGAACAGCTGTATATATATACACATGTTAGATACTTGCATCCATTGAGTTATTATGTACTAGAGGAGTTATCCCAAGTAAAAATTATGTTCCATTTTGGTAATAATTAAAACTAATATCCGCTGCAGCGCTGAAATAATTTAGATGTCTGATGATATCCGAAAGATTCAAAGATACAGCTACAACTACAATTTCTCGCGACCAAAAGGTCAAAAGCGCCGTGATTTTCATGGCGCTTACGCGTTTCGTTCAACGTTGTGCAGCAAAGACTTGTTTGTTGCCGATCGGCAACAAAACATAGCGCAAACGTTTGGTTCGCGGTGTCGGTTCTAATACACTAGTACATAATAATTCAATGCTTGCAACACCATTGTGTGCGTCATAAGAACGATATAAAGGTCAAACGGGTTAGCTTGAGGTGTCACTCTGTGTACTAGCCTAATATATTTACCTTATTTTTGTACGACGTCGGGAGGCATACTAGCATAAGGCCTACCTGATGTAAAGCGGTTACCGTCACCTATGAACGCCTGTAATACATTAAATGTCACTCACACGATGCTACTTCTGCTGCTAACCCGGCAACTCCTTTGGAGCTTATTGCTTTTGATGATGTTAACATTTGTTAAGTAAAGAATAATAGTTACCAATTGTACCAAAAATATTGTTCGGTTTATTAAGTACATAAAACACGTTATATGGTCGTCTAGAAAGCTGAAGTGGCCGTGGGCCGTAAATTGCTCGTAGAACCTACACGTCCCCGTACTGTAGGCCGATTCTACTAAAAAACTGCAACTGCACTGCAGCGCGGCGTGTGTCGAAATGCGTACGTTTCGGCGTTTCGTTAAACGTCACTGCTGTCAGATCGCTTAACGAAACATCAAAATGTACGCATTTGACACACGCCGCGCTACAGTGCAGTTGCAGTTTTTTAGTAGAATCGGCCTACTGATCTCTAGCTGAGGATCGAGACAACTGGCTTTCTAGGGGGGAGGCCTATGTCCAGCAGTACCGATACGGGCTGAAATGATGATGATGATAAATGGCGATCTAAACGAGTAAGATCATTTACGTGGATTACGATGTAATAATATTTCTTCGTCATAAACCATGTAAATTATTCGTATCTACAAAATTCTCAATGGAGCATTAGTTGAGACAAATATGGCAAATACCTGAATAGATGCTGGATTACCATCCAGAAGCATATACATATATATTAAATAATAAAAACATTTTGCTATTGATATATCTTCTTGAATTTTTCATTGCCCCTGTTCTATCTTCTTGAATGTCTCAAAATTTAAAATATTATTTCCCATGTTTCCTTAACATCGCCTTTTTTCCCTAGCGTTATCAGTTTCCTAATCCATTAAGTACAGGATTAGTATGGTTTGCTCAGCCTAAGGATTTGGCGGAGATATTGATTTTGACATGGAGCGACTGCCGTCAGACCTCGACAACGCAGAGGGAAAACCGGACCTTAGGTTAGGTCACACGTCTTTCGAAATATAATCTCTTAGACGTACGGTTTTCCTTCATCGCCGAGCAAGTAACAAATACAAATATGTACATAAACCTAACGTCTTATCTTATCATAAATCTTAAGAATGAATATTCTTATCCATAATTATAATTCCTCACAACTGCGAGGAGTTGAGCAGTGATAGCCCAGTGGTTAACGAACCGGCTTATTGACCAACTGGCGCAACTTCGAATCCTGGCGTGTAGGTAGGTACCACTAAATATTGTTTTCGGATTTATCTACATATTTGTACTTATCACGTGCTAGCCGGTGAAAGAAAGAAAGGAAATTCGCATATACAAGAAATTACATTTTGAAAGACGTGTGAAATCTAAGAAAGGTCCGGTTGTGATGGCTGCATCAACCTCTCTCAAAACACCTAGACCACACACGTTCATGCACCCAAATGTTAATCCTGTTTGGGAATCGAACCCACGAGCGTTGTTATCGAAGTCGCGAGCTCGTCAAAGTTTGCAAAACGAAAGCAATCCAACCTTTGCTTTTGGTCAATAACGTTACAAGTCGAGCAACAAACTTATTACAAGGTATACCTTAATAAGATACCAGTGAAGTCGTGACTAACCCATTTGCTGTCAAGGTGGGTGAACAAGTTTCGACGGACAATATTAAATTTGACAATAAAACTCCGAACAGGACACATTCAAGGGTAACGGCGGGTAACACATTCTGCACTTTTCTATGTACAGGCGCGTGCGTATCGTGACCTAGGCATTTGATGGTTGTACCTTCAGACGACAGTCGTGAAATGGCATTAGGATTTATATGGTGATTGAGCATAGCAAATGTCTTGTATCGTTTGTCCTATTAAGTTATATTCGCGTCTGAATGAGTAAAGCATTTTTTTTATATATAACTAGATTGGCAATTAGATGGTAATCTGTCACAGCAACCTATTGACGCTCGCAACACCACGGGAATGTTACTCGCGCGTTGCCTTCTTGTGACCTAAGGATATTTCGTCACAGTACCCAGTAATTTCTCTGCCATATCTCACCCTTCAAACCGGAACACGGCTATATAAATATAGCTGCTTGGCGGTAGAAATAGATGAGACAGAGATATCCACGCAGACGACTTTTGTACAAAGTCTCCCTCTGGTATAAATTAATTGGTAAAATTATGTATTTACTTCAACAATATTAAAGTTATAATTGAAACCCGACTAAAATCTTGCCTACTTACCGAAAATAATGTAGACAAGATTTCAAAGTGTATCATATCATAAACTAATAAAAAATATAATATTCAACTTATGAGCATATTGTAATTAAAATTAAGGTGTGTTTTGTCTAGCTATTGTCACATATCTTTACTAAATATGTAATAAAGTCATGTGTCTTATTTAAATAGGCATAGATCATAGGATTCGTTGCTTTATTATACGTTTCTGTTAAAATTTAATTAATTAATCAACCACGTAAAAATTTCTTAATTTGCCTAACACGACGAAATCATGTATAGACATGATTCCCGTACCAAAATTTTAAGACTGTTACACTTGGCGGCTATTAACCGCGCCGTTCGTTCCCCCAAGGATAGGGTTGCTTATCGCTTGATTTGTTACGAAACTCGGTAAACGCTGGAATGTTTACCATTTTTATCTCATCTCGTTGAACGCCCTTTTAGATATTAATTAGTATTAGTTCCAAATTTGTCGTGTGTTATCAGAAGGGGCGGTCAGGAACCAGCAAGCGTGCATGAATAGGGTTATGAAGTTTTAATAAGCAAGTGAATGGAAGGAATAACCTATGAAGAGCCGATGGGACCGATATAATCTAGTAACTCAATTCACTGCTACGGGTCAACGGGTAAAGTAGAACGCGTGGCTCTTATTGGCTATTTAGTGGATTAAAATCGCGGCATTTGTAGGCTTATTGGTTAAAATATTCTCCCATTGGTCATTAGGCTCCAATCGAGATATTTAGGCACTAAAACACATCGTTTTTGCGAGCGCGGGTGCTTTCATGCGAACTCAAGTTGTTTATTGATTTGTGGTATTTATCCATTGTTCATGTCCAGTTACGCTGGCGTGGGGCGATTGAGTTTGGTTTGTATTTTATTTGTCTTACTTTTTCTACGATGGCCTATCTAGATTAATATTAATGTCCAAAACCATCGAACACCGTACATCAACTGTCGAAGACATCACTAGAGCCAACTACGACATAAAAAAATAATAAAATATATTCATGTCACCCCAGAAAGGATCAATAAATATTATTAATGTCCCCTAATAAGAATACCTAACGCCATTTTTTGCTTCACCAAAAAAAACCATTATCTCGAAGTGCAAAATCTCCAACCGACCTCCAGCTGTGTTACTTTTATTTAAACGTCCTCAGGCACGGCCACACAAGTTGTTGGAGGATAACCATTCCAACGTGTTGTGCGTATACCTTGTCAGTAAACCACTAAAACTGTTCTCTTCTTGTTAGCGTTATCACGTTTCCTAATCCATAAGGATTGGCGGGGTCCGCTATCTAAGCCTAATGATTTGGCGAAGATACTGACTTTTACATAGAGCGACTGCCGTCAGACGTCCACAATCCAGAGGGAAAACCTGACCTATATTAGGCAAGGTCACGCGTGTCTTTCGATATATAATTTCTTGGACGTGCGGGTTTCCAAACGATGTTTTCCTTCACCGCCGAACAAGTGACAAACATAAATACGTACATAAATTCGAAAACATGAATTTGGTGGTGGTACATCCCAGGATTCGAACCGGGGACCTATTGGTCACAAGGGCGGTTCTTTATCCACTAGACTATCACTACCTCAATATGGTTTTGGTAAACCACTAAACTGTTCTGAATAGAAGGTCAACCAATTACTATCTAAGTTTGATAAGACACCAGATGTTACTGATTGTAGATAGTGGACCAAGGCGCGGCTACTTGTGAACCTTGGCGCTCATAATTACGTAGGTGAACAATTTTATTGTAAGTAAAATTTCAAGCATGACCGGAATGCGGTCCCTTTGTCTCTGGGTACTTCGTGTTCGTACGAGAGTTGTTTTTGTCCAGTTAACTGAGTAACTACGGTGTCAACCATAGATAACAGAAACAACGGGAGATGTGACATACTACGTGAGTTTACACCGGGACGGTTGTCGCCGAATTTCACACAACCATAAAACACTCACACACTTAAATAAATAAAAGATGTCATTCTACGCACACAAGTACAACGACACACTTTTGTTAAGACGCTGTCATTGGACGTTTATTTAAACAACACCCAAGTAAGCACGCACTACTACAAACACTGATAAAGCGTCTTTGCTGGGACACGCGGGTCGATATGACTTTGTCGATATGACTTTGTCGATATTGACAACGTTATATCGATCTATGATTTATCAAGAAGTGTAATGTTTGTAATAAAATATTTGTGGGGTGTAAGTGGATCAATGTCAACTTAGAGCCAAAGCCAACCCCACTATACTATATAACAATTCCCTGGAGGATGATTGAGTTCATGCGAGTAAGTGAGGTCACAAGAAGTTGAGTTGCTGGATTGGCAGCGGGGGTGACGACACGCGAGTGACACTTTTATATCATTACAAAGCGTGTCTGTTACTCGTGCGTCCCACCCACCCGCGTGCGCCCACTTTACATCGGGTGGCCCTTATGTTTGTTTGCCACCAGTAGTTTGTGGTACGTATAAAAAAAAAGTTGTCCAGAGTATTATATACTTTTTATTTATGTAGTGTTTTGACAGTTGCAAAAAATATTACTCCTTCTAAAGTACATCTTTTAACCTTTACTATTCTACAAAGGCGCATAATTATGTTCCTGAAAAGTTTAATACCTGCTTAACATATCCAGTTCCACACATACAGATTTGTGTTTTTATGTGTAAAGGAGCTACAGTTACTGACCAGTAAAGTGCAAGTATTTGTTGAGAACTTGACGTTTGGATAATTTAGGAACGGAATTTTTTGTCAGATAATGCAGTCTGCAGTTCAAATATTTTTCCATGATTGCTTTTGTAAGGAGTACCAAGTGGTTATTGATTGGAGATTGTTCAAATTGATGAAAATCAATTTCACTAAAGAGATTCATTCCGATAAAATATGGTAAAGCTTTTGTTATCAATATATTTTTAATGTCTTTCGTTGAAACTGACATTTGACCTTGTGTTAAGACCGTTTACTTTATTATCGCTTCCATTCTCTTACAAATAATTATCACATTTTGAGAAGGGTAAATAAGCCCTCCTTTGTCTTTCATTTTTTTAGGTCACGTGGGAAACTAACAGAAAACAAACACAGTAATCATACAATCATTACATATTTTGTAACCTATTTCCATACAACTTTAATATAAAGGATACCATAGCCCACAAATAGTAACTACAGTAAAGACTTATAATTTTTATCTAATACTAGCAGTCTTAGATAAAACTTCGTATCGATAAAAAGTGAAGTCAAAGCGCACCCCTAACCAACGGCAGAAACAAGCGGCCGTATCTCGAAACTGCACACACAGTGAACGAATAATATCACTCGCTTTACATTGCGTGTTGGGAAACGAGCGGTGGCGACTGCGAAATGGTAGAAAAGCAATGTATGATTTAAGAATGAGATGTTGATTATTTAAAATTTGCATCGTGGTAAGGTTCGGGTAGAAATGGCGTCGGAGAATTTTTGAAATTAATTTTGTATTTATGCTTATAAAACGTAATATTATTTGTACTTACAGGTGATAAGTGATTCCATTTGATTTAAAGTTAACCACTGCACTTCTATTTTTGCAAATTGCAACAGCACAACTTGGCATTTTGCTAAAACAAGGAGCAACGTATCTCAATCGAACTTGATTGCAACTAACTAGCTGTTCTTGACAATGTTCTCGTTTTGAGCATTTTGCGGCGACACCAACCACGCCCCCTCGTCACATCTCCCGTTGTTTCTGTTATCTATGGTGTCAACCGAGACGGATCTACTCACGGAACTAACTGCAATTACGAGAGCAGGTGTAATGAAGCTGTCACTTGTTTAATAACAGATCAGAGATTATACCAATTAACGAGCAACCAAAATATGCCCACTCGTACTGGAATGTAAAAATTTCTTCATTGAAAAAAAGATGCCGGCGATCTCCCACCGGCTTTAAACAGGTCCTCTTTTTCTCGTCTCAGTTTATGCGATTTTACTCGGTGTAATTTCTTATTTTTAATCTTTTCAATTTAAAAGCATTTTTTGCAATAAAAAAGCGAAAAAATCTTCATCTCGCAGACGTACGCAAACCGAACGCGAGCCTTATAATAAGCGCAATTAATGTTTACGACCGAAAATTAGATATTGCGGAAACTGCCGCGGATTTTTTATCTCGCACCTGACTTCTGAGCTTGGTCGTTGAACCTCGGCTTTGGACTCCACCAATTTATCACGTAGACTGAACGGCGCTACGACACGCTTGCTTGCTTATGGTGAAAAAAGTGACCGGCCACTTTGAAAGCTTTGCGATGAGAAATAACTAGAATTAAGTTAACCAGAAAATTAGTCTCAATCTAATCTCCATTTCTGAGATCTTGTTACATAAATTGCTTGTTAAGTCCCACTTTTAAAATAATGTGCCTCGACCGTCATCCGCGGCGCGGCTATCACAATTTTGAGGCATGTTAACTGCCCGTAGTTTTATGACGCTTCTCACTTAAAACATTTTTTAAACCTGATACTAAATTCTTGCATTTATACATTCTGTGTACTAAGTATCGGGAATTTGTCAATAAAACAAAAAATACAAATTATTCATCTAAATTTATTTTATCGCCTTCAAAGTAGGCCCCATCGCTTGCAATACAACATCTCCACCGCTTCACCCAGTCTTCCATACATTTTTCATAGGCTATTTGCGGTATGGCCTTTAGCTCATTCAGCGAATTTTCTTTTATGGCTTCTATCGACTCAAAACGTTTTCCTCGAAGTGGTAATTTTAACTTGGGAAATAAAAAAAAGTCAGACGGAGCCATATCAGGTGAATACGGTGCTTGGTCGAGAACTTTTGTTGAATTTTTCGCTAAAAACTCTTTCACTATAATGGCTGTGTGTGATGGTGCATTATCATGGTGCAGCATCCATGAGTTGTGTTGCCACAAATCTGGACGTTTTCGGCGGATACTCTCACGCAAACGCTTCATGACGCCTAAATAATATTCTTTATTCACTGTTTCTCCCTCTGGAAGGAATTCGGAGTGAAGTTTTTTCAGTTTTTTTTGACTACCGTGGTGTGGACCACGGTAGTCAAAAAAAACTGTCAGCATCACCTTGATTTTGGAGCGACTTTGCCGCGGTTTTTTGGGTTTCGGCTCGTTTTCGAGACGCCATTCTGAAGACTGTTGGCTTGTTTGCATGTCGTACTCATAAACCCATGTCTCGTCGCCAGTTATTATACGTTTCATAAAGGTCGGATCCGTAGAAGCTCGGGAAACCATGTCTTCAGCGACATGCTTTCGCTGCGCTTTTTGAACAAAATTGAGCTCTTTTGGAACTAGTCGAGCGGCGACGCGTTTCATGCCTAAAATGTCAATGAGAATGTTGTGGACGGACTTAAAAGATATGTTCACCTCACTAGCCAACTCTCTCAGACTCATACGTCGATTTTCGAGCACTAGCTTCTTGATTCTGTCGATGTTTTCTCTGGTCGTAGCGGTTGAAGGTCTACCAGAACGAGGCAAGTCTACTACTACTTCTCGGCCTTCTTTAAAAGCCTTATACCATTCATAAGCCCTTGTTTTCGATATACACGATTCGCCGTAGGTATTTCGCAACATTTTTAGTGATTCACCACATGAAATATCATTTGAAACACAAAATTTAAGGCACACTCTTTGTTCAACAATATTTTCCATTGTAAAAATCGCCGAGGACTCAAAACTATGACCAACAAAAAGTGTAGTTTAAAACAAATTAAATGACAGATCCCGCTCAAATTTTGCGCGCTAAATCAGTACAGTGCTACCAACATGCAGTAAAAAAATTAGAACGACCTCTTTTACGCGGGTCTTTTTATTGACATATTCCCGATACTTTTTACACAGAGTAGTATAACGCGTATTTTATGGCACCTTTATAATAAGCCGTATGCAGGTCTTATCAGCCGCTGACGTGGTTTTATTTTTAGTTCCCACTCGCTAATGTTTACCGACATGGTCGAGTGTTATTACGGTTTCATGAATTCTACGTGTTTTACCATGCATAACTGTCAGAATTTGCAATTTGAGATGGTGAATTTCATCAATTATCTTTTTTAGTTACACGTTCCCAGAAATATGGTAATCCATAACTTTTATAATAGCCGTTTGAATTCTTCGAGTCTTCTATTGCTAATGCTTGATTGGCAATTTTATGATTGCTGTATACGCCCGTTATGTACAGCAGATTTTGATTTTCTTTCATGGCTCGCATGTTCGGATGTCATTATAAGCCGTGCGTGCTGTCACACTCGATCGAACTCTTCGCAATGGTCGAGCGGACACGCCAAGGTGGTCCTGCAGCCTCCACTTGAAGGAAATACACTTGCTTCTCATCTACATATCGTGATTTGTTTACGGTAGTGCGTTTGGTATTTAGGACATGCAATGCGTAGGTTTCTACAACTCATTTTACAATCCTATTCCATAAGTGTCACAGCATCTTTATGTGTCACGAGTACATTGTCTTTGGCTTGAATTTCAGCGGCATTTTCTTTATCACATATTTGTGTTGGAGATAGTAGTGACTTATGTGTTTGTATATAATTGCATCATTATCTAGAATGGAACGCTACGCTTCGATATTAGTTTTCCAGGAAGAGTCTTCAATTTCCAGATACTGCTATTTATAATCGTATTGTAAATAGAATGCAAATTGATATCCTGGTTATGTAAGCAAATGGTAATGATCATTAGTCGACTAGTAGTGGTCTGTAGCCACGGTAGCTCACGCTGCGTACTTCCTGCGTCGCCGCATATTGGTGCTCGCTAATCACAGAGTAGAGGTTGCGTGCCTGCATTTTTTTCCTGATAGAAAAGAGGGATATTGACTTTGTAAGTATGATGCACCGGCTAGTAGATATAAGCGCGTATATCGTTTGGAGCATTTTCATTGTGATTATGTTCGGTGCAGTGAAATGATGTGGAAGTGCACACAGGTTTCTATTGTTTGTATTTACTACTGTTGTTTTTTTTTTTGCTAGAGTATATCCGTTCATATTTTTAATTAATGAGTTACGTTCAGAGAGTGAAGTTTTTGTCTGTGTGTATTTTTTATTATAACAACATTACACATTCAATAAGAATTGCATTTTTATTGGTATTTACAATGTTCTGATTCAGTGCCATCACCATCGTGTGCGATTTCCATTTCTTCGGATATGATTTCAGTAAATTGTCGGACAAATTACACAGCGCCATCTAGCCCCAAAGTAAGCGAAGCTTGTGTTATGGGTACTAGACAACTGATAAACATACGTAAATACATTTTTTTTTTTTGTAAATACATACTTATCATACATAGAAAATACCCAGACCAAG
Organism: Pyralis farinalis; assembly: GCA_947507595.1. Taxonomy (NCBI): domain Eukaryota; kingdom Metazoa; phylum Arthropoda; class Insecta; order Lepidoptera; family Pyralidae; genus Pyralis; species Pyralis farinalis. The sequence goes on along the minus strand of OX382261.1, from coordinate 5,931,960 downwards.
ACAAACAGACATGTTCATGCACACAAATGTTTGTACTGTGTGGGAATCGAACCCACGAGCGTTGGTGTCAAAGTAGTGTAACAACGCGTTTCACCACTGCGCCACCGAGCTCGTCGTCGATTTCAGTAAATTGTGAATTCTTTATATTATTCATATTACCGCCAATTCGAAATGAAAATATAAACGTAAAATATGAAAATATCAACATGGTGAAGTAATTCCCATGATATTTGAGTATCTGTGTCACTTAAAAATGAGAACTGTGTCCTAGATGCGAATATTAAACATGACGCCGTTTTAGGATTCTGTATGTTATAAGGAAAAACTGAACCCTTATAGGATCAATTTGTCGTCCGTTTCTATCAGGAACGGGTAGAGCTATCACGCTAAAATTAATATCAAATATTCAGGTCTGTAATCCCCTCAAGCAATGAAAAAATCAAACTTCCTAAGTCAACGCAATCAAACACGAGGCTTTTTGCGCCTCGTTTATGCCCACATTTTGACACTTGCAAGGGAATCAAAACCTATAGCGTACTTACCGTTAACCTAGAATCATGAAATTTGTTAAAAAGCAGTGTCATGTAGCACAAGTAAAGGGAAAATCGGAAAACTGTAAATTTTTAGTTACATCGCAAAAAAAAATGCGATAATAATTTGCGGAAACATTTTTTTACGGAACCCTGGGTGCGCGAGTCGGACTCGCACTTAACGGCTTTTCTTTATCTTAAATGCACCAAATATTGACTACACTTGTTAACAAATACCTGCGAATTTCTGATTATTGTCAATTATACTTAGTTAGCTAATTTTATCCCTTGATGTGTTCAACTCCACAACATTGTCATTATGAATTGGCTTTGTGTCCCATAAAAGGCTTATATCGATGTTATCGAGGTTACAAAACCCCACCAGTTGTGCGGTTTTCCCATGACTGGCTGGTATCGCGGTATTACGCATGCTTTTCTTTGTTCAAGGATATATTCACGTAACAATTTTCTATATAGCTGCGGTCTTGTGGGTACCTATTCTTAGCTTTATTTCGTTTCCTAATCCATTGGGATTGGCAGACTCCGCTACCCAAGCCCAAGGAAGGCGAAGATACTCTTTATTAATTGTAGATCGTTCTTAGGTCACACGTCTTTGGAAATATAATTTCTGGGACTTGCTGGTTTCCTCACGATGTTCTCCTACACGGCCGAGGTAGTGATTATTACAATTACTAATTATGTACAAAAATCCGAGAACACGAATTTAGCGGTACATGCTAGGATTGGAACCGGAGATCGGTTGGTCAATAGGCCGATTCTATATCCACTGACCTATCTGATGGGGATACTACTCCATCTGCTACTATTACTAGTGCTTCTTACTAATTATTCTACTCCATTTGTTTCTTACTCGTGCCTCGTTTTCAAAGTAGGTTGGCTTTGCCTCTAAAGATATCACATGATAAGCTACCACCTACACCAAGTATCTTACTAATATGAACGGTTGGTGTGTGTCTGGTTAAAAGGGAGACAATGAAGCTATTGACAGGATATTGCGTTAGCAATGGGAGTGGGAACATACTAAAATCCATTCCATTTACGAAGTCTAATTAAAATACGTTCGATAAATACAATAAACTCAAACAAATTTCTCAATTTGAAAATCTTGATGAATTCAAATGGTGATTTGCTATATCTACATATGAACATAGTTTTATTTTATTTATTCATGTATGAAACATGCATAGTACCGTTCGTGTAGTCGTTATGGGATTTCGAAACTAATCAAAATTCAGCAGTAACAAGCCATGAAAGCATGTAGAATTTAAAAAGAAATTAATTTATATGAACTACAAACTAATCTAAAACTATACTAAAACTGTCAAAAAGGAAATAGTATTCTGGATCCCATTGGAAACACCCCCATGACATTTTCTCCTACGAATCACTAATGAAAGTGCAAGTATCTCCCGCAGGCGCTTGCTGAGTTCCTTGAACAGTCGCCTACGTGTTTGCCTCGATTCCAAAGAATGAGGGTCTTAACACTACTTCACCAATCATAACATATCGCACTGTAGGGATATAGCTTAACGACTATTATCTATCGACAACAGCCGGGACCGACAGCTTAACGTGCCCTCCAAGTACGGAGAAATGCAAATACGTATAGGACGCCTAGTTAGCTTTATCTAATCATTCACGGACATGAGCCACCACACTGACTCATTTGCTGCTCACTAGGAGACATGTCCCACCATCATCCGATGGCTCAACCGACCTTGCGGTTATTTGAGCCGAATCTTTTACCACTTTTACCGCCCTTGATTTTAAACTTTTCTACATTTTTATTTTTATTGGTTATATATCTACAAACACTCACTGAAAATGTCAAGTGTCTACATTTGGCGGTGCATAAGATCCTGCCCTGTTACAAATGGACGGACATACAGACAGAGCACAGACATATAAACCACTTGACGGCGCATACAGCCAAGCTGTACTCACTCTTTACCCACCAAATTTTAGTCTTTTCGCGCCTAAATACTTCACCGATCCAAGACTACGGTCCAATACGAGGATGTTTTAACAAAGATGCTGAAGCGACATGTAAGTACATATTTGATTATGCGGGTAGATCCCCGAACCGTAGGATAGTTTCAAATCAAAATCGCTCTATCAGTTCTCCATTTGGTTACTTCCTTCATGACAGACGGTCATACTGTAGAGTCCCATTGGCACGGGCATTGGCATTGGAGACGGAACCCAAAAAACAATATAAAATGCAGTTATCTTTTTTATTACCAGATTTTGTGATCCGACTGCGTTTAGTGTAAATAAAACCTTATTTCTTAGAACATTATTATTAAGACCACCTTTTGTTTTTTTTACGCATTGTTTTAGTAAATCCCAGGCATTATACACTGTGAATGAGCATTTTATAGCCTTTGCGTCATATCACAGCATAATTGAGCTGCATAATTATCTTTTGTTAAAATAACAGTGTATTTAAAGTGTTGGTAACAACAATCTCTTTTATAATTTTTCAGTTTATTTTTGGCATAATTTCTTAGTATTTTTTAAAATATATTTCTGCTATGCTTATTTATTACATTACCTACTTAGTAATAGATGGCACTGTACTTAATTTTACAGCGATATATATAATTAATTTAAGCTATTTCACATAGCACTATGTAGGTACACCAGCTTGGTAGGTACTAGTGAGTCAGTTGAAACGACTTGTGAGAATTTGTGACAGTTCCAAACTAACGCACTGTACTGAATCTGTGACTTTCTGGCTAGTTTTTGAGTTATATTTAAAACATATGTGTTACATTTAAATATTTTACTCAAAAATTAAGGGGTATAAACCTTTAAATTAAATATATGTTTAATAACTCCCCCCCCCCCACCTACTTTATTCCTGAAGTTTCGAATTCAAAAAATGGCATAGAATAATAAATAAAATAAATAAATATTGTCGGACAAATTACACAGCGCCATCTAGCCCCAAAGTAAGCGAAGCTTGTGTTATGGCTACTAGACAACTGATAAACATACGTAAATACATTTTTTTTTGTAAATACATACTTAACATACATAGAAAATACCCAGACCAAGACAAACAGACATGTTCATGCACACAAATGTTTGTACTGTGTGGGAATCGAACCCACGAGCGTTAGTGTCAAAGTAGTGTAACAACGCGCTTCACCACTGCGCCACCGAGCTCGTCAGAATAGAAATAATTTTATTATTTTTATTACAAATTCTGCTTCTTAGCCTTATCCCGTTTTCCTAATCCATTAGGATTGGCGGGGTCCGCAACCTAAACCTAAGGATTTGGCTAAGATACTGATTTTTCAATGGAGCGACTGCCGTCTTACCTCCGCAACCCAGAGGGACAACCAAATTATTCTCAAGTAACACGTCATGCGAGATAAAATTTCTTGGACGTATTGGTTTCCTCACGATGTTTTCCTTCACCACCTAGCAAGTGAAAATTACAAATATTACCTACATAAATCCCAAGACACGAAATTTAGTGGTACATGCCAGGCCGGTTCCTTGTCCACTAATTACTGCTGAATTTTTTTAATTATGAAGTACAATTTCTTTATAGTTAACTAGCAGCTGCCCGCGGCTCCGTCCGCAAGGAGTCAAATAACGTAGCCTATGTGTTAATCCAGATCATAATCTATCTACGTGCCAAATTTCATTCAAATCCGTTTAGCAGTTTAAGCGTGAAAGAGGAACAAACTGTTGTTTGTTCCTCTTTCACGCTTAATCCATACATACAAACTTTCGCATTTATAATATTAGTAGGATATTAAAATTAGGTTATGCGATTACAATACAGTATAATAAAAAATGAACTCTGGTTTTCCTACTAATTCACACTAGGTCGACTGTCTTGTGGAGGCTATGATGGTGAATACATTACATATGTGACACCATCAAATAAAACAAACAATGATAAAATTTATTTAATAAAAAAGATAGCACTTGAAAGATTTGTTCTGAAATCTAAAAATATTCAAAACTATGTGTAGGTACTTGTTTCTTTCATTTCTATTTATGAATATGTAATGCGGAAGCGAGCGGAAGCGAAAAACTCATTTTAATGGACCTCGAGAAAAATCGAACAAAATTTGTTTTAAATTCTGCTGAATGATAAAGATGTGTACATTAAAGAAAGTAAGGAGGAATGAAAGAACACGGAACCCGGTCACGGCGTCGTCTCATTGGACCGGTTTCTCTGGTTTTGCATAGAATTCGTCTGGCTTAATCCATGATTTATATCGTTGCGGTTAACACACGTTGCAAGTACGATATCTGCGTTGTGGAGTTTTTGTACAAGGGGTTTGGGTTACGAACCAACTGTAAAACGGCACATTGTGACACGGGTAAGAATAACCAATATAAAGCTACAATTCTCAAGTTGATTTTACTATTGATCTGCGATCAACTGTACCAACAAGTATTACATTAATTGATGTCATAAAACGTAAAATAGTTTTAAATTTATCTTTTTTATATCTTTGCTTACTTACTTACTTTATTGGCTTCTGTACCCAAAAGAAGGTGACGGAATACACAACTGTCTTAAATTTTTAATTTTTTTATATACGACTTATATTTTTAATAAAGGTAAAGGCAGCGACAAGTCATGTTAGACACTTGCAGCACCATTTTTACTCTTATTGCTTGCGCTATAAGAACGGTAAAAAGATCAAACAGCCCAGCTTGGGGTGTTGCTGTGTGTACCTTTAAAATTATCCCTATCTTTTTACCCTTTTTTTCCATCATTCCACTGATGAGGACATTTGTTCCCGTACTAAAAAGTTGGCAACTCCTATCTCTGTCGAACTATTAAAAAGTGCAACGCCTTGCCTGCACATGTGTTTCCTCCTTCCTACAACATGGGATCCTTCAAACGAAGCGTGAAGAAGTACCTTGCGGGCCAGCATGGTAGCATCAACTGACAGGACACTGTAGTCCTTTGTCAGTTGCCGCTGCAATTTGGGCTCCCCTTTTCGCTTACCAACAGGCGAAGAGGAGCCACTATGCTGGGCCAATTAAAAAAAAAACCCTGGTTTATATTCGAAGCTTGCGATCAGTGTTATCTATAGTTATACATTGACTTATCACGTTTTATTATAGGTAATCTATAACAGGCGATCGTAATATAATTAGTTCTTGATAAAGAAGTTACTACGGTAACCGTGGTGCGCGAACCCTTGCACTTATAACAGATTTTTACCCAAGTTACGTGCCTTTATTTTTAATACAATTTATTTTGATTATGTTACAGTTCTACTAAACGGCATTGTTAGACAATATTTATTTTCTTCATTTTTAGAGCAGTGATATTTGTGATTGGATTAGGAACCAGCATTTTGACCACACCTGGTCCCCGGTTTGAATCCTGGCGGAGACATGTACATGGCCCAACACTAAATTTGTGTTTTCGCATTTATGTACATACTAGCTACTGCCCGCGGCTCCGTCCGCGTGGAGTCAAATAACGTAGCCTATGGGTTAATCCAGATCATAATCTATCTACGTGCCTAATTTCATTCAAATCCGTTCAGCCTTTTAAGCGTGAAAGAGCAACAAACATCCATCCATACATACAAACTTTCGCATTTATAATATTAGTAGGATTTATCACTTGCTCGGCGTTGAAGGAAAACATCTTGAGGAAACCGCAACATCAAAGGAATTATATTTCGAAAGACGTGTACCTAACCTAAGAAAGATCTGGTTTTCCATCTGCGTTGTCGTGGTCTGACAGCAGTCTCTCTATATAAAAAACCAGTCTTCGCAAACCCTTTGGTTTAAGTAGCGGACCCCGCCAATCTTTCTTCATTTATTATTTTCTTCATTTTCAATCAAGGTAATCAATTTATTATTAATGTTCAAGTTTATTTTACACTTGCCAAGTGACTGTGAACTGAATTCTTAGTACACTCAATACAACAATCGACTTTTTGTTCCAACATATTGTGCAACTTGGACATCGTACAGTAGCGACTAAACCAACGCAATTGCATAACTGTTCTTATCAAAAACCGTAACAAATTTATCGCCACTCATAAAGCAGTTACCGTATCCCGTGTTACAGTGGGGCTAGGTTATAAATTGCATGGCTTCGCTGGAGAATCGACGGTTGAATGACTCACAAGGCGTTTGGCCCGGAACGTTTGAAATTCGAACTGCCGTATTTACGGTAAACCCTCCTTAATATGGAGTCCGTGATTTCGCGCACACTTGTGAACTGTGCCTTGACTCATTTATAGCGAAGGGCTATTAAGAAAATATATGCGGATATTTTTTATCGTCGCCCCAAAGGAGGTGAATGTACTCATGATTAATAGCAACTTTTACTGTGGAGCCAACCCTGAAATCATGAAAAGATATCTATATCTTAGAAACACGACGACGAGCTACGTGGTGCCGCGGTAAATTACGCCACTTTGGGTTCGATTCCCACACAGAACAAACATTTGTGTGCAGGAACATGTCTGTTTCTCTGGGTCATCAATATTAATGTGGTGGGTGGGTTTGTAGAAGTAATTTTAAACAATCAAGTATCAAGTCGATTTCTGTAGGTATATTATTTTTGTCATGACGATGACATGATGGGTTACTCTGGAAACCAATTCCGATAACTCGGTATTGGACTTAAGTTCTTGAATCACGACAAGAACCCCAGATTAGTTTAATATTCATCCCCGATTGTTTCTTTTGGCACTATAAATAAGGTGCACTCGCATGTTGACCAAACTATACTCGGAATTATGAAACATTACCGAAAACTTTGACATTGGAATTTGATTGACATTGGAATTAGTATCAAGAGTAACCCTACTGGTGTGAAAACCCACCCGCGAGGTGCGAGCGAGCACACGTGTCTGCCAGTCCTCCAGCAAGCATTACGTAAATCTCGTCGCGAACCCCCTACCGTCGAATGGCGACCTTTCGGGTCGGCAACGCATGAGTGACGCCCCTGGTGTTGCAAATGTCCATAGGCTATGGTGACTGCTTACTATCAGGCATGCCGTATGCTTCATTGCCACCTTAGTGGTATAAAAAAAAGGATGACGAACCCCTGGAAGTTCGCGTACCCCACTTTGAGTATAAAAAAAAACAGCATTTTGTAAAGTTTGAAGTTACCCAATTAACATATTTTTTATATTTATATTTTCGCTTCAAGTCTATTGCGATGTAAGAACCTAATGCCACACAACTCTGTTCTTACTATATATACCTCACTTGCTTCTTACACTCCTAACATCTCCTTCTGATAAAACACGACCAATTTATTTGACAAATTAATAGGTCTTGACCTTCCTCCACTCCTACATCCTTCCGCTGCCGCGTTGTATATCTGTTTCGTGATTTTCTCCACCTGCATTCTGTCTACTACTACTATCATCATTGTAAACACGGTCTACAAGTGTTCGCCACAAATTTTATGCAACGCTCGCATTTCGACTGCATTCATTCTACTTTAATACTCGCTCTGCCATACAGAGCTTTCGATTCCCTAAGTTAGTAGTGCCTAGTTCTTTTTTCTTGAGAAACATTTCCGTTCCGTAATTATGTACGAGTAGTTTTCGATCGATCGCCATTGTTTTAACTCGTTCACACCCACCATGGACATCGTTAACAACATTTAATTTAATGAACTATATCTACGCAAAGAAATATAAATTTTAAGAGAGGTAGGGCGCAACAAAGCAGCCCGTCTGGGGAAGTATCTCCACCTCACAGAAAACCGCGGCCAATTAACAACTTCCTAGTAAGCAGCCGAGGCGGCATCGCGCGGGTGATACTTAATATATCGCTAGCGTTAATAGGCTATGGTACCCGCTTTACATCATCATGGGCCGTATGCTTGTATGCCTCCCGACGTAGATTAAAATATATATATATATAAATTGCTTTACAAATAACAAATATGGACTTGTTAAAACAATGCCGATCAACCATGTAATTAACTTTTGTGGTATATGATAAAGTTACACGTCAACGTTAGGACTAAGTATGTGAATAAATTCACGAAATTTAGCATTTATTTAATAAATAATAAATACTATTCTCATTTTATAAATAATTATTCAAAATTCTCAAGTCACTTAAAATGGCGTCAATAATATCTTTAAAAGGATAAGAAATTAAATACAATCCAATATGACCACAACAAGTACGAGTACCCAATATTTTGTGATAATGATATCTGTTGGTAATATTTTATGATAATGACATGTAACGTGTCTAATTATATTCTAACCGTTTAAATCTTCTACATTGTTCAAAATATTAGCATACGAATTTGAAAAATTTACATTGCAAATCCGGCCACGCGTGAATCAACACGTCTCGGACAATATCCATTTTAATGTAAAAATAAATTGTTTTTGTTGGAAATTAAACATTCATCGAGTGACGTCAAACGAAATAATAGACTAAAGTAAATGTCAACAGTTTGACTGGACCATAGAGATTGTAGAGGGATTAATGCAGTAGGCCACTTGGCTCACTTCATTATGGGTAGGATAAGTATGTATGTAAGGATAGGAGGGACTAACACAGCAACTCCTTAGGAGCTCACTGGTGATCTCACTCACACGCAGGAACACGACAACCCTCCATTGAGTTGTTATTTGGCTGCGGTTTTCTATGAGGTGGAGGTACTTCCTCCCAGATTTTGCCGCTGCAGGATGCTTTGCACCATACCTCTCAGACCAAGATAAACATGTTCATGCACACAAATGTTTGTCCTGTGTGGTGAATCGAACCCACAAGTGTTGGTATCACTTATCGTTATTAACCACTGCACCACCGAGCTCGTCATATCATCATCTTATATGCATAATATATATACATATAGTAGGCTATGTATATGCACTGACTAGTTTTGTTATGACGCCTATATTAGTCGCAATCTTTGAGTATACTCTCCCAAGAGACACTTCATTTGACATTTTGAGATTGACATAGTTTACGTACTTCATCTTTATCAAGACGTGAGATAAAGGTGTAAATATATTAAGCAATTTATAACTTTTGCTTTATAATCATTGAGCCTACAAGATGTTATTTTAAGAAGGAGAAGAAATCACGATAATAATAATGAATATATATAATATGTGTAACAAGGAGCTGTGATAGCACAGTCAATACCGAACCAGCCTAATACCCGATGGCCTCTGGTTGGAATCCTGGCGGCGGCGTATACCGCTCACAGAAAACCGCAGCCAAATAACTCCCTAGAGGGTTGTTGTGTTCCTGCGTGTGAGTGAGGTCACCAGTAAGCTCCCAAGGAGTTTCTGTGTAAGCAGCAGAGGAAGCATCGCGCGAGTGATATTTAATATATCGCAAGCGTTAATAGTCTACGGTACCCGTTTTACATCAGGTAAGCCGTATGCTTGTATGGCTACCGACGTAGTATAAAAAACGGGTTGTACTCCGGGAGTGCCGGCAGAAGTGAAAACTTGAACATTAACGTTGTGCATTATTGAATATTTTGGAATGGTTAGGGAATAATTTCGCACGAATTGCTTTATTTACCTATCAGTATAAAAGTACTATCATGTATGTGGTAAAATATAATATTCATTTATTGCGCTATCGTACACAAACATGACAATTTATATTATATTAAAAATTTAACACTTCCGAACAATTATTTTACATGAAAAAGTTTATCTCTCAGAAAAATCTACTTTCATCCATAATTTCAACGACTCTTTCACCATCATCATTGCCAGCATCATCATCTCCAATCTCTAAAACTCAAACACACGCGCACACTCGCGCAAGCGCCCTGCGCCGCTTAAACCAAACAGCGATGTTGATAAACAACGTTGAACGAAACGCGTAAGCGCCAAGAATTTCATGGCGCTTACAACGTTTTGGTCGCGAGAAAATAATGCCCTATGAACGATCTAGCGCTTCATGTTTGTTTTATTATAGGTAACTAATGTTTTAGCCCTGCAGCGAACTTAAGTTCTAATTCTCACCAAAATCCTACGGTCATTGTTACGTGTCCTGACGCGAGTTTAACATTTTTTACTCATCCCAAAAAGTGCACAACGCCGCTAAAGAAGTTTTCACTTCAAAAAAATTCATGTTTTCAAATTTAAGTACTTATTTGTAATAATCACTGGTCGGCGATAAAGGAACACATCGTGAGGAATTATGTTTTAAATGTCGTGTGACCTAAGAAAGTCTGCAGCGTCTGGTTTTCCATGTGGCTATGGAGGTCTAGCGGCAATCGCTGCATGTGAAAATCAGTAGGCCGATTCGACTAAAAACTGTAACTGCACTGCAGCGCGGCGTGTGTCAAAATGCGTACATTTTGACGTTTGTTAAACGTCGCTGCTGTCAGATCGCTTGACGAAACGTCAAAATGACGCATGTTTGACACACGCCGCGCTGCAGTGCAGTTGCAGTTTTTTAGTAGAATCGCCCTACAGTATCATGGTCAAATCCTCAGGCTGGCCAAACCATTAGGATTGGGAAATGGGACAACGCTAGTCAGAGGATAACGTGTGTCGTATAAAATATGTGTTTCTTTTTTATGTTACTAAGGTCGCAAACAAGCGTAAGGCCTGCCTGATGATAAGCACTTACCGTAGCCTACGGGCATTTGCAACACCAGGGGTGTCACTCTTGCGTTTCCGACCCTGTAAGAACCTCTCCACACCTTTCTTGAAGAAGCCCATACAGTAGTCCCTTGGGAAAACCTCGGCAGGGAGCTCATTCCACAACTTAATAGTTCACCGTAGAAAACTTCTCCTGAACTGCACAGTGCGCGACCATTGCGGTTCCAGTGTGTGCGGATGAACTCCCAGCCGCCGGCGAGCTGTGCGATTGTAAAACGAGGTAGGTAGAACACTCAGCTCGTATTGGCATCGACGGATCACGTATCAACGTCACGGCACTTATAGGCTTACCTATATTGTTCAGTAGGCTCCAATCGCTGAGATATTTGGGCGCTAAAAATCGCTTGCTAGCGCGTGGTGCCTTCATGCGCAGTCAAGTGGTTTATTTGATTGTGTTTCTTACGAAAGAGTTGTGAATGAGGCGCATACGCAACCCAAAATTCTGGACGTGTCTTAAATATTGTCTTCAATCAACCCTAGACTGGACTCGTTTCTACTGGATAATGGTGAAATTATTACTGGTGCATATATTTAGTATACTGCAAATATAGCGTTGATTGATTAGCAACGCTATATTTTTTTTTTTTATTTATAGTTTAAACTTGCACCCCTGCCATGGGCAAGGCCAGCTTTCTTTCTTCCAGCCAAAACACATTTATACATCATATTCTTATTCATTCCGTAATTCTAACTTTCATTCATCATCTTTCGTTTTTGCCCATTTTAGAACGCCAGTGAAATAACTGCATTTATTTTCGAACTTCCGTCAGTCCATCCACGGGCGACAGCGTGCTTCACAGCTCCACCTAGCAACGCTTTTTAATAAAAAATGGTTCAATATCGTACCAAATATTAATATTGTATTTTGAGATTTTTTCGGCCTTGGTAAGTTCAAGGGTTCCAATCACTAGGTTCCTAGGATATGGAAATGTTTTTTACAAAGTTTATAAACAAAATATCATGTGATGTGTTAACGGGTTATACGTATTAATATTAACATCAGTTTCTCAACGTCTTAATTTAAGCCCACAAAAAGTATAAATGCCATCAGGACGGTTGGTATTTAAAAGGTTTCTATTCTATTACAAGATAAATGGGTTATTCGTGCTACAGATCGTGACTAGTATAATAATAAAAAATCGGCCAAGTGCGAGTCGGAGTCGCGCACCAAGGGTTCCGTACCATTATCTATAAAAACGGCAAAAAAATCACGTTTGTTGTATGGGAGTCCCCCTTAAATATTTGTTTTATTTTAATTTAATTATTTATTCTTAAAGTTAATATATAACTAAATATTCTGTGAATATTTCAAGCGTCTACCTGTTGCCGTTATCAATATCGAGCAAAAATGAGCAAAAAAATCACGTTTGTTGTATGGGAGCCCCCTTAAATATTTATTTTATTCTATTTTTTAGTATTTGTTGTTATAGCGGCAACAGAAATACATCATCTGTGAAAATTTCAACTGTCTAACTATCACGGTTCATGAGATACAGCCTGGTGATAGACGGACGGACGGACAGCGGAGCCTCAGTAATATAATAGGGTTCCGTTTTATCCTTTGGGTACGGAACCCTAAAAATGATAAACCAGCGATTAACAGTGGTAGATATGGCAGCCGTCCGCCCCTCTTCTGTAATATCTGCCCGCCCAATATCTACCCCGCCAACAGGTCATGTTGATGGGTTAATTCTCTATTATCACGACACGAGCGCTTTCCGAGACTTACAGGGTTATTCTGGACTTTATTCCAATCTAATTATAGTCGAAGTCATTAATAATGTTCCATAATTTGATCAACATGCGATTGAGAGCTCGATGGTGTCGTTGCACGTGTCATTTTAACGAACACGTCAGCAACGTCGACCGCAACCTGTCTATGGATGAGTTTGCCTACATCGAACTTCGGAGGGCATGTTAAGCCGTCGGTCCCGGCTGTAGTCAGCAGATGACAGTCTATAAGCTAAAGTCAGTGGTCTGCGAGCGACTTGAAAACAATGGCTTCCCTAATCTATACTTTTCATAGTAGTCTTTTCAAAAATTTACCTTTTTCCATAGTTGCCTTAGCTTCCTTAATATTCTCACCTTAATATTGTGTAGCTTGAAAAAAAATTTCATGTAGTTTATTTGCATAATTGTTTATTAACAGAAGACTTTGAACACATTTGTTTTCATTGGCATAAATTATGCTCTACGTTTTTAGGCATATGTAGAGATAATTGTATATTCCAGTGATATTGGAGCAGTAACAATGACGTATATTATATAAGGTTAGGTAGGTGTTACTGTATCATCATGGCTATGACTGTGTATACTTTACGCCGACAGCTGTTATACGGGTGATTGTTATGCCAATGCTCTTGGAATTGCGATGTTTAATGCTGAATAAAACTTGCGTATGAAATTGAGACATTTCTTAGATATGTCTCGGCTTGATGTAAAGTAAATGCAAGTTTTTTATACTACTAAGGTGGCAAACAAGCATACGACCTGCCTGATGGTGACCAGTCACCGTAGCCTATGGACATTTGCATCACCAGGGGTGTGACTCATGCGTTGCCGACCCAAAAATAAAAATTAGAAGTCGTTGACTTATGGACGTATGGATAAACGTCCATAAGTCAACGACTTCTAATTTTAGACTTATGGACGTTTATCCATACGTCCACGACTTCCTTAAACGTCATGCAACCTATACTAATCTTATAGGGATTTCTTGATCGGACGGTAAACAAGACTCTATTTGTCGTCCAGGGCGTCAAAGTAGAGTGCATACAAAACAAAACAAGCGGGAGCGGGAAGTTTTTAGTCGGAGATGTTGATGAGAATCAGTTAATAATAAAGTATCAAAAGACAAACGTAGGTATGTATACATCTTCACGCCAGATTTCTGGCGGGGTAGGCAGAAAGAATAGAGCGTCATAAGTCGCGGTCCTTACACACCTCACTCGCTTCATTAACAGTCTCTTCATGCACGCTCGCCAGTTACTAGGGCTCCTGATATCACTTTATAATCTACTGAGAGGGAATGCGTAAAACAAAAGAAAATGATAATGTTCTAATAAACTAATCAGAAATTTATCATTTTCTTTTTTTTAGTTTAGCTGTTGTAGTGTAGTTGTAGATAGGCCTAGTCGTTTATATTAAATAGTGCTTGTATATTGTGATTTAATGGACATTTAAGTATAATAACTACACTACTACTATATACATTAAAGATTTTTTACAAACATCCCGAAAATCGTAGTAGATCTTTTGTATATACAACTTGTGAAAATAAAATCCTAAAAACACTTCAGTTAGGTATAGTTAGATACTAGTAAATAACAGCAAGCTGTGCAGAGCTGATATTTTTTAAATTTAAAAAATATTTAAATATATTATTTTTAATTTTTTTTTGAAATATATGGAACCCTGTACGACATCTAGCGACGAGTGCTTTTTCTGTTGATGGGAGTGCAGTGCAGACTCTGCACTGCAGAGTGGCCGGCCATACGTTTTCCCATATGTTTTTTTTCTAATTGGAACGATTTTGGACCGTTCTTCCTCACCAACGAACATTTAAATTTCAAATTAAAGGATACAAAACTACAATATGTTAGCTATTAGTGTGTCGATTTTGGAGTTTCTCACTATTACCGTCTAAACGCTAGCTGGATGACATCAGTCTACCCCAAACGACAATTTTGAGGGTAATGTGGCTCCGCTGGCTATCGCAGCTCTGCCAATTACTATTTTGTTATAGTTTATTAAATGCTATTCACGTAGTATCTTAGATTAATATCGCTTTTGATATATAAATTCATTTTCTCATTCTATTCGTTCATTTTGCCATTCAGGTCATTTGACATATATCATCGTCCCTCATCAACTCATCATATAATACATAACATCACTTTCGAACCGCTCGAGACTATCTTTCCGCATTCCTATCACTTGGTTTGTGGTTCGAACGAGAGCATATTACTAAATATCGAGCCGACAGAAACGCATAAATCCATTGGATATGCAAAAATAACTCCTTGCTGCCATTACCATTCCGTTCTATGTTTTTCATATTAACCTATTAACATTCTAATAATTAACGGTTAATATAACGTCTGAGTTCATGAGTCATTATCGCTGTAACATACATACACAATGCCTTTTCCGTATCACACGTTCAATCTTTGCATTAACAGCTTCGGTCAGTGTGTCGATACTCTTATCTAAATTATTAAGTCCTTGGTCCGTTACGACACGCTCTTTAAAAGTAGATCAATTCCATGCAGAAAAAATGCACGGCCATTTTGCAACACGCATAGAAACGTTTTCATCTACTAAATTGTCTAACATTTTGACGACGTGCAGCTCTATCACTGGAGATAAATGTCTCAAAAAGTTTGCGACTCTAAAATCATTTTGATTATTTAAAATATAACGTAAATAAAATGTACGTACGTGTATGTTTACTAGTGACAGTAAAAAAAACAAAAAAAGCATCATGCATAAACAGTAGCTCTTCAAATATGCATAAGAAGTAGGTAACTCGTTCTAAACAAAGATGGAGAAAGTTATTGTCCATTCAAACAATCGACGTTGACTAGAATATATTGCAGTATAGTTCGTATAGTTTATTTTACATTTGCGAAAAATGATGAAAGTTATGAAACGTATTGATTCCATTAACATGTTTTTTATTGAAATTTTTTAACCTTACTACTGTACTTGGTAGAAAATTAACATCTATCAATTAATTGAACTTATTGTTAAGTTTTAATACCATGAACACCGAATGACTTAACTTTTACCTTCAGATGTTTCCTCGTTGATTAAAAAACTTATCATTTATGTTTGCCATTGTTTTGTTTCAGGCTAGCCAGGCGATTTCAAATTCCGGTGGCATTCTGACAACGGAACCGACCTTGGGAGTACGCAGCTGACTTTGTATACATTCTACCGAGGCGCTGTCACTTACGCAAGCAGTTCACCCACGACCCCACAACACGAAACTGGACTTCTCAACGATTTAAATTCGACGAAACAGGCATTTGTGTGATGTGCCGGGAACACCACATAAAAGTGCAGTTGGACGTCACCTGACTCCAGTCCTGGATCTGAATGAAGAGCTACAATGAAGTTCTCGTCAGGCTCCAGCTCGAGCAGCCTCGCCAGCGATTCCCTATCGAGGAAATCGACCCTATGTATCTACACCGATGTGGTGGATGCCCCTGTGCCGCAACCACATATGGAAAGGGTAAGTTCTATAGATACTTATGTTACATTACAGAGGCATTATAACAGTAGGCCCGTAAGAGCAAAAATAAAAGCGAAAGCCGCCAATAAGGTAACGTAACCTTACGGATATAAGCATCTGGTCAATTTGCTTTCGGTTTTTCACGACCAAGTATAGTGCATTAACTTTCAATTTCATACTACGGTAATAATAATATCGCATTAACAAAAACAATGCAAAAAGCCGCACGTCCGGGTTGGAGAGTTCGGTTCGTTCGAGAGAAAGTAGCATGTCATCTGCCAGTGATTTCATGGCAGCACTCTGGGGCCAGTATATTTGGCAACACCTTCAATATTTATATTTTCACCATCCATGCATCTTATATGGATGTAGAGCTATAAATACTAATTTAAATGTAAAAACCTGGCCTTTAGCCTTGCAACTTTTACTGTAGATCTCCTCGAAATAATCGACGGCGAATTTACATCTTACTAAAATGGCTTTCTCTAGATCGCACCTTTTCGAACATTAATACAAATTGATGTTAATGTTATTGCTATGCAATAAATGATTGTTTGCTATAATTATACTAACACATATGTTCGTTGCAACTCAGCCATTTCATAATGCTTAGGCTAATCACGAATTAGCTTGCATTTAGTAAGTGATCCTCGCATAATAATTATTTTTGTAAATCTGATTATATAAAGTAGCAACCTTGGGAGACGCAATTTTATTTAATACGATAATAAAAGAGGTCTTAACTTCGCAAGTATTGTGTCATGCGCGAACAGAATAAGATTTATAATAAGCCTTTGATTAATGACTCCAGCGTCCTCATTGGCGTGTTAGCCAATTGTTATTGTTGTTGCGTGCTGTTCCAGTGCCTATTGCGAGAATCATCCTTCTGTCATCATCACGGCCCGAGTTAACATCTAACTATCACACGTGATGATCTTAAGTCATGGTACTTGCACATTCACGTTTCTTTGCATTTGTTTTTTAGCTTGCAACAGCATATTATATGGTGTCCGTATAAATGTTATGGAGCATTGAATATGTGATTTCTAAAGTTTTGATTTGATTCCTTAGTATTTGTTCTAGTTAGTATTAAAGAAACTGAAGTTCGAGACGGGCCTCGCAGTATTAGGGTCCCGTGATGCCCTTTGTGTCTTAGTTCTTACATTGCAACAACCTGTGAACAAAAATATTTGTTTTGAAACTGTGTTATTAATCTATAGTTAGTATTTATTTAAATGTAGTACATGTTATGATACATGATCTTCGATTTACAACTCCCCACCAACGTCCTGGTGACCTTACTCACTAGTAGGAACATAACTCAGGCAGCTTCCTATTAAAGCTTGAAAGATGGTTCTCTAGAAAGCTCTAAAGAAGTCTCTATGACCTGCTATGATAACAAGTATTAACGAATTGAATTAAAAGTACGAAAAAAAAAATTTTTCCTAAGTTAACTCGCACATTATGAAACTTATTCCAAGTTCCATAATATGATAATCTCATGTGATGAGGACATATTAACAATAAACTTAATGAGTATCGTTATGCTCATACATATTAAAAAAAAATTAATTAGTGTTACATCGAATTCTTTCGTAATATTTAATATATCGCCTCTCGGTCATAGCACCCGTACGTGCTCTGCCCCAGAAAAAAAGGCGCCGACTTGCTATGGGCGCGTACTATGTGGTTTCCAATAAGTTTTCTTCCAAGAAATTGTGAAATTTCCAAATGTATTAGGTACACCAACGAGGTTCTTCAAAAAAAGCGTGTTGGTAAATGGTCGACAAAGCACGCGTGACGCCTGCTTAAAAAGTACCACAAGAATGGAAAATGTTAAAGTGCCACATCAATTGAATATGTTGTTGATGGTCAATAACATTTTCAATTTATAGCAATTTATGATTCGGATGTAAGAAAAATAAGCAAGTAAGAAACTAGTTTTAATTGTTCCAATTTATACTGTCATATCACATATGAGAGCTTGATGGCATCGTTGCGCGTGTCATTCTAACCAAACACGCAGGTTAACCGACGTCTATCGCAGCCTGTCTATGGATGGGTTTATCTATCTCGAGTTTCTCCGAGCTTCGGAGAGCACGTTAAGCCGTCGGTCCCGGCTGTTGTCGATAGACGTTAAGTAAGTGGCCCTCGGGCGGTTTGAAAACACTGGCCTCCGCCAATCCGCATTTGAACAGCGTGGTGGCTCTAAACCACTTCGGTCGAAGAGAGACCCGTATCCCTGATGTGGGATGAGTAAGAGTTGATGTGGTATATCTGTCATATGAAATTTTAATAGCAATCAATAAAGAAAGTATCTACATTTTTTGCCAAGTATTGGTCTTCGTCTTGCAAGTGTCTTGTGTTGTCCGGTATCCCCCGTGTGCGCCAACAAACAACAAATAATGTGTCGGTCGGTACGTAACACAGTGGTCGAAACTTCGATTATCTCACATCTGTGGGATCGCTTTCGCCGTCACAGTGTAGGTGTTCAATCAGCTTGCAACGAATCTAAGTCACGCTCTATTGTTGCTCTCGACGGCTAATGAACTTTTACTGGTTAAACATTAGATGAAAGTTAATGATTTACACTTTTACAAAACCTGTCTGTCGATGCTATCGAATTTATAGATCATTTATTTTCAAACCTTTCCTTATCTTACAATATTTTTTCTTGCACATCACAAATTATCAACACATCTAATAATCTTAGTGATAATTTATTTGTTTACTAAACTTTCCGTCTGCTTTTAGTTTACTTGTTCGATTTGTTAAATTTTCAATGTTTTTTGAATGGGCGTGATGCTGTTCATTCTTCTTCTTAGCATTATCCCATTTTCCTAATCCAGTAGGATTGGCGAGGTCCGCTACCTAACCCAGGGTTTGGCGAAGATACTGATTTGTGTAATGCAGTTTATTAAATATAACCACAATTTAAAGTCAAACGAAAATTATTTAAATCTGCCAACTTTCGTCACACCGACCGACCTCAGTTTCGTTCCGCTTGTTTATCGGAGTGTATATTTACGCTCCTTTTATTTCATAGCAATCTGATACCAATTCATTTACCGCCGGTTGCGGTTAAGGCTCGCCTCTTTGTGCCCCATCTGTATTGAATTCACATTGTTTACCAACATACGCTGTTTATCCGTCTACATCGGCAAACAATGGAGCCGATATCGATTTAATGTATTCCATAATCTTATCGAATAATATCAACTGATATGTAATGGAAATTAGTCACTTTCGTTAAGTGATTTTAGTAATTGCTGCGTAATGCAAAAAAAGAGTATGTACAAGCACTCACTCATTCAATGTGAATATTATCTCGTGCAAGATAATAACATAATAATTTCCCAATAACTTCAGGCGCAGAAATAATTCGCTTAAAGGATACCACTCTTGTTGGAATCCACTCGCACCTGCCCACAGAACAGGAATGTTAGCATTCCTCATTGTAATCTCTAATGCATCCAGCTATCTTGCCATTATTTTAATAAGCTTTTCAGCTCTGTAATAATACAGTGCGCATCGCATGATTGTCCTTGGTTTGATCGTGAGCAAATGCACGATTCTTTTCTATCGAACGTAGATCTATTACGTCAATTGTAAACTAGATGGTTGCCTTAAAGTTCGTCGAAATTCGCAGCATGTCTAACCATAGATTTCTCTCATTGTATCACGTTTTAATGGCTCCCATAGAATGTTTTCATGGTAACCACGTTGCGTTTCTTTAGTACAATTGAACTGTGTTAAGTATTCATCAGCTTTATACAGTTTAGTTATTAAATTTCTGATTCTATTATTATTATTATGTTTATGTTATATGAGAGTTATCCATTTTTAGCTATTGTCATAAATTATATTTTGTCTAAAATTCCGTATGAACACGCAAACATTCTTGTTTGACTTCAGTCTTTATGACATTGTTCAAAACAAGTCTCTTTCAGGAACACTGCCGAGATTATCATCTGTCATGACACGACTAATTTAATTAATTAGAAACCATTGTCTGTTGTTCATATTGTCATGTCTTGTTTGTTTCTTATCGCTACTTTCATCGGATATGTGACCTCGCCGGCTACATTGTTTAGGTATATCTAGCTGCACGTTCAGCACTATCTTCGCATATTCTGCTGTAAACATTTACTGGTTATGTTATCATTGCACTTTCTCCAGATAAGATTAGACTAGAAATCAAGACTCGCCGTGTTTTGATAGTGGAGTTTAATACTCTTAAATGTATAATAATAAATGTATCCTATAGAAATAGCGCCTGCCACTCGTTTCCGTTGAGAAAAATGGAAATCAATTAAATTCGATCGTGTTTAGAGAGTTTGCATAGGTTGTTCCATTAGGTCTTAAGGTCTTTGAACTCACAATGCACAAGTTAGCCTTTATATAGTCCAGCGATAGGCCCCTAATTAATGTATAGTATACAATCATTAAGGCTATCATGAGTTTAGATTTCATTGCTATTATTACTTTATTTATGTATCTTCTTCTTCTTCCTAGAGTTCTCCTGTTTCCTAATAATAATTGTTAAATGACAATAATTTATCTATCGATATTGCTTTTACAAGATCGCTTTTGTAGTTTCAGATACGGCATTACATATAGTCAACTTCCTAGCCGTATCCCGTTTTCTTTATATATATATATATATACATGTATACCTAACCCTGAATATTTGGTGATTTATACAATACTAATATGTCAATAATTACTAAAACACGAGTTTAGTGTTACATGGCACCTCGAACCAGCCAATCAGTTAATAGGCTGTTTCTTTATACACTAGGTTATCAGTTGCATTTCTCTAGCTATAACGTTTTATTGTCTAGACCATAACACGTTGCAAAACCCGCAGTTTCTTCAAGCAGAAAACAAGATGTATGTTCAGAACCGATGCAATCTCCTCGATTGTGCCATGCACTGCATTAAACGTATGCAAAGCATGAAATTGTGTAACGAGAGTTTGATATGTATGTCTCGATTCTCCATACTATTGTGAGAGTTGAGTATTACAATAAGGGATACATAGTTTCATTAATTTTGTTGGTTGGATTGGATATGAGAAATAACGCAGGTAGAAAGAATCGCCGCCAAAATGGAAACAAATGTAAGAGGCGAAAAAGGCCAAGATTCACCTACCATGACCAAATTGATCAAGCTTTATCAGAAGGTGATGTCAGGAGCACTAAAGATCGGGGAGTGTGCATGAGAACAACTAGACATGTTGAAGAAGCAAATGAAGTGTGAAGAATATATAGATAGACAGAACTAGTATTTACCTATTGATCAAATCAGTTACTAGAACATTTCTTCGCGTACCGTGTACTACTAAAAATTGGAACGCCTTGCCGGCACGTGTGTTTCCTCCTTACAACATGGGATCCTTCAAACGTGAAGAAGCACCTTGCGGGCTAGCACGGTAGCGTCAACTGACAGGACACGGTAGTATTTTGTCAGTTGCCGGTGCGATTTGGGCTCCTCTTTCGCTTACCATCAGGTGAAGAGGAGCCACTATGCGCTTAAATGCTATGAGCTTAAATAAAAAAAAAACTTGTTTCACATCAGTTTCATGCAAGCTGTGAATATATATTTGCGGGGCATTCAAATATTTCTTCGATGCACGAATCGAATTCACGGCCCCTTGTATTAGTATACACAGTTTCATTTCTAAAACCACTAATACAATTATACCGTGCGGGTCGTAGAAATATAGAAGTAATATTGCTCAGTCGAGCGGCGAACGTGTGATACATTATCGAATATACAAATCGAAAACTAGCATGTACTAATAGTTATAAAGAAGTATTAGTCCATATTTCAACACAATTTTTCTTACATAATATCGTAAGACGTAACATTGAAAAAATATATTGCTGTAAACTTCAATATCTACAGAATACAAGCCTTCCATATCCTTATGGACACCAAGACATTATACTTTGTATTGGGATTCTTAATTGAATATTTGTTGTTTTCGGTAATATACCATCAAAACAAGTAAAGAGTGAAATTTCAATATTGCGCCTTTCCAAATGTAGCTACCACGTCTTCTTCTTCTGAGCATTTCCTAATCCATTAAGGCGACACCTCGATCGTGAAGCTTTAAAATGGCTCCGCCCAATCACCCCGCGCCCCTCAATTGACACTCGACGCTCGATTTGTAAAATTTGAAATTAGCGCCTAATAGGTAACCTGGGGTCAACGTATGGTCAATGCAAACGAACAGAAAAGCTACAGAGTCGCGTCACACTTAAATAAAATTTATAATATCAATATTTAATAAAAATTATTGATTTAATTATTATTTAGCTTTATACATACTGAACCAAACATATTTATTTAAGCTAGACGGAAAACAATAGTAATAATAGTAATAAAAAACTACAGAAACGTATTCACTTTTAAAAGTTTATTGAAAGAGAAATCAATGACATCGTTTTATATTTATATCTCTATAAGTTAACATGTCTTGGTATCTATGTTGTTCTTACTTAGGTCTCGTCCAGTGGCGCCCTCATTGAATAAAAAAACATATTATAGCATAGAAGATAAACATTATGAAATCTTATGTTGCATTTATTACGAAGATAGTAAAGTATTTTTACGTCATTAAACCAACACTCAAAATATTCCACTATCGTTGTTATAAGCAAAAGTGCTAAAAGAGGCCGTTTTTTGGCAATTATGCCTATAACAACGAAAGCAAAACATTTCAATTGTTGGTTTAATGACGTAAAAGTACGTTATTGTATTTGTAACACACGCAACACATGACTTTATAATGTTTATCTTCCACGCTAAGATACGATATTTTATTCCTTGAGGCGCCACTGGACGGCATGTATCCCCCTTAAGAAGAATGAAACACTAGCTACATAATACAACATTGTTTATCGAGAGGCTAAAGCGGGCCATTTGTTGATTCGGACACATATGTTTAGTTAGCAGATACACCATCTAAACTGCAAACACTGGTCACAGCGATGAAAGACGACTGTATGGAGAAAGGCTTACTACTGAATGCGAAGAAAACAAAGATAATGGTATTTGAAAGAGAAGAATCCAGAACTAATGTAAGGATTACGATTGATGATGAAGTGTTGGAACAAGTGGATGAGTTTGTATATCTTGGATGCGCTTTCAGCAGGGATGGAAGGTACACCGCAGATGTGGAAAGACGAGTGAGTGCTGGGAATAGTGTGAATGGAGCGTTGGGAAAACTTCTTGGCAGTAAAATCCTGAGCCAGAAGGCACAACTCGCTATACACAATGCAGTGTTGGTCCCAACGCTAACTTATGGAAGCGAGAGTTGGATATGGCAGAAAGAGCATGAAAGTAGAATAAACGCGGTTGAAATGCGAGCGCTGCGCAAAATTTGTGGCGTAAGGCTTGTAGACCGTATTCGTAATGATGATGTTAGAAATAGAGTTGGTCTGAAAGAGAGCGTCGGTGTTAAAATAAGAAGAGGCATGCTCCGATGGTTCGGGCATGTAGAAAGAATGCAAGATGAAAGAATGACGAAGCAGATATACAATGCAAAAGTGGAAGGATGTAGGAGCCGGGGAAGGCCAAGACTTACCTACCATGACCAAATTGGTCATGTTCTATCAGAAGGTGATGTCAGGAGCCCTAGAAACCGGCGTGCGTGCATGAGAAGAGCAATGAATGTTAAAGAAGCGAGTGAGATATGTAAGGATCGAGTCACGTGGCGCTCGGCTCTCTCTGCCTACCCTGTCGACGCGATCTTCAAGTGTGTGCTCCCACCAGTCAACGCACACATACACAGATGCAGCGCATCGACGAGGCGTAGTGCGCGACGCCTCACTCGGCCATCAATTATCGAAATGTGCACATCTATGTAATTTTGTCAAAATAAAACAGTACAAAATCTCCGAGTCCGGTTACTTCACAAACCCCCGTCGAGTCCGCCGTAACATTGGTCCATCTCCCCGGATTCTACCAGCACCTCAACTATCAACAAAGCGACAGGAATTGACGGAGTCTGTGTCAAGTGCCACCATCAAGAAATTTATTGGAAAAATCTGCATTCAAGACAAGCTAGTGGTGATCTGGTTAGACTGTCTAAAGATAATGCCGTATGTATCCTTTTAAATTTCCTATAATTATTATCAAATTGCATCACTTGCATCAGTGTTGTTTTTTTAAACGTACCTACATTCATACAGTAGTGTCGGCCACCTATCGCCGCGATATTGTTTCTTCATATTCTTCAAACAATAACATTCTTTTGTTAGCTACCTAATGCTACAAAGGAATAGGCTACCTATTGCCTATTTATAATTACATTTCTCTTCTGTTAGCTACCGATTGCTACAGGAGCGGAGGCTACCTATTGCCTATACCGACTTACCATTTTTATATAGAATAGTTTTCTATTTTACGCTACCTAATGCGTCAAGGGCTACCTATTGCCTAATGAAGCCAATTATATATAATTCACATACGTTTCAGTTCCGTTTGTGCACATTTCACCTAAATAAATCATAAATTCATACAAAATCTTCTGTCGTTAGCTACCTATTGCTACGAGAGAGGATTAAAGGCTACCTATTGCCAAAACTTAAGTAAATAAGTACATCGATTTTAATTGTTACTACCTAATTAACAATTATAGTCACCTAGATATATACATATAAAAGTAAGTGTATAAATTTAAACATATGCTTACACCATAGAAAAAAAAAGAACATAAAATATAATCATACACAAGAAAATATTACATTATTTTACATAGTTACATACTAAAGATAAAATAAACATCAATACCAATAAACAAGCGGTCTCAAATCATTTAAAATAAATTAAAAGGTTTAATAACACATTGCTAAACTCTCTCTTAGGTACATACTTGCATATTTAGTATATTACTTACATACACACAGTAATTATTACATTTTGCCTAAACATTTAACTAACATTCCATTACTAAAAATTATAAAGTTATTAACAGGTAGTAGCACAAAGCCGAATTCCAGCTCGTCAGTTAAACACAATTTTATACCCGCGCTCAATAACATCGCTGTCTTTTAAATTTCTATCGCGACGTTTCTTGACAATTTTTGTTATATATTACTATTATTTAATTTTTCACTATGGGTGACGAACCGACGTTAGTGAAGAAACGCGGTAACATAAAAGGTCGTTTAACCTTATTTTGCAATTATGTCAATAGTTTACCGGAAATTTTAACTACAGAACTTAGGCTGGAACTTGAGCTACGTGTATCTAAGATGGAATCGTTGTTGGATAGTTATAACGACATTCAGTCAGAAATTGAGTGCATCTCTGCAAATCCAGCCGAACAATTTAAAGAACGCGACGCGTTCGAATGCGCTTACTATAAAACTGTGGCCCAGGCGCAATTGAAACTCGGTGTTACGAGCGGGCAGCCGCTGCAGCGCTGCAATAATCATGCGGACAGTGCATGTAGCGTGGCGCAGCACACTCAGGCTAGCGTGAGATTGCCAGTTATCCAGTTGGCCCGATTTAACGGTCTTTTCTCTGATTGGTTGGAATTTAGAGATACCTATTTATCGCTAATTCATAATAATCCCGAGTTAACATCGATCAATAAGTTTCATTACTTGCGTTCGTCGCTTGATGGAAGCGCTTTATTGGTGATAAAATCAATAGAATTTTCTTCATCTAACTATAGCATTGCTTGGAATCTTATATGCGACAGGTATGATAACAAAAACATGCTTATTTCTAATCATATAAAGGCATTATTTAATGTGTACGCTGTACATAAGGATAACTCGCACAAGTTAAAAGAATTAATCGATACTTTTGTTAAACACGTAAGATCGTTAACAACATTGGGTGAACCCACCGACAAATGGGATACATTGTTGATTTATATGTTGTCCAGTAAATTCGACTCGCAAACATTATTCGAATGGGAAAAATTTAAAACACAAAATGAGAAACAACAATTTAACTTTGATGATTTGCTTAAGTTTGCGCGAAATAGAACAGAATTATTGGAAACTTTAGAACAGGGTAGGAACAAAGTACCTAAACAATTTGGATCATATACTTTAGTGAGTACACATAATTCCAGACAACATTGTCCCATTTGCAGGTCGGATCATTTTATTTATTATTGCAAAAAGTTTTTAGATTTATCTCGTACAGAACGAGAAAATAAAGCGAATAGTTTGAGTTTGTGTTTGAATTGTCTACGATCGGGACATTCGACAAAAATATGCAAATTAAATCCGTGCAGAAAATGTAATAAAAAACACAATAGTTTGATTTGTCCGGAATTATTGCGGAGCCCTAAACGCGCGGTTGGCGCAGGGAATGAGCATAGCGAAGTCGCGCTGTCGTGCGCCGTTGTTTCTAAGCAGGGCCTATTGTCGACTGCATGCGTTTATGTTCGTTCCGTAAACAACAAACAGCTGAGCGCGCGCATCATGTTAGATTCCGGTAGTACTTCTAACTTTATTACTGAGCGTTTATGTAAACAACTACGTTTACCTACGAGAAACGTAACTACAACAATTAATAGCCTTAATCAAAATGTGTCAGTGGCAAATAAGTGTTGTGATATTCATATACAGTCGATACATTCAAAGTATAGCATAAAAATCACTTGTGTTGTAATTGCACACATAACAAATCCGTGGCCTAGCATGCCGATTAACAAACACGATATTGATATTCCCGAGTCGGTAATACTAGCGGATCCGGAGTTTTATAAACCGTCTAACATAGAAATATTGATTGGTAATGGTACATTTTGGGAATTACTTGAACCTAAACAAACAAAGTTAAAATCACAAAATATTATTTTGCAAAAGTCAAAGCTCGGATGGATCATCGGTGGTTCATTAAAATCACATTCTTCAACATTTTGTAACGTAGCTGACTCTCAATCACTGAACGATCAAGTTGCAAGATTTTGGGAATTGGACAATATAGTGACTACGCCAAACAAACATTTAGATTGGTCTCCTGATGAGATTGCATGCGAACAAAATTTTATAAGTACAACTACTCGTCTGCCAAACGGGCGATTCTGTGTTACAATCCCATTAAAGTCTTCTCCCAACATACTCGGTGATTCATATAGCATAGCAAAGACGCGCTTTAAACAACTGGAAAATAAATTTAAAAATAATAAACAATTTAAAGTAAAATACACAGAATTTATGAACGAATACATCAGTCTGGGACACATGCGTGAATCACGTACCTACGATGACGGTCGTATTTGTTATTTTGCACCACATCATGGCGTCATGAACCCAAATAGTAGTACAACCGCATTAAGGGTTGTTTTCGATTATTCTGCTAAATCATCGTCCGGGTACTCATTTAACGAATTGCAAAGAGTAGGCCCGACAATACAGGACGATTTATTATCAATATTATTACGTTTCCGTCAGCATAATATTGTATTGACTGCGGACATATAAAAAATGTACCGTCAGGTCGAAATACACGAGTCCCAGCGTTGTTTACAACAAATACTTTGGCGCGACAATCCCAGTCAGCTGCTCAGGGCTTACGAACTGAACACCGTCACTTACGGCACTGCTTCGGCGCCGTTCCTAGCGATACGGTGTTTGAAGCAGCTGGCTAGTGAGTGCGGTGATTCATCTATACAGGAAGTTATTTCTAGGGACTTCTACGTCGATGACATGATCACCGGCGCTAGCAATGTCAAAGAGGTTTTACATATTTACCGAGCAGTCACTGAGCAGCTGAAGAAGGGGTGTCTACCTTTACATAAATTTCGTTCAAACAACGCTGAAGTCCTACGAAAAATAAATTTGAGCGATAACACTACTACAAAACGCTTCGATTTATGTCCAAACGATATATCAAAGACTTTAGGCATAAATTGGGATCATAACACAGATAATATATGTTTTAACATAAATTTAAAATCACGTAGTAAAATTACAAAAAGAAACATTTTATCTACAATATCACAGTTATTTGACCCGTTGGGCTTAGTCACTCCTAGCACATTGCAAGCAAAGATCACACTTCAAAAATTGTGGCTTTGCAAACTTTCATGGGACGAAGAAGTTCCCGCACAAACCAAAGAATGTTGGTTAAAATTTATAACTTCGTTATCACAATTAAATAAGTTACAAATTCCCAGGCATGTTTTGGGTAAACAATATACAAAAGTCCATTTTCACATATTTACTGACAGCTCAGAAGAGGCTTACGGGGCCAGCGTTTATCTGTGCTCGTATGCAGACAATAATGCAGTTAATGTTCAGTTACTATGTTCAAAAAATAAGGTGGCTCCCCTTAAATCCCAAACAATCCCACGTTTAGAGTTGTGTGGAGCATTGTTGGGGGCGAGGCTCGGTGAAAAGGTCACTAAATCATTAAGGCTTCAAATTGAGAATTGCTTTTATTGGACCGATTCTACCATTGTCTTGGGGTGGCTCAACACTCCAACCAATAAACTACAAACTTTTGTCAGAAATAGAGTAGCCGAAATACAGTCCACTACAAATATCAAATCCTGGCACTATGTTCCTACTAGTTTGAATCCGTCCGATCTGCTGACGCGACCTACACCGGTCGAAGTGTTGATACACAGTAAGTTGTGGTGGAGCGGCCCACAGTTCCTTCAGAACGATCAGTCATCGTGGCCTACCCAAAATTTAAATAATTATCAGACATTACCTGACCTCAAACAAGAAGCTACATGTATGTCAATACAGCCATCAGAACCACTGTTTCCTTTTGATAAATTTTCCAAATTTTCACGTTTACAAAGAACAATGGCATATATTCTACGGTTCATTAATAATATTAAAAATAAAATTAATAAGAAATCAGGATATTTAACTATTTACGAAATTCATCAAGCTACGTATAAATTAGCCAGTTTGTCACAACAAGAAAATTTTCCTACTGAGTATATAACATTGAAATCAAATAATACATTAAAAAGGGGCAATTAATTACAAACATTAAATCCATTCTTTGATCACCAATCACAATTAATCAGAGTGGGAGGGCGTCTCGTCAATTCAAAATATGAATATAATAAAAAGCATCCAATTCTGTTGCATAAAAAGCACATCTTTTCTAAACTTTTATTTTCTTATCAACATAAAATATTGATGCATGCCGGACCGCAACATTTATTATATTCAACTCGCGAAAAATATTGGACAGTAGGAGGTCGAGATTTAGCTAAACATGTATTTCGAAACTGTGTCGTATGTGCTCGTTACCGCGGAAACACAGTAACTCCTATTATGGGAAATTTACCAAAGGAGAGATTCGACACGGGTTTTGCTTTTCAGTTTACAGCGGTAGACTATGCTGGCCCTGTAATGGTCGCAAATAAGAAAGGGCGTGGCTGTAGACTGGTAAAGTCCTACGTCTGTGTCTTTGTGTGCTTCACCACAAAGGCTATACATATCGAATTAGTTAGCGATATGTCTGCCGTAAATTTTGTAGCTGCGCTGAA
Source organism: Pyralis farinalis (assembly GCA_947507595.1). Lineage (NCBI taxonomy): Eukaryota > Metazoa > Arthropoda > Insecta > Lepidoptera > Pyralidae > Pyralis > Pyralis farinalis. Next base: position 5,902,068 of record OX382261.1, on the reverse strand, counting down.
GCGGTTTATCTCTCGTAGGGGCCAACCGTCGTATATCTATAGCGATAATGGTTCCAACTTTGTTGGCGCTAACACAGAAATAAAAAAAATGATAGCATCAGATGGTAACAATATTATAGATTCCCTTGCACAACAATCAATTCAATTTATTTTTTGTCCTCCATACTCACCACATTTTGGCGGGCTTCACGAGGCAGGCGTTAAGTCTGTCAAGCATCATTTAAAACGGGCAGTAGGTAATTCAAATTTAACATTTGAGGAATTATATACAACACTGACGCAAATTGAGGCTATTCTAAATTCGCGTCCCCTCAGTCCTTTATCCTCGGATCCTCATGACCTGCTTCCTCTTACTCCTGGTCATTTCTTAATCGGCAAACGACTCACGTCAATACCAGAGCCAGACTACGCTAATATTCAAGACAATCGACTTGACCGGTATCAAAAAATCGAGAAGCTGCGGCAGCAGTTTTGGTCTAGATGGCACCGCGAATACATTTCGGAGCTACAAACCCGCACGAAATGGAAAACATCTCAAGGTTCATTACAAGTAGGAGACCTTGTGTTGATCAAGGATGAGCAAGTTCCTCCTATGAAATGGCTCCTAGGAAGAGTCACTAGCATATACCCTGGGACTGATGGAATTGCAAGAGTCGCAGACATCAGGACAGCATCAGGAACATTGCGAAGGTCTTTCGCCAGAATTTGTCCTCTGCCAGTAGATTGAAGGAAACCTTCAATGAGGGGCGGCATGTCGACGCGATCTTCAAGTGTGTGCTCCCACCAGTCAACGCACACATACACAGATGCAGCGCATCGACGAGGCGTAGTGCGCGACGCCTCACTCGGCCATCAATTATCGAAATGTGCACATCTATGTAATTTTGTCAAAATAAAACAGTACAAAATCTCCGAGTCCGGTTACTTCACAAACCCCCGTCGAGTCCGCCGTAACATACCCCGCAAGGGATTTGGCTTGAAGTTATAGATGTTCGAGTGTCATAATGGCTGATAGCGCCCAGTAAACACAGGATTTTTTTATTTCGAATAAATAAGAGAAATAAAATTATCAGATTGAATTAGATTGAAATTGAAATAGAAAATTGGAATTTTTTTGCAACTCCCTCCTGGTGAAGATTCACAAGTTATTTTACACAGTTAGGTATAGCTCTGGTAGGGATCCTAGCTTTTTCCCTAAATATAATACACTCTCGAATGACTAGGTATGCGCTTTCACTAACAGTCAATTTAACTTCGCGAATTTTATAAAAAAGTACAGGAAGAACTTGACGGTTAGACGGTAATTTTGCGCCTATTATTTGATAATTTACGTCTCCAACTAAGAAAATACTTGATTTATTGCTTCTCAATTCCACTGCCATCTTATAAAAGTTAAAACATTACGTATTAATCACGAGAATAACTGACATTCAAAATTAATAGACGGTTAGGTAATTATGACGAAGTTAACGATGCTCTCTCTAAAGTTATTCATTGGTTTAGTGTTAATAATCTGCTTTTAAATGATAAAAAGACTAAAGTAATTAAGTTCTCAACACCTAATGTAAGGCAGGTGGCTACCAATGTACATGTTAATGGAACTAATTTAGCCTCTGTGGAGACAACTGTGTTCTTGGGTATAACAATTGACTCCAGACTACAAAGGGGCCCACAAATTGAAAAATTATCAGGAAAACTAAGTTCTGCAGCTTATGCAGTGAAAACTATTAGACGGCTCACTGATATTGATACGGCTAGAATAGTTTATTTCAGCTACTTTCATAGTATTATGTCATATGGAATTCTTCTTTGGGGTAACTCCGCGGATATTAACACCATCTTTTTATTGCAAAAGAGAGCCATAAGAGCTATCTACAAACTTGGTCCCCGTGAGAGCCTTAGAGAAAAATTCAAAGAAATAAATATTTTAACAGTCGCATCGCAATATATCTATGAAAATCTTTTGTATGTCCATAAAAACATAGACTCATTTTGTAAAAAGAGTGATATTCATAGCATAAATACTAGATATAAGCATAATCTTGTGTTATATGCAAGCCGTCTCCACAAAACAAGTAATTATTTTATGGGGCAATGTATACGGTTCTATAACAAACTTCCCAGCAATATAAGAGATTTGTCAATAAACAAATTTAAAACTACTATTAAAGCCAAATTGTGTAGCAGGGCATATTATAAAGTATCTGACTATATTCATGATAAAAATGCCTGGGAGTGAGTCGATCCAATTATAATGTAATTAACAAAATATGTAAATTTGTTTGGATACCAAAAGAGGGATGCCTGAGTTTTTTGGCAGTATTTTTATCAGTGCTCACCTAGTCATAAACTGCACGGTAGGGAAAAAAAATGTGACGATTCCAAACAAATGTAGCCATTTTTACGGAATAAAAAGATTTTGACTTTGAATTTGAACAAATGAATACCGCGAGTACGTGCGGCACTGCCGCGCAACTTGTATGAACATGTTTCGATGTAATTCGGCACGGATTATCGTAATCCAAATAAGTTAAAAATTAATTTCCGAGTGTTTTAAAAGCAAATGAACAAAACTAAGACATATGCGTTAGAAAATAAAAACTTTGAAAAATAAGGGACACCCTAATATACATATATACAAATAGATTTTATAATCTATTCATATTTAAAAAAAACATGTGACAAATGATTTTCTTGCTGTTTCATAACTTTAACTTCAGTATAATGACATTTATTGTATTTTACTTATGTATACTCTGTGTTTTGTATTGTTGTACGTTTCCTTGTTATTTATTAAACTCTCAAGAAGAAAGAACCAGGACCATCTCTGATGTTGCAAAATAAATCTAATCCGTACAATAGTTCAATACTAACCACAATGTATAGAATAGATGATTTTTTTGTGTTTTCAGTGTTGGTTCATAGTAAATATTATTTGTTTTCACGAGTACCATGGGTATAAGTATACTATCTATCTATATCTTCACGCTAAATCCCTCGTGAGCGCCACATGACTCGGTACTTACACACCTCGCTCGCTTCTTTAACATGAAACATACCGAGTTTTTTTAAAAACTATCAAAATATACTATTTTACTAGTAATTATTTTAATACAAAAAAAAAAAAAAACCTCCACTGGTTTTCTATCTTCTGATTGGATAAATTTCCAACGTAAACTAACCTTCACCTACGTACAATGTCTAAGTCGGAGTTCGGTGAGCTTATAATGGTTACTATGAGTTTGTCGTCCCGTATGACACTTACGTTAAAGTAGCATATAAATCGAGTAGTGATTCTTCTAGTGGAATATGTTTATTTAGTAAGTTTCTCCTAAAAAACAAAACAGCAAAAATATTCTATTTTATAAGTTTTTATTTTAATACAAAGAAATAAAGAGTCTCCACTGGTTGCTATGTGCTGAGAACGCGAACCTTATTGGTATAAATTTCCAACGTAACCTGACCTCCACCGACGTACAACTTCTAAGTCGGAGTTCGGTCAGATTATAATGGACATAATAGGAGTTTGACGTCCTATATAGGTACGCGGTCAGCCTGTGGATAATGTATACCAATTATCAAATGTTACTGTTTATTCCTGCAAAAAATAACTCTTATTTAATTAATGCAGTTTTATATAGAGTTATTAAGTAAGCAAAATTAAAAAAAAGTTTGAAGAGGAATTAAATAGCTTGGGCCAACCATACCTAGGAACTGTTCTAAAAACTAGAAATATGTCTACACAATGTTATTATAATATGTTTAATGAATATAATAATTAAAAAAAATAAATACCTTGTCTTGTTCGCCTCCCCCATTCTACGAACATTTTCTTTGTATTTTTATTCTATATATTTTCTTTTTAGTGTTCCCCATTATTACAAAAGTATAATAAATATATATAAACCTATAATATTATTTACTACTTATATCTAATAATAATACACTTACGCTAAATACTATAATATTGAATATTTACAACTATTAATTATAAAAACTTCGGTGTCGCGATGTAAATGGAGCGAGCTCGAGCAGACAGTCGACATAGGTCTTACCTCGAAGCGGGCTGCAGCCGGACTGGCTGGATGTAGTTAGTCAACGCGTTTATAATCCTCATTACCGCACAATAAGGTCGAAAACACGTAGCACCCAAGACGAATGTGATCGCTTAGAAATTGTCAGAAACTTAAAATATTTTTAAAAAATTTCATGTTTCACTTATCAAAATATGCAGCAAGCATATTATAAACATAGATATTACTAATAGATTTAAGTAATTTTGAAGCGTATAAATAGAACAACTTCGTTGTAATTTCAAAAATAATGAATTTCAGGAGGTGTTTTCGAAAGTAATTATTATCGAATCAATTTTACACAATCGCGTATTTGAGCAAGCAAATTCAAGATAAAGAAATGAAGTTATTTATATTAAAATCTTAGATCCGTCAGTTTAGTCATTAGCCTATACTATTCGATGAAAGTTGGTCTAATTTTTCGATGTGTCGCCTTAAGATTCGAAATATAACTTCTTGGACGTGTGGGTTTCCTCACAATGATAAAAATATTAAAATTTATTATTTGCCTGTGGGCCCTCGCGGGGACCCCTGCTCCATTAGAATTGCTGCGATCCGCTACCTATGCCTAGGGATTTGGCGAAGATACTGATTTTTACATGAAACGGCTGCCCTCATACCTCCACAATCCATAGGTAAAACGAGACATTTCTTAGGTTAGGACACACGTCTTTCGAAATATCATTTCTAGAACGTGCGGATTTAATCACGGTGTTTTCCTTTCACCGAGCATGTGACAATTGCAAACATGTCCATAAATCCAAAAATATGAATTTCGTGGTACATGCTACCGGGGTTCCAAGCGTGAACCAGGCGGTTATCCGGCCGGTTTCATATTCACTGAGCTATCACAGCTCAAAGCAGCTATCAGAAATGATAATTACAAATTATCTCTTGACAATTACAAATATGTAGTTACATGAAACGGAACACCATTCCAATTTTAGCTATTGTTTATAATTATTTAAAGTTAGTTGCCATTTTCAAAAGGAAGATACGGGTATAAGAAACAATACGACAAGTCTAAAACATTTCCTCACAGACGAGACACGCATTCGCCGGATGCAGAGTAGGTGTATGTAAATGCAATCGAGGTTGCTAGTGTAACGAACACGGCAATGTACTCGTAACATGGCAAATGCGGCTGAATGTTAGACCGATGGGCTGAATGCGTCTTGATTCTGCAATTTGTTGCACCAGAGTTGTGTTCAATGGAAGTATCCGCGCCAATAAAAAGAATAACATTCATTTATTCTTCGCTATTACCATAGACAAGGTGATTTGTTTTGCATATTTTTTTTTCAATAGTAAGAAAATACATAAGTATTTTCTTTATTATTTCATCTATGTTTGATTTATACATTATATTAATAATTGTGATTATTCAAAGTATCTCCAATGCAGAAATGTCTAGATCTGTGGTTCAATGTATTTAAAAAAAAACGGGATGAAGTGATTTTTACACGAGTGATCCGGGTATTGCAAGTGTAGACTACATTAACTGCTTACTACCAGCACAGTAAACATAAGTCTGTGCCATCAGTCAGGGCGTATCTTAGCAGTATTGAAACATAAATTTGGCGGTATAAGGAATTATTATTTAAATATATATGTTTAATTAAACACCGCTTACAAAAACATTAATAGATTTTATAGATATTAATATAGGTATATTATAAATATTAATATCCTGTGAATTACTAACACTAATTAGCCGTTTTATTATATATTCAAATATTTTTGCATATTAGTTTGAGAACATTGAGTGTTAGAATTATGCAATTTGCGAATATTAATACCTAATGAACCGAAGAAATATGTAAAATGATTGGAAAGCGGGGCCAATGGCGCAAGTTGAGGCCTGCAGACCTACACACGGGGCCTAGTTGCATACTGTAACAGTTTTTTGCAAGCCGTTTAAATTACGTACTTCAAAATAAATACCTCGCAACGTCTTCACAGAAGGCAAAAGTTTAAAGAAAGTGCGGCCATGTTCCACTTATGTTTACATTTATGCATTGTCATTCGTGTGTACACATCATTGGTAATCTTAGTAATTGTTGGTCTTGCGCTGAATTATTTCGTTGGCTTTTATCAAAATTTAATGACACCATATTATCTATACAATAGACGAGCTCGGTGGCTCAGTGGTTGGTAACGCTACTTTGACACCGTCGCTCGTGGCGTCGTGTGCATGAACATGTCTCTTTGTCTTGGAATTTCAAAGCAGCTCGTCTGGGGAAGTACCTCCATCTCTGCAGCTGGAGAAAAACAACTCCCTGGAGGGTTTACTGTGTTCCTGCGAGTGAGTGAGGTCACCAGTAAACTGGAGGAGTTGTTGTGTTAGCAATAGCGGTGGCATCGCGCGAGTTTTAGTTAATATATTGGAAGCGTTCATACGCTACGTTGACCGCTTTACATCATCAGATGGGCCGTATTCTTGTATGCCTCCCGGCAACAACAAAAAAAATAACTTTAGCAACAATTACTAATTATCATCAGCAGAAATCGCTGGGTTTAGGAACTAGAAAAACACGAGCATCAATTAGGGTACAATATGTGTACCAAGAAATGGTTCCGTGAAATTCGTCTTCAAATATGGTATAATTGGGGGCGAAACAAACTTTGGCCCCCATTATACGATATTTGATATAATATTATAATATTTTCTATATTATAAATTGTTTATTATTTATTTGTTTATTACCCAGATTTAAAATCTATCATTATTCAATAATTACCGATTAATTCGTCACATGGTATCGAATAACCTTCAGTCCCACGTTCAGAATAGTTATCTAGAAAACTCGTTACTCTGTGGCACATTAGCATGAACATCGCGCTTATACAGATAAGAAAAGATCACGCTAATCACTAGAAGTTCGATTCTAACTCTTATTACAAGCGCTATAAGGACGGTACAAAGGTTAAAGTGTGAAGCTTGACGGGCATTTTGTTGTACAATATTAATTGTTTAATGGTCTGTAATTTAACTATTGTCTTTAAAACTAGGTCGTTGTTGATTATTTCAATTGTAATATCTTCTTAGTAAAAGCAAAATTTGTTCTTGAATTCGCGACTTGAGCAGGCTCATTTTAATGATCTTGCGTGGAATACCTATAGGTATGTTAGTTTCGTGAAAGAGTTTTTTTATACCACTTAGATGGCCCGATGGCAAATATAGTCACCGTAGCCTATGGTCATTTACACCACCATCACTCATGCGTCACCGTCCCTCTAAAAACCTCATCACGCATTTCTTGAAGACCCCTTGGAAAAACATCGGCTAGGAGCTCATTCCACACTTGAGAGTTTTCAAAGAGTCATAAACATTCTTACATCCTCACAAACATAAGGGTTAGGGCCAAATACCAATAAACCATTTGACTGTGCATGCAGCCTAAATATCTCAGCGATTTCATTCTTTTTTTTTATTTATACTACGTCGGGAAGCATACGGCTCACCTGATGTAAAGCGGGTACCGTTGCCTATTAACGCTTGCGATATATTATCACTCGCGCGATGCCTCCCCTGCTGCTTACACAGCAACTCCTTGAGAGCTTACTGGTGACCTCACTCACACGCAGGAACACAACACCCCTCTTGGGAGTTGTTATTTGGCTGCGGTTTTCTGTGAGGTGAAGGTACTTACTTCCCCAGACGGGCTGCTTTGATGCGCCCTACCTCTCTTAAAACTTCCAGACCAAGACAAACAGACACGTTCATGCACACAAATGTTTGCCTTGTGTGGGAATCGAACCCAAGAGCGTTGGTGTCAATGCCGTCGCATCATTCACGACTGAGCCACCGAACTCGTCACGGGTTGGGGTTAAAGTAAAACACGCAGCTCTGTTTGGCTATTTCACGGATTAACATTGCGTCTATCGTCTTATTGGTTATAATTTCTTCCCATTGTTCAGCATGCTCGAACCGGTGAGATAACAGATTACATTTTGGTGAGTGAACCTAGAGGGAAAACTAGACCAAGAAAGAGGTTCTCTAAAAGATTTTGCACGCGTCTTTCGAAATATAATTTCAGAGAATACAATAAAATATTATAAGCCAAAACTGATAGGGGTGGGAAAAGCGGGAAAGCGGCATCAATCCGAGACAAGTAGGGCGATTCTACTAAAAAACTACAACTGCACTGCAGCGCGGCGTGTGTCAAAGTTGCGTACATTTTGACGTTTCGTTAAGCGGGCTGACAGTACATTTTGACACAGGCCGCGCTGCAGTGCAGTTGCAGTTTTTTAGTAGAATCGGCCTAAAGATTTTTTGTAACATCCTTATTAATATGCAACTTGTCAAACAAAAAAGCGATCACGCCGCGCCGCACCAATGTTAAGAAACTACCTATCCCGGCTCGCTGCTGTGTTACCGCTTTACTCGCCTCTGTGGGTTTCGGCTTTTAATCTAGTATTAAAACTTGAAAACTGATCACTTTTAAGCAGCAGACAGGTTATTTAACCTCTTTAACCGAAGTGAAAATCCAATTCTAACGGTATTTAACCTTCAGTGGAACAAAGAAGCTAATATGGACATTTTAACTGTCGTGTTATTTGGAATATTAATGGACGAGATGTGGGTTGAGAAATATTTTGAACTCGATAGTCTTTTATCTATGGTATTTGTAGAATTAATATTTATATTGAAGATTTATTGCAGTAATATTGGTTGCAGTTTGTATGACCCTGGCAACTTTCTACTTTTTATTTCTAATTCTGGCGAAATGGGGACTTGTTTTATGATAATGGCATACGGAAATGTTGTAATTGTGAAGGATTTATTGATATTAGTGTCTTCGATTTAAAAAATTTAAGAGATGTGCAGCGCATCGAATCTTCTGCGTAAGTAACTCTGCCTCACAGAGAACGGCAGCCAAATAACAACTAAATGGAGGGTTGTTGTGTGACTGAACAAGTGAGTGAGATCACCAGTAAACTCCTAAGGAGTTGCTGTGTTAGCAGCAGAGGTGGCATTCCGCAGTGGATACTTGTGGAAATGCATTGAAAGCGTTAATTGGCTACGGTAACCACTTTACATCACGTAGGTAAGCCGTATGTTTGTATGCCTCCTGACCTCGTATAAAAAATCGGCCATAATCATTAATATCTTGAGCAAAACATTGTATTTTTTTTTATTTATAAAAGTAGCTTATTTTATAAATAAATAAAAAATGGATACGTGTAAATTCATATTATACTCGTTCTTGCGATTTTCATTTTACTAACTTTTTTAGATTTCTTAGATTATTTAGGTAGCAACGCGAGTGATACTTTGGTATTGCAAGTCGCAAGTTCAAGTCGAATATATACTGATTCTAACATGCTACAAAGACATATGACTCTTGAGTGGGGAACTCAAGAGTCATATGTCTTTGTACCCATTCTAGTCAAGAAATGACTGGGATTTTCGACCGCGTCTACAAGGAAAATCGGGTTTAACGAGCCTGGAGAAACTACAAAGATAAATGATCTGTTTGACAGAGATAATCGTGGCGCAGTCGCTTGTTAGGTCCATAGAGCTGTCTACTCGTGCGCTATTGTCTATGCTCGTCTACAGCCTTAGAAACCAGGCGTATTCAGTACAATGCCATGCATTATCTCTGGTTGGTTATGCGTTCGGATTTAGCATATCTACGTTCGTATTAAGACTTCCGACAGTTCCGTTTGTTAAGCATTTTACCATATATGACAGTGGTCAAATGTAAACATGATTTAATAGTTAAATCTATATATATATAAAAGGAGAAACTGACTGACTGACATATCAACGCACGGCCTAAACTATAAGGGTTAGAAACTTGAAATTTTGCACAGGGATTCCTTTTATAACGTAGGGGAGCACTAAGAAAGGATTTTTAGAAATTCATCTCCTAAGGGGGTAAAACGGGGGTGCAAATTTATAATTATATATTGAATTCAATGTATTTAATTATCAAGAAATACCATCCATGAGCAGCCGTCTATTGACCAATTGAACTGGTCCGCGGTTCGAATACTGGCATGTATCACTAAATTCGTGTTTTAGGATATATAGGTATATAGATTGTAATTTTTAACGGGACAGGCCCACCACTCATTCCCACTCAAAACGAATTTAATCAGAAGAAATTTGTACGAGTAGGAAGTTTTCGAATTGACTTGGCAAACTAAATAAGGCATTAAAAAACCTCAAAGAGATGGCTAGTCAAGTGAAGCTCAACTGTTCTGAAGCTCGGCGGGTGCCCTCACGTCTAAAAAATATATTTCTATAGTTGTGTGACCTTACCCAAGACAGGTCTGATTTACCCTCCGGGTTGTGGAGATCTGACGGTAGTCGCTCCCTGCAGTATCTTAGCCAAATCCTTAGGCTTTGATAGCGGACCCCGCTAATCGTAATGGATTAGGAAACGGGATAACCCTAAGAATAAGAGCGTCCATAAATGATGACGAGGGACATGCCCCACCACCGTCCCATGGCTCCACCGACCTTGCGGTCATTTGAGCCGAATCGCGGGAGATGCAGCACGGCACATGCTGCTCTGAGGCTCTTCGCCGTGCCGTGGGCATTTGCTTGACTCCCTACAAATTGTTTCTGTCTCTGTCCACATATCTCTATATGGCACCTCTTCCCTTTCTGGGGCGGCCACACCACGAAAACGCCTTCGCTGCAGTCTAAGGCGCTCCTGGGTACTCCAGCTCTGCAGCTCTCCTTTGTGTGCTCACCCCTCCCGCTGCCGAGTCCTCTCCTCAATCTCCTCCGCGCTTCTTCTGGCGAACCACGCGTGGGCACACCCGCGGAAAGCCGCGAAGTTCTCCGCCGATGACACCAGATTCGAGAAGTACACCGGTCCCTTCTCATCCTCGCCGCGCTGAATCCCATCCATCAATCTTTCACGCAGATCAGCATACTTAGGACAGGACCACAGTACGTGATCTCTGTCCTCCTCACTCTTACCATACATACACATGACGACGAGGGACAGTATACTTAGATCTATCTATCAATCTATAACTTCACGCCAAATTCCTTGCGGGATAGGCAGGGCGGACCAAGCGCCACATGACTCGATTACGTACCTCACTCGCTTCTTTAACATTAATTGCTCTTCTTATGCACGCTCGCCGGTTTCTAAGGATAGTAGAAGGATGTAGGAACGGAGGAATTCAAGACTTATCTTCGGTGACCAAATTGATCGTGTTTTATCGGAAGGTGACGGTTTTATCAGGAGTCTTAGAAACCGTCGAGATTTGTAATGTATTTATTTGGCACTTCCGACACACATACATCTATAAAACTAAATAAAAAAACATCTAGGTCATTTAAAAAAAAAATGCCAGTAATTAAGACGCGTGTGTGTGTGCACAAAAAGGCTTATAGCTCAGTGTATAGTTTTCTCAAAAAGAACAACAACTTATTTCCAGTTATCACCCTTAAAATTGTGCACTTTTATATACAACTAGCAGAAGCCCGCGGCTTCGCACGCATGAGATTGGGGCTTTTAGTAGCCTTTATTTCTATTTCTCTGCAGACATGAAATTGTTTCTGTTTAAAAAAAAACAAAGTTCAGGGTCGTATATGCAACCATAGAGCGATTCAATTTTCGTACAGCGCCATCTATTGACCTTTACAGGAGGCACCGTATATGTATTTTATTTACATAAAACTTTTAATTTATAATTAATTACATAAAAAATGCGTAGTTATTTTATGTTACAAAAAATACGTATTCTATGAAAATATTAAAAATAAAATTGCAAAGTCCTCCGAAGGGGAAGATATTTCCCTCTAATTTTAATAGTTTTTCATTTTTTACGCAGGAACCCTAAATATTTACGGGATAAAAAGTACCCTATATTCTGCTCTGAACAGTCGTCTACCTACCAGTGAAAGTCCCGTTAAAATCAGTTCAGCCATTTCGAATATTAGCCCGAACAAACAACAGACAGACAAAAAAGTTAAAAATGCGTATTTAGGCTTTGGTAACGTGAAAATAATAATATGAGCTTAAGATAAAGGCTTTATTTTGAAATCACAGATAGACACTTCAATTTTATTTATATGTATAGATGTCGGAGTGTATACGGCCCTCTGATGCAAAATGGTTACCATATGGTTGAACGCGTGCAATACATTAAGTAACACAACAACTCCTTAGGTGCTTACTGGTAAACTCACTGATTCGCAGGAACCCAGCAACCCTTCAGAGAGTTAATATTTAAAATAAACGTAGACAAATTACAAGCAAAATGGCCACCATTTCGCCACGAGATACAGTACGACCATTCGCCGCTAACTACTTCAATGTATTACGATTTTCTCCATATAATTATGTTGCTTGTTCCAGTACATTATGTATGACCGCGTGTTAACAACACTTACAAATGCCAGTTTCATTATATACAATACTAGTGAACCGCCCCGTCTTCGCACGGGTAATCTGATCTCTACCAAACGTCACAGGATTATCCGCTGGGCGAATCTGTAGATAGCCTGAAAATTTCATTATAATCGGTCCACCCGTTTTCCGAGTCCATACGGAACATACACATATCGATTTTTATATATTATAAGAAAGAAGATGTTTTAATGGTGGATATAACTCTTAACATATTGTTTTATTTGTACGTGGACATATATCAAACTTCGGGCCGTATGGGGAAGCTCATGGTCACTCAGCGTACTATGGAAAGGGCTATGCTCGGGGTTTCGCTACATGATAGAATCGGAAATGAGGATATCCACAGTAGGACTAAAGTAACTGACATAGCCCAAAGGATAAGCTGACGTGGCAGTTCGCGACACGTTGTGTGGGACTATCCTCATTAATTGGAGCGACGACCTCAAAAGATCTGTAGAAAGTCCGTGGATGCAGGTAGCTCAGGATCGAGGCCAGGGACTCTCTAGAGGGAAGGCCTATGCCCAGCAGTGGACTAATACGGGCTGAAATGACAATGATGAATGATGGGTATAAAATGAAAGGAAACCCAAACAAAAGGAAAACAGTGTGTACTAGTGTGTTTATCATGTTTAGAGCCAGAACCCACCCGGTGCACCCTGCCGTTTACATACCAAATTGATCAAGAAAACACAGCGGTATGTGATAAGACGCAGTGTGATTGTTGAAGTAGAAATCCGCAAATAATCTGGAAGATTGTTAGCTGACGCGCTAACATCTGCTGTTAGTTACATGTTGCGGTTCTTCTGAGTCGATTGTTTACGGCTTTAAATATGGCCCTGAGCTATATCCACGCCAAATGGCTAAGTCGTTAATGTTTTTAAAGATTGTCGTAAGTTATATCCACGGCAATAGACGTTTACGACTTAGTCTCTGGGCTTGAATGGAGCTAAAAGCTAAGTCATGTAGGGCTTTAAAGTATGCCATCAGCTATATACATGCCAAAAGAAGTCGCTTGCTTTTTTAAAGATTGTCTTGAGCCATACCCACTCAAAAAGAAGTTATGTGAGTTTACAATTAGCTATCATGGAAAAACCATCGTGCTCCGCTACAAGCATACAAGATCATTATTGTAATTGGTCAGACACATGCAAACATCTTGCATAAATGCATGGAAACGGAAATCGTATCTTTTTAATGCCAACGTAACTTTTTCTTTATGTAACTACGGCTCAGTTTGTGATGTTTGTATCTTGCACACTTTGTTTAATTGCTCACTACATGATCTCCTTGTTCACACGATTTGTCTACGTCATCTTGTCAAACTTTTGAAAGGCATCTGAAGTAACTCGCTATGGAAAGTACCTTCGACTCGATCAGGGCCGCCAAGGATCGTGGGTACGACTACAACACTAGGAAAACGTTTATTGTAAGAGAGATAGGGCTTATATAAGCAGCTGAGGATGTATGCCCATCTCACAGCTAAATAGAAACTCCTGGAGCATGGTTGCCAACCGTCCCGTAAGTCACGGTATTTAAGGTAAATTCTATCCAGAGATAACAGTCTGTTAGAGAATAAGACTTGTGAGAATAGCTGCGTTAAATTATCGATAGACTAAAAATTTCGTCACGCACATCACTATAATAGCTCTATATTATACATACATATTCATATAAAAAATTGCTTACGATAGGCACAACCGACAGGAGAGAGACGCACGCTCTGTAGCTTGCACATGTCTACTCTAAGGTGCCACCATTTTATAAGATTACACCACTTTGACATTATACTGTTTTGCAAAAGTTCTTTTTGACCAAGTTGGCGCCAATTACGCAACATCTGCGACTATATTAATTGCTGACACCTTAAAAGTGAAACTTCATCGAATTCCACACCAATAGGTAAACTTTGAAATTACTTATATGTTTATTTAAAAATTTTGTTATACAACTTTTTAAATTGTTATCATCGCTTCATCAAATCTTCACTAACATTACGCGAAACTATCGCAAGAAAGAATTTATGATATGTACTCGGATCACAAGCGGTGTTGTTAAAGGTCTTTTCCAAAATATTATACAAGTTTTATTTATTATTCTGGACAAATTACACAGCGCTTCCTAGTGCCAAACTAATCAAATTAAAAATATTCAATCTGTTGGATTAGGCCGTTTCAGAGATAAATAAAAAATACGTACCAAAAATAAAATCTCCTTTTAGCACAAATTAACTCGTCTGTTTGTCTTGGTTTAGGTGTTTTTTAAGAGATGTAGGGCGCTTCAAAGCAGCGCGATTGGGGACATACCGCCACCTTATAGAAAATCATAGCCAGGTAACAATTCCCGGGAGAGTTGTGTTCCTACAAGTGAGTGAGATTAACAATAAGCTTCTAAGGAGTTGCTGTATTAAAAGCAGGGGTGGCAACGTGTGATATTGACACTCCCTGCATTTAAAGCGTGCATAGGTCTACCGGTACTACATATCATCAGGTGATTACTTTACATTTCAGAAAGTAACGACTTTCATAATAAGGACGTATTTACTTTCGTATTTTGTGTCCATGGTCCAAATAAAAAATCAGGAGCGAAAAAAAATAGAAAATACGAAGGCAGGCTGCTTACTTATGATGCTTACTAGTCAACTTTTAAGTTTTTGAGTGGATTGTAAATAGGTGAAATGACATTCTACTTCCTAGCGTGGTCCTGTTTCCTAATTCATTAAGTTTGGTGGGATCCAGGCTTAACATAGTAAGCCTAAGAATTTGGCAAACTGACTGCTGTCATATCGATAACCGGGGGGAAGACTAGACTTATGGATCCGTTATTTGACTCCACGCGGGCGGAGCCGCGAGCAGCAACTAGTTACAAATAAGTGCATAAATCTGAAAACTCGAATTCAAATGTAGTACTACGCATCACTAAATTCGAAGCGGGTACGGGTGGTTAATTAGGCCGGTTGTTTACTTTTCCACTATGCTATCACTACTCATAGCACTGTTAGAATAAAACTATGACAAAATAACTGTTGAAACTTAGATATGATTTTTGTGAGAAGGTGTGTGTGTTTATGCTTGTAATAATAACAGAGAAAGTGACGAAAATCTTTTGCTATCTATTGGTTACATGACCACATTATGTTATACGAAATGCCCGTTATGCTCTATTTTACGCATTATTACTCTATATTAATATCTGTAATATATTACCTAATCTATATGATTGGTTGCAAAGCAATTGCAATCATGGCGCTCCATTGTAAACAAGCGTCTATTTTAAACAATTGGAAAGTGAAGCATTCCACGTAGACGTTGAAGTTAAATAGAATGCGTGTTAGATTTTATTTCCTACGATTATTTATTAGTTTTTTAACGTAAGGTGATGTCAGGAGCCCTAGGAACCGGCGATCGTGCATGAATAGATCTATGAATGTTAAAGAAGCGAGTGAGATGTGTTAGGACCGCGTCTTATGGCGCTCGGTTCTATCTGTCTACCCCGCAAGGGACCTGGCGTAAAGATATACTACATACATTGTTTATCCATACAAATTTATCAATATAAAAGTAATAGTAACGTAATACTTTGTAAAACTCACTCACACAAACAGCACACGAGAATCACGTGTTCAGTGGATGGCAGTAACACTATTTTTTATTACATGTCATGTACTTGTATGTGTAAATAAATTTCAACCGTTCACAAACGGCTAACCGACATCTTCGTCTAATGCCAGGCACAGGTCACGCTTCACACTCTGCTGGTTAACAGCTGCAATTTCTTGCATTTACTAATCTTTGGCTCTAAGCATAGATTAGATGCTTTTGTGTTATTAACTTTTTTATTTCGATAGTGCAAGTGGATCGCTATCATCTTTAATTTCACAGCCCATCTAATTAAGGTGCAAACAAGATTACTACTACCACATTAGAATCCTATTGGTTCCAAAAAACAGTGGCTATCCTTTAGCCCGTTCTCGTTAGTTAGCAAAACATTGAAGTTTTGGGTAGTAGAAAAATCAATTCGGTAAGCAAATATTTCCATGTCGATCCATGGGGATCTCAAGTCAAACCTAACCTAAATAAATAACAAATCTAATCTTGTTCTTATAGAGAATATTTGCTCACCGAATATTTTATTCAACTGGCCAAACAATTTATTTTCATAATTATCTGACTTCATTTGTCTATTTTCGCCGTATTACTTTTCTCGGCGGCCTCTCGAATTTTCATTACAAGAGAATATTATTACACAGTAAATAAAAATACTCCATCATCTATAATAGTTCCTACATCTGTCTTGGCAAATCATAACAAAAATCGCTTAACCGTCAATTGCCCGATTGGCGCCAATACTAAGGAATTTTAATTAAATTCTAACCAACCAGCGTCTGAGCAAAAAATAAAAGGTCACGCTGGCACGCGCGGCAAGCCAACCGTGTGGCTCTTCGAGACGTAGGGTTAGCTTTTTATATAGAATGTTACATTAGGGGACTATGTGAACAATCGATGGTTGCTATGCTACCATATTAGCGACACACATTGATTGGAAATTGTTAGATTACCGTCTTGTTGATTAGATATTGGTAGATTACAGGGGGAGATATAGTGTAGAAATGGGCAGATTACACATTTGCACACAACTTTAATCACGAGTACTGCACCGCACCTTGCTGACAAATGGCAACGAAAGTCGACATCAACCCCATTTGGTTGCCGACCCTGAAAAATCCAATTCATGTACTTTTCGAATATCCTCTTGATGGAGTATTTTTGGAAAACGGCGCCAGTGCGAGTGTGCGATTCCAGTGAAGGAACTCCACTCCACTGGAATCACACAGCCCACTGTGAGAATAACTGTTGTGATCATCATATCGTACAACTTGAATCACAGAATTGTGGAACTACAGCAAATGGGTGAGCGATGATCGCGCAGACTTGTGTCTTGAACGCATTGAATTCAAGAATAGTGGTTGATTACAGGTGATGGACATATAATTTTTGGTTCACACATTTAGTTTAGTGGGCATGCAACAGACATCACTACCTCATAAAATCAGAGTGTAAATTAAATTATGAACATTAATTGATATTGTGCTATTCTGTAGGTACATAATAATCATTAAAATTTCAAACATGTATTACACATTAAATTCACTTTAACCATCCTTCTGATACTTTAGCGAAAGACACTACATTTTCAGACACAAGTCTATCTAGGTGTTCCTTCACGAGGAATGTTATACAGTCTGTGTAATATAATAATAATAATTGTATCCATCAATTAACAGCATGTATTCATATACAGCAAAAAATGTCGTCGAGACAGCACAGAGCCTTGTTGGACACCAGCATTATTATCCATGCTGTCGAAGTAGCTGTTGCCAGCTACAGCTTTTATGCGCCTTCTAGACCAGCCAGTAACCCATTTGTACAATTCTAGGACAATTCTTACAATGGCAATATCGATAAAAGCAATTATTCACCATATCAACGCTGAATTGTATTGTTGCCCTATCACGGTACTCCGGACCACTTGTACAGTTCATTATTTAGCTTAATTACTAGTGAATTTAATGCAATCTTTACTCCAAAACAAATGTCTGTAAGTGACCGTATGACATTCAGTGATTGGGCAACTCCTGGTATTTACAAAAGTCGGAATAAACTGTATGAACTTTATGAAGAAAGAACCTGTAATCACAATCCGACTTTTCAAGAACTTGTAAAAAATTATGCTAAAATATTTAAACGAGCCTGTTCCAATGCTAAGTCTATATATTTAAGAAATAAAATTAATGGTTCCACAAATATTATTAAATCTGTTTGGAATATGATAAATAATGAGACGGGTAGAGCGAAAGTACGTAGTCGAGACTTTCAGTTAAAGATAAATGATATCGATATCAAAAATGATGTAGAAATTGCGACTGAGTTTGAAAAATATTTTTCTAACATTCCTCTTATTACTACGAGAAATCTTAGGTCTTCTTCTATAGCTGCTGAACTCGTTCTCAAACAGAGCGTGGTAGAATGCGACACAATATTTGAATTTTCAGCTGTAAGCCCAAAAGATGTTTTGAACGCTTTTAAATCAATAAATATGAAAAACACTAAAGATCTGTGGGGTCTATCTGTCAGAACCATATCTTCTATTATTATTTCAATCGCTCCACATTTAGCTACAATTTTCAATTGTTGTGTGGCATCTGGTGTATTTCCTGACTTGATGAAACATAGTAAAATCATTCCATTATTTAAATCTGGTGATAGTTCGGACCCTTCGAATTTTCGACCTGTTTCCATACTGCCCATTCTCAGTAAAATTTTTGAAAAACTAATGCTTAGCCAGTTGCTCAGACATTTTAATACACATAATTTGCTTCATAGGAGACAGTTCGGATTTACGAGAGGTTGTTCAACTATAGACGCAGGGATTCATTTGCTTAAAAGTATATTCGCGGCATGGGAAGGTTCGCAAGATGCCTTGGGAATTTTCTGTGATCTGTCTAAAGCGTTTGACTGCGTGCACCATGACACTC
This sequence comes from Pyralis farinalis, assembly GCA_947507595.1. NCBI lineage: Eukaryota > Metazoa > Arthropoda > Insecta > Lepidoptera > Pyralidae > Pyralis > Pyralis farinalis. The sequence goes on along the minus strand of OX382261.1, from coordinate 5,883,079 downwards.
TTGTCAGAAAATTACACCACTACGGTATCAGGAACAAGGCTCTCGAACTTCTGTCTTCTTATCTGGGCAATAGGATACAGAAGGTCGATGTTAATGGTAAAATATCTTCGGGGTCCCCTGTAGTCATGGGAGTCCCACAGGGGTCAATTCTAGGTCCATTCTTATTTTTAGTATATATAAATGACTTACCTTATTATGTAAAGGATAAACATGAGATTGTATTGTTTGCGGATGATACCTCTTTGACATTCAAAATTAATAGACAGTTAGGTAATTATGACGAAGTTAACGATGCTCTCTCTAAAGTTATGCATTGGTTTAATGTTAATAATCTGCTTTTAAATGATAAAAAGACTAAAGTAATTAAGTTCTCAACACCTAATGTAAGACAGGTGACTACCAATGTACATGTTAATGGAACTAATTTAGCCCCTGTGGAGACAACTGTGTTCTTGGGTATAACAATTGACTCCAAACTACAATGGGGCCCACAAATTGAAAAATTATCAGGAAAACTAAGTTCTGCAGCCTATGCAGTGAAAACTATTAGACGGCTCACTGATGTTGATACGGCTAGAATAGTTTATTTCAGCTACTTTCATAGTATTATGTTATACGGAATTCTTCTTTGGGGTAACTCCGCGGACATTAACACCATCTTTTTATTGCAAAAGAGAGCCATAAGAGCTATCTACAAACTTGGTCCCCGTGAGAGCCTTAGAGAAAAATTCAAAGAAATAAATATTCTAACAGTCGCATCGCAATATATCTATGAAAATCTTTTGTATGTCCATAAAAACATAGACTCATTTTGTAAAAAGAGCGATACTCATAACATAAATACTAGATATAAGCATAATCTTGTGTTACATGCAAGCCGTCTCCACAAAATAAGTAATTCTTTTATGGGGCAATGTATACGGTTCTATAACAAACTTCCCAGCAATATAAGAGAATTGTCAATAAACAAGTTTAAAACTACTATTAAAGCCAAATTGTGTAGCAGGGCATATTATAAAGTATCTGACTATATTAATGATAAAAAGGCCTGGGATTGAGTCGATCCAATTATAATGTAAATAATAAATTATGTAAATTTGTTTGGATACCAAAAGAGGGATGCCTGAGTTTTTTGGCAGTATTTTTATCAGTGCTCACCTAGTCATGAACTGCACGGTAGGGAAAAAAATTGTGACGATTCCAAACAAATGTAGCCATTTTTACGGAATAAAAAGATTTTGACTTTGACTTTGACTTTGACTACCCCTTGACTCTCAATCGCCAAAGCCCAAGGTATCTAATTTAAGATTCACTAGCAGAATACCAGTCGAACGACCATAGCGAAAGTCATATTGACGGTATTGACTGTCAATACAGATTTCGCCACGGTCAACGGATCAATAACGGTACAATCCAACGCTGTTAATTGTAACAAAAATAGCACGTTTTAATGTAACTCATAATAACTTATGGGCTTAAATCCATCACTCTACTCCAAACCGTAGACAATTTCAGAATATTATTTAGTCCATGGAATTTAACCAAATGTCAAAACAAAAGTGAAAGCCTTAAAATAAGGTCGTAAGGCTTTAAATCTTTAAATGGTCGCATTAAATAACAGGCATTCAATCATAAGCTTAACTTCCTTTGAAGAACACCAGAAATGTTACTCAACATTACACAATAAACTAAAAGACTTAACAATAAAATATAACCGTCCATTTGTATGATTGAATAACAAAAGCACTGGTTACGACACGAAACCAGAGCAGATGTTATAAAATGAACTATATGGATGCATTTGATGATGGCAGGCTTCGTGGGATACCCTGCTGGGAAATTTATAAACCATAGCTTTGCGATTCAGGAAAGATAAAATATTCAATTAGATTAAATCGGACATACAATCAACAATCTCAATTTAAATGTTCCGTGGGTTTTTCTACAGCTGTTTCATCGGTTATCTTATCAAACAACGCTTCGTCTGTTGTGAAGACTTTGTAGACGTTTGATATGCAAGCGCTGCTAACACAGCGACTCCATAGCTGTTTTTTTTGTATCTTCATTTACAATAACATTCCAAGGGATTTTTGACTGCAGTCTTCTGTAACGTGGAGCTTTACTCAGTTGTTTGTTATTAAATATAACTGTGTTTTCTACCTCTTTTTTATCAGAGCCTCGTTCGCTTCTCGGTAGAGAGCACCACGTGCAGCTGAAACAGACTTTGGCTTTAATATGGTGACGAACATGTTTTTACGAGGAACATTTACAACCAAATATGCATTTTTTTACTCTAAATTGTCAAATAACGGCATGCCTGTACGGACTGGTAAACAGTCTATTTCTAAAAGGATAAAAATTCTTTATTTGCCATTGGGCCCTCGCGGCCACTTAGACACGTCTTACATTCATGGTCTTGTCGGTCTGGTGATTTTCCGTAAACAAAAATAAATGCCAATTCCTGTAGATTCTAACGCCTTAAGAATTAGAGGAAAGATTTTTTTTGTTTAGTAAAAGAACATTTTCAGTGCAAATGTTATTCCCACGACGTCAGTTCATTTTAGTTCAGTTTATTGTCATTCCGACCCAATTCCGATAGATAACCATGTACAGACGACGGCTCAAACTATACACCCATGCATCTTATTGCGCAGCAGTAAAGGTGAAATTTGCATTGTTTTGCAGAACTTCGTCGTGTTTACACAATTTCCGCAATTCCGTTTCAATTTGCCTAATCGCTTTCAATTGACATAATACACGTGATTACTTAATGTTCGTATATATTTTCGTTTTTGTGTGTCATTTTCAACGTACTCCAATTCCACCAACACGTTTTAGTTACGTTTGCCTACGCAGCGTAGTAATTACACCGTGACTAAATATTTACAAAAGCTGCCAGGCAAGGGGATTGCGCCCATAGTCTTGTCTTCTCCATTGTTACTTTGACATTTTTTTGCCCACTACCCTCTTGTTATCACGCTGGTTAACCTTCGCACTAGAAACGATGTCAGCATAGGGGACTCTATTCGTTTCTTTTATTCTTTACATACATACATATAATCATGTCTGTCTCCCGTTGGTGTTGGCAGAGTCTATAGAACGCCTGGTACACCGATACAAACATACCTCTCTCGCTTCTTCAACTCTTAAAGTCAAAGTCAAAATCTTTTTATTCCGTAAAAATGGCTACATTTGTTTGGAGTCGTCACAATTTTTTTCCCTACCGTGCAGTTTATGACTAGGTGAGCACTGATAAAAATACTGCCAAAAAACTCAGGCATCCCTCTTTTGGTACCCAAACAAATTTACATATTTTATTAATTACATTATAATTCGATCGACTCACTCCCAGGCATTTTTACAAGCTTTTATTTAACTTGCAATGTAAGTATGTAAGTATGTTCGGGTGAAATCTTGCAACTCAATTTTGAAGCAGATATCTTTAACCGATTGAGCTGAAATTTTGTATACACGTTCAGTTTGGATGACAATGCATGATTAACTGTGTGACGTCATTCGAAATCCAACATGGCGGCATACACAAGATGGCGGACGAATTATTTTTAATGCACTCCTACAATATGGGTATCAATTAAAAGGGCTTGCTAAGAATAACTCGAAAAATAATGTGACGTCACTCTTAATCAAATATGGCGGACTTTTGTATTCTTTTTAGAGCATTTAACTAAAAGCTTGTTTTTAAAAAGTTTTTTACTTTTAATTTATTATCATTAATATAGTCAGATACTTTATAATATGCCCTGCTACACAATTTGGCTTTAATAGTAGTTTTAAATTTGTTAATTGACAATTCTCTTATATTGCTGGGAAGTTTGTTATAGAACCGTATACATTGCCCCATAAAAGAATTACTTATTTTGTGGAGACGGCTTGCATGTAAGACAAGATTATGCTTATATCTAGTATTTATGCTATGAGTATCACTCTTTTTACAAAATGAGTCTATGTTTTTATGGACATACAAAAGATTTTCATAGATATATTGCGATGCGACTGTTAAAATATTTATTTCTTTGAATTTTTCTCTAAGGCTCTCCCGGGGACCAAGTTTGTAGATAGCTCTTATGGCTCTCTTTTGCAATAAAAAGATGGTGTTAATGTCCGCGGAGTTACCCCAGAGAAGAATTCCATTTTCTTATTAACCTCTTCGTGCATAGTCTTCGGTTTTGGGTGCTTTTGATTTGGCCCTTGTTAAGGACAGCGTCCTCGAGTGATATATAAAGTAGTATCAAAATTAAATAACATTAAGTTGCTACGTTAAGAAATAAACATTGATTTTGTTAATGTAGAACTTTATTACATAGGTAAATGTTTATATTCGTAAAATATAAGAATTTGATTTGCAAAGGCGGGCTTATTCCTTCGAGGAATCCTTCCTTCGAGGATATTAGTTCTCGACACACTTCTTACGCAACTATTTTATCATTCATTCTTTCGAAATGTCCAAACCATCTCAGCATCCTTTTCAATTCTTATCACTACATTTTTCATTCCACATAATTCTCGTATCGTTCTATTTCTTGCTGTATCAATCATTCTAACTCCACAGATACTCCTCAGCACTCTCGTGTCTATAGCGTTCACCCTACTTTCATGTCACAGTTGTGTTTACATTTCACTACCGTAGATCGTACCGGTAGATGTTGGCGTTAATACACCTTAAATGATAGCACACTTTTATTTTCGGTCTAACTTTTATCATTTCTCTTTCAAATTTTTTATTATTTTTCTTCCATGCCGTTTTAATCCACTTTCTATTACGTTACAAGATAGTGAAGAAATTCCGAATCACATCCTTGAATGAAATTAATGATCTTTTAAAACGAAAGTCCTAACGTCATATCGATTCAAATAACGATTCGCAATATGTCATCATTAATTTCGAAAATGAAATCGGGCCAATATCATTAAAGATAATTGCACTTTCCTCCGTGATTCGTCATTAAAAAATTGCAATATTTTTCATTATTATGATCGCGATTCGCGAGTGGGAAAGTTTTAACAACTGTGTCAGTTAACTATTGGTTCGTTGGTTTTCCTTTCATTTCGTTTTTAATTTCATGGAGGTAGGTTTGTATCTCTTACTATGTACGATCAATCGCGCCACAAGTGTATCAATTCGCTTCAAAAACCAAAATAGAGAATATGGCGACTTACACACAATCAAAAGATAAGTATAAAAGTGGGTCACAAATATACTTATATTTTATATCAAAATTTCTATATATAAATAATTATGGTTCTTAAGGTATCGCACACGATTTAATTTCGATAATGTATTCGCTTGAATCATTCTATTATCATGAGATGATGATATCTTTGCATCGCTTGGCATCTTAACATAAAATTTACCATACTGCAATATGAAATTATTAGTATCTTAGCCGCTTGTGACAGTTCGTACAAACTCTATGGTCCATCTTCTATGTAGTATCTTCGCAGTTTCTAACGCAATCAGTAGTTTACTGTACCCAACATAAAACAGAAAGAATAACAAATAAACTCTAATTATCGTAGTCTATTTGTGTGCCGATATGCTTGACGAATGATAAACATCCAAAAGTCTTCAAATTCTTTCACCTATTTATATTTTGAGTATTATTAGCTACTCACAGCAACTCCGCCTGAAAGTTATTAATTGCTCAAAATTTACACAAGAAACCTAAAACATGTCAGAGATAAACCTACGAGTAGCTTAAAATTCTTCACGCTGTTTATGTATGATTGGCACACGAACATCCAAATACGCCTAACAATAATTTTCACAAATTACTTTTACATTTTTGTTGCATTATGCAAAAAGTAATAATTCACAATTAATAAACAGTCACAATTTAAATAAGTTGCGACTATGATTTCACCGAGGCAGTTTGTACGCTTTACAAAACCTTGTAATTATATCTACACAGTTTCTTTACCTATAGCTACAGCAACTTAGCATAATACTATCTGAGCGCCTTGCTCAAAGCAGCTTCGAAGTCAAGAAATCAAAATAAAGTATTCGCGAAATGCATATAATATCAATAATATAAGAAAATGAGAAATAGTAAAAATGTTGTTGAAAAAAGGGCAAAAATGTTTGCGCCCAACGTGGGGCTCGAACCCACGACCCTGAGATTAAGAGTCTCATGCTCTACCGACTGAGCTAGCCGGGCTTGTAGGTAAACGTTGAAATTACTAAACAGTACTTATCTTAAAATAGTGAATTATTTGTTTTCGTTCTCTACTTTTTTTTTAATAATTTGTAGGTCTGTACTAAATATGGAAATTTGTTATGTAAAGAAAAAAACATGTATCACATGTCGACACCACAATGAATATGAGCTGCATAAATCAACAAAAAATGTATTTATTTGCTTACACGACTTGACGAAATTAAAAATATAGTGTTACTTACAAAAAAAATCTAATTAGTGCCGCAGCGCGTCACGAATCATAGATTTAATGGTAAATGTAGTCATGTCGTTAGTTAAATCAAAAGTAACCCCATGTAGTTCAGTCGCTAAGAACAAAGTAAAAATAAAGTAATTATTTGTCAGTGAACTGCTATGTACTAACGTACTAGTACATAATAACTCAATGTTTGTCTTTCTTAAGTTATGCTTTGCGCCGTACTACCTTGTTTCTTTACTTCCCCTCTACCCTCAGGTTGTCTGAAAGAGATCGCATCGCGATTAGTCCGCGATTGTACTGGTATTTTTTTCTATTTTATTTCTTTTGGTGGAATAAAGTGCATTGTATTGTATTTTATATTTACTAATACTAAAAGACGCGTACATAGACAAAGGGTACACTCAGATAAGTCATTAACCTTCCTTCCTATGGCCACCTCCGACATCCACCTGCACACCAGTTTTATTATACCATATTATTCGTCAAGCTTCTCAAAAGTATTCACGGCTCAATAGTCAATAGGATGTCAATTGTCATATTTTGACAACAAAAATGACATGACACTTTCATGTCTTCTAAATACGGCGAAACAAGTGTCGACTTGTACGATGTCACACACCGTCGACAAATTTGTTGAACGTCTTTGCGATTATTATGTTTATGACTATATCCCGGCCGCGCCGACACTCGACTCGCGTTGAATTAAGATTTTTGGCAGCAACCCGAAAATTTTACGAAACCCGAAAATATAATTTCTAGATTGTAGCTGTGTTAGCAGCAGAGCCTGCCATCACGCGTGCTGTATACAAAGTATTGCAAGCATTTTACATCAGGTGGGTCGTAGGCTTGTATGACTCTCATACTATATATAAAAAAACTAAGTTACAAAATTCTATACTGTATGTGTCTAAGTTATGATTACTTCACATCGGCAGCTAATCTTAAGATTTGCAGAAATAATTGTCACAGATACTATCTCCATCAAATTTATGAGATACATAACACCTTCCGTCTATCTGCCTATCGAGATATTACATTATAACGGTCTTCCTAGATTTGATGGGCCATAATTTGACCAAGATACGCGTCTACTGTGATTATTTCGAATACGCTTAACTCAATTGATGTCACTATATAGAATGATCAAGACAAATCGCATGTCGTACCTATTATCGAAAATAAAATATTCGATAATGTGCGGTATCTGACACGCGGTTGACCCTGACCGACGCCAGATGACTCAATATGCTAACGACACACCTCTACAACACACGGCAGTCCACGTCTGTCCTTACACGAGGCCGATGGCGATATTTCGGCTCGTATCCGGTATCGAATAATCGATTAATGATCGATTGTATATTCGATTGTTTTGTAATGCAGGTGTAGTGATGTGAAGATGACGTGTTCTACGAATTTAACGATCGAACGAAATGCCGAGTTGCTGAGAAATAAAAAGGTCTGTGTTTTTACCAAAAAATGCTGTAATCAAAAAATGGAGAACACAGATTTCATCAATGATATTTAATACAATATTTTTAGTGTATTAAATATCATATATATTGGATTTCATACAAATTAATTCGATTTGTATGAAATCTGTGTTCTTCCTCTGATGAATGAAATCTGTAGCTCCCAAATGGATGTATCGATTTGAACTGTTTTATTTTTATCGTTTTGTTTTATCCTTAATGTAGTCTATGAACGATTATAACAGAAGAAGTAGCTAACTCAGCAACTCGTTACGAACTTATTGATAACCTCATTCACTGACAGGGGTGCAACAACCCTCTAAGGGAGTTTATTTGACTGCGATTGTCTGTAAGATGGAGGTATTTCCTCGTTTGGACATCTTCGATGTGTCCTACCTCTCGGAGATCATAAACATAATCCAAACCTTCCGTAGGTTTGAATTTTGGAATATTTGAGGATGTCCAACTAACTGAAATTTATTTAGGACATTAGTGTATCTTTAAAAACGTTAAAAACAAAACAATACTGGGATATCATGGGTGGCTGATCTGATGAAGGAGGCAAAAAATCACAAAACTTCAGCAGTGAAATATACTCGTAGGAATCCAATATAATTTGACCTCATTCGCGTCACTATTGTGTGTGTATATACCTTCACACTAGGTCCTTTGCGGGTTAGGCAGAGAGAACCGAACGCCATAAGACTCTGTCCTAACACGTTACTGTAGCTTCTGTTTATATTTGTTTATTTGTAGATTTATAAAAATCCTGAAAGTTAAAACCGCATCTAAGTCCGTTGCTTAATTTAAAAGTAAGCGTACACACAAACAAGCAGTCTTTAATTAATTTCATGTATTGATTGATGATTGTGAACACATATTGTTGCAGAATTGTTACACAAATCATATGTAATCATGCAATTTAATCGAAAGTAATTTCAAAGAAAGGCCATACTTTCTGCTTTTTAAATTCCGTGACTGATAATAATTTGGGGTACAGTGCCTCCAGTTAATAGCGAAAGTGGCCCCCTTTCGTGGGAACCCTTTACCATGGGCCAACGTACGTACGTACGTACGTATTTCATTGTCATTTAAAAGGCTAAGTATAGTATAGTCTATTTAGGTAACTTAGAGAGAAAATAGTTAATAGTGGTATTTTGATTGTATGGAGCATGAGAGATTTTCATACATTATGAAGCCTACACCCAGTTTTTCATCGGATGATCCAATAACGCCATATGCCATGGTAAGGATTATTTTTTTTAAATAGAAGAAGAAACACAACCATTTATAGAAAGGTGAATCCGTCATGAATTATACCTATGTCAAACCATGATAAACTATATAATATTTATTATACTATATGATATATAATATTTATGTTAATAAATCTTTCACTCTGCTGGTTGCCGAGAGAGACGTGGAACCTTGGACCTCGTCCTATTGGGACTTAATCCGGCTTTTTTACTTAGACATTAGTGTGTTAGTTACTGGATAATACACCGGCATCTAGTGCAAAACTATGGAAAATACCATAAGACTAGATATATAGGCCATACTAAACACACTTTTTATTAAAATCATGCGTATAATATTCAACCACTAAAGGCGCACATGTTCATACGCATAAATGTTTGTCTTGTGCGGGAATCAATCTCGCGAACCTTGGTGCTTAAGTAGTCATTGCTAACTACTTGACAACCGGGCTCGTCAATGGTGGGACATTGAATGAATAAACTTAAAAGTAAAACAAATATCAAAATCAATTTCATAACTATAATGTCGGACAATATATCAAATCTGTTTCTTTTTTTTTTTAAGTTTTGAAATGGTTACGCTATCAACAATATACATATTTGTATTATCATAATGATAACTTTATATTCGTAGAAGTATGTAGATACTTGATAACTAGGTACACTTACGTCTTAAATAGATAAAAAAAATAACAAAACACTCTATGTTATGGTATGGTTAAAGCAGGATCTATATAGCCACTCTTTCATATCTCTAAATGTGTTTTAAAATATTGGTAAAGACTAAATAACAATACTTTATTGAAATTTTATTTTTAACGGACTTTTATACTCAAGACCAACACATAGGAGACATTGTCATTGACATCGTACCCTACTTTAAAATGATAGAGCTCTCTAGCTACGATGAGTGAGAAGGGGAAGTACATTTCTAGCCTCTAAACACGTTGGCAAGAATAAAGTGAAACATTCCAATCTTCAGTCTGTTCAAGCAAATGATAATCTTGTCACAAACACTGCGACATTTAACATTGCGCAGTGGCAAGCGGAATTTTCTAAAAATAACATATCGTTTTACACAATGAAAAGAAAACTCTACAAGAGAAGCATACGTACGATCGACGTCTATCAATATGTAATAATACTTCCGTCATATCTGGTTCCCAATACCACCCCGAGTTATATCTGTTTCGGTAACTTTGTTTATACAAATTCTCTTCTTAAACATGATAAATATATTCTAACACTAAGTAAATTGATCATGAGAGTTTTGTCTTTTACACAACTTTACTCAAGCAAAATAGCTTGTGATGTCAGTGCTTTACAAACTACGCCACAAATGACATCACTATGAATCATTTACATCGTTCTTTACTTTACTTTTTAACAAATTATTCTAGTCAATTCGATTTTCGTGACTTAACGAGTATGGCACGAACTGTCGGATACATTTACCTACTAACGACTACGGAATAACTCTATTCAATTGTTTTTCAATCACACGTAACCTTGTCAATAATTGTTTTAATGACTAGTTAATCAGATAAAACACTCGTTATCAGTTCAATTAACTCATTGTTTTTTCTGGAATGCAATTTACATTCATACGTTATTTACATATTTTCATCAGGTTTCACGCAAGGATTAAAAGTGATACTGCATTGACGTAGCAGAGTTGTCAAATCACACGAGCGAAAATCGTGTCGTGGGGGTGGCTTTCTACGAGTTATAACCGGGCTTCTCAAAGTGCTCTATAATCGACCCTACGGGGTCCATTGTGACGACTAAGGGCTCCATCCGATTCAAACATTAGTTAGGCAGGAGGTCTACGGAGAGCCGTAAAAATATAAGTAAGGGGTCTACGGGACAAAAATGATTGGAAACCTCTGGGCTAGTAAACCCCGCACACTAAACGAGCTAAATGACGGTTAGACACTGAACCTAATCTAAAGATTCTAATTGTAATTCTAATTAAAGATGGGATACAAGAGTGATGGTGTGTATGTATAAATGTATCATTAGTGATGTCTCATGTCAAATCCGAATAACCTGTTGGAGACACAATAATCTCTCTCAGTAATTATTTAAACTGAACTGTTAAAAAGCAGTTTCAAAACAAAACTCATGCCATGCCATCGGCCTCACGCCATAGTGAAGATAAATACAAAAAAGCAACGGAAATAATTGCATTGGTCACGTTATAAATTAAATCGTTCTATAAATTGTACCAATTGGCAGTTAACCAAATGGAATGAACCGTCGGATCGAAGCCACTGGGTCAAGAGAGAAACGTAGAAAAGGGCTTTTGTGGTGACCAATATAGCGTTTTGGCTCATAGAACTTTGTCCAAGCGAACGTAGCGGCAAGATTAGATACACATAAACAGATGTAACTGCAATTTTTATTGCAACAAGAATGTATATCTTTTTTATACAATGTCGGGAGGCATACAAGCATGCGGCCTACCTGATGCAAATATTTCAATTCTTTATTTGCTTGCCACACGGTTACATTACAAGGCCTTACACTAGTTGAGTACAGCATATGGCACCCTGCGCGGGTACTGCAAAAAAGTATGGAGAGGTTTTCATATTTTTCAAATAATCAGTTATCAATACTATTTGTACATTAAGAATTTTAATTTTGACCTTCCAAGAAGTATGTAAAAGCAATTGTCATATTAATAAACTAAAAGATTTTGGTAGATATTTTTGTTTCTTTTTATATTTTTTAGAATTTTATTATAAAATTTATAAACATTGTGTATGGGCTAAGCATTTAAATAATGGAAATAGGTAGGTTTAGGTTTATTATGGGTACCCAGATACCACTAGGTTATGATTACCTATGAACATTCTTGAAGCATGCAGGAAGCAACCCCTGCTACTAAGACAGCAAGTCCTTAGGAGCTTACCAGTGCCTTCCAGGCAATTGTTATTTTGCTACGGTTTTGTATGAGATGAACGTACTTTTATCTTTCAAAGTTTACGGTTGTCTTTAAGGGCCCTTTTTCATGCACTGGTCAACGTGACCCTCGATTTTGCCTGATATTGATACATAAATACATATCATCACCCCTGTTTCCCATTGGGATAGGTAGAGATTATGGAAAGCCATGTGCACCGATCCAAACGCACCGCTCTCGCTTCTTCCACACTCATCAACCTCTTCATGCATGCTCTTCGGTTATGTATGCTTTATATTTGGCTCTTTTTCAATACATCATCAATTTGATCTACATGTGTGCGTCGTCTAGGACGGCTCCAACTGATATCTCCATTCACACTTGCCCGATACACTTCTTTCGTAACTTTTTTGTCATTCATTCTTTCTAAATGTCCAAACCATCTCAGCATACCCATTTCAATTTTTGCCACTACATCATCTCCCATTCCACATAGTTCTCGTATTGACGCATTTAAGTGTTATAACACATAACAATAAAATCATCATTAAGTATCACCTTAGTTTTTTTATTGTGTCAAGTGCAAGTCGGGCTCACGTACGTAGGGTCCTGTACAGCTAAGAGCAGATCACGCTCAACACTTTCTATTATAACTCCTATACGATACGAAGGTCAAAGTGTTAAGCTCAAATCGCTCTGTGAAGTGGAATCTGTACAACTGCAAGTATTAACATTAACGCGATGTCTTCAAAATTCCACCAAGCGCCTACAATCAACAGCATCAACATCGCTCAACAAGCTCGGCGTACACTTAGCTGTACCACCGTACTAAAAAATGACGAAGATTAATGATTGTAACAAAAAACCTTAGTACTTAAAAATAAACAGATGACCTAGCTATAACAAACACCTACAAGATTTTTTTTTGGTAAGGGGTCAACTGTGAACGTCGTCGACTGTACATACACAACATTTTTGTTGTACAGTCAACTAACTTTTAAGAGTTAGACCATTCTACGAGTAAGATATATTCGAAAGGCTCTAATTAGCATTACTCCACTTATGACGTCAAATTCGACCTTCTGGTATAGTAGAGTATCTTCTACGGAAATGTTAGTTAGACAACAGTATTCAAATTATTGCGATGTTTGTAAAAAAATATAGAAATCGACGCTACGCTATGCCTATAATGTATATGTCTATTTTTATTACTATCCTTATTATTCTCTTTTATTTTATACAAAGTCGTGTCGGCAGGCAAACCGTTGCCGAAGCTTATGATTGGTTATAAAACAGGGAGTATTGTTCGCGATTGCCACCGCTGCTAAGGCAACACCTCCTGGAGCTTACTGGTAATCTCCCACACTACTAAGAACACAACCTCAGAGTGAGTTGCTATTTGGCTGCGGTCTTCTGCAAAGTGGTGGTGGTTCCTCAGTGGAGCCTACCTTTCGGTGGGAATTAGTCTTTGTTGTGCCCGGTATAGATTGGTTAGCAATGGCTACTTTATCACTAACGCTCGTGAGTTCAATGTCTGTTGAGAGTTGCTGTGTCAGCAGCAAGCGTAGCAACGTCCCCGGTATACTTCATATGTAGCAAAATTTCATAGTCTACGGTAACCGCTTCACATCAGATGGACGTGGCCCACCTGATATAAATGGACCTCAGTTTTTAACAACCAGATTAATTATTGTTCTTGTAAAATTTACTGTTTGATTTTGTCAATTCGCAGCCATGTTCGTTATGAAATAAGTAGTTACGTTATTTTAAAGAAACGCTTCTGATCAGACGCACCATGTGCTCCGGCTCTTACATCCAACATTTTCTATTTTTAACTCCATAAGTGGGTCTATAAACTAGCACTTCAAGTATACCTTTCTATTAGTTTTCGCAGAGGCTTCGTTTTTGTTTCCAAACCGGCAATCGAGTGTGCTACCTGCTGACAAGTGGTTGACGGCGTCTGTAGGTTGCACATGGGTGCATCGGGGCACCTTTTAGCTACTTTTTGCCAGTCAAGTGATCTCTAACGGTATTGCTGATAAGTACCGTGTAATTTTATCGGTTTCCTTTTAGGGCACGATAACGAGAAGTAGGGTACAGTTATATTTTAACACTAGCTGATGTTCACGGGTCTGCCCGCGTGGAGTCATTTTTCAAGTATTACTCAGACACCATTTTTCTGTACATCGTCGGGAGGCATACAAGCATACGGCCCACCTGGCGAAAAACCTGGCCTCAGCCTAAGTACGCTTGCAATACAAGAAGTATCGCTCGCGCGTTACCACCCCTGGTGATAACACAGTAACTCATTAAAAGCTTCCTGGTAACCTCACACACTTGCAGGAACACAACAACTCTCTAGGGCCTTATTATTTGGCTACGGTTTTCTGAGAGGTGGAGGTACTTCCCCAGATTGGCCGCATTGATAAATAAATAATAAATATAATATAAATATTGTCGGAAAAATTACACAGCGCCATCTAGCCCCAAAGTAAGCGAAGCTTGTGTTATGGGTACTAGACAACTGATAAATATACGTAAATACATACTGATTATATATAGAAAATACCCAGACAAACAGACATGTTCATGCACACTAATGTTTGTACTGTGTGGGAATCGAACCCACGAGCGTTGGTGTCAAAGTAGCGTAACAACGCGTTCCACCACTGCGCCACCGAGCGTGTCAATGCGCCCTACGTCTCTTAAAAATTCTAAAGAAATAAAGAGTCTGAGTTTATTACATCTCGTTCCATTGTTACTGAAGATGTTGCATTATTTTTAAACGCAAAAGTGACTCAAGCCCAGTCCCTCATGGTAACGCCCATAAAAATGCGTTTATATAATTAACAGCGGGTGAATTTCCAGTTTGAGATGTGCGTACTAACAAAAGCAATAATATTCGAAATGTATCATTGTTACCTACGAGATGTTGCATTTGAATGCACTTGTTGTAAGTTACTCTATAAATTATAAAAGCTTTTGTTTTTGCCTATAAAAAATGTCTATAAAAAATAATATTTTATGTGAAGAGATGTCATGATGATAAATTACTTAGAATATATTGTTATGTTCTAAGTAATTTATGACTTCCTTTCGAACTTTTGAGAGAGAAAAGTTTAAGAGCAGAGAAGTTAGATAGTGGTGTATATGCAAAGACTTCTATGCATACTCATAGAAGTCTTTGTGTATGTGTACCTTCTGTTACGGTTCAGCTGATTTACATATTTAATGCCTTATTTTACACCTATTATATATAAAAACTAGCTGTGCCCGCGACTTCGACCGCGCGGAATAGTTGTTTTTTTATTATTTATTTATATTAATATAAATAAATAAAATTTCTAAAATAAAAGCAGGTAGCCCAAGTTACTCCTTATTACATCAGCTATCTACCAGTGAAAGTCCCGTCAAAATCGGTCCAGCCGTTTCAGAGATTAGCCGTAACAAACAGACAGACAGACAAAAATTGTAAAAAAAATATATTTTTTGGTATATGTACCGTGTATACATCCATATGCATTTAATAAAAAGCGGTTATTTTAATATTACAAACAGACACTCCAGTTTTATTTATCTGTATAGATATATTCCCAAAATATCAAGTCTAATACTGTATGTCAGTGTAGTGATAGCTTTGTGTATGAAGAATCCTCCTGGTTCGAATTCTGATATGTGCATG
Organism: Pyralis farinalis; assembly: GCA_947507595.1. NCBI lineage: Eukaryota > Metazoa > Arthropoda > Insecta > Lepidoptera > Pyralidae > Pyralis > Pyralis farinalis. The sequence continues at coordinate 5,867,350 of OX382261.1, read as the reverse complement.
AACCACTAAATCTGCAATTTCTACACATATTTGTAATTATCACTTGCCGTACGTCCCAGAAATAATATTTGACGTGTGACGTTACCTAAGAAAGATCTGGTTTTCTCTCAGGGCCGTTGAGGTCTGACGGCAATCTGGCAGTCTTAGGAAACGGGACGACGCCAGGAAGAAGATAATCGTATATACGTTCTCGTGGGTAACCCAATAAAAGCCAATCTCAGGATCAACGCTAAATCTTAGGGCATCCTAATATTGTCTTAGGTTTTCGCGTTTGTTATACATTGAATTTAACAGTTTTAATGGAAATATCGCGTATTTTATTTATTCGAATCGAATTTAGGAAGACTCCTTCCTGGGACCACGGACGCTGCAAAGCGTTCGAAACGTCAGGTTCAACAAAATAAATAAAATACGCGATATTTCCGTTAAAAATTGTTTAATTCAACATCCTAATACATATATGGAACATTCCCCCAAAATGCCAAGTCTATACCTACCTACCTACAGACAGAGAACGCAGTGTGCGTTGTTGTGTTGATGAGACAACGCACACTGCGTTCTCTGTCTGTAGGTTGGTATTTTAAAGTAATACCACCCGCATAAAATTATATCGATCGTCTGTAAAGCCGTTATACTTATTTGTATGTACCCTAGCCTAGTCAGTGTTGCAGCGTGTGATATAGACCATAAACAAATAATTACACAGTTCATTAGTTCCTCGAATGCAGTTCGAATTTTGACAGGTACACACGAATGCGGTGGTTTCTATCGCGTCTGTGATAACTATGTATAATACATTTATGTTACTAGTGTTCGCCTCAATGGTCGAATATCAACCATAATAAAATTGAATTGAGAGAAGAATTGAAATTGAGGATAGACCATACCAATATGTATATTTCCAACACTTTTTTTTACTATTTTAAATTATTTTTTTATTGACATTTACAAAAAAGTGTCTGTGTGTACTTATATTTGACGAGCTTGGTGGCGCAGTGGCGAAACGCGCTGTTACGTTACTTTGTCACCAACTTTCGTAGGTTCGATTCCCACACAGGACAGACATTTGTGTGCATAAACATGTCTGTGTGTCTTGTATGCTTGTATGCCTCCCGACGTTGTATAAAAAAAAAAGTGCACGTAAAAAGTTATACTTCCTTCTTACAAAAATAGCAATGTCATCCCGTGTGCTCTACGTTTGTAAAATATAACGAGAATACAATAATCAATTATATACGAGTATCAATAAAGTCACCGCCGTATATAATATAAATGAATAATAAATAAATAAATATTCTCGGACAAATTACACAGCGCCACCCTAGCCCCAATGTAAGCGAAGCTTGTGTTATGGGTACTAGACAACTGATAAACATACGTAAATACATTTTTATATGTACTGATATAAAACACGTGTTGCAGATTTATAAATAAATATTTGATAAGTTGACAAAGAAAGAAGAAAAAGGTAGTGTACTGTTTTGTGTTCGCTTATTTATATACAGATTATAAGTCCGATCCGATTACATCGCTGCGCTGTAATCCCTTAAGGGAATTACATCACTCATGCAATGACCTTCAATAGTGCGCTATGCGTCATTCTTACTGCGAGTCAAAAATTATGTCATTATGGAACTCTTGAAATCTTACCAAATCTTTATTATTTTACAAAAAGTTTTGTACCTTTTATTTGTAAAATAATTAAGAATTAATAAGAAAATAAACAATATAAATTATTGCAGAGCACGCTAGATTTATACTATTTTAAAATACATTGACTCGTGTCAATGTAAAGTAAGGAGTCGTTAAAAAGACGCTTAATATTTTTAGACGTAAGTTTCTGATATATAATTTATTTCTAGATACATAATCTAAAATTTAAGAAAACTTACTTGGCTTGAAATAACACTTGAGTTCGTTTAAATTTTAAATCATTGTTTAAGCCTGCGATATTTATGCGACTTGAGCGTATATTGTTGACCGATATTTTGAAACTAATCTTCTTAAAAGAAGTTAATATCGACAAAAAAGCTAGCATTAACTCTCACCACTATCGGACACTTCGATTTCGTTTCGAACGCAAGCGGCCCAGATGACACTAATTTTTTTTTGGCACTCAGTTGTAAATAAGCCGAGAAGTAGACTTCTCGGCTTACAAGTGTGAATCAATATCTAAGTATTGTACATGAATAATATTAAATGCAACAGTCTTTTTGTTGATTTTTCAAGGCTTTTCACTTACACCGATTGTGATTATATTGAAATTGATAATACTGACTTGAAATAATATTTTATAAAATTACTAGAAACAATATTTGTGTAGAACATAAAATATAATGTTTTTAAGAGAAGTAGGGCGCATCAAAGCAGCTCGTCCGGGGCAGTACCTCCACCTCACAGAAAACCGCAGCCAAATAACAACTCCCTAGAGGGTTGTTGTGTTCCTGCGTGTGAGTGAGGTCACCAGTGAGCTCCCAAGGAGTTGCTGTGTGTAGGCAGCAGAGGAGGCATCGCGCGAGTGATACATAATATATCGCAAGCGTTAAAAGGCTACGGTACCCGCTTTACATCAGGTGGGCCGTATGCCTCCCGAAGTAGTATAAAAAAGATGGTCGTGTTTACCATAACGTGATGTCATGAACCCTAGGAACAGACGAGCGTGCATGAAAAGAGTAGTGAACGAATGGTGAAGCGAATGAGGAGTGTAAGATGACGATTTATGTAGTGCTGGGTTCTCTCTGCCTACCTGCAAGATTACTTAACGTGATAACATTGATATATAGACAAAATATGCCACTTATTATTGTGATAATGGCAAACCCACGCGTGCAAATACGCGGGCATAGGGTACACTAGTTGTTAATGTTCCGTGTATAAAGATTCACCGGCGCCCACACTTTAAAATATTAAAATCGAAAGCCACAGTAGAACGTGGGTAGTACTTATTATAATTTGTGATTCCTAGTGTGAAGTGGAATTTACTTTCGCTTTCAGCTAAAGTGAAAAAAATTACATATAATAAAATAGTTACCGGATAGAGTTTGTACACGAGATATTTTTTGAAATACACAGTAATAAAACGGGCGAAAAATTTGTCTGCCTATCTGTCGTTGTGTACGCATCGATCAAAAACGAACAGATTAGAGAATATTTTTTTTAAAACGATAATATTTTTGTTTGCAAAATAACTATTTTCTCGCTAGGTATCTTGCGGGATAGGCAGAAAGAACCGAGCGCAACATTACTCGCTCCTTATCAGACGTTGTTCGCTTTCACATTCTGTAGCTCTTTATTGAGCACTCGCGCTTCCTAGGCCACCACCTTCGTTTTATCAGAAAGTATAGTGAAGCCTTAGCAACAGTAGAGAATAAAAAATAGGAAAAGAGCAAAGAAATGCATTGAAAATTGTAAACATGAAATCGCAGTAATGTTCTTTAATTGAGCCGTATGCTCGTTTGCCTCCGGACGATGCATAAAAAATGTTACGCTTATTTCAAAATTTTTTAGCTAATTTAAGAGAGGTAGAGCGCATCAAAGCAGCCCATCTGGGGAACTCCACCTCACAGAAAATCGCAGCCAAATAACAACTTCCTAGAGGGTTATTGTGTTCCTGTGTGCGAGTGAGGTCACCAGTAAGCTCCTAAGGAGTTGCTGTGTAAGCAGCAGAGGAGGCATCGCGCGAGTGATACTCAATATATTACACACGTTAATAGGCTACGGTAACTGCTTTACATCAGGTGGACCGTATTTACTTGCATGACTCCCGACGTTGTATAAAAAAAAAAGTTTGTATGACAACCAAATAGTCATTGTATATATATATATTTATTTATTTATTATTATCTTATCTTTATTTATAATAACACAAAAAGTATCAGTAAGTTAATGAATATGCTATTTTTTTGTCGTTGTAGGTAAAAATAACTTACTTCTAATGATATTGATTTTCACAGATTTTCTTTATATATATACTTGCTGCAGTGTACGGCTTCAACGGCGCGTGTTCCCCGTATCCCGTGTGAAAAAACTTTTTATACTGTTTTTCTTTTGTCAAATAGTCTATAAACTTTCCTCATTAATTGAGCTATCAAATTTTCTTTCAAATCCGGCTGGTGCTTCCAGTGATTATCGCGTTCAAACAAACTTCTCCGCTTTAGGTATGTATTAGTGTAGAATTATGGCGCCAAACCATAGATTCAATAATGCAAATTTTAATGCGTCTGTGCCCACCTCAATAGGACCAACCTAACAATTTTTACGCTGCATTGTGAAATAGCAGAAAGATGAAAAAAGGACTTCTTCCCGCGCTTTTGATGAGTGACATTGTTGTTTTACTTGAAATTTTTACAATTCAGTATAAAATTAGTTTTATGTGACAATTTTGATAGTATTTTGTAACATAAGTGCTAGTGAAATTATACAGTAATGAATAAACTCAAATATAAACACGTTTATGCACTTTTTGGAAGACGTGAATAAGTTCATCAAGAAAACCTTGTAAAAATCACTATCGTTTTACGGGTGGTATTTAAACTGGGTTGATACATACGAGTCGAGTTTCCCTAATTTTGACACTGGCATAAAGTAGCAACACTATTGCCAATATATAAAAAAAAATTCATGAAAAAAATATTTTCCTTATAACGGGTGCAACATACAAATGTATCATCACCATCTTTAAAGCCAAAGCCACGCTCACCTGCACCCGTGGTCACTAGCAAACGATAGGTCTGTAAAAAGTAAGTTAGAGAACAGCGGTATTTACAACCCAATAGGGCAAGTACGGCTCAAGATTAAAAGCAGTGATAGCCCGGTGGATAAGGAATCTGTCTGTTAACCAAGTAGTCCTCGATTCGTATCCTGGCATGTATTACTAAATTCGTGTTTTCGGATTTATGTACATATTTATCACTTGCTCCGAGGTGAAGGAAAACGTCATGAGAAAACCTACACGTTCAAGAAATTTTATTTCGAAAGACATGTGAGCTAACCTAGGGAAGATCTAGATTTCCCTCTGGGTTGTCTGTCTGGGTTGTAGGTCTAACGGCAGTCGGTCTATGTAAAAATTAGTGTCTTCGCCGAATCTCTAGGCTTAGGTAGCGGACCCCGCCAATCCTAATGGATTAGGAAATGGGATAACGCGAAGAAAAAGAAGAGGGCAAGTACGACTCACTCTTATAGAAGACTGCGGCTGTGTTACTCTCTTGAGGGAAGTTTGCTGTACTCCTACGGTTGCGAGGAGGTTATTAGTTAAATAAGTTTTCTACCTAAGAAAGATTTGATTTTCCCTCTGGGATGTGGCCTAATGGCAGACCGTTTAAATTACTATCTTCGCCAAATCCTCAGGCTTAGGCAGCGGACCCAGAAACGGGATAAAGCTAGGAAGAAGATCCAGAGAACATGAATGCTGCGCGCGTTGCCACTGCCGCCACTATTACAACTCTCTTCCTGCTACTTTTTAGGGTTCCGTACCCAAAGGGTAAAACGGAACCCTATTACTGAGGCTCCGCTGTCCGTCCGTCCGTCCGTCCGTCCGTCCGTCCGTCTGTCACCAGGCTGTATCTCATGAACCGTGATAGCTAGACAGTTGAAATTTTCACAAATGATGTATTTCTGTTGCCGCTATAACAACAAATACTAAAAAATAGAATAAAATAAATATTTAAGGGGGCTCCCATACAACAAACGTAATTTTTTTGCCTTTTTTATAGATAATGGTACGGAACCCTTCGTGCGCGAGTCCGACTCGCACTTGGCCGATTTTTAACTCCCTCACAGAAACTACAAATCTGTAGGGAAATGTATAAAAGAAAAAGACAACTGACTATCGGGAAGTATGATCATATAGAATATAAATAATATATAATCATTAATTATGATAAAAAAAATCAAATATAAAAGAATCAAATAAACATAGCGGTGATTGTTTTAGTTCATTAAAACAATTATCGTCATATTGACAATCGCTGCGGTCAGTGTCTCGCCCGCCGTGTCAGTGACCGGACGTGTCGCTTCCTGCCAGGGGAAATTACATACATAAGCGATTACGATTATCATTAAATTGTTAATTAATTAGCATGCATACCATGTCACAGAATACAGCTGAATAACAGTGGAGAGTTGAAACACAACTGAGGTTATTAAAAAGTAGCTGAGAAGTTGGCGAGTTAGCAGCGTGAAATATTCCTTGTATTCCACGCTGCTAACTGTAACAACTGCACATCAGGTAGGCCGTATGTCTCCCGACGTCGTACAAATAGAACTTTTTTTTTTAATATTACCTTGTCGGGTGGCATACAAGCATATGGCCCACCTGATGGAAAGCTGTTACCGCAGCCTATGAACGCTTGCAATATATTGCGTTTCACTCGCGCGATGCCACCTCTGCTGCTAACACAGCAACTTCATAGGAGTTTATTGGTGACCTCACTCACACGCAGGAAAACAACAGCCTTTTAGGGAGTTGTTATTTGGCTACGACTTTTTATGAGGCGGAGGTACTTCCCAGGGCTGCTTTGATGCACCCTACCTCTCTTAAAAACACACAGAAAGACAAACATGTTCATGCACACAAATGTTTGTCCTGTTTGGGAATAGAACCACCACTTCGTATCACCACTGCGCCACCGAACGCGTCAATGTGACGTATAAACGCTTGCAACACATTAGGTATAATTTCCGCGATGCCACACCTGCTGCTAAGACAGCAGCGCCTCAGGAGCTTACTGGTGACCTCACTCAATCGCAGCAACACAAAAACCCTTAATGGAATTGTTATTTGCCTGCGGTTTCAGTGAGGTGAAGGTACTACCCCTGCTTTAATGCGCCCTACCTCTCTTAAAATATACAAGAATTTCTCGTTTTAAGTAATAAATATTCATATCATACGAGGTTAATTTACTATTATTTATAGCTTCTGATCGCAGCTTTACCGGCGTGGGATCCCTTACGTGGAATCTTCTCCAAGTCTCTCAAACATCAGATTACATGTCAACCCGTTCAAAGTGACAGCCACAAAAATAAACAGTTACCTTACGTTCATAAAACAAGTACAGGGTCAGCAGCAGGTGTGGCAACTGGGCTTGCCAACCGCAGTTCACGGATTTGCGGTAAACTTAGCGGAACTTTTTAAAAGGAAAACACTAACTGCATGGAAGTTGTGTTGTTTTATAGGCATACTAAAACAGTTTTGAAGTTAACAACAAACCTTATTATAACCAACTTTAAAAAAGGAGGAGGTTCTCAATTCGACTTTCAATTTTTGCAGCACAATCAACTCAATTTACGACGGTGTCTCGAGGACTAGAGGATCGAATCGAGTGAGCGAGTGCCGTTTGTAGCTTCAAAATGTTTTATTTTTCATTTAGTTTATATTGTGAAGTGTATACGTGCCTAAAACGGGACAATTTTCGTACCGCGCACGCGTTTCACGGGACGCATCCTCTAAGACCCTAAAAACGGAACGTCCCACGTATTGCGGGACGGTTGGCAACCCTAGTGGCAACGTACCAGCGAAACCCCTTGTGTTTGCAACAACTGCACTGCAGCGCGGCGTGTGTCCAAATGCGTACATTTTCACGTTTACGCATTTTGACACACGCCGCGCTGCAGTGCAGTTGCAGTTTTTTAGCAGAATCGGCCTACTGGGTTTCATAGTACGGTAACCGTATGACATCAGTCGCATTATCTACTTGTGAACTACCCAACCATTTTTTTTTTTTCAATTATAGTGCGCAATACCACAACCTTTGGTTTGGTGTCCCAGTAGTCATATCTATACGACGTAACGGTAGCTATACTATCAATGTTTTGTTATCAGTGTACCCAGCTGTGAGTGATGACTCACTGGAAAGCTGTAAACAGTAGGATAACTTCATAGAAACATTCGAAATCGTCGCACTCTCAGTGCTATGAGACTTTATACGGCTCTGAAACCCTTCGCTAAAATTGGCGAGCGCATAAGTGCGTGCGGTACACCGTGAAGGAAAAGAACCGAGGAGAACCAATGAGACAGATTTTACATAAATCCATTCTCCGCTACGGATCGGGGTAGAACGAACTCTTATTGGCTAGTTGAAGGACCAACCAACATCACGGCACTTACACTCGATCAGCCATGCAATTCTCTAAGCGACTCGTAATGGCTGTGGGCGTCGCTGTGATCACAGATGTCACAGCTTTGACATTGTCTACTGCGATCACGGCTAAATTATTTGATATTCTATAAGGCTGTAAGCGTACGCGAGGCTGTTTGCCTTGTAGAATTCCAATTCCAAACGCAGCCTTGCGGCGCTAGTGTCGCACAACCATGAAAAGCGACACCAAAGAATTGCAATTTTCTGTTCAAGGCTGTAACAGCCGATGTTTCCGAGGATGTAAGGACGTTTGCTCTTACAGAATTGCATGGCAGTAGGCTCGAAACCCTAAGATAGCGCTAAAAACACGTTTTTGTGAGCGTGATGTGTCTCCATGTGCAATCTAATGGTTTATTGTTTTGTGCGGCTCACCTAATGTAAAGTGGTTATCGTAACCTATAAACATTTGGGAGCTTACTGGTAACCTCCCTTACTTGCTGGAACATAACTCTCCAGGGATTCGTTTTTTGGTTCCGTTTTTTTTGTGAGTCGGAGTTACTTCCCTTGTCAGACTGCTTTGATGGGCTCTACCTTAAAAACATCTCAAGGACATGCTTGCTTGTCAAGACCAAGACAAGCAAGCATGCATACAAATGTTTGTCGTGTGTGGAAATCGAATCTAGAAGAATTGGTGTTAAAGTATTGTGTTTTGCTAACCACTCGGTCCGTGCTTTACCGGAGCTCATAAGCGAAACTTGAAGTAAAATCATTTATGACTGGTTATCCGAATGAACAACTGGACAAGTTTTATGTTCTGTGCAGCCGCTGACTATTCGTGATCTTGATAAGTGGCCAGCCTACCGCTCTATAATGAGCTTTGGTAATTATGTCAAAAAAGGCCTAAGTGCGCTGATTGACCTACTGTCCATATGTTTACACTGTGGTGTGTTGACACGAGCGGTAGTTGATTATTACTGTTACTTACTACGCTGTATGGTGGCACATTATCAGCGCACGTGTAATATATAGCATGCCACTTCAGATAAAAATAAATATTTGAAAAATGAGTAAACATTAGGTGGCATGTGCGGGGAGTTGTTGTAACACACGGTATAGATAAACAACAGTACATACTATAAGTACAGATTCCGCTCCCTCACAATGCATGAACAGTTAGCTGATAAAGTTGTATATTAATCTATCTTTCTATCTATATCTACACGCCAGATCCCTTGCGGGGTAGGCAGAGAGAACCGAACGCCACGCGACTCAATCCTTACATACCTCACTCGCTTCTTTAACATTCATTGCTCTTCTCATGCACGCTCGCTGGTTTCTAGGGCTACTGACATCATCATAATAATATTGATAACATAAATTTAAGATACATTCATTGTTAAGTTACGCCTTTATTTATACTACATCGAGAGGCATACAGCTCACCTGATGGAAAGCGGTTACCTTAGCGCATTAATGTATTGCGAGCGGCAATGCATTTAGTATCACTCGCGCGATGGCACCTCTACCGTTAGCACAGCAACTCCTTAAGAGCTTACTGGTGACCCCACTCATGCGCAGGAACACAACAACCCTCCAAGGAGTTGGGTTGCGGTTTTCTGTAAGGTGGAGTTACTTCCCCAGTCGGGGTACTTTGATGCACCCTACCTCTCTTAAAAACACCCAGACCAAGATAAAACAGACATGTTCATGCACACAAATGTTTACCCTGAGTGGGAATCGAACCCACGAGCGTTGGTGTCAAAGTAACATAACAGTGCGTTTCGCCAATGCGCCATCGAGCTCGCCTCTATGAATCAATTAAGAATTTCATTTCATTAGGTACCTATGTTTGATCGGTCAATAGCGTGACGGAATATTCCGGGAAATTATTCGATCAAACTAAAGCACGTAAGTAGAATGGCGCACAAACGAAAGTAGGAAGGTTTTTAGAAAGGTATAGTGCATCAAAGCAGCTCGGCTGGGGAAAATCCCCACGTCATAGAAAACCGCAGCCAAACAACAACTGCCAAGAGGGCTATTGTGTTCCTGCAAGAGAGTGGAGTTACCAGTAAGCTCTTAGGGCGTTGCAGTGTTAGCAGCAGGGGTAGCAACGCGTGAGCAATACTTCCTGTTCTTGCAAGCGTACATACGCTACGGAAATAATTTACATCCTGTGCTTGTATATTTCCCGACGTTAGATAAAAAGAACTGTTCTGATTCTGGTCGAAGAGAAGTAATTATTGTATAGGCAAGGCCGGCAATTTGTGCTGCTCGTTTCCATCTGCCCACTCCACATGGATCTATCATACATACATATTATCCCGTCTGTCTCCCATTGGCGTAGGCAGAGACTATAGAACGCCAGGTGCACCGATCCACCGATCTCGTTTCTTCTACATTCATCAACCATTTCATGCATGCTCTTTAATTTTGGGTAGGTACTTTTGATTAGGCTCTTTTTCAACACATCAATTTGATTTATATGTGCGCGTAGGGCGGCCCCTCCCGACATAAGATATCAATATATATCGACATCAATACCAGAGACAATGACCATAATATCTATTGTTGTTGCATATAACTTTTCTATATATTGACGGCGAAGTATGTCCAACGTAAAATGACTTACCAGCAAAGTACACTTACATCTATTGCGCGACATTGGCATTCAAAATTGTGCTGACTACAGCCTAGCTTGTTTGTTGTTTCTCGTAAGTCCAAAGTCTAAAGGTCTTTTCATTTCACCCGTCATCGGAATAAACATAAACAATCTACTTAATATTATTACGCTAGTTACTATTGTATTCGAAACATATGAACATCTCAATTAGTTTTTTACGCCTTTAGTTTATTGAAAGTGAAATTGATTTTAACATGCGAAACGTAAGATAATTTTGTTTGCTTATAAGTACCGTAAACAATTTACAATCTATTTGATAAAAATAATATTTATCTAGCTATAATACTGTGTAATATTATCTAGGTCGGTGTGCACTCATGAGGAAATCTAGAAGCCAGTCGTGTAGTGTTTAAAAAAACTTAGTGCTTTATGAGTATTTTCAAACCTAACTTCATTATTTTTTGACTTTGGACTTGCTCTAAGGTCGCACGCTTAACTCTTTTGAAATACTGCCGTGTCCCTACGAAATTCTCCAGTATAATAAAATTACCCGATTTTCGGGGAATGGGAAGATTTGATGTGACTTGGGATTTGTTACGACACAATCGCGTGTTGTTTTAAAATACTGCATGGATAAGCCGGTAAATAGTAGTTATTAGATAGTGTCACAAAGAGGTTTTATCGAGGAAAATAAAATTTTACGTGTATAAGGGCTGAGTTATGTGGCGCTCGGTTCTCTCTGCCTTTACGCAAGCGATTTGGTGTAAAATTATAGATAGATAAAAAAAATTGTCAGTTGACAATGCTGCCTAAAAAACGTATAGGAGCTTTTTTTATTACATTATCTGATATTTTCGTAATTTGTTCGGAAATACATATTTCCAGCGAATATTAAAGAAAAGACAAGGATTGATTGCACAGATGGGCAGATAGCGGAAGCCAATTAACCAGGTCACTAGTAAGCTCCTAAGGAGTTGCTGTGCTAGCAGCAGAGGAGACATCGCGCTAGTGATACTTAATGTATTGCAAGCGTTCATAGGCTACAGTAACCGCTTTCCATCAAGTGGGCCGTATGTTGGTATGCTTCCCGACGTTGTATAAAAAATAATAATTAAGTAATTTTATTTCAACATCCTTTTTGTACGTAATCACAAAAAAACTGTCACTTCTTACAACTGATAACTGAACATGATAATACACGGAGTTCAATTGTAACTCTTATTACTTACAGCATAAAGATGGTACAAAGGTCAAATTGTCAAGCTTGACGCGCACTTAGCTATACGAGTAGTTATCACCAATTCCTTGTTCGATAACTTTGTGGAAAGATACACTTTTTGACCAATGACCTTATAAAACGGACACTAGCTTCGAACATAATAATAATATTGACATTTAGTCACTCTGCCTCAGACGAGTTTCACCATCAATCAATGTCAGTCGTTATGCGACACTAATAACTTCAAACATTTACAACAGTCGTGTATCAAGCGCTCTTGGCATTTCAAGTTTTACTGTCCTATCGATCTCATAAATCACGACGTCTCAATTAAAATGGTCTTTATTTCACATTTATTACAACATAACGTGATTTAGACTGAGAAACAAGTAATAATCGTTATATTTCTTTCTATTTCAGATGGATAGCAGTTCCGAAGCGATGGAGTTAAGGCGAGAGCTCGACGCAGTCAGGAGTGCGCTGCAACAGCAATCAGAATCGGTTCTTAAGCAGCGGCATCAGCTGGTGGAAGCTGGACAGGCTCTCGCGGCTCGAGACAAACAAGCAGTTCAAGAGAGGCGGCTTCGACAAGATCAATTGGCACTCGTGCTGCGTTCACTTGTGCTCCTTGAATCGCGCCTCTCTCGGGAGCAAAGGCAAATACATGTCGCTCTTCAACAAAAAGAAAAAATCATCAAATCGCAGCAAGAGGAAATAATGAAGGTGAAAGCCCGGAAATCTTATTGTAGCAACTGTCAACAACTACTCGGATTTACAAGCGAACAAACCAACATTGAGACTGACCCAGAATTCCAGAGCTTAGAAAGTACTGATTCGAGATTCCAAAACACGTTTGTAAGGAGCTGTAGTTATCGCGAAAGAAATTCACCGCCGGTTTTCCAAAAAAATACTAGGCTTAGTAAGAGCTTCCAGTTGCCGAAGAATGATATCGTGTATGGGAATACAAGTTCCAGTGAAGAAGGAAACAACGCTAGCAGTGGGAACAAAGGCACTTTCATTAAAAACAAACAAGCGTTCGTCAGACGTGACGTATTCAGGAGGTCAAGAAAATACTCCGGAAGAAAGAACAATTCCCAAAAAGGTTACAGCCTAGCAAACAACAGTAGTAGTGCTGAAGAATGCCTAAGTCTAAACTATCAAGTAAATAATGAAGACAACGATATGACCGCCAATCAAATCGCGAAGTATATCAGGAGAGCGTCAGAAAAAATCGATCAAATTATAGGAGAAGCAGCGCAGAAAGATCAAGATAAGAATGATTCTGATAAAACATATTCTACTAAAATTGAGAAGATGCATGGAATCAAAAGACAAGCTTCGGATGAAATAAAAGCGAACCGACAAATGTTCTTGAACAACGTTTTGAACGAAGAAACAAATGAAAAACCTTGGTATTGTAATGTAAGTGATCCTGAACAAGACGCAGATTGTCACATTGGTTTAGTGAAAAATATTAAATCAAAATCTACCAACGATCTCCTTGATACCAACTTCAATAACATTGGAATCAAAAACGTTCAAACTATATCTGCTACGAATGAAATATTGTGTAATAATATGATAAGAAATGCTCAGATTGGAAGATTTGGTTCTTCAGTTGATGATAAAAACAACAACGTTGAGCCCAGTTTGAATAAACAAACTATCAATGAGATAAATGAAAATTGGTATGCGAGCACTAGCGATGCGGATGACAGCCCTACCAATGAAATATACAAGAATAATCCTGTTCTAGAGTGTGTTAATCAAATACTCTTACAAAATTCACTAGATGACAGCAGCAATGATAATTCTAAGTCTAGCGAAGCACCAAGTCCTAAATCATCGGCTAAACGTGTTCAGTTCTCTACTTTAAATAGCATCACCTATGATGACAAAGTGAGACCAAACGGTAGCAGTCATACTCTACCACGCTCTGATAAAAGAGCTAACAAAATTGTCAAATTTAGTTTGGAAACTGCGTCTGAACACAGTTATGAAGTACCTAATACAGCTCAAGGTTTTCAATATGAGATACAAAGTATCTATAGCAATGATTATGAACCTATTATTACAAAAACTGCTGAACCCAAACCTGTGCCATCAACTCGACCGATTCCACCTAATGATAAACCGAACATAAGAGGGTCCATAGTTAAAAACATTGCAGCTAACATAGAAAATCGTAATATTAATATAGATAAAAATGATAATGATCTCGGGTCTATGAAGATTGTTAATAAAAGGAAAGTGCCACGTACTCCACCCGCATTGCCGCCTAAACCAAAGAACCTTTCAGCTAAATGGAAAGCTGAAAACTCTGTCAAGTCAACGACAGAACCGTTAGACTCTGAAGCCGTTGCGGCTAATCAACGGGTTGCAGATGTTAAGTTGAGAAAAGTGGGACAAGTAGCAACTGTAAACAATATAGAACCGGACTACTGCTCCATTTCAGAGATAAATGTTCCAGTAGTCAGTAATGGTAAAAGGGAGTTGCTACTCACACAGCCAACGGTCGAGATTCATAATGAACAATATCCTATTCATGTCGTAAATCAAAGAAATTGTGTGGCGAAAGTAGTATCATTGCCACGGATCCAAAACAAAATTTGTGACAAAGACATACCAAAACTTCCACAAGTCACAGAAATTATCATTCCCGACGAGGACGATAAGTCAAACGAAGAGCCAACCCGTCCTTTCCAACACACTACAGACAGTTACTTGACTAACTACAATTTACATTCTCTGCAACCAAAATTGGACCCACGTGCTTCTATTCAAATGGGAAATACAGTTTCTTCAATCCTATCGGAAATAAACAAGGGAGGGAAGAGTGGCAATAAACAGATTAACTTGACTGATCTTGATCATCAGTTTAATCATGGGCCCGAGAAGACTCCGACTAGTAACGCGGAATTACATAAAGCCGAGTATTTCGAGGACATTGACAAATTTGATTTGTCACAGAATTTTGAAGAATTTAAGATAGACGATGAACTTGGTAGCATTGTTGCAGAAGAATATCGCATTAGCTCCGGAAGCAGCGATGGATCTATGTCCGACGTAGTGACAGAAAAACTACGTACCACTGTACCTGAGATAGATGTTCAGCAGAGTACTATTAGTAACAATGACAATGGAAAAAATGATACATTTCTTGAAAACAACGAAAATGCTTTAAATCAAAAGGCAGCGAAGAACGCAAAGCTGTCAAACAAGCCCGATCTCCTATCGAATATAGAGAACTTAGAGACTGAATCGGTGAGGAATTCTGATATTGAGTCCAGCAATTCTTCTGGTAGTAACAGTGGGTCATACAACACAGTAAAATGTGAGCCACGAATGATTATCAATAACAACAACACTGAGGTGAACGTAAATAAAGCTAATAAAGGTCACTTCGACTTTTTCCTGGAAAACTCCGGTCTTAGCTCTAAGTCCATCTTTTCGCCAACCAGGAATCAGGTTCTCAGGCCACCTAGACCTCCAAGTGCCAACCATAAGAACGTGTTGAAACCCAAAGATATCAAGATGAGAGTTAAACACCCAGTTGCAACGAACAAAATCAACGAAAAGCCTATGTTGACTGCTATTAAATATTTTGAGCCTTATGTTTAAGTTTTGTATTCTACTAAATTAATGTAATGTGCCTATTCTTTTTTAGTGAACTATTTATTGTAAAAAATGAACTTGCCTGCATAATAGTAATGTACTATATTTATATTATTGTAAATATATTAATCTATATTTAGTTATTTTCGAATTATAGAATATTTAACAATGACGGTGTTATTGTTTTATTTACAGTAAAACTTTAGTCTTAAAATAAATAAACTTACGTTACGTAAGGCTCGTGGGTTCGAGTCCTACACATGATAAACATTTGTGTGCATGAACGTGTCTGTTTATCTTGGTCTGGGGGTATATAAGACAGGTAGGACGCATTAACGCAGCCCATCTAGTTGTCTGTAAGGTGGAGGTACCTCTAAGAAAACCGAAGCCAAATAACAACTCCCTAGAGGGTTGTTGTGTTCCTACGTGTGAGTGAGATCATATAAACTCCTAAGGAGTTGCTGTGTTAGCAGCAGAGGTGACATCGCGCGAGTGATACTTAATGTATTGCAGGCGTTCATAGGCCGAAGTAACCGCTTAACATTAAGCGGCCCGCATGCTTGTATACCTCCCGATGTTGTATAAAAAAATGACACTTTAATTTACAATAAATTGCTACAATATACGACTGTAATGACTATAACATATTTTTTGCCAAATATAACCTTACATATTATAAAAAAAAACAGTATGTAAATAGTACATATATACATATATTTTTACTTACTTATTACTAATATAACATTTTAACTTTTGCTTTTGAACAATTTATTGTCAGACATTTAAACAAAATATGTTATGGAAGGAGTATCGCCTCCACGTTGCCACTCCCTGCTAACATGCTAACATGTAACTCCTCAGGACCTTACTGGTAACCTCGTCACTCACTGGAATATAACAGTCCTCCAGAGAATTGTTATTTGACTGCGGTGTTCTGTGAGGAAATGGTGGCCGTAACGTCAACAAATGGAAGAAAATCATTTTTTCTAACCCACAAGTTTTAATTATTAAAAAGTCTTATATCGTACAACTATGTGGTTAAATAAGAAAGTAAGGGGGGGGGGGGGGGGGCTATGTTCAACACTATACGTCTGTCGGCTGAGATGATAATAATGAATTGTCAAATATCAAAAATAAACAAGTTATGTTTGTATTTCCGCAAATACTAAAAGATATATGATAATTTAATCGCGCTATGGTTTTACCATGTTTGTATACACACCCCACTAGCTTCTTTAACATTCATAGCTCTTCTCATTATCAACCATCCAGACTTATAATTTTCGTACTATCAAACAGAAAATCGGATTAATTTAAATAATTATAATGTTGCTGTACGTCTAACATCTAGAAAAGATGTTCACAAGCACAGGCTGTATAGGTTCCAGAATACTCTATATCTATCTATCTACTTATAACTTCACGCCAAATCCCTTGTGGGGAGGCAGAGAAAACCGAGCATCCTAGAAACACAATTATTAACACAATTTTATTTTGTCAACTTATACTTTTTTTTTTATCGGGACCGGCCCACCACTCATACCCACCACTGTGTCGTCTCCTGTGTAGCCAGAATTAACAGCGGCGACCACAAAAAAAGGCAATGAACAGTGAAATCCATTGCTGTCCCGGGGGTTAAACTACAGCTGCCTTGGAACTCACAACGAATTTAATCAGAAGAAATTTGTAGGAGTAGGAAGTTTTGGAATTGACTTCCCCTCTTGGCAAAGTGAGAGACAGCAATATGACAAAGGCATTTAAAACCTCAAAGAGATCCTCAACTTATACTTATCTAATATAGGATTCCCGTGTTTATTCTTTGATGAAGTAATGATTGGTTTTATTCTTAACTTCGAAATTTTATATTTTTAACCCGCGACCAAAAAGAAGCCTCTCGACTTTTTTTTGATAAGTATATAAACTCACCATGGTGGCTCTGCTTTGCCTGATGGTAAGCGAACGAGGAACGAAATCGCAACTGTCAAAAGACTACACAGTATCCTGCCAATTGATACTGCTATGCTGACCTGCAAGATTAATTCACGCTTCGTTTGAAGGATCCCATATTGTAGGAAGGAGGAAACACATGTGCAGGTAAGGCGTTCCACTTTTTAATGATACGACAAAGATAGGAGTTGCCGAACTTTTTGGTACGCGAAGAAATGTTCTCGTGTGGTTCTATGACGGAAGGGAGAGGGTGGGATAAAGGAAAACAATTCTTCAGAGCACTCGCCATGGCAAAGGCGGTAGAATACGCTTAGCTAGCCAATGTCCCTACGGAGATGAAGAGGTTCTTTTATGCTTTTACGATTTTATTACTTCGACCGTGTAAAGGTTATTCCATATAAACTGATATGGCAGGTTAGTTTTATTTTTCTTTTATGACCATGTGTCTATGCCAAAGTAATTCATTTTCGTGAAATGGAACACATTCTGCAAGGTTTATCATTACCATGAAGGAAATATGTAGACCCAATGACGCGATTTTACATAGAAAATGACATCACCGCTAAGGCTTAGGCCCTAAGCCTTAGCGGTGATGTCATTTTCTATGTAAAATTTAGGGGGTAAACTAGAACGCACACCTCTGATTGGCTAGTTCACGAATCATCAAACATCGCGTCACTTATCGGTTTTTTGGTTAAAATATCCTCCTATTCGTCAGTAGGCTCGAACAGCTGAGATATTAAGATAGACGCTAAAACATTACATTTGGAAAAAAATCTTCACGCCACGTCTACTGTGGGGTGGGTAGTTTGTCCTCACATTACTCGGTATACATATAACTTACACACTTCACACACACTTCTGTAATATTAATAGCTCTTTTCATACACACCTACCGGTTGCTAGATCCTGACATCGCCTTCAGATAACACATGATCAATTTAATCATGGTAGGTAAGTCTTGACATTCCTCGGCTCCTACATTCATCTACTTTGGCGTTGTATATATGTTTTGTCATTAATTCCAAAGGGGCATGCCTCTTCTTATCTAAACAGTGATACTCTCTTTCAGATCATTTCTTACTCGATCTACAAACGTTACGCCATAGATTTTGCGCAACGCTCACATCTCGACAGCGTTTATTGTATTTTAATGCTCTCTTAAAATACCCAGCTCATGATTAGCGTTGGGATCAGCACCGCGTTGTGTATAGCAAGTTCTGCCTTCTGGCTCGAATTTTTGCTGCCCAGGACTAAATATGTCTACTAATAACTATATATATATATATATATATAAGTAGGGGGTCATGTGCCAGAAGCGTGCTCGTTCGCGACCCCTGCCAATCAGTCGATTGCAATTCTGGACCAAGAGCGCACCGACGTGCGGATTAGGGCGTCCCCCGTAGGCGACGCGCACCGATCCGCCCCCGTCGGTGCGAATACAGCTGCATGCGGCGGTGGGGGCCGCCACCCACCACGCAGCGCCAATTCCGGCGGGACGAGGGGAGCCGAGTGCCGCATAGGCACGTGGAATGTGAGAGGTGGATTGAAAGATAAGACGAATGAACTGATAGACGTAATGAATGATAGACGTTTGGATGCTTTATGTGTGACAGAGACTAAGCGCAAGGGGAGCGACACCGATGATCTGCCCGGTGGTATGATGGCCCTATGGTCTGGGGTAGACCGTGACGATCATGCCAGTGCTGGTGTAGGTGTCGTACTCTCCTCTCGCTTAGCCACTGGTGTAAGAGATTACTGTTTGGTAGGGCCTAGACTTCTCTGGGTTCGTATTAAACTGGGCATCACGCGAGTATTTTTGGTTGCAGCATACGCTCCGTAAGCTCAGCGTGTGCTCAAGAACTGGAGAAGTTTTGGGAGTCTGTGAGGGATGTTCTGGACTTAGTTGAAGGGAACGAAAGAGTGATTATGTGTGGAGACTTGAATGGATGGGTTGGGACCAAGCGATACAGCTATGAAGCTGTTCTTGGTCCGTATGGAGATAAGAGAGTGAACGAAGCAGGTAAGTCTATACTAGATTTATGTATGGAACGAGGCCTCCTCGTGTCGAATACTTTATTTCATCATAAGGATATTCACACGTATACATGGAGAAGGAATGATCAAAAAAGTGTGATTGATTTGATTTTAATAGATAGACGTCTCCGAAATGTTTTAATGGATACAAGAGCCTTTAGAGGCCCCACTCTTGAGACGGACCACTACCTGGTGGTAAGCCGGTTTGTGGGCCTTTTTAGGAAGTGGAGGCACTGGCGAGTGCGTATCCCTTTCGGAGATCATGAAAGGATAATGAGCGAAAAATTGCAAGATGAAAGTGTAAGGAGAATGTATGTGCATCTGGTAAGTGAGAGACTTGCAAATGCAAGCCTCTCCGACTCAGATGTGGATGATTGTTGGAAAGTTTTGAAAGAAAGTATGGTGGATAGTGCAAAAGAAGCTTGTGGATGCGCAAAGAGACGTAAAACAGCGAAAGGAGATGCCTGGTGGGATGCGGAGGTTGAATCCTCCGTAGCAAGAAAGAGAAAAGCGTGGCTGGACTACGTATCATCTTTGCCTTTAAATGAAAATATGAGAGAAAAGAAGAAAGAAATGTACCGTCTATGCAAGAATGAAACCAAGGCTTTAGTGAAAGAGAAGCGTGAAAGACAAATTATGAATGAGGAAGAGAGGCTGACGAAAAACTTCGAGGCAAATACCAAACTCTTTTGGAGAGAGGTAAAGAAGTCTCGGAGTGGTTCGTCGGCATCCAGAATGGATAAGATAAAGTCTAAAGCTGGTGTCATTCTTGCGAACACTCAGGAAGTGTTAGAACGGTGGAGTGAATATTTTGAGGAAATGTATGAGTATGCCTCGGACGCTGGCAATGAGAGTGAGTCGGATGCTTACTCCACGTTGACAGCGTCCGACGAAGGCATAACTATGGATGAGATCGAATGGTCGATACGAAGCTTGAAAAATGGAAAATCAGCGGGAATTGATCTGATCACAGCTGAGATGATCAAATTAGGTGGCACTTACGTCCGGGACGCCTTCTGGTACCTATGCAACCTATGCTGGAGAACTGGAAGGGTCCCAATGGACTGGAGACGCGCAGTCATCGTGCCCTTGTATAAAGGCAAGGGATCACGCATGGACTGCGCCAACTATAGGGCCATCAGTTTGATCAGCTTAGCAGCAAAAGTATATGGAAAGGTGATTGAAAGGAGAATGAGGGTGAAATCCGATGAAATGCTGTGGGACGCACAAGGAGGTTTCCGAAATGGAAGGGGATGTACGGATCAAGTTTTCTCGCTCCGCAATATCGTAGAGAAGCATCTGGCCATAGACCGGAAGGTTTTTTGCGGTTTTGTGGATCTTGAGAAAGCCTTTGATAGAGTTGTGCGAAAGGAACTGTGGGACACATTGCCGAGATATGGGATTGACGGTTCACTGCTCCGTGCTGTGCAGTCCACTTACAAGGATTGCTCAGCATGTGTGCGGATAGACGGTGGCATGTCACCCTGGTTTGATGTCAAAATTGGTGTCAAACAGGGTTGCATGCTATCTGCTAGGCTGTTTATCCTGTATCTCGATAGTTGTCTGCAGAGAATAAGGTCAACGAATGTGGGATTGCGCATGGGTGACCAAGTGGTGAACTGTCTGCTGTATGCAGACGATGCCGTGCTATTAGCAGATACACCATCTAAACTGCAAACACTGGTCACAGCGATGAAAGACGACTGTATGGAGAAAGGCTTACTACTGAATGCGAAGAAAACAAAGATAATGGTATTTGAAAGAGAAGAATCCAGAACTAATGTAAGGATTACGATTGATGATGAAGTGTTGGAACAAGTGGATGAGTTTGTATATCTTGGATGCGCTTTCAGCAGGGATGGAAGGTACACCGCAGATGTGGAAAGACGAGTGAGTGCTGGGAATAGTGTGAATGGAGCGTTGGGAAAACTTCTTGGCAGTAAAATCCTGAGCCAGAAGGCACAACTCGCTATACACAATGCAGTGTTGGTCCCAACGCTAACTTATGGAAGCGAGAGTTGGGTATGGCAGAAAGAGCATGAAAGTAGAATAAACGCGGTTGAAATGCGAGCGCTGCGCAAAATTTGTGGCGTAAGGCTCGTAGACCGTATTCGCAATGATGATGTTAGAAATAGAGTTGGTCTGAAAGAGAGCGTCGGTGTTAAAATAAGAAGAGGCATGCTCCGATGGTTCGGGCATGTAGAAAGAATGCAAGATGAAAGAATGACGAAGCAGATATACAATGCAAAAGTGGAAGGATGTAGGAGCCGGGGAAGGCCAAGACTTACCTACCATGACCAAATTGGTCATGTCCTATCAGAAGGTGATGTCAGGAGCCCTAGAAACCGGCGTGCGTGCATGAGAAGAGCAATGAATGTTAAAGAAGCGAGTGAGATATGTAAGGATCGAGTCACGTGGCGCTCGGTTCTCTCTGCCTACCCCGCAAGGGATTTGGCGTGAAGTTATAGATAGATATATATATAAACACAAACACTCATTTTATCAATTTCATGATCATAGCATACAGTAGAGAGCCATATGTGTTTAGAGCCACAGGCAATTTCATCTAAACTACTTTGTGTGATTCCGCTCCCGATTGGTTCGTGCGAACTACTACTGGCCGGCACCCACCCACTACCGTTAGTAGATGCATGCCGCCGCTGAAATAGCTGCTCCGGTCGTCTCTGAGACGCGTGTTTCGCCTCTCCACGAGGCATCCTAAGCTGTAGATGTTAGTCATTAAAATAACATCCACGCTTAGCTACGCTAGCGAGAGAGACGACCGCATCAGCCGATGCAGAGACGACCGGAGCAGCCATTTCAGCGGCGGCATGCATCTACTAACGGCAGTGGGTGAATGCCGGCCGGTAGTAGTTCGCACGAACTAATCGGGAGCGGAAGCTCAAAAAGTAGTTTAGATGAAATTGTCTGTAAATTTGACTTTCGCTAAGTAACGCCTCAATCTTATTAACTATATGTAGAGACGATTCAAATTAAAATGAACAGTACAATTCATATAATTGACTTATACTTTTTTTTAAGCATACGGCCCACCTGATATAAAGCAGTTATCGTAGCGTACCGTACCGTACTACCGTATGAACGCTTGCAACACATTAATTATCACTCGCGCGGTGACACCTCTGCTGCTAACGTAGGAACAACCCTCCAGCGAGTTATTTCGCCAACGGTTTTCTAAAAGATAGAGGCGCTTTCCCAGACTGACTGCTTTGTTATGCCCTACCTCTCTTAATAACACCTAGACCAAGACATACACAGACATGTTCAAGCACTCAAATATTTATTTATAATAAAACACAAATGTAATGTAAAATATTATATAATATCTATTGTTAATTTAGTTAATATTTAGAAATAGTTATTATATGATCTTTTTTTTCTTTGCCATGCTCTTTTTGCGGCTACCACTATCTTTTTTCAAATCCTTTTTCTGCACCTGAAATTAAATAAATATCATGTGAAATATTTTTTATATGACTTTTTTCTGCAATAGTTACATTAGGATCCTATTAAAGCTTGTAATGCAAGGAGTATAATTATGAATTTACACTGTTAGTCGTAGAGAAGCACTCTTCTGATGACCTCACTCACTTGCATGAACAGAACACCCTCTCAACAGTTTTTTTATTAATTAGTAGGACGCAACTATATTTCAAATTGACCCTATCTGAGAAACATATACCTAAAATCACAGTATATTTAAGCCAAATAACAATTTGCTGGAGATTTCTAAAGTAAGTAATGTTATGTATAGTAGTTATTATATTAGAGGGGGGCAAACAAGCATGTGAGTCACCTGATGATAAGTGGTCACCACAGCCCATAGACATCAGCAACACCAAAGGATCACTGATCCGTTGCCAGCCTTTTTAGGGAAACTATTTATATATTTTATCTATATAATACAAACTTTTTTATTGGCGGCACCAATTACCCTGGAAATAATATATGCATATTATGTTTTAGCTAGTAAGCTTTGTCTCGATGTAAAATATTTTATTGGTTTTCTATTTTACTTTGTTACCCATTATCAACCCACACTCATCTCAGCCAGGCTTAGAGTATAGTATAGAGATACTATTCTAGTGCAGGTTGGCATATGCCAGTATTTTAAAGAATCTCATTTTCTTCATGTTATCCCGTTTCCTAGTCCATTAGGATGGGCAGGGTCGGCTACCTAGGCTAAGGATTTGGCAAAGATACTGATTTTTACATAGAGCAACTGCTGTCAGATCTCCACAACCCAGAGGGAAAACCTGAACCTGAACAAGAACCTGATCTAATGAGAACAGCCGCGACTAAAACATGCATTGAGCTTAAGCTTAGTAAGCTTCATCCAGTAGCCTGACTACATTGGACTACATTACTGAGTTGTTTTAAAATTGATGAGTGCAATGCCACCTTCACAGCATACTCTTCAACTACATATTTTTGCTACTGAAATAGTTTACCTTTCCATATTCACTCAAGAAGTGGCCGACATCATTGTTAGTCTTTTTCTTCTTCTTACTGCCACTTTGGAGTACACTCTTAGATATCATCTGTTGTTTTTGCTCAAGTGCATTTTGTTTCTCTTCTTTTCTCTTTTTTATTAATTCTTTGTAATTAATGTATTCTCTTGCAGGTGGTTTTGCACCTGAAATTAAACATATAATATGGTATATTAACTTCTCAGTTAGCGAGTACCACTATCGAACCATGCGCTTACGACATATACATTCTGTGTACTAAGTATCGGGAATTTGTCAATAAAACAAAAAATACAAATTATTCATCTAAATTTATTTTATCGCCTTCAAAGTAGGCCCCATCGCTTGCAATACAACATCTCCACCGCTTCACCCAGTCTTCCATACATTTTTCATAGGCTATTTGCGGTATGGCCTTTAGCTCATTCAGCGAATTTTCTTTTATGGCTTCTATCGACTCAAAACGTTTTCCTCGAAGTGGTAATTTTAACTTGGGAAATAAAAAAAAGTCAGACGGAGCCATATCAGGTGAATACGGTGCTTGGTCGAGAACTTTTGTTGAATTTTTCGCTAAAAACTCTTTCACTATAATGGCTGTGTGTGATGGTGCATTATCATGGTGCAGCATCCATGAGTTGTGTTGCCACAAATCTGGACGTTTTCGGCGGATACTCTCACGCAAACGCTTCATGACGCCTAAATAATATTCTTTATTCACTGTTTCTCCCTCTGGAAGGAATTCGGAGTGAACCACACCACGGTAGTCAAAAAAAACTGTCAGCATCACCTTGATTTTGGAGCGACTTTGCCGCGGTTTTTTGGGTTTCGGCTCGTTTTCGAGACGCCATTCTGAAGACTGTTGGCTTGTTTGCATGTCGTACTCATAAACCCATGTCTCGTCGCCAGTTATTATACGTTTCATAAAGGTCGGATGACCGTAGAAGCTCGGGAAACCATGTCTTCAGCGACATGCTTTCGCTGCGCTTTTTGAACAAAATTGAGCTCTTTTGGAACTAGTCGAGCGGCGACGCGTTTCATGCCTAAAATGTCAATGAGAATGTTGTGGACGGACTTAAAAGATATGTTCACCTCACTAGCCAACTCTCTCAGACTCATACGTCGATTTTCGAGCACTAGCTTCTTGATTCTGTCGATGTTTTCTCTGGTCGTAGCGGTTGAAGGTCTACCAGAACGAGGCAAGTCTACTACTACTTCTCGGCCTTCTTTAAAAGCCTTATACCATTCATAAGCCCTTGTTTTCGATATACACGATTCGCCGTAGGTATTTCGCAACATTTTTAGTGATTCACCACATGAAATATCATTTGAAACACAAAATTTAAGGCACACTCTTTGTTCAACAATATTTTCCATTGTAAAAATCGCCGAGGACTCAAAACTATGACCAACAAAAAGTGTAGTTTAAAACAAATTAAATGACAGATCCCGCTCAAATTTTGCGCGCTAAATCAGTACAGTGCTACCAACATGCAGTAAAAAAATTAGAACGACCTCTTTTACGCGGGTCTTTTTATTGACATATTCCCGATACTTTTTACACAGAGTAGTATATGGAATAACGTTAAATCCAGGTCTTGACAGGTTAAATAATAGTGCTAACCAGCTAAATAAAATATACATTGTAGAATAACTTGAGGAGCCATCAAGCTCTTATAAATTATTTTGATTTAAAATGTCATAATTTTAGAAATGAAGCCAACAAATATTTTGTTTTCTATGCAGAAAACATTGTTTACTGCAGTAACTATGTTTGTTAACATTTAGTCACAATTTTTTTTCAACACAGTTGCCACATGCATTGTTATGTGTACAGAAATTTATCAAATGTCCATTTTTGAAGTGAAAACTTCTTTAGCGGCATTGTACTTATTGGGATGAGTAAAAATGCTAAACTCGCGTCAGGACACGTGACCCTGACTGTATGATTTTGGTGAGAATTAGAACTTAAGTTCGCTGCAGGGCTAAAACATTAGTTACCTCTAATTAAACAATTAAAACATGAAGCGCTAGATTGTTCATAGGGCATTATTTTCTCACGACCAAAACGTTGTAAGCACCATGAAATTGTTGGCGTTTCGTTAAATGTAGTTTATCAACATCACTGTTTGGTTTAAGCTGCGCAGGGTGCTTGCGCGAGTGTGCATGTGTGTTTGAGTTTTAGAGATTGGCGATGATGATGGTGAAAGAGTCATTGAAATTATGGATGAAAGTAGATTTTCCTGAGATAAACTTTTTAATGTAAAATATTTGTAATAGTCCTGAAGTGTTAAATTTTTAAAGTAATATAAACTGTCATGTTTGTGTACGATAGCGCAATAAATGAATATTGTATTTTACCACATACATGACAGTGCTTTTATACTGATAAATAAAGCAATTCGTGCGAAATTATTCCCTAACCATTCCAAAATATTCAAAAATGCACAATGTTAATGTCCAAGTTTTCACTTCTGCCGGCACTCCCGGAGTGCAACCCTTTTTTTTTTAATGCGCATACTGCCATGCCATGCATATGCTAGAGAAAAAATAACTGTTTTTAAAATTTTGAAGACAAAAACATAACTTCCGCAGTCTCTAATAAGTTAAGTGCGTTCAAA
Organism: Pyralis farinalis; assembly: GCA_947507595.1. NCBI lineage: Eukaryota > Metazoa > Arthropoda > Insecta > Lepidoptera > Pyralidae > Pyralis > Pyralis farinalis. The sequence continues at coordinate 5,840,729 of OX382261.1, read as the reverse complement.
AAGACGAGATAAATATTTCTTTTCTTTCAGAAAATATTTTTTTATCTCATGTTGTATGTAATTCTTCCTATATATATTTTATTGAGAAATGCATATAAAGTAAGAAGCCGGATAGTCGGCGCTCTTTGCCAAATAGTCGTATACTATGAAAGTGGCCGGATATTCGTCTTTTTCAACTAGTCGGAACATCTCTAATGATTAGTAATTAATTTTTATACAATTGACTAAGAATTTTAAGTTCCACAAAATATACAGTAATTTAAATATTATCATCACTGATAGTGTTATTAACTTTGATCATACCCAAACTCACAGCCAAAGCTATCTTAGCCTGTTCCTTCTTCTTAGCATCAAATCCAGACATTCCAAATTTAACGATCTCGTGGCGTATCTTTTTAAGGTCTACGTTATCTTTATTAGAGTTCTGCCTCACTGGAGTATTTGACTCTTGCCTCTCACATTTCGCATCATCTTTCTTTTTAGGTTTGTGCGATTCAAACTTCACAAATTTAAAGTTATTTTCAGCATTTTTTAAGGCGAGCGCTGCTTTTGTTACTATGATGGACATATTACATTTATCACTAAGCTAGAGGTATTCTAAACGAGTAATTATATAAATATTTTTAATGAATTAATTGTAAACACAGAGAAAGTATATACCTTTCCTCTGAGATTGTAAACTAAAATGTGAGGTTATAGTTTACTTTTTTTTTTGTTCTTTTTATCCCTAAGGGTTAATGCAAAGGGATCTAGCCCATACAGCCAAGTCATCAGTTCAGAACCATTTCAAAATCTTAATTCTATGTTCCAACTTCAGGAACTGTGGTGAAAAAATACTTGGGAAGGGTACTCAGACCCAATCAACCCAGTTTAAAACCCGTAAAACATGTTTTACAAGGCTATTTTCTTGAACTTAATTACGTCTACCAACAAGTGCATAAACGTGTTATATTTAGAGATAGCGCTTGCCCGGTAAATACCCGTACTTCAGGTAAGTACCCATTTATACTTATAAGGGGGGGTACGCGATCCGTAGATCCAAGATCCCTTAGTCGCCATTTTTACCTACGACGGAACGAATAGGTATATGTATTTAAGGTGAGAGTATGTTTGTGTGCACACGAATGTTTCTATTTATCTTCAAAACGGCTTGAGCTAGAGATGGGCGGGAGGGTAAAATATGGGAAAGGTAGAATTAGGAATAACAGTTAAAAGAGGTACAAAATATCACTTTTTACCGGGTATATATTAAAAATGCAATAGTTCTCAAATAAAACAAAGATTTCAGATTGAATATATAATTCGTACAAATTAGTCAATTGCCACGATTATCTTTGTATAAATTGCCGAACAAAGTAGTAAACTGAAAAAACTGAGATATAAAATATTAAATTGTTATAAAATTTAAATACAGTTTTTTAAAATAGGTACATAATAAAAACCTTTGAAATAATTTTTAAAGTTGGAAAACAAGTCACTGATTTTTAAACAAACGGAAAGTATTTTAAATGGTTAATTCACAGAATATGAATATTATAAACAACAATACACGTAAATAATCTACTCTAATATGTTAAACATTTCTAAATAATTCTTATTCTCGGCAGCCACTCCTCACACTCCTCAAAATGTATACTGCATACTACACCGGATCTAGATGGAATCATGCCGCTTTCTTTTCTGGACTCTCCTATGATTTGTACCTAATCATTCATCCATGCATCGTTTGACGATGGAAATCTAAAAAATATTAAAGGTATGAGTAATAGTTGTTCAGTAAAAGAATCATAGGATGTAAGTTTATACGTCTGTTTAAACAAAATTAGGTATCTGAATTAAGTAAGAATTACAAGAGAACAAAAGAAAAATGATCTCCCACACATTTACGCTAATTTGGAAATGTGAGTTATGGCAACATCGGTCGACTTATTGTTTTCAAAAATTAATTTCAGTGAAAACGATTATTTAATCAGAAAAAATACTTGCATAATTGTACCACTATGGTTCCGACTGCTCTTCACTACGCACGACGGCATTATTATTATTTTTCGACAAGGTTATCACGCGGCGAGGTGTCGGTGCGTAATGGCGGGCGGTAGACTTACTATGTTGTGAATGTGTGCGTGTCGGCTCGTACGTATAGCGACTGACTTACTATAGAGGTGCTTCAGTGTTTAGTTCGGGAGACGGTGTCTGCTTTTTTTATTACGTCTATGGTTTTGGTATTATTATCACATCCGCATGAGCATGAAACAGATGAAGAATGAAAGCAAAGAGAAAAAACAAAGAAAGATTTCGTCTTAAAAGTGATACCCATATTGATAATCGTTACACACAGTACACAATATTGTATTGATCTGTAATAAAATATATTAAAATATATTGAAAAATGAAAGCCGCAGCCAATTAGTTGTCAATTGGCTGCGGCTTTCATCCGTAGAGGGTTGTTGTGTCCCTGCATGTGAGTGAGGTCACCAGTAAGCTCCTATGGAGTTGCTGCGTTAGCAGCAGTAGTGGCATCGCGCTGTAATATTTAGTGTATTGTAAGCGTTCATAGGCTCGCTTTTAGAGCACGTACAGTAATTGCTGATATTTCTAAAGGAGTGAATGAAATTTATACGTAACTCTTTTGATTACTCGGCATTATTTTCCCTTGTGCATCTCTTTATTAGTCATCAAAGTTTTTATTTTATTTACACAAAGCGATTTCTTATTCCATACTTATAATATCTGTATAAAAAATAGGAAATCTGTCTATCTATATATAACTTTACGTCAAATCCCTCGCGGGGTAGGCAGAGAGAACCGAGCGCCATACGTCATTCATAACTCTTTTTTTGCACGCTCGCTGGTTTCTGGGATTCTTGACATCACCTTCTGATAAAACACGACCTATTTGGTTGGTATGGTAGGTTAGGCTTGGTTTTCCTCGGCTCCTACATCCTTCCACTTTTGCATTGTATATTATCTGTTTCATCGTTCTTTCATCCTGCCATCTTTCTACATGTCCGAACCTACGGAGCATGCCTTTTTTATTTTAACTCCGATACTCTCTTTCAGCCCTACTTTCTTTTTTACGTCATCATTACGAAAATGAAAAAGGTAAAATAGGAAATCGTGATTGATTGTGACTTCTTCCCGCGCTTTTGACGAGTGACATTGTTCTTATACTTGAAATTTTTACAATTCAGTGTAAAATTAGTTTTATGTGACAATTTCGATAGTATTTTGTAACATAAGTGCTAGTGCAATTATACAATAATGAAAAAACTCAAATATAACACGTTTATGCACTTTTTGGAAGACGTGAACAAGTTCATCAAGAAAACCTTGTAAAATTTCTATCGTTTTACAGGTGGTATTTAAACTGGGTTGATTGGGTCGAAGTACCCTTCCCAAGTATTTTTTCAGCACAGTTCCTGAAGCTGGAACATAGAATTAAGATTTTCAAATGGTTCTAAACTGATGACTTGGCTGTATGGGCTAGATCCCTTTGCCTTTCCCCTCGGGGATAAAAAGAACAAAAAAAAAATTTGATGTGATTGTGGTTGATCGTTTTGTTTGTCTTCAATTTCTTATCTATTCCTCTTGTTTTTGTTTCAATAGTAGTATATATTTATTTAAATAGTATAGTCCACCTCAAGATCTATATTTAGGGAGCTCTTTATTTATTTTTTACAGTAACGTTTGCTCTGGCTGCCGTCGCATTGCACTAAAAATAATGTGACCACCGATATTTTGGATTGACCGAGTGACAGGTAGCGGAGCCAAATAATATTTTCAGCCAGTAACTGCGCTATATTAATCGTTACATTCCTTCTACATTCTCTTTCGAACGCATACGCCGATACTTAGCAATAGTAGGGTACTGGTATTTTATAAAATTAACCTAAAGTTTAAAGTTAACGTTCTACCTCAAAAACAAGCAATATGAAGAATAAGTTTAGAAATACGGATTCTACAATTAAAGCTGGAGATCTTATTATAACTGAACAACCCTTTGCATTTGTTTTGTCGTCGAAGGAGAGGGGCAATCGTTGTGATAATTGTTTAGAAAAGTAAGTATAACTTTTTCATACTACATCACATGGGAAACAAACAATCACCTCATGTAAAGCAGTTACACAACCTAAGGACTCCACAGCAACACAAGGAGTATCATTGCCACCTTCCACTGCTAACACAGCAACTCCTAATGACCTTACTGATAACCTCACCTACTTGCAGAGATACAAAAACTCTCCAGGGAGTTGTTATTTGGCTCTGCGGTTTTTTGTGACGTGGAGGTACTTCTCCAGTTACATTGAGTTGAAGCACCCTATCTCATGTAACCTTGTTTGTTAATTATCATGGTGCACCACAGGCAAGTGTGGTTGGTATTGACTCTTAAAGAGTACAGCCAGCTACATACATATATCCAGTTGTGCTAACATTACATGCTTCTGAATGGTTTTTGATGAATTTTACGTGATGATAGCTTATATAATATTAAGGCTACTTTATTACTCCTATTTACTCATAAAATTTGAGGTATTCTGTCAAAAAATTAGAAAAAAAATTGGGCATCTTGAATATTTTGCTGCTGTACAGTATACAAAGCTCAAATAAAAATCTACAAAACTAAATATATTAAGTGTATATATTTTATATATGTAAATTTATGTTTAGTTCAATCCTGTGTCCCGATCTAGAATTGTAGTGATTGAGTGACTGGGTATGACTACTTTGATATCTAGAGTTCTGGGTTTGATTCCCTTAAAGGACAAATATTTGTGTCCATAGTTTTTGTGTTTTTTGTTTTATGACTTTGTACTTAAAAATGCAATGCACTTTCTAACTTTGCTTATTTTGGGTTGAGATATATTTATTTTATTTAATTTTTGAAGATAACTAAATCAAACATTGTCATTTAATGATTTAGTTATCTTCAAAAACACTTAATTGTTTTGTTTCTGTTTTGTATAATCCATAGCACTTGAGAGTTACATGCTTTTTAATTAAAATGTAAAATTGCCTGCCTGCTTACAAGGAGTCTCAATTTCATCTGTCTGACATTGAGACTTCATGTAGGCAGGTTATGGAATGGTGCTTACTGAATTTGGTCCAGCTAAATCGCTCCAGGACACAAAATGTGCTATTAGTACAAAAAAGTTCTCATTTGCCCAGCAGCACCTTCAACTATGATAGGCCTAGATCTGACCTCACATGTGCCTTCCAGTGCTTTCTTACTTACATTGACTGCACATAACATGAGCAGTACAAATCATCGGTAACCAAATAATTTCTGGTTATCTGAACTTGCTCTCTAAGGCATGTTGTCTCCCTCTGTGTTTTACAAGCTGTATCACAGTAACTAATGTTATTTGAGTACTTTCCATAAAAGACTATGATTAAAATTGCGACATTGATGATGCTTTAGTGATGTTAATGCCTGTGGGTTTCATTTGGCCTATTCCCCTTACTAAAAAATGAAGTTACTGAATATTTTTAATTGAAATTTAACATGGTAACAATCTTCTAACTTATATCAACAACAACATTTAGTTTACTCTGTATCTTAGAAATATTTAGGGTCGCTACATGAAAACTGGAAAACCAAACTTCATGCAAGCAATAATAGCTGTAAAATAAGGCCATTAGATATTCAAAATGTATATTATTTATGATCTTTGCCGACTACCGCTCACGCCTGTTACAATTTTCAGGGGCAAAGTGCTGAAATGTTCGGGATGCCAATTTGTTCACTACTGCGGACGAGCGTGCCAGAGGGATGCCTGGCCCGATCACAAGGTACATACTTTGAATGACTTGTCTATTTGCGAGTAGGACAAGTTCAAGATTACAGTGACTCACAGTCAGTAGTTCAACATTGATTGTTAAGTGGGTAGCAAGCTACTTTAACACTGGTTGTTGTATATTATCATTTATATAAGCTTCTTTTCCAGTGTGTAGACTTCATTATCATCGTAATAACCAGTCTGTCCCCTTCTTTAAAGCCCTGCATTTAAATTATTTGCGTGGATGCCGATTATGCAACTTTTTATCTACCCATTATAAGTATGTGTATGTATGCATAGATAACAAACATCTGCCCTTTTTAATGCAAAGCCGTTAATATAAATGCTTGCAACACAGAATATCATTTGTGCATTGCTGCCCTCACCATAAGCACCACATTTGCGGTATGTTCTTGGTGTTCATATGTCATTCACTCTAAGGATAACAATAATAATTGTTTTATGCAACAAAGGTGGCAAAGAAACATACGTCCTGCCTGATGGTAAGCAGTTACCACCACCAATGCCAGGAGCATCATTTCTATGTTGCCGACTCTTTAAAAACTGGTCTCTTGTGAAAATCTCCACAGGGTACCTCCTCTTCTGCCAGAACCTAAAAGTTGTGCTATGAATCCTATTACTTTGAATGATCAATTCTTGTTTACATATATAAATATATATTGTGTATCTCAGGAGCAGCTCTAACGATTTGGATCAAATTTTGGATTTAGATAAGGTTTAGTTTATTAAATTGTGGCTTTTCTGACTAAAAACAATTATACACAAAAAAATATAAATAATCGGCCAAGTGCGAGTCGGACTCGCGCACGAAGGGTTCCGTACCATTATCTATTATATAAAAACAGCATAAAAATCACGTTTGTTGTATGGGAGCCCCCCTTAAATATTTGTTTTATTTTAATGTAATTATTTATTCTTAAAGTGAATATATAACTAAATATACTGTGAATATTTCAAGCTACCTGTTGCCGTTTTCAATATCTAGCAAAAATGAGCAAAAAAATCACATTTGTTGTATGGGAGCCCCCTTAAATATTTATTTTATTCTATTTTTTAGTATTTATTATTTGAGCGGCAACAGAAATACATCATCTGTGAAAATTTCAACTGTCTAACTATCACGGTTCAAGAGATACAGCCTGGTGACAGACGGACGGACAGCGGAGCCTCAGTAATAGGGTTCCGTTTTACTCTTTGGGTACGGAACCCTAAAAACGCCACGCAAAGATGAAAAACCTAAGTGTATGAATACACTAGCAACCCGCCCAGTTTAGCACAGTGGATGGTACACTTAGACCACCCAAAAAAATATTAAAAACAACTATATTTTATGATATTATTTGACATAGGCAAACATACAAAATTCACACTTGCCATCCACCTGCGTCATCGTAAATCATCCATATGTCCTTTTAACACATAAACTTGGCAACACCGCCAAATAACAGAAACTGTGTCATATCATAAACAAAGATACATTACTTATTACAAAATTTATGCTTATAAATATCTTGACGAGAAGCGTGATGGCAGAGTGAGAAGCAATGCTATTTTAACACAAAGGCTTGTGAGGTCGATTTCCGTACAGGGCAAACATCTGTGTGCATGATCATGTCTTATCATCTTGGTAAGGGTTTTTAAGAGGGGTAGGTCGCATCCCGCCGCCCGACTGATTAGGTACCTCCATCTAACAGGAAACTGCAGCCAACTAACAACTCCCTCGAGGGATGTTGTGTTCCTGCGAGTGAGTGAGATTACCAGTAAGCTCTTGAAGAGTTACTGTGCTAGCAGCAGGGTCAGCAACGCAACAAGCAATACTTCCCGTATTGTAATTGTGTTGCAATTTACGAGTACATTCATATTTTTTTTTTATACCACCAAGGTAAACAAGCATATGGCCGACTGAAGGTAAACAATCACCGTAGCCTGTGGGCATTTGCAATACTAGGGGTGTCACTCATGCCGACCCTCTAAAAACCTTTACGCGCCTTTCTTGAAGAGCCCCAGTTGAAATTACAGCAACCACTGTACATCAAGTGGAAAATATAACACTGTATTTACTGTTATTACACTGTATTTAACACTTATTGTATTGATTTATTTGTGTGCAATAAAGAATATAGAAAATATGCTTGTGTTCCTGCCGACGTTGTATAAAAAAAGAAAAAATACACGATATCATAAAGAAGAGTCCTAAATAAGAATATAAATAACAACTCCTTGGAGTTTTCTTGTATACTTCCGAGTACCAATAAATATGGTTATTTGTCATATCATAGATAAAGCTTCTAAATGTCAGAGTTGTTTAAAAAAGTAACAGAAAGTATGCAGTTTACTCTATTTCAATTCTGTTACATTGATTATGTAAAAAGTGACCGGTGGTGATGACGTAATGTCCGTTTTACGCAAATCCGCGGTATATTTTGGGATTGTAGACGTCAGGAGGACGTCATGAAACAGAAAACAATTACATTGTAACTACATTCCCACTATCTAATTTATGGCATGTCAATCTCACATCTGTTGATTATTTGTATGTTGTGAAGTAGGGTTGGCAAATAGCACCAATTAGAATTGTGGTCTTATGGGTCCGAAATTGATATTCTTTCGCTCTATCCACTTGTCTCTCTCGCAATCCACTCATCATCATTGACGAGCTCGCAGTGGTTAGTAACGCTACTTCAATGTACTACACCTCTAAAAACATACACCCTGACTTTCTAAAACACCGCGATATGGACAAAATACTTAGATTATTCAAACCAATTGACGAGGTATTTGAAACTTTACTGTCTGAATGGCAAGAAAGATGGGAAACTTCTACTAAAGGACGCCACTTGTATCTGTTCTTTCAATCAGTGCGAGACAGATTAAGTAAAGAGTGGTTACAAGTCGATCATCCCGTTGCGCAATTTTTAACTGGACATGGAAACTTTAGAGCTAAGCTCTTTTCGTTTAGACTTGTGTCATCGCCTTTATGCGTGTGTTCTACGACAAATAATGAATTCGAGCAAACAGCACATCATGTTCTCTAGGAGTGCGATCTCTGGCGTCGGGAGCGGGACGATATGTTAAATCCCTTGCATGTCACATCCGGGGTAGTATATTATTCTGATTTGGTGGCAACAAGGGAGAATTACCGGGCGTTTAGGCGGTTCTGCGATCTATATTATTGGAATCGATGTGTTAGGTAACAACTCACAGTTTAGGTCCAAATAGTGTTAGATATTTGATAATCCGTAGTGCACGGCAGTTGAGCTTCACTTAACTAGCCATCTCTTTGAGGTTTTTAAATGCCTTATTTGTCATATTGCTGTCTCTCACTTTGCCAAGAGGGGAAGTCAATTCCAAAACTTCCTACTCCTACAAATTTCTTCTGATTAAATTCGTTGTGTATTCCAAGGCAGCTGTAGTTTAACCCCCGGGACGGCAGTGAACTTCACTGTTCATTGCCTTTTTGTTGGTCGCCGCTGTTAATTCTGGCTACAGACGCTACTTTGACATCAACACTCATAGGTTCGATTCCCTCGCAGGACAAGCATTTATGTACACATGAACATGCCTGTTTTGTCTTACTGTACTGGGTGTTTTAATGAAGGTAGAAGATACCCTACGCTTGAGACGACCCAGTTATGTAATTGTGGCGCGTTGCCATTTCCTAGTCCGCAGTTCTAATCCCGATTCGTTGCATTAGATATTTTATTTGACATCAAAACAGCCCATATGGAGATTTCTTTTATGTAAGCTTTTACGAGTATATATGCTGATAATGGCCCCGTTTCGCAGCCTAAATCGCAGCGGGAACTGACAAAAGACTACAATGTCCTGTCAGTTGACACCGCCATGTTCGCCCGCAAGAACGGTTGAGGCAGAACGGTTCCACTGGAGGGTGTCGTAGGTGGTTGCGTGATATAGTCATCGATCCGGGAATTAGCCGCAAAGAGGTTAGCCATAATCGGCTTTCTCCTGGGGTTGATGCGCCAGTGAGCCATTAGAGCATCTCAGCGGAGGCAGCGCGGGTTGGCAGAAGTTCGCCTGCACAGCTTTGGCCAGTCGCCAGTAGTTACGGGACCTAGTAGGGTGCGACACTAGTTCCGTGCCGACTCATGTAATGCGCTGGGCGTCTGCTCTTATGTATGCCCTTTTGCCGACCATGGTGGCAGTATTGTAGGCTAATTTCAGCGGGTTAATAATAGGATCTTTGAGGGCGCGACCCCTGATCCAATATGCCGCCTGTTTGTTACTAATATCTTCAGCGCACTCACCATTAAACCAAGGGCGTCTCCGGCTTTTGATGACGACATCGGTGTGACGAATGTAGTATTCCATGCCAACGTCGATCTTGTCAACAATGAAACAGCACTGCCTCCATGGGACGTAAGCAAAGTAGTCGCGCATGCCGTCCCAATCTGCTGATGAGTAGTGCCACATACGACGCTTAACCTCAGTGGGTTGTGATGGAACCGAACTTGACACTGTGCTGAACGCTAGGCAGTGGTCAGATGTGCCCAGGGGCGCCCTGACCTCAACCCGATAGCCAGCAGGGCGGGTAGTCAGCAGTAGGTCTAGTAGACAGGGCGCCTGACCAGCGATGTCTGGTATTCTGGTAAGTTAGTCTACCAGTTGCGTTAGGCTGTGCGAAAGAGCGAAGGCGTAGACGGCCCTTCCTGCATGGTTAGTTATAGAGGATCCCAACCAGGAGTCATGGTGAGAGTTAAAATTCCCCAAACACACCATCTCTGCAGTAGGGTACCACTCCCGCGCTTCACCTACCTGCCGATTCAAGTACTTAAAGAGCCGAGTTGTCTCCGTGCCCCTAGTATGGGGTCGGTATAAGCACATGAAATACTGCTCTGAAGGCCCAGATTTACATACACCCAGAGGGCAGGAAAGGAAGAATTACATACATACATAACCGGGGAACTGCAGGTAGGACGTGTCCGCTGGACGCTGGATCTGTGTATCCGTCAGGAAGAGCATGGAGGGCCGCGCCGCTTCATGGTGTTGGTGGACGGCATTAAGGTTTGAGTGGAGTCCGCGGTGGTAGGGGAGTTCACCGCAGTATGACCGTGTATTCCTAATTGCGCTGTCATGAGAACAGTAGAGAAGGGAATCGTGAAGCGAGAGAGAATTTCCACGACATTGCAGAAGAAGCGCGGTGGACTGTTTCTCCGTTAGTTTATCGACAAAGGAGCTGTGCTGATCCGTTGGACGGAAGGGGGCTTGAACCCTTCAGAGGTAGTCGCCGGGTTCCCACTAAGCGGCACGACGATCTACCCCGAGATTACGCGCGGTGCGAAAGGGCAGCCTCTCAAGGTGGTTAGTCTTGATTGACAGGGCCCCCCTGTACTATAACCGCGGGCGGCCAGCGGAACAACCGTTTCAACGGGTCTATTTGACCGACTGCTAGGGTGACCCTAGTCCTCCTGACAAATGGACAGACAGAATCCAACACTGTTCCCGTAATATCGCGCCAACAATCCTCCGAGCACTGGTTATACACCAGCTGACCCCGAAATGCGACTTACTCATAGGTACGCCACTTCACGGGTGTTCGCAGTGTGTACGGTGGTAGCCAACCAGGCAGGTATTTACCCTACCACCTGAGAAGCTGAAACCTGAGGAAATCCCCTAGTCGGGAAGAGAAGAGGCGATGATTTTTAGTATTCTTTCTCCATCACCGCACGGATACAAGAAGTACCTCCACCTCACAGATAACCGCAGCTAAATAACAACTCCCTGGAGGATTGTTGTGCTCCTGCGTGTAAGTGAGCTCCTAAGAAGTTGCTGAGTTAGTAGCAGAGGTGGCATCACGCAAGTGATAGATATGTGAAATTTGTGGCAAGCGTTGATATGGCTATGGTAACCGCTTTACATTAATTGCGCCCGACGTTGTATAAAAAAAAACTTCGGACGCCTACTATTCTTTGTCAGCAAATGCTGATACTAGGTTAAACGCTAAAACGGTTTCTTTTAATTATCACCACGTGACTCATTCCTTACACATCTCATTAATTTTTTTAACATTCATAAGTTTCATAACTCATATTGTTCATATATTATAAGTCATGCTCGCGGCCGGTTCCTAGGGCTTCTGACACCAATTTTGAATAACATACGACCAACATATTTATAAATTAAATTGGCAACCCTACGGTTGAGACGACCCGGTCATGTAATTGTGGCGCGCTGCCATTTCCTAGTCCGCAGTTCTATTCCCGTTTCGTTGCATTAGATATTTTATTTTTATTGTAGATTTATTTATATTGGAACAGTTATAGGTTTTTCCATTATAGATTGAATGTGGTTTAATGGACGGAATTAGATTTGGTTTTACCCACGTCTACGAATAACATTAGGATTTAAATGGCTCACTGTCGAGTTTATAGCCAAAGCTAATTCACCTGCATGGGTACAGCTTGTCGATTAACAGACAAGACTGAAGTCTCCAGGCCTGGACCGCTCATGTAGTAATTTATGCCTTTAGACCAGGGCATCTAATTGCCAGCCTTGTGACTCCGTTCAGAGACTAGCTTTGAAAATCGTAATGATGTTAAGCATACACACGTAATTAAATGGTTAATTTATGGAGATATTTTGTCTCTTTGTGTGTTCTAGCGATTGTACAACGGATTGTGTCCGATCATTTGTTTGATAGGATACCTACAGTCTCCTACAGTAAAACTGGGGAAATACCTCTTCCGTACAGAAAACTGCAATCAGATAAAAGATATTTTTTTTTTTTATACAACCTTGGAAGGCAAACAAGCATACGGACCATGTACTGTAAAGCGGTCACCGCAGCCTATAAACGCTTGCAATACATTATCACTCGCGCGATGCCTCCTCTGCTGCTAACACAACGACTCCTTAGGAGCGTACTGATAAATTTCTTTATTTGCCATTGGGCCCTCGCGGGCACTTTAGACGCGACTTACATTTTTTGAAATTTAATCTTATTGTATTTTATTCAATTCTCTCATGTTACTATTTTTCATTTTTAATCTGCTAACATTTCTAAAATGACCATTGGCATAGATGAAATGCCGAAAGAAACTTGCCAATATAGGTTTCTTAAAATTGTCGATTAGATATTACGATAAATTCACATCAGCATAGTGGTACAATAATGATGTCAAATGGTAGAATTAAAAATTATTAAGGACCTGTCCTTAATAATCTTTAATCTCATATCACATCAATCTCTAATCTTTCTCCATCTCACAGAAAACCGCAAATAACAACTTCCTAGAGGGTTGTTGTGGTCCTGCGTGTGAGTGAGGTCACCAGTACGCTCCCAAGGAGTTGCTGTGTAAGCAGCCGTGGAGGCATCGCGCGAGTGATACTTAATATATCGCAAGCGTTAATAGGCTACGGTACCCGCTTTACATCAGGTGGGCCGTATGCTTGTATGCCTCCCGACGTAGTATACAAAAAAAACCTAATTTTAGTATGCATTTGACGTTTCAGTGGGAATGCGCGAACCTGAAGCGGGTTGCCCCGAAGGTGATTCCGGACGCGGCGAGGATGTTGGCCAAGATTATCAACAGGCTGAGCAGGGGAGACGGCCACTCGCACAGGGCCTTCTACTCGGCGACATCTTTCAGGATGTGGAAGGATCTTATCTCACGTAAATAATAATTCCCTCTTTTTAATAACATTACATCATACTTGGTCTGGGAGTTTTAAGGGAGTTAGGGCGCATCAAAGCAACCCGACTGGCGAAGGACCTCCACCTCACAGACCATCGCAGACAAACAACATCTCCCTAGAGAGTTGTTGTGTTGGCTCCCTAGTGACTGTCTACCTATCTTCAACTTTACGCCAAATTCTTTGCGGGGTAGACAGAGAGAGCCAATCGCCATATGACTCGATCCCCTTACACACCTCACTCTCTTCACGAACATTCATTGCCCTTCTCATGCAACTCGCCGGTTTTTAGGGCTCCTGATATCACCTTCTGATAAAATGCGATCAATTTGGTCATGATAGGTAAGTTTTGGCATTTCTCGGCTCCTACGGCCTTCTACTTTCGCGTTGTATAACTGTTTTATAATTCTTTCTTCCTGCATTCTTTCTACATGTCCGAACCAATGGAGCATGCCTCTTCTTATTTTAACACCAACACTCTTTTCAGACCAACTCTGTTTCTAACATCATCACTGCGAAAACGATCTACAAGTGTTACGCCATAAATTTTGCGCAACGTGCGCATTTCGACCGCGTTTCTCCTACTTTCATGCTCTCTCTGCCATATATGGAAGCGAGAGCAGGGTCGCTTCCATAAGTTAGCGTCAAGACCAGCACTGCATTGTGTACAGCGAGCTGTGCGTTCTGGCTCCAGCTTTTACTGCCAAGACCTGCGCAACCTAGAGGGACCAGACCGTTCCTAGGTAAGGTCACACGTTTTTCGAAATATAATTTCTTGGACGTGCGGGTTTTCTTACGGCGTGTTCACCTTCACTGCCGAACAAGTAACATAAACTAATAATATAAAAATAACCAATGATAATTACAAATATGTACATAAATGCAAAAACACGAATTTAATGGATACCAGGATTCGAACGGGAAACTAATGCAGTACCTGTTCCTTGCACCTCTTCGGTCACAGCCTCGTTTGGTTATCTGAGAGGTGCACCGCGTGCAGGTGATGTTGCCTTTGGCTTTTAGATAATTGTAAATAGCCAAACAAATATAATAATAATAATAAACAGACTTGCCTACCATGACCAAATTGGTCGTGTTCTATCAGGAGGTGATGTCAGGAGCCTTAGAAACCGGCGAGCGTGCATAAGTAAAGCAATGAATGTTAAAGAAGCGAATGAGATATGTAAGGATCGAGTCACGTGGCGCTGGGTTCTCTCTGCCTACCCCGCAAGGGATTGGGTGTGAAGGTATAGACAGATAGAATAATAAACAAAAAAAAAAGTAACATACCAAAATATCCTTTCTATCTTTGAGCTACAATATGTTTAGTGCAGCACCTCCTCAGAACTTTTTTAATGCCACTTCCAAAAAGCATAAGCTGATATGAGAGGTTACCGTAGCCTATAGGCACTTATAACTCAAGAAGTACCTCCTGCACATAATATAATACCGCAATTAATGCAGCCCCTCACCATGTAGACATCGTTCATATGAACGCAACAGCCCTTCAGGGATTTTCAGGAACACCGTTCCTATATGAAATCTATATGTTTGTCTGTGTGTGTCTCTGGGTGCGTGTGTCTGTCGCTTTTTTTCGAATATTTGAATTTTGACTTCATATTCGGATTCGGCATAAAAAAGTAGAATAGGAATGTTCAGGAACACCGTTCCTATCTCTTAGGGGACATGGTAAAAATGGCACAAACTAAAAAAAAAAATATTGAATTGTTATATAATTGACGAGCCAGATGTTCCTCTGGCAACGCAATCTTGCGCATTCTCAACTAGTTTATTTGGCTGTGGGAACGCTACTTCTCCAGATGAGTTACTTTTTTGAAATATACCAACCTGTGGCTTACTTCTATGTCATCGAGTCTTCGTTTGTTAATTACCAGAGTGTACCACGACCAGACGAGGATGGCTTTGACACTAAAGATTATGGAGGGAGACTTACACCCCATAAATCTCCAAGCAACAAAGTAACATCTCAAATGTACAGTTAAGGACACGTCAAGCTTTACAATTTGACTAGAGTTGGCACCTTTTTTTGCAATTAAAGTACATTGATTATTAAAGGTAAGAAAAAAAGTACATAGTGTCAAAATAAAGAATCATTAATTTTTCTTTCTCGTTATATTTAAAAACATATTTTTAATACTTTTCGTAAGTTATATTAAATTATTATCATTGCTAAACAATTGTACAGGATCATTATAGTCTTACTTAAGTGGCGCTGCCGACCTAACGACTCTGTACCATCGATAACGTTCCATTTTACGCAAAAATGCTTACGATCAAACTTATTTATACCAGAGATATCAAATCATGCGAAATAAAGTATTTTCGAGTACTTTATTTTTTCTCGTAAAGTATAATTATCCGAAATAACGTACAATACTTCATTAGAAAGTGCGGGTGGCAACCCTAATTTTGACGTTTATCTAATTTGTATCTAATGCCATACGTAGGTAATAAGAATTACAATTTCACTTCGAAAGTCAAGAGTGATCTGCTCTTAGCTGTATTATGTGGTTCCAGATTATCCAGATCTGAAAGCAGATAAGAAAAGGATGGAGCATTTCTCAACACTATGTGTAGTTCTATACGAGTTCCTGAAAGACATATCACTGCCCAACACTGTTGAGCTCATGGGACTCTTCGGAAGGGTAAGGCGAATTGCTTCCTTTACTGTTTATTATTTCTATTGCTTAATCATAATAACTAGTCCGTCAATGTGAAATTACATTTCAATTTTACATTTACGACTACCTACTTACATAAAGAGTGATGTGTATGCTTTGATTAAAACAAAATAACGAAGATACGTGACTAGCCTCTAACGCAGGCGGTTCTTAACCGGTGGTCCCTGGAATCATCCGAAGTGGTCCGCGAAGCCATTCTTAGAATATGCAGGCACAAAAATCGCTGTAAAATAATACTTATGTCACAATGTAAAATTTTCATAAAAAACCATCGGCTTTGAAATTTTTTATGTCCGTTTTATATATAGCACGTCGCCTTTATTCACTTATATTTATTGGACATTAAACTGAATTTAGTGGTCCATGATAAGACAGAAATTTTGTTAAATGGTCCCTCATCACTGAAAGGTTAAGAATCATTGCTCTAGCGCATGGATCTCTTAAATTAGGCCTACACCAATGATATTGTATTCAAAGATGACGTATATTCATACTGCGCGTCGTTTTGTTATTGTTCCACTACGACATTATAGTACTTACTTACTAAGCGTATATAGATTACAACAATGAAGAGGATAGATAATACGGAACGCATGATATAGAGAGAGATAGCTATCTGTCAAGAGTTGCGCTTGAAATACGTCAGCGCATCATAGAATAGCGCATATTAGACCAATTGGGTTAATTTCATTGCCTCAGTTTTTGCGCGCTAGTACGACATCTACCTCTTTTTAATACAATATCATTGGCCTACACCCCTAATTTAACACAGTCGCAATCCGAGCTCGCTCATCACACGCGTGTTGTTGAGATAATTGTACCTACTATGTGATTTTCGGCGGAATAACAATACCACAATGTCTTCGTGTGCTTTTAAAGGTTGTACAAATAATTCAAAAAGAAAACACAAAGCACACGGCATTACTTTTCACTCCTAAGTACATTTTTCTTATTAAATACTAGCTGCTGCCCGCGGCTCCGTCCGCGTGGAGGTAAATAACGTAGCCTATGTGTTAATCCAGATCATAATATATCTACGTGCCAAATTTCATTCAAATCCGTTCAGCCGTTTAAGCGTGAAAGCGCAACAAACATCCATACATACAAACTTTCACATTTATAATATTAGTAGGATAGTAGGATGTTTGAATTAGTTTTATTTTGTTGGCCATTTTGTAAAACGAGACAGAAGTATACGATACATAAGTGTGCGACAAGTTAAGTTGCACGACGGCGTGCATTGTAATATTAACATTCGTTTGTATGAGTGATCTCTGGTAGCATCGATCCATTGTTTGAGTACATAATGTAAAAACGTTACGTATTTTTGTTATTTTGTTTTAATCAAAGTGTGTATGCAAATGTTTCATTACTGACTATTGTTAAAAACTATAATATGTAACCATAACTATTCAAAACTAACGGATAATCCGAAATAATTTCATATCATCGTATCTGAAACCGATATATAATAATATCATTCCTATATCCGTATCCACATCTGAAATTCATATCAATAACATCCCAGATCAGCATCATCACTACGCTTAATGTCACCTCCTAAGGAATTGACGACCTCGGTGGCTAAGTGGTTAATAACGCTACTTTGACATCAACGCTCGTGGGTTCGATTCTCACATAGGACAAACATTTGTGTGCATGAACATGTCTATTTGTCGTGGTCTGGGTGTTTTTGAGAGAAATAGGGCGGATTGTTGCGTTCTTGCAAGCGAGCCAAGTCCTCAGATAGCTTCTAAGAAGTTGTTGTATTGGCAGCAGAGGCTTCGCGCATGTGATACCTAATGTATTGCAAGCGTTCAGAGGATACGGTAACTACTTTACATCAGGTGGACCGTATGCTTGTATGTTGTATAAGGTAATCATTATATTTAATTACGTGCAGTAAACTACCCATATTGCAAATGTTTTCTATAGATCTATCCATAACTTCACGACATATCCTTGCGGGGTAGGCCGAGAGAACCGAGCGCCACGTGACTCGATCCTTACACACCTCACTCGCTTCTTTGACATTCATTGTTCTTCTCATGCACGCTTGCCGGTTTCTAAGGTCCTGGCATCACCTTCTGATAGAACATGAGCAATTTGGTCATAGTTAGGTTAGTCTTGGCATTTCTCGGCTCCTACATTCTTCCACTTTTCGTTGTATAATCTGTTTCGTAATTCCTTCTACATATCCGAACCAACGGAGCATGCCTGTTCTTATTTTAATACCAACGCTCTCTTTCAGACCAACTCTATCAACATCATTGCGAATACGGTCTACAAGCGTTACGCTACAAATTTTGCGCAATACTCGCATTTTGACCGCGTTTATCCTGCAAGTGTTTTCATCCAGAAATATTTATTTTTTATACAATTTCAGATGATAATCAACAGCTTCACAATCCTAGACATGGACATGAACTCCATAGGTACGGGCGTCTACCTCGCGTGCTCGATAATAGACCACAGCTGTAACCCCAACGCCGTGGCCACCTTCGACGGAAAGACCATCAGCATACGGGCTTTAACGGACATGCCGTGCTTGGACTGGAATCAGGTGCGTGTTTTTTTTATACAACGTCGGGAGGCATGCAAGCATACGCCCCACCTGATGTAAAATGGTTACCGTAGCCTATAAACGCTTGCAACACATTAAGGGTCGGTCGCGCGATGCCACCTCTGCTGCTATCACAGCAACTCCTTAGGAGTTTACTGGTGACCTCACTCACACACGTTGTTATTTGGCTACGGTTGGCTGTGAGGTGGAAGTACTTCCCCAGATGGGCTGCTTTGATGCGCCCTACCTCTCTTGAAAACACCCAGACCAAGACAAACAGTCATGTTCACGCATACAAATGTTTGTCTTGTGTGCGTGCGACTTGGGCGTTGTTAAAGTCGCCATTGGTAAACACTCGACTACCGGACTCGTTTCATACACAGGCCGGAAGGCTGTCCAAAAAGAAAATTTCAATTTTGCTATTTTTGGGAGATACTTTGTTATATTTAGCGTAGCTCTATTTTCGGACATGTATGCGATTTTTTTAATAGTAAAATAACTATAATATCAACTACTACTTCGACGCTGGACGCCGCGCCGGCTACTTTTCTATATTACGATCTTCGCATGTGGCTGTGAGAAAGAGAATGTGAATGAGTGGTATAGAATTATTTATCAGTTTTATTTTCCAAGTGTCGTGTACTTGTATTCAAGTATTTGCATGGAAGCCATCATAATCAATGAAGTGCATAGTCATTATTTGCAAAGGGAAGAATAGAATATTAAATAAATCGTTTTTACTTTAAGGCTAACTACAAAAAATAAACCCTTATTGAGGTCTAGGCTTATAGCTGTCTTTAACGCTGAAGGTTCATAGAAATTTTGAAAAATACTTAGATGCAATTGGCCTCATTTTTTTTTTTTTTTTGTTTGATGAACGGAACTATTGAAGAACAGTAATTTCGAACTTTCGGCTCAATTTCAGAGGTGTTCTATAAAGGTTTAGTAAACCGTATTTTTGGAGTATTAGTAGAGATATTACCGTTATTACTCGTAATTATCATTTAAAGATTCGTACAAAATCTGAAAAAAGAGAAAAAACCAAAACCGTGCTCAAGTGAAAAAAAATATAAAAATACTTTTGTATCCTTCTTCTTCCTAGCGTTATCCTGTTCCCTAATCCATTAGGATTGGCGGGGTCCGTTACCTAAGCCTAATGATTTGGCAAAAAAACTGATTTTGGCATGGCGATGGCGACAATACGCGACTGCAGTCAGATATCCACGAACCATAGAGAAAATCAGACCTTTCTTAGGTTATGTGACACGTCTAACGAAATATAATTACTTGGACGTACGGGTTTCTTGTTATGTTATCACCGTCGAGCAATTGATTTTTACAAATATGTACATAAATCCGAAAACGCGAATTTAGTGGTACATGGTTCTTATCCATTGGTCTATACTGCTCAAAAATACTTCTACATCGTAAACTACTAAAATTGGCAGAATGTAAATGAATTTTGAATAGTTATAAGGCATCCAAATTTTCGTTTTAGACGTCTCGTATCTTCCGGACACTGTATTTTCCTTTTCGAGTATTTAGGTGAACGCTATTGTTAATAATTCCACCAATTACAATATCTAAACGTCCAGATGTGACATCCAAGAAACTGAGCATCTCATCACACTCCCGACAAGACAGCTGTCTCGGAGAATGTTCATAGCAATTTGTATGTATTTATGTTTCAGATTCGAATATCGTATATTGACCTGATGAAGACTCCATACGAGAGGCAGACGGAGCTCCTACAGAACTATTACTTCTTATGCCAGTGTGACAGGTGCATGGGTAAATGCTTTAGTTGTGCATACTAATTTATACTGCCATCTTATTGTTGTTTTCGTGTTAAAACAAGTTTCATGTATCCTTCGCTTAGCCCCGATCTGAATTCGCCATCACGGCTTATGTAGCGTATATTTAAAGATATAATGCGGATAAAAAGGTATTTCGAAAAAAACTGTCCCATATGTTATCTGTCGAACTGTATCCTATTCTTAGTTATTTGTCTGCTGCATATCACATGCAATATAGTTCGTTCAAATACAGGAAATTATTAATATTTAGTTAAATCTTAGTAATTTGAAACCCTCTATACTTATATAATTTTATGTTTTTATATACCGCTATAGTGAGGTAATCGTTTGCCGTAGCCCATTGATTCTTCATTTATATGTAATACTATATAATAATATGTGTATACTCTATAAAAAGTCATATTTTACCATAAAATATAATTTATTATTTAATCATTTATATTACAGTTTTTTTTTACAATTTCGATATAATTTCTCATTAACTAAACGTTATTGGTAAGCTCTTATGAGAAATAAACTTTTTGAACCAGAGACATAGTTTATTACGCAAAAAATATTTATCTATCTGTGACGTCACCCCAAATCCCTTGCCGGGTAGGCAGAGAGGATCAAAAATATCAATGTAATTTATTTTAAAACGTTTCAAATATAAGCTTTGAATGATCATATCCTTCCTGCTAACGCGTAGTATTAATTCTTGAGCATGTAATGAACCAATGTAATTTGAGATTCGTAAACTTGTCGCCATATAAACGGTATGCTATAGGTGGTTATATTCTACGCACTGCATGTTGGGATGCAAGTGATCAATTGCATTAGATACTTTCACGGCATATAAAGGGCAAGACCCTTTATCTACCGTGAAGTTGATCACTTTCTTCCTTTGGTGAATAATCATCTATTTATATATAACTTTGGCAATAAAATGTTTTAAGTTCCCCAGATTTTACTTCCATATATTTCTTTTAAGGTGTTTTACCTTATATGTATGTATTTGCTCGTAAGTATGTTGAATAACGTTGTGTTTAATACGGACGGTGCAAGAATTACAAACTCTACTCATCATTTAGCGGTAGTCTACTGATTTTATCAGCCACATTTAACTGTTCGTCTATAATATGTCCCACCACCTTCCCATGGCTCCTCCGACCTCTCGGTCATATGAGCCGAATCGCGAGAGTTGCGCACGGCATTTGCTGCACGCCGGCTCTTATCGTGCCGGCTATAATAACTGTTCGATCCACTGCGCTGCTGATGCGAGCTCGATAGCGTCGTTGTGCATGTCATTCTAACCGAACATGCAGGTTAAGCAACGTCAGCCGCAGCCTGTCTGTGGATGGGTTTAGCTCGAGCTTCTTCATACTCGGAGGGCACGTTAAGTCGCCGGTCCTGGTTCTTGTCGATAGATGATGTCGGCAGCGTGATAGAGTATGCTCTAAACCCCTTCTGTTGAAGGGAGATCGGTATCCCTGCGGTGGGATGAGTTAGGGTAGGTCTGCTCCGGTGGCGGCGCTAGGCGAAATGTGCACGTCGGCTGCGGACATACGAGGTCTCTCTTATTTCCCAGTTAGAAAGAATATCCTTAATGAGCTGCTATGCATTAATAATAAATATACACGAATTTCACTTTACAAGTATTATTTTGCTAATCAAACATCGTAACAAATAAACCATAGAATCCGATTGCAACGCCAACTATCGGATCCTTTTGTGAATCTATCCAAAACCCTGTGACCCACTAAAACACACACATAAAATTTCATCAATATCTGTCCACCACTTTAGGAGTAGGTCCATACAACTCAAAACATTCAGGCAGGCCTGATAATTTTTATATATTAAAGTTTCCTACTCATATACCATGTAATTATACGCAGATGACACTCAAATCAAGATGGTCCACGCAGCTAAATGTCTGAACACTCAATGCGACAACCCGGTGGTCATACCTTGGAAAGAAAACTGCTTACTCGTCAGGAAACCAGACGTCGACGAAGAGGCCCAGGAACACGTTGACCACAACGATGAATTTAAAGATTTAAATGGAACGGAAAGGGAGGATGTGGTACGCTGTGATGAATGTGGGACGAAGTACACAGATAAACATGTGGAGATGTTTGTGAAGACCATGGAGTTCACCGAGTTGCATTTGCAAAATATGAAAGGTGCTTCGGTTGCATGTATCCTTTGTCAACTTATTTAAAAAAAAAATAGATTTCTACTAAAGAAAAGTCTATAAAAATGTGTAAAAAAATGCGTTCCAGACAGCTGACGCAATAGATGATACAGATCAAAGCAGCCCGTATGGGGAAGTACCTCCACCTCACAGAAAACCGCAGCCAAATAACAACTCCCTAAAGGGTTGTTGTGTTCCGCCGTCAGCGAGCGGTGCGTGAGTGAGGTCACCAGTAAGCTCCTAAGGAGTTGCTGTGTAAGCAGCAGAGGAGGCATCGCGCGAGTGATACTCAATATGTTACACGCGTTAATAGGCTACGGTAACTGCTTTACATTAGGTGGAGCGTATGCTTGCATGACTCCCGACGTTGTATAAAAAAAAAACACGCTAGTGAGTTTTGAGTCAGTACGTCTTCGTAAACGCAAAATCTCAAAATGGCGGTGCATTTCCCCCGCACCCGCAATGCGTTAAGAGTTCTCACTCAACGTAACGAATTCTTTGGTTTTTAAGCTATCAAGTGGTGTAATTAAATTATGAATGTAAACGTATGTAGCTACAACCTCAAACTGTATCCCCCGATTTTGTTATAATCAGTTTAATAGTCCCGACTATTTGTAATCACAAAATTATGATTCGCATTATCGTTAATTTTTTTGCAAAATTTACAGAGGTCTGCAATGTGTCAGGCGCTGTGTGAAGTGACATTACTATATTTTCACGCCGGGTCTCTTGCGGGTAGGCAGAAAGCAACGAGCGCTATGAGACTTCTGTCCTTACAGACCGCGCTCGCGTCTTTAACATCCATGATTGTTTTAATGCACTCTCGTTCGCAGCTTCCTTCTTTATGGTTCCGTACTTTAAAAGGAAAAACAGAACCCTTATAGGATCATTTTGTTGTTCGTCTCATCTGTCTATACGTCTCTCAAGACCCATTTTCACAGGGGCGTTGACTTAGTAGTTTGATTTTTTCACTGGTCAAAGGGATTGTAGACCTGAGTAAGTAAAGTAAATTTTTCCTTCAAAAAACTTCCTTTAATTAATTCAATATTAAATAAAATACAGGGGGTATTGTTCCTTTCGGAGTAGAGACTCTTGGACCGTGGGATCCAGGCGCGTAATCGCTTTTTCAAGAACCTAGCGAGACGTCTGAAGTAATTTGTAATAAACATTGTATAAAAAACACAACCACTTAATGTATTGTTTTATGTATAACAAACCTAACTCACAAAACAGACGTGGACGTTTGTAAGTACTGCTTGGAGCGGCAGGACGGGATACTGCACCCTCTGAATGTGACGCACGCTCAGACTTTAGACCACGCCTTCGACGCTCTCATACTGGTGCAGCTGTGGGAGAAGGCAGCTGAATATGGAGAACTTCTCATCCCGTGCTTCAGGTCAGTTTTGCCTTACCTTATCTAGCAGCGGCCTTTTGCTCTCTGTTACAAGGATCACACTATACATGAAAATGGAATAATAACTTAACAAAATGTATCTTAGCTAAAAAATCTGATTAATTGCGTGAAGAAGTGCCCAAATTGTTGCGGGTACGTACGTACAAGAACGAACGAACGAACGGTGGGACCTCGTCCCACCACCTTTCCATGGCTCCACCGACGTTTCGGTCATATGAGCGAATCGCGGGTTTTGCGCACGGCATTAGCCTTAATTCTAAGAGCTCTTGTCATGCGCAATGTAAACATCACACTCACACAAGATATTAGACGGCCCGGTATGCGCATAAAGCTTGTTAGCTTTTTAGCATATCGTTCTAGATAGAATCTTAAGTCTTATTGTTGTAATATGAAATAAATAAATAAATAATTTGCTGCTCTTCGGCTCTTTTCGTACCGTGGTCAACGCTTGACACCCAACAAGTTATTTGATTCTTTTCCACAATGTCTCTGTATAGCCATTCTCCCCCTTCTAGGGCGTAGGGCGGCAACGCATGCGATAACGCATGTCACACGTGAATCATGAGGTGACCATTGATTGACGTGTGATATTGGGCATTAGTTTTCTTGAATCGATGATTTATATATATTTTCATGCTATAAATCAAGTGCCACGTAACTCCTTCACACGACACTGTTCTTTATTATTCATTGCTCTTTTCATGCATGCATGGTTATAAGGCTTCTGTCATGGCCTTATAAAACATAATCAATTTGGTGATGGCCGGTGAGTCATGGCTTGTCTCACCTCTTACATGCTTTTTTTCTAAATCCGAACCAACGGAGCATGCCTCTACTTTCAAGCTCTCGCTGCCATAGGTATCCAACTGTCGCTACCAAATGTAAGCGTTGGGATGAGCACAACGTCGTGCTATGATTTCTTCTGGCTTAAGTATTCTGGAAGTTTCAACGCTCCTTCTCAATATTCCCTATAGTGATCTCTCTAAGACAGCAGTGCATTCCATCCATGCTAAAAGCAGATCCAAAATGTACAATTGCACTTGTCCCAACACAACGTCGACAAACATAGTTCTTGCGATTTTCAGGTTACGCATTCGTAAAACTTTAATGTCATTTTTAAATATAATTCAGCTTTTTATAGGTCTGTTGATTTAATCAGGATATAAATACCACTTCTGTCTTCTATTCTAGTCCCTTGTGGGACAGGCAGAGGTAGAGAACCAAGAGGCCAAATGACTCGGTCCTTACACATCTCACTATCTTCTTTAACACTCATATTTTATTACGCACGCTCGCCGGTTTCTAGGGCTCCTGACATCACCATTCACCATGTCCTTTAACTGTAGAATGATGTTTTTGTAAACATTCATCAGTGCATCATTGAGCAGTTGTTTTGTTACAGATTTTACTACGGCGATCGGCATCCCCTCCTTGGTCTTTTACATATGAAGTATGGTAAGATTTTACTTTACAAGATGGAGTTGGAGAAGGCCTTACACCAATTAAAGTGTTCAGAGAAAATTCTAAAGATAACACACGGCGTAAAACATCCTTTATACAGAGAACAACTTTTGCCATTACTTACACAAGCTATGATAGAATCTTCATAGTGATGGGATTCTTGACAAATAAAAAAAGAGTGTGCTTTAGACCACACGACTGAAGTAAAACTTCTTTAACTCCATAGTGTGATACAGACAATAGGCCTGCACTGTGTCTTAGATAAACGAAACTTAACTCGCTATGAGAGAAAGAGAGAAAGAAAATGGGTGCTCGCACCTCTCTCTTGCCCCTACAGTAATATACGAAACGTATCTCTTATTTCTTTCTATCTACTAACTTATATCTGCCTCTCAACTTCCGTTCGCCTCGCCCGATCACACTTTTCGTAACGCTCTCGTCGCGCATTCACCAGCTTACTCCCCAAGTCAAACGTGCGTAAAGAAGTTTTACTTTAAAAATATGGCATGATGAGCCTATAATCGGCATTATTTCTTAATTCGTGCCTGCCGTAACATAGAAACTGTGCCACGGGTCTTAGACAAAGTAATATGGTGACGATATTGTTAACCGCACACACCGCATAACACACAAGGACAACCAATACACAAACACAGGCAGAAAACAATGCGGGTTTAAAAAATGAACAAGCAGGACTAGGTACGCCTTTATAATTGTGAAAATTTGCTCATAGAATTTATTTTAAACTCATATTTCATTGACTATTTCGTGTTTTATTTTCATCATGACCTACTCATATTTATGAACATATACAGTTAATAGCAGACTAGTATTGATACTTGAAGTGCGATTGTAACTGTTATTACGTACGGCATATGATGTCACAAAGGTCAAAGCTTGACATGCGAGCTTGACGTAAAATTCTTTTTTATTATAGAGTGTTGGGAGATTTTGACAACAGCTTGTACAAATCTAGGTAAATAGTCTAATTTCAATAAACTTGTGGCTACAACTCTTACAGAGTACATTAATAATAAACCAACTTGTAAGATATGAACAAGAAAAAGACAAATTCAAAATGAGTGGAGAAAATAAACAGTGCCTGATTCTGCCGATGAGATTTACGCTTAAACTCACATTATTCACAATATTTTGTTTGGCCCACTAATAGCCGTCACTATTATATTCGACGTTGCCAGAATGTTACTTTGTCGTAGACTCTATGTGGTATAGCACGGCCACTAACGTCTGGTAATTTTATCTTTTGTATCATATTCTCGCTCGTACTAATAGGCCTAGGGTAGGTGAAAAGTGACGAGATAAAAACAGTTTTGACCAGACGAGTCTGATAAAACAGTCGTACTGTAATGCATGTGAACAGTATGGTTAAGAGCATTGGGAACGAGACTGAGGCTTTATATTATACACTATTTATAGGCGCTGGGGGGATGCCAGTGTCTTGACACACTCTCTCCTCATCACGCAGGTCTTCACTAAACATGTGATCCAGGAATTTAAACTGCGTTACCCGATTGAACGTGGTACCACTAAGATTAGATTATATCAGTGCGTGGTGGATATTTGCGTGCCGAAATACCAGCACTTCGCTTTTTTCGTGTTGTAAGTAAGTCCAATATTACCTTCTTCGCGTTATCCCGTTTCCTAATCCAAAAGGATTGGCGGGATCTGCTACCGCTTATTAGGTAAGAGCGACTGCCTTCAGACCTCCACAACCTGGAGGAAAAAACCAAATCTTTCTTAGGTTAGCTCACATGTCTTCCGAAATCTATTTTGTTGGACGGGTGGGTTTCCTCACGATGATTTCCTTCACCGCCGAGCAAGTGATAAATATGTACATAGACCCGAAAACACGAATATCAAACCCACTATAAAGTCCAACACCACCGTATTATAAAATAAGACTGGAATCATTAACAATACATAGGCGCACATACGCCAGTTGCCACACTCTCGTTCACTCTGCAAGGATGCAAATGTTGTCCACAAACTTTAATAATTCGGTAATAATGTAAGTAGCCATTAAAAAACAAAGCAATAAATAGTGATTCGACTTATGATGCATTCCTCAATGAATTCTAGAATCAAACTAATTCTAGTTTATACGTGCAATATAAATGTTGTCCATAAATTTTGATCTTAATAAAATTTTAATCTATTTTATATTTGTATCCGTTTTTATAATATTTATGAACACAATAATGTGGTTTGTGGACATTGAATACTTTGTGAACACCTAGAAGATGGGACTCGCCTTGTTTTCCCTATATTTTTATTGCGAGTCAAGCTCGTACGCGAAGGTTTTTATGGTATTTTTATTATTTGTTGTAATAAGCGCCCATAATAACTTTCATGGTGTCTATCGATTACGGCTCAAAAGATAGTTCTGTTTCAAACGCAATGACAGCGAAGCCTTGGTAATAGGGTTCCGTTAAAAGAAAGAACCCTAAAAAATTTATGCACCTATTTGGAGTACCCGTTGTACAGCTAAATGCACCTCAAGCTTTACATTTTGACGTTTGTGCCGTTCTTATTACGTATGTAATAAGAGCTATAATGTCACTTCGAGTCTCAAGCGTGATCTGCTCTTAGCTGTACAATAACGAGTATTCGAATTTTCTGTTCTGTGCCTTTTCTCAAACTATTGTCAACACGTAACCTAGCTCTAGGCCGAAGGTGATGCTTTTTTTTATACAACGTAAGGAGGCATACGTCCCACCTGATGTAAAGCGCTTACCGTAGCCTATAAACGCTTGCAATACATTAAGTGTCACTCATGCCAACTCTGCTGCTAACACAGCGACTCCTTAGGACCTTATTGGTGACCTCATTCACACGCAGGAACACAAAAACCCTTTAGGGAGCTGTTATTTGACTGCGGCTTTCTGTGAGGCGGAGGTATTACTCCAGACGAGCTGCTTTAATGCGCCCTACCTCTCTTAAAATCACCAAGACAAATAGACATGCTCATTTACACAAATGTTTGTCCTATGTGGGAATCGAACTCATGAGCGTTGATGTCAAAGAAATGTAACAGCGCGTTTCACCACTGCGCCACCGAAATCATCAGTTACTGCTGTGATTAGGTACGTTTTACCATCTAGAGAATACATGAACGTAAATATTTTTGTGGTCGTCTCTGTCTCAGGTATACGTGTCAGAGACTTTTTATTTAATCATTACATCATTCTTTGGCCAGAGGTCAATAACAGTTTGCTGTTTTGTTACTTTCATAACTCCATTAAATACATTATCCATAGTACAGACGAAATTGCCCAAAGAATTACTGACAAATAAAACATTGATTAGGGTCCTATCTCGTTGGCACTGAACTCCGTACGTTTTAATACCTTTGCATTACATAAAGTTTAATAATAAAAAAAAAACAAAGCGAGTTTCCTTTTGGCGTTCAAATATGCTAGTGTTGATTCATAACATTGTCAATTATTTTTATTCATAAGAGAAAAGGCTGTGTGTGCAATAAAATTGGTTTAAGTTAGTCCTTGTTGTTTTATTTATCTTCAGGAGCAGTGTCTTTTTATTCCACTAAGGTGGCAAACAAGCATACGGTCTGCCTGATGGTAAACAGTCACCGTAGCCTACGGATATTTTGCAACATCAGAGGTGGTGACACTAGTGCGTTGCCGAGCCTCTAAAATCTTCTTTCGCATTTCTTGAAGAACCCGCATGTATCATTCCACAACTTGAGAGCTCTCGGAAGAAAACTTCTCTGGAACCGCACAGCACGCGACCATTGCTGTTCGAGCGTGTGAACTCCCCGCCGTCAGCGAGCGGTGCGGTTATAAAAAGTAGCTGTCGGCATCATATCGAAGAATTCTTCAGAACACAACCCGTTGTACAATCGGTGGAAAACACAAAGGGAGGCAAAATCTCTCCTTAAACATAAGGATACCGAGTAAGATGTGTAATCTTAAGATCGTCGACAATAGTGTAATAGTTTAAATACCCTTGAAAAGGATCAGGATATATTCAGGTGCAGTAGAACTTTGGATTGCGGGCCGATCAGTAGCGTAACGTACGTAACTACGTAATATAACTATATTAAAAAATATGCGCCGTTGGTTGTATATAGGTAGGGGAGATTTGTCCAAAACCGGGTATGGGGGTAAAACCGGTACATAGCACTTTGGCTCTTTAATGCATTGCAAATATTCGCTTGTTTCGTTCACTGCACTCGGCCATCTTGAATAGTTTGTCAACAAAAGTTAGATAACGAGCTTGGTGGCTTAGTCGTGAATGACGATACTTTGTCACCAACACTCGTGGGTTCGATTCCCACACAAGGCAAACATTTGTGTGCATGAACATGTCTGTTTGTCTTGGTCTGGATGTTTTAAGAAGTAGGGCGCATCAAAGCAGCCCGTCTGGAGAAGCACCTCCACCTCACAAGACCGCAGCCAAATGCAAAAATCGCATGCGTTAATAGGCTACGGTACCCGCTTTACATCAGGTGGGCCAAAAAAGATGACGTACATGCGCGCTTGTAGAAAATACTCGTATATAGGAAAAAAGTTTTTAAGGTTTTATGTCATTTTCGTGTGTCAGGGTTTTTTGGGTTAAATTAAATAAATATTGTCGGACAAATTACACAGCGCCACCTAGTCCCAAAGTAAGCGCAGCTTGTGTTATGGGTACTAGACTACTGATAAACATACGTAAATACATTTTTTTTTTTGTAAATACATACTTATTATACATAGAAAATACCCAGACCAATACAAACAGACATGTTCATGCACACAAATGTTTGTACTGTGTGAGAATCGAACCCACGAGCGTTGGTGTCAAAGTAGCGTAACAGCGCGTTTCACCACTGCGCCACCGAGCTCGTCAATTGTCCGGTTATTTGATTACTTAGTGTCTTTGGTGCGCTTGGGGTAAAACCGTACGGGGTAATACCCTATGAATAAATAATAATACCTCAGGTCATCCATTATTTTTTAAATTATACCTAATCTTGCCATAAATACTGAAACAAAGAAAAAAAATTCTATTGCAAATAACATTTATTACTTTTACAGTGTGTTAGTTTAATACATAAATATAAAACAATTTAATATATAAAAAGCTTACTCGAAGTGGACTCCATCGGCTGCCATACAGTCCTTATCGATAGAAGCGCGCACTCTTTCCATGGGAAAATTCTTCTCGTACTTCGTACGGATTGTTTTAGGGACTCCAAATTATCATGGCGTTTAGAGCAAGCCGTACTCTCTAAAACTGACCATAAATCATAATCCAGCGGATTAAGATCGGGACTAGAAGGCGCCAAAATGAGAAATTCAATGAACAATCATATAAAAATGACAGATTCTAAATTCAAATGTAATATTTTGTTTATTTTTAATTGTAACAGTATTTATGGCCAGACTAAGTATTTTGTATGATAAATTGTTACAGTTTACAACAAAATGCCACGAAATTATAAAAGAATGACGAACCGACAATTGCAGACTGAAGAATGTATGAAAAATGCCATTTTAGAAGTGATAAACGGAAAAAGTGGATATCGTCTCGCTTCCCGAAAATTCTCGGTACCATAATCTGCCTTGGAAGATGCGTAAAAAGTCCTGAAGAAGTAACAATGTCAAATAAAGGCCTAGGACATTCTAAGACTGTTTATACAGCTGAGCAAGAAAATTTAATGTGCCAGCACATCTTGAAGCTCAATTATTCAGATTAACGTACAAGGATATTCTTGCTTTTCAAAAGGCAGAAATATATGCTAGTGATCACAATTTGTACAAAGACATTGACACACTCAGTCTTCCTGCGACCACGGACGCTGCAAAGCGTTCGAAACGTCATGTTCAAACAAAATAAATAAAATACGTGATATTTCCGTTAAAAATTGTTTAATTCAAAGACACTGAATTATGGAATTGGCGAAATGAATTGGCTTTACTCTCCTCTACTCCGTTGCACGTGCAATTGGATTCGACACGGTATTTAAATGTCTCAAAATTTTTCTCCCTTTTTTTAGGGTTCCGTACCCAAAGGGTAAAACGGAACCCTATTACTGAGGCTCCGCTGTCCGTCCGTCCGTCTGTCACCAGGCTGTATCTCATGAACGGTGATAGTTAGATAGTTGAAATTTTCACAGATGATGTATTTCTGTTGCCGCTATAACAACAAATACTAAAAAAATAGAATAAAATAAATATTTAAGGGGGCTCCCATACAACAAACGTGTTTCTTTTTTTGCCGTTTTTATAGATAATGGTACGGAACCCTTCGTGCGCGAGTCCGACTCGCACTTAACCGATTTTTTAATAATGTTGGTCGAAATAAACAGATTATTATTATAATAATATAAGTTCAGCATAGTGGCTCCACTTTACCTGATGGTAAGTGAAAGAGGAGCCCAAATCGCAACTGTAACTGACAAAAGACTACACAGTGTCCTGTCAGTTGACGCTGCCATGCACCCGCAAGATACTTCTTCACGCTTCGTAGGATCCCATATTGTAGGAAGGAACACGTGTGCAGGCAAGGCTTTTCACTTTTTAATGGTACGACAAAGATAGGAGTTGCCGAACTTTTTGGTACGCGAAGAAATGTTCTCAACAGTGGAACAATGACATCGCAAGCCTGCACGTGTGGTTCTATGACGGAAGGGAGAGAGTGGGATAAGGGAAAACAGTTCTTCACTCGCCATGAAGAAGATACTGTGCGGAGCCGTCCTAGAGATGCGACCACGCAGGCCCGAACTTGAGCCTTATAAAGTAGACAAAGCTGGCGCAGTGTACATATGCTGTACACGCACTGGCGCCAGCAATAGGGTATCGGGTAATATTTCAAAAAGAGATTCAATTTAATAATATTGTACTGATCGTCATAAAAATATAATTTTAATAAATAATCTTTAGACATGTCTAAAAGATTATTTATAAAAAAATGCTGAGTAAAAATACGTGACGGCTTTTGTATGAAATCAAACTATAAACAAGCTGAGAGAAATTAAAGAGAGGTAGGACCCAGCAAGGGGTCGTACTGTGCTTCGTCCAGTCAGACATTCTGAAGCGGCGGGGCATGGCAAAACCTCTTGGTCTAAGTATCCGTCTGTGGAAGCACCTCCACCTTACAGAAGACTGCAGCTAAATGACAACTCCGGGAGGATTGTTGTGTTCCTCTGTGTGATTAAGGTAGCCAGTTAATTGAGAAGTCGTTGTGCGGGCAACGGGAGGACCAGCGGATATCAAACAGGCACTGGCGGTATGGGCGCTGAAGGCTGGCGCGGTGGTCAGGGAGACCAGGTGAAATGGCTGACCGAAGGAGAGATTTCGCCTCCCTTTGCGTGTTCTACCGATTGTACAAGGGTTGTTCTGAGGAGTTGTTCGATATGATGCCAACAGCCTCGTTTTACAATTGCACAGCTCGCCGACGGCTGGGAGTTTATCCTCATACACTGGAACCGCAATGGTCGCGTACTGTGCGGTTCCTGAGAAGTTTTCTACCAAGAACTATTAAGTTGTGGAATGAGCTCCCTGCCGAGGTTTTCCCAAGGGGCTACAGTATGGGGTTCTTCAAGAAAGGCGTGAAGAACGCGTTGTTATGATGTACGATATGATGCCGACAGCTTCTTTTTACAACCGCACTGCTCGCCAACGACGGGGAGTTCATTCTCACACACTGGACCCGCAATGGTTACGTACTATGATATTCCAGAGAAGTTTTCTTCCGAGAAATCTCAAGTTGGTGAATGAATTCCCACCCGAGGTTTTCCCACGGGACTACAGCATAGGGTTCTTCAAGAAAGGCGTGAAGAGGTTTTTAGAGGGTCGGCAACTCATTAATGACACTTCTGGTGTTGCAAATGTCCATAGGCTACGGTAACTTTGACGAGCTCGGTGGCGTCAGTCGTGAATGACGCGACTTTGACACCTACGCTCGGGGGTTCGATTCCCACACAAGGCAAACATTTGTATGCATGAACATGTCTGTTTGTTTTGGTCTGGATGTTTTAAGCGAGGTAGGGCGCATCAAAGTAGCCCGTCTGGGGAAGTACCTCCATCTCACAGAAAACCGCAGCCAAATAACAACTCCTAAGTCCTATGAACCGGCTAACATGCATAAAAAGAACTATGAAAGGTGAAAGAAGCGAATAAGGCGTGTAAGGGCCGAATCGCATTGCGCTCGGTATTCTCTGCCTCTTCCCCAATAGAGTTACTCTAGCTGCACTGATGCACGAGGCAGCATTTAGTTTGCAATTCAAATCGGAGACATTAGGACCCCCATTGCAGCTTGCTCGAGATTAGTTTCTCGATATACGAACGCATTATTTTTTGCATGGCTTGTAGTGAAATCTTTCTAATCCATTAAAGACCACTTTCAATTATAAATTGTATATAATTTAATGTCATTTTGTATAATATGTTAAATTATACAAAATGTCAGAAGCCTTAGAAAGCGAGCGTGCATGAGAAGAGCAATGAATGTTAAAGAAGCGAGTGAGATGTGTAAGGATCGAGTCATGTAGCCAGAGGGAGACTTTGTACAAAAGACGTCTGCATGGGTACTACCTATGTCTCACCTATTTCTACCGCCAAGCTGCTATATTTTTAAAGCTGTGTTCCGGTTTGAAAGGTTAGATATGGCACAGAAATTACTGGGTACTGTGACGAAACATCCTTAGGTCACAAAATTAGCAGCGCACGAGTAGCATCCCCGTGGTGTTGCGAGCGTTAATAGGCTGCGGTGACCGCTTACCATCTGATGCGAGCCGCATACTTGTTTGCCAATCTAGTTGAATAAAAAAAAAATTGCGCTCGGCTCTCTCTAACTATCCCACAAGGGATTTGGCGTAAAGTTATAGATTATCAAATTTTGTAATGGTTATCTATGACTGACTAAAATTGCATGAATAAATTCTGTAGATTGTTTTAAATGCAAGGCTCACAATATAATCTTAGTTCATTCAATGAGAAATAAATCCTTTTCTATTCGACAGCGCCGATTGTCCACTGTCGTATTTACGCTCTCGGAACATCCACTAAGCTATTAAGAATTCCATGCTTCCCACAAATGGAGCCATTGTGTGAAGCATGGAATTCTATATTGTGGTTGCATAGGAGTCAATAACCTATGATTTAATACATCCACATGTACGATCGATCCCATCAATGACATCGCGACATCATCCGTAAGACAGAGGCGAGTTGCGCCTGATGTACTTTTGTCGGTACAAAAGAGCGGTCCGATGAGCCAAGCGCATTTACTGAGATATTATATTCATCCAGTATAGTCAGCAAAAGATTCAGCAGAGATTTTCTATATCTGGTATTTTCATAGGAACCAGCTGAGAGAAACCGTATATCACAGCAAATTTACGAGCAAACCTCCTCGCTCACCGCGTAGACGAGAGCCAAGCCACTTGGCACGATGTGCGTTAGTCTCCCAAAATCACTAACGAAGTAACTTTTTGTATATCGGTAGGTAATGTCCGGCCTGACCTTCGGCTTCGGCCATAAATTAGCCGAAAATTTGGCCGAAGCCGACGTTTTGTATCAGTCGCGGAAAACGGACGAATTTGTACGACCGCGCGTGAGTCGCTTGCCGATGGTGTGATCTTATTTCATTTAGGCGGTATTATAAAATTTCTTCAGCGAGTGAGATAATGTAAGGATCGAGTCACGTGGCGCTCGGTTCTCTCTGCCTACCCCGCAAGAGATTTGGCGTGAAGTTAGATATAAAATTTCTTACTAAAGTTAAACCTTCGGCTTCGATGGTTACGTCTAGGGCTGAACAATCGACTTCGGCTGCGGCCAAAATCTGGCCTTCGGTCAGACACTACCGAAAGGAGGTCATACTAACATATGCCTTATGGCGCCACCTGATGTACTGTAGCCTATGAAGGCTTGCAATATTATGAATGTCGCTTATACATTGTTAGCCTGCTACTAACGCAGCAATGAGCTCGGTGGCACAGTGGCGAAACGCGCTGTTACGTTACTTTGACAACAACGCTCGCGGGTTCGATTCTCACACGGGACAAACATGTGTGTGCATGAACATTTTCTTGTCTTGGTCTGGGTATTTTTAAGACATGTAGGGCGCATCAAAACAGCCCGTCTGGGGACGTACATTCACCTCACGGAAAACCGTAACCAATTAACAACTCCCTAGAAGGTTGTTGTGTTCCTGCGCGTGAGTGAGGTCACCAGTAAGCTCTTATGCAGTTGCTGCGTTAGCACCAGAGGTGGCATCAGGCGAGTGATACTTAATGTATTACAAGCGTTTAGAGGCTACGGTAAGCCCTTTACATCAGGTGGGCCGTGCTTGTATGCCTCGCGACGTTGTATAAAAAAAACACCTCCTTCAGTAAGACTGGTAACCTCATTCCCTCGTAGGAACACAATGACACTCCAGAGTAGTTATTTGGCTATGTACGCGAGACCTGGGTGCGGTTGCCAAGATCCTCGCGTACCCACAAAACAAATGAAAGAACTCTCATACCCCGTCAACACTACAAAGTTCTCAAGTTTATACCTAGGACATTTCAGAGAAGTCGACCACGGAAGTTTACTTGTATATTCGTAAAAAGAAGAATAGTCATCTGATCGACTCGAGGTGTTGATGGACCGCGTTATGTTTGAGACGTCTCCTGATGTTACCAAAAACCACATTTATAGTGAAGGAGTTACTTGTGTAATATATTTCTTTTGTATTTTTATAAAACGTTGGGACGCATACAAGCCCACCTGATGTAAAGTGGTTACCTATAAACGCTAGCAATACATTAAGTATCACTTGCGCGATGCCACTGCCACTTGTACTTCTAACACAGCAATTCCTTAGGAGTTTACTGGTGCCCTGACTCGCATGCAAGAACAACAACTCTCCATTGAGAGGTTTCGATGCGTCCTCACTCTCTCAAAAACACCCAAACCATGACAAACAGACATGTTCATGCACACAACTGTTTATCGTAACAGAAAGTAGCAGACAAATAACACATTCCTTGAGGGTTATTTCCTTCTCTTACCTGGAGCGTTCTCCGCAACGATACTTTCTGTATGGCATATGTACATAGGCTACGATAACCACAACCAGTCAGAACCCGTTATATACGTTTTCCCATACATTTCGCGGTCATATATGACCACCCGGGTTTCGAAGGGTTAATTTATCCAAAGCTATAAATTGATATTGTCTTGTCAGAATAGTTGTTGTCTTGTCAACAAGATATTTATTCATAATCGCTTCTTCTACCCTCTATACAATATCATAATAGTAATATATCAGGCAAAAATAAGACCATCTGATTGCTACTATGTCCAACCAACGCAATGGAGCAACAACATATTATTTCCATATTCAACTCAATATAACCACACCATGACTATTTGGCAACCAACCTCTCGGTTGGAGATCACATACATTTTCTTAATAATTTTATAGCCACAGTGTAACGGCTTTTTGTTTTCTTAAAGGACATAGTATGGCTGATGCTCAGCTGACCGTTGGCCACTGAACATTGAACTTTCATATTCATACTAACGGTATGGTTAGTCATGGTATGCTTAAATAAATAATTAATTTTAAGAGAGGTAGGGCGCATCAAAGCAGCCCGTGTGGGGAAGTACCTCCACCTCACAGAAAACCGTAGCCAAATAGCTCCCTAAAGCGTTGTTGTGTTCCTGCGTGTGAGTTAGGCCACCAGTAAGCTTCCAAGGCTCACACAAGTGATACTTAATATATCGTAAGCATTAATAGGCTACGGTACCCGCTTTACATCAGATGGGCCGTATGCTTGAATGCCTCCCGACGTATTATAAAAACAAAATACTTATTTCTAGACAAGCTCTATCTAGTTCCAAAGTAAGCAATGCTTGTTTTATAGATGTTACACAACTGAAAAATATATCTAAATACCTTTTGTAATGTTATTATAGACACTGAAAGCATCAGTACGCAAAACAAACATGCATGTTCATGCACACAGGTGTTTTTGAATCCACACTAGCATATGATATGGTATAGTGGGCAGACTCCGTTAATATTAGGGACCTACTTATGGGATAAAATGGAATTCTAAGGAAGATAAAGGGTCACATTGAGCTGGTTACAACTAAGAACAAAGTCAACTTTGTAAGTTTACAATGTCAGTCTGTATAATTTACACATGTGTAATCAAGTAGAGGTGAAGTGGACTTTGAACTTCAGTCATTTTTGGCTAAGAATAATGTCATTGTTGTGGCTAAACGCTTTATTTCAGGGATTACAAAGTCAATACAATCAGTTGTCTGTAGACGTCCTTCTGTTCTATGTCCTCGTCCTGTCTGTCGATCTCATTCATATCGAGCCCTTTTCGGAGGTGCTTCCTCCTCTGCCTCCAACACTTTCATACGAACTCCACAAATTTCAGCCCCATGCAAACATTTCATAGCTTCTTCTGCCGCCTCATTAGATGCGTAACGAGCGTAACCTACAGTCTTATTAGGCAGTGTATAGACATTTATCAGATCTCCAAACCGACAAAATATGTCACGCAGAACTGTAAGTGGTGGAGGCTTAGGCTTGCATACCAAGAAACATCGCTTGGCGAGTGGACTGTCAATATCGGCCAATGGTTGTGGAGGAGGAAGTTTGACGCTACAATAGTTCAAGTCATTGCTGTCAGGGATGTTTTCATCAGACACGTTAGAAGTTGCCATTTTGATCAACTTTGATGCCTCAGCAATGGCTTCAGCAAGCTGTGCCAAGTCAGGAGCAGACGAATTGGCAGTGGACGTAATAGCTCTTTTCAAGTTATTCACTACATTAGGAATGTTACTGTAGTTCTCTTCGTAATCATCAAACCTTGAGTTATCGGGTCTGACAAAAATTTTCACACCCGGTGGATATTCAAATTTATTTAATTTCTGTACTGCATACGTAGCAGACATAGGATTTGAGTACGTAATAGTGCCTCTGCCAAAATTACGCACCAAATCAACAACATATTCACACCTTACCATGCCAGGCACTATATCAAATAGGCGTTCGACATGTGGTTGGGTCAAAAATGAAGGACACATAAACATGACACGAGTATAATGTTCAGGGCGAACATTCATGTAAGACATGAGCGATGTTCGCATATTTGCTGAAGATGTAGCTAACGTATTGATGTTAGACTCAAATGTGGTTTCAAGACGCTTATTGGTTTTGTTGTTTGCTTTAGGCATTGCAAATATGGCTCTGTATTTATGATCACTCTCTTCAAAGGCCCTGGCCGCTTCTGAGAATTTGGTGTATTTTACATAAGCAAAGCCCCTGGATTGTCCGCTGTCTCTATCTCTCTGAATGCGTATGGATTCTACATGACCAAATTCAGAGAACACTTCATTAATCGCCTTTTCTGACATTTCCTTTGGGATAGATATGAACAACCTTTTGTACTTTTCATCATAATCGTCAGTTTGTATGTCCGAGCGGCTTACTGCTACCATAACTTTCAAGGGTCGGCTGGCAGGCGGCATGACCGTCAAGTTCATCGCCTCTAAGGCGTGAGCCGCCTCAGACGTTTTGGAAAACTTTATATAAGCAATCCCTTTACATTCTCCCGTATTACGATCACGCGGAATGCGTATATTCTCAATATTGCCGAATTTACAGAAAGCATCACTAAACTGCTCTTCGGTGATTCCTCTTTCGCTGACAACAAACAATCTTGAATATGTTGGGTAGTCGTGCGAAATCTCATCATCGTTTCTACCCTGCTTTTGTCGATAATCCATGCTAGTATAGCCAGGAATCAATATTTGCTTCAAATGCTTTAAAATGTACTTCAAAGAATAGCTAACCAAAATAGATCAGGTTTTATCTAAACTGACTGACTGTTGGAGAAAGGTAACTACTGTAACAATACTGTCTATTTTAGCCAAATATGTTTTTTACATACTAGTCATTAATTGAAAGATAACATATGATGATATCACATATCACATAAATTTCACTAAAAGACTTTTCACTCATAAATACAATATAATGCTCATGCAATACAAAGACAACGTACATAGAGTAGTTTTTTTTTCCCCCCGAAGGGTAAGGCAAAGGGATCTAGCCCCATACAGCCAAGTCTTCAGTTCAGAACCATTTCTAAAGCTAAATTCTAGATGGTCCAGCTTCAGAAACCGTCCTAAAAATTTACCTAGAAAGTGCACCCACACCCAATCCAGATTAAATTTCATCCGTGAATAGAATTTTACAAGGTTTTCATGAACTTAGTGACGTCTTCTAAAAAGTGCATAAACGGGTTCTATAACAATTGTTATTCCTGTATAATTTCACTAGCACTCTTGTTACAAAATACTATCAAAATTGTTATATAAAACTAATTTTATACTGAATTGTAAAAAATTCAAGTATAACAACAATGTCACTCGTCAAAAGCGCGGGAAGAAGTCCCCACATAGAGTACAAAAAGGTTGGTGGAATAAGTAAGTCATTATATTTTCTTTTTATCCCCTAATGTGCAGTGCAGTGCGACGTGCGAACGAATACGGTTGCTTCCCGCCACACGTCACAGTCACGGATATTAATTCGCGAGTTGAGCGGCCGCGGCCTAGCCGCCGTACGCTACTGTCGCTATGGGTTCCGAACAATTCATACATAGCCAACGAGTTCTTGGCGTTCATACAACACGCCATCGACACTTTGGACGAAGTCAGCATCATGCGCATCTGTAAGTCTACCTTCAGTGAAAATGAGATTTGCAGTGGCAAAATGCTACTGTTCAAGACGCTGGACAAGACCACGGAGATACCGTCACGCATGAGGGATGGAGGTGACGAAAGTATTCAAGACGTCATCAGTCTTTTGAAGGTGACCGATCCAGACGACGTGCCGTCATTCGTAGCGAAAGACATAAGTTACCATCTGTGACCCTGGAACATGTCGATGTTAGTACGCTGCTGAAGGACATCAGAAGCCTAAAAGCCAATGATGTTCAGTTACGATTAGTGACATCGGAAATAACAATTACTATGCTACGTACGGAAATATTATCACTAAAATGTAATGTTTCCGTAAGTAGGTCACCCGAGGTCGGCAAAATTCCACGCGTCGTGGTGCACAGAATGCATCCGTTCCGTATGCAGTTAATTGGTGTCACCGACTAATGTCTATGAGCAACGTACCGTGCCATGCCATCCGCTCACCCGCGGAGCCGACTAAAAATGTAATAATGTCAACCCCGGGACCTAACCCTTCAGAAATAATACTGAAATTTAAAAACCAATGTTACTATGTGTGAAAATTTTGATATTAAATCTGAGGACATAGGTATTTGGTACACGATAATACAAAGTCATCGTCATCCTCCTCATAAACCATACATGGTCAGATAACATAAGACTAAACAGGTTAGAGTTAGTAACTGCACACAGACTACATTCCGGCCACATGCCATTAAACAGATTTGCATATTTAATGGGTAAGAATAGCTCGCCAAACTGTGCATTGTGCAACAAGGTAGAAGACACTTATTATCTCTTAAATGGAGTATGAACGGAACAATCAGCCGAGAGTAAATTTGTTTTCTTTTTTGAAGCATAGGACTAGGACTGAAAATATTGACATTGGTTGGATTTTCGGTCTCCTTGCTGAGCCGGCAGGACTTGAAAGGAAAATGCTGTTCCGGTTTGTCATTGACAGCATAAAGGACAGACATTAAAAAGTGTTTTTAGTCTGCTAATGAATTTCTTTCCTTACATGTATATTATGATTGATAATGGAATTTATTTTGTATATTATGATTATGTAATAGTATGTAAGGTATAATGGGAATGATATGCCCAAATTAGGTCCAATTTCCTATCTTAACTAAAAGGATTAATAAAAAAGGATAATAAAAAAATGGGTGCGTGTACTTATGTACGCGCGTGAGAAGTCATACTTCTTTGGCATCATTAAATAAATATTTAACTTTAATAATATTTAGTATTAATTATATTAAATAATAATATTTTAATTTATAAGAAGGGTTATTGCAGTAAAATTAAAAAACGTCTTTCAAGTAGTAGCGGCGATGTTTATGAAATGTATTACATACAAGTCAAATGTCAAGTACAAATGTTATACATTTTTAACTAAAGCGCCATCTAGCGGTAATACCGTGAATTACATTACCGTGAAGTACATTTAGCAGCGTTACTTTTGTGTTACAGTGATGCGCACGCATCTTAAACTTTCACTCTCATCATTTTTTTATAACGCGTGTAAAGAAGTATAACTTCAAAAAAAAAGCCCGGACGTGATTAAGCAAAAGTTATTGCATTACCACCGTCTCACCTACCATCTCACCGGGAGAAGTCAAGTCGTTGCGAGCCCGCTCGCAAGGCTTTGCAACCGGGTTCTCGCAAGGACCAGTGCGATGAGCAGGGCTTCATACAAGTCGACAGGAAGAAGAAGAAGAAGCCCTCTAACCGCAACTAATGCGGCACCGCATAGACCGGATCGTCACAACTACGCGTGGAAATACCAGCGGCGCCGTTGTACGTTTCTAGACTAAACTGGTATATAAAGGTCGAGGAGGTTGTAGACTATCTGAAGAAGATGCAACTTCACCATGAGAGTCTAGCAAATGGAATCTCGCCATAAAGTAAATTTTAGTTCCTTTGTTGTGAGGGTTCCGAGTTCCAACTCATTCGATTGAAATACCTACCGTACATTATTTTTTTGGCTCGACGTGTCGCGGCAGTACTCAGTATTTCGACCTCTGAAGAAATTACCGCACCTCAGGATATTTATGAAGAACTGGCATAATTATGTTACTTTCTCTTGTCATATGTCTGTCACATAAATCGAAAGAGATAAACGTCATTATATGCTTTCTACTGGTGTTGTGTAATTGTCAGTGTAAAACCTAGATCGTTATCATAGACGTAATAAAAAATACAGACGGTTCTCGCTGAGAAACAACTGAAGCACCACAATGGCGGCATTATAACTATGTGTGAGTGTCAAGTGGGTTGCTAGATGGAAGAAAATTTCCCATTTCATTAACTAAAAAGAAATAAAAAAATATATGATTCGTTACTGTCTTTGAAATTTGAATTTTATGGACCGTTGATTTGTAACTTGTGTTGTTTAAAATAAGTATTGATGAAAATAAATTAAACAAATGAAATATAACATTACATATTCCTTTTATTATGTAGGACAAACAGATGCATACTTGTTTGAAATAAAAAATGCCCAAACAAATACACCAACTTTAATGACCAGACGAGGCTCTGGCGAAAGAGGTAGGGCACGTTAGCCTGACTGGGGAAGTACCTCAACCTCACAGAAGACGGCAGCCACTCCTCACACTCCTCAAAATGTATACTACATATTACTCTGGATCTAGAAGGAATCAAGCCGCTTTCT
Source organism: Pyralis farinalis (assembly GCA_947507595.1). Lineage (NCBI taxonomy): Eukaryota > Metazoa > Arthropoda > Insecta > Lepidoptera > Pyralidae > Pyralis > Pyralis farinalis. The sequence goes on along the minus strand of OX382261.1, from coordinate 5,797,754 downwards.
TTTCTGGACTCTCTTATGGTTTGTACCCAATCATTCTTCCATGCATCGTTTGACGATGGAAATCTAAAAAATATTAAAGGTATGAATAATAGTTGTTCAGTAAAAGAATCATAGGATGTAAGTTTATATGTCTATCTAAAATTAGGTATCTGAATTAAGTAAGAATTACAAGAGAACAAAAGAAAAATGATCTACCACACATTTACGCTAATTTGGAAATGTGAGTTATGGCAACACCGGTCGATTTATTGTTTTGAAAAATTAATTTAAGTGAAAACGATTAGTTATTCAGAAAAATTATTTGCTTACCTATGAAAAGTAATCCCTTGGCATTTTTTCAAAGTCAAAATCTTTTTATTCCGTAAAAATGGCTACATTTGTCTGGAATCGTCACAATTTTTTTCCCTACCGTGCAGTTCATGACTAGGTGAGCACTGATAAAAATACTGCCAAAAAACTCAGGCATCCCTCTTTTGGTATCCAAATAAATTTACATAATTTATTAATTACATTATAATTGGATCGACTCAATCCCAGGCATTTTTATCATTAATATAGTCAGATACTTTATAACATGCCCTGCTACACAATTTGGCTTTAATAGTAGTTTTAAATTTGTTTATTGACAATTCTCTTATATTGCTGGGAGGTTTGATATAGAACCGTATACATTGCCCCATAAAAGAATTACTTATTTTGTGGAGACGGCTTGGATGTAACACAAGATTATGCTTATAGCTAGTATTTATGTTATGAGTATCACTCTTTTTACAAAATGAGTCTATGTTTTTATGGACATACAAAAGATTTTCATAGATATATTGCGATGCGACTGTTAGAATATTTATTTCTTTGAATTTTTCTCTAAGGCGCTCCCGGGGACCAAGTTTGTACTCTTATGGCTCTCTTTTGCAATAAAAAGATGGTGTTAATGTCCGCGGAGTTACCCCTAAGAAGAATTCCGTATGACATAATACTGTGAAAGTAGCTGAAATAAACTATTCTAACCGTATCAAAATCAGTGAGCCGTCTAATAGTTTTCACTGCATAGGCTGCAGAACTTAGTTTTCCTGATAATTTTTCAATTTGTGTTCCCCATTATAGTTTGGAGTCGATTGTTATACCCAAGAACACAGTTGTCCCCACAGGGGCTAAATTAGTTCCATTAACATGTACATTGGTAATCACCTGTCTTACATTAGGTGTTGAGAACTTAATTACTTTAGTCTTTTTATCATTTAAAAGCAGATTATTAACATTAAACCAATGCATAACTTTAGAGAGAACATCGTTAACTTCGTCATAATTACCTAACTGTCTATTAATTTTGAATGTCAAAGAGGTATCATCTGCAAACAATACAATCTCATGTTTATCCTTTACATAATAAGGTAAGTCATTTATATATACTAAAAATAAGAATGGACCTAGAATTGACCCCTGTGGGACTCCCATAACTACAGGGGACCCCGAAGATCTTTTACTATTAATATCGACCTTCTGTATCCTATTGCCCAGATAAGAAGACAGAAGTTCGAGAGCCTTGTTCCTGATACCGTAGTGGTGTAATTTTCTGACAAGAGTGTCATGGTGCACACAGTCAAACGCTTTAGACAGATCACAGAAAATTCCCAAGGCATCTTGCGAACCTTCCCATGCCGCGAATATACTTTTAAGCAAATGAATCCCTGCGTCTATAGTTGAACAACCTCTCGTAAATCCGAACTGTCTCCTATGAAGCAAATTATGTGGATTGAAATGTCTGAGCAACTGGCTAAGCATTAGTTTTTCAAAAATTTTACTAAGAATGGGCAATATGGAAACAGGTAGAAAATTCGAAGGGTCGGAACTATCACCAGATTTAAATAATGGAATATTTTACTATGTTTCATCAAGTCAGGAAATACACCAGATGCCACACAACAATTGAAAATTGTAGCTAAATGTGGAGCGATTGAAATAATAATAGAAGATATGGTTTTGACAGATAGACCCCACAGATCTTTAGTGTTTTTCATATTTATTGATTTAAAATCGTTCAAAACATCTTTTGGGCTTACAGCTGAAAATTCAAATATTGTGTCGCATTCTACCACGCTCTGTTTAAGAACCAGTTCAGCAGCTATAGAAGAAGACCTAGGATTTCTCGTAGTAATAGTAATAAGAGGAATGTTAGAAAAATATTTTTCAAACTCAGTCGCAATTTCTATATCATTTTTGATATCTATATCATTTATCTTTAACTGAAAGTCTCGACTATGTACTTTCGCTCTACCCCGTCTCATTATTTATCATATTCCAAACAGATTTAATAATATTTGTTGAACCATTAATTTTATTTCTTAAATATATAGACTTAGCATTGGAACAGGCTCGTTTAAATATTTTAGCATAATTTTTTACAAGTTCTTGAAAAGTCGGATTGTTCTTTCTTCATAAAGTTCATACAAATTTATTCCGACTTTTGTAAATACCAGGAGTTGCCCAATCACTGAATGTCATACTGTCACTTACAGACAGTTGTTTTGGAGTAAAGATTGCATAAAATTCAGTAGTGATTTAATTGTACGACTATGGTTCCGACTGCTCTTCACTACGCACGACGTCATTATTATTATTTTTCGATGAGGTTATCACGCGGCACGGTGACGGTGCGTAATGGCGGGCGGTAGACTTACTATGGTGTTAATGTGTGCGTGTTGGCTCGTACGTATAGCGACTGACTTACTATGGCGGTGCTTTAGTGTTTAGTTCGGGAGGCGGTGTCTGCTTTTTTTTTTTTTTTTTTTTTTTTTTTTTTTTTTTTTTTTTTTTTTTATTTATTCACATCATATTAGCATACACATTACATATATTGCCTTGTCACGAAAGCCCGCAGGGTTTATCTGTGACACGGCGAGTCGCAGTTACATGAAATGAAAAAATCTATAAACTAACCATATCACCTAGCAGTAACATTGTGTGTTTGTTGGGAAATATAATGTTTTTTTAACTTAACTACATACCTTCCGTTTTTAATGTACGTATTATGTAGTTCGTCTGGTAGTTCGTTTAGGTATGTAGGAATTAAGTTGTTACAGAGTCTATATCCATATAAATTATTTGTTTTTGGAAGAACATATCTATTGGAGTGTATGTTTTGCCTTAAGTTACCTGGGCGTATTTTAGTTACCAAGGTTTCATACATATTAGGTACTTCTGTTAATATTGAAAATTTAATTTTGTCATGAACGTTCATTACATTACAATATCTGAACATTTGATCTGAAATTTATTACGTTTATGATCGTAATGATCTAAGGTGCTGTGTCATAGATATAGGTAATATTTTTTTTCATTCCTACGTAATAGAAAATTGATTAACGGTTTCGAAAATTCAAACAGAATGTTTTCTTTATTGTATATGGTAACATTTTATTTATCGATGACATCGGATTTAATTCACCAATCAAATCAAAGAGAGAGAGCCCACAGTCACAGACTATATAATTTATTATCATTATCCAATATTTGTTTCCTAATTTATGTATAATTCAACATAAATTTTTACTTTTCTGTCAATTTTGTGTTGTCGATAATTTACGATTCATATATTATGTGACGTGTCGTCGTGTTTAAGTTATCAATATGATGAATTCATGAACCATGTCTTGGTTTATTATTGCTTCACGGACCATATCGAATGCAACCAAATGGATATTAGCTGTTGAACAGTGCACTACTCTCGTGTACTGTTTATTTCGCGTTTCGTCGCCGGTGCATTAGTAGCTGCAACATTCGAGATGCTCGACTAAAGATATATCGGTTTCGTAGAAAATATTCTAGTCTAGTCTACCCTCGATTTTTAATATTTTTGCACAGTTGTTGTTGGACACTGACTGAGGAGGTGCAAAATGTTTAGTGAAACTTACCGTAATCGTCTGCTGCAGACCTGCAGTCCTGTGAGCAGGAAGCAGTCAGTGCTGGTTCAGCCAGAGCGCATGGATAGATTTGTCCCTTGCAGATTGGGGAATACATGGCAGACAAGCTTTCAAGGTAAGCCCTTTAACATTTTACTGTCTATTTCTGGTCGATGTCTGCAGTTTCCTCCTATTTTAATTTATACCAATAAGATTTTTCTCCATTTATTACACCACAGTTTTTCTAATATTCAAAAATGTTTTATGTGAGGGTAATATTTTATTCTGTTATAATTTTACATACTTGATATTTAACAGTGTGCATTTTTGCATACTTTAGAACTTAACAAAACAGGACTCCGTTACAAACATAATGGTACAGAAACAGCACTCCAAAATAGATGTTATTTAAATTAAATAGACATTACATATTAACTATTTAAACACGAAATGTTTGAAATATATAGTTTTTAATTTTCTTACTGACCGATAAATAAGAAATAGACTTTATTGCAAAGTGGGTAATTGCAGTACTGAATATTGATCAACGATCTTTCTTATCTTTGCAAATATAAATATAATTGTATGTTTATTAAAGTAAAAATCTTGTGTTTGTGGGATAATCTGGGACAGATAAAACGAAACGAAACTAGGTCTTGTTTACGTGCATATGATGTGTATGAGTGTCGTTGGCTAAGTGTAAAAGAATTTGCATAGGTGTATGGACTTTTATGAAGAGTGGTGTAACCCTTCGAAACCCGGGTAGTCATATATGACCGCGAAATGTATGGGAAAACCTATATAACGGGGTCTGACTGGTCACATGATTTCAAATCTTTCAACTAAATACCTATAGTATTTCCAAAAAATATTCATATTAATCTCGGAGGACCAAACTCCATAAACCACAACGAGAAGTTTAGTCTTGGAAGGATGTGGTTGTGGTTAAAGAAACTAAGCTCCGTCAATGCAACAATATCTGTTTTACAATCTATACTCTCCACTCAACTGTAGTCCAGGCACCTCAATTGAATCATTTTTCCTCGACTTTTGTAATGAAGCCCCTTCTGACCAATGGAAGAATATTTTAACCTATGAGCCGATGGTGCTGTAATGTTGATCTATGAACTAGCCAATAAGTGCTGCACATTCTACTTTATTCCCTGATCCATAGCATTGAATTAAGTTACTATGTAAAGTCAGTCTCATTGTTTCTCCATAGGTTATTTCCATTCTATACTGGAGTATATTTTAATGTAAGCGATATGTAACTATTAGAGATGCACCAAGTTCTTGGCTATTACTCGGTACTTGGTGCGTTTTAGTGTACTCATCAGCTCATTTCAAATGCAGAGTACTCAGTTAATGTAATTTATTGTTAAAATATTATTTTCTGAATGTTAATGACGTGGTAGTAGTGTGTAAGAACTGCGTCATATGGCACTCCGTTCTCTCTGTCTACCCCGCAAGGGACCTGGTGTGAAGTAATACATACATAGATAATTTAAGGACTTAACATTTAATTATTTAAATTGTCAAAATGGTAAATGGTGTGAATTCTAGAAGATCATGTTGGAAGTTAACAGAGTCAAGTTATAACGAAAGAACACTAAGCACTGCTTTTTCCGACTTCGAGACGTACAAACCGAGTAATACTCGGTTAATCTGTAAATTGTGTGCTAAGCACATCTCTACTAGCTATTACTGAGTATTTGTGAGTGATATTACACTTTTGTTTTTTGTTACGTACTAGCTAAAATTGATATTCAATTTATTAACTCAATTCACGACCAAAAATTTTTGGTTTTTAGGGTTCCCTACCCAAAGGGTAAAACGGACCCTATTACTGAGACTCTGCTGTCCGTCCGTCTGTCACCAGGCTGTATCTCATGAACCGTGATAGTTAGACAGTTGAGTTTTGCACAGATAATGTATTTCTGTCGCCGCTATATCAACAAATACTAAAAAACAGAATAAAATAAATATTTACGGGGGCTCCCATACAACAAATGTTTTTGCTTGTTTTTGCTCGATATTGATAACGGCAACAGGTAGATGCTTGAAATATTCACAGAATGTTTAGTTATATATTCACTTTAAAAATAAATAATTAAATTAAAATAAAACAAATATTTAAAGGGGGCTCCCATACATCAAATGTGATTTTTTTGCTGTTTTTATAGATAATGGTACCCTTCTGGCGCGAGTCCGATTTGCACTTAGGTTTTTTTTTTCACATTGAGCGACACCCATCAAACATCCACAAGCCAGAGTGAGATCCAGACGTTTCTTGGGTTAGGTCTTTCAAAATATAATTTCATGTATTACATGTGGGTTTTCTTACTGTTTCCCTTCCCTGCTGAGCAAGTGATAGTTACTATCTATCTATAACTTCACGCCAAATCCCTTGCGGGGCAGGCAGAGAAAACCGAGTGCCACGTGACTCAACCCTTACATATCTCACTCGCTTCTTTAACATTCATTGCTCTTCTCATGCACGCGCGCAGGTTCCTAGGGCTCCTGACATCACCTTCTGATCGAACACAACCAATTTGGTCATGGTAGGTAAGTCTTGGCCTTCCCTGGCTCCTACATCCTTCCACTTTTGCATTGTATATCTGCTTCGTCATTCTTTCATCTTGCATTGTTTCTACATGTCCGAACCAACGGAGCATGCCTCTTCTTATTTTAACACCGACGCTCTCTTTCAGACCAACTCTGTTTCTAACATCATCATTGCGAATACGGTCTACAAGCCTTACGCCACAAATTTATAGATTATATTATAAATTAAAATAAATAATAAATAAATGTTGTCGGACAAATTACACAGCGCTCCTAGCCCCAAAGTAAGCGAAGCTTGTGTTATGGGTACTAGACAACTGATAAACATACGTAAATACATTTTTTTTTTGTAAATACATACTTATTATACATAGAAAATACCCAGACCAATACAAACAGACATGTTCATGCACACAAATATTTGTACGGTGTGGGAATCGAACCCACGAGCGTTGGTGTCAAAGTAGCGTAACAGCGCGTTTCACCACTGCGCCTCCGAGCTATATATTGATTTATATATTGATAGTTACTAATTCGCACATAAATCTGAAACCACAAATTTAGTTATACATGTCTACATTGTTCAGGTTAGGATTCATATCTGGAACCAGTCATGTCAATTGGCTGGTTCTTTATCCATTAGGCTACACTGCTTTTAATTTTCTAGTGAGCTTATCTGCCTCCCGAAGGCATATAAAAAAGTGTGGGAACTAAGTACTCTTAAGAGTTTCATTATACAATGTCGGGAGGCATACAAGCATACGGCCCACCTGATGTAAAGCAGTTACCGTAGCCTGGGAACGCTTGTAATACATTGAGTTACAGTTACAGTTTTGACGAGCTCGGTGGCTCAGTCGTGAATGACGCGACATTGACACCAACGCTCGTGGGTTCGACTCCCACACAGGGCAAACATTTGTGTGCATGAACATGACTGTTTGTCTTGGTCTGGATGTTTTAGGAGAGGTAGGGCGCATCAAAGCAGCCACCTCACAGAAAATCGCAACTAAAACACAACTTTGTTGTGTTTCTGCGTGTGAGTGAGGTCATCAGTAAGCTCGCAAGGTGTTGCTGTGTTAGCAGCAGTGGTGGCATCGCGCGAGTAATACTTAATATATCGCGAACGTTAATAGGCTACGATACCCGCTTTACATCAGGTGGGCCGTATGCTTGTATGCCTCCTGACGTTGTATAAAAAAATGAAAAAACATTATACTCGCCAAATCGTTACTCTTGGACCCCGCCAGTCCTAAAAATATTAGGAAACGTGTTAACGCTAGGAAGTCTTTTTCCTGGCGTCAACCCGTTTCCTAAAAGAAAGAAAGTTCTATTGTAGTAATATCTATAGGCCAGTGTAACAATAGACGGTCGCAAAACCCTTAAAACTGGTATAACATAACCAAATTGTATCAAGTTGGTAAAAAAACTGCAAAGCTGTTGTATGTTAGTCATGCTTCAGGGATTTTCTATAATGTTAACAACCGAGGTACATAGCTCCAAGGCCAATGGCTCAGAATAGATAATAGTCAAGTTGGTAGGTGATGAACACACGGAAGGTCACTCAATACAAAACCATGCAATGACAAGCTCGGTGGCGCAGTGGTAAAACGCGCTGTTACGTTACTTCGACACCAACGCTCGTTGGTTCGATTCCCACACAGGACCAACATTTGCATGAACATGTCTGTTTGTCTTGGTCTGGGTGTTTTTAAGATAGGTAGGGCGCATCAAAGCAGCCTGTCTGGGGAACTACCTCCACCTCACCTCAAAAAACCGCGGCCTAATAACTCCGTAGAGGTTTGTTGTGTTCCTGCGTGTGAGTGAGGTCACCAGTGAGCCCCTAAGGAGTTGCTGTGTTAACAGAATATGTGGCATCACCCGAGTGATACTTAATATATTACAAGCATTCATAATCTAGGGTAACCGCTTGAAATTAGGTGGGCTGTATGCTTGTATGCCTCCCGAGGTCGTATAAAAAAAGATGCAAATCTCTCCTTTACTGCTACGATATAAGATACATGGGTGTATAACTTGATCTGTCGTATTCTGTACTTCTTTTACTTGTAGATATTTTTATATTGTGCCAGGTGGCAAACAAAAATAAGCTGTATTTTTGTTCTCTCTCTCTGATGTAAAGCGGCTACCTGTGGACGATTACATCGCAAGGTGTATCACTCGCATTTTCACCACCACTGCTAAGGCAGGACAATGATAATTCCACAGTTATTATGGCTGCGACGTTTTATGTGCCATAACGTATCTTGCACATGCAACATGTGCAGGTTGTCTTTGATCTAAAGATGATGTGCCTTCTTTCCTTAGCGTTATCCCGTTTCTAATCCATTAGGATTGACGAGATCCGTTACCTAAGCCTGAAGATTTGGCGAAGATACTGATTTGGCGACTGCCGTCAAACATCCAGCACTCAATGGAAAATCTAGACCTTTGTATTGTCTTAGGTTTTCGCGATTGTTACACATTGAAATTAAACTATTTTTAACGGAAGTATCGCGTGTTTTATTTATTTTGTTGAAACCTGACGTTTCGAACGCTTTGCAGCGTCCGTGGTGGCAGGAAAGACCTGAAAATAAATAAAACACGCGATATTTCCGTTAAAAATAGTTTAATTTCAATCTAGACCTTTCTTAGGTTACGTAGGTGAGACGTGTGTGTTTCGCCACGATGTTTTCCTCCACCGTCCATCAAGTAATAATCACAAATACACCATGTACATACATCCGAAAACACAAATGAGATGACTTCATTTGATTTTGATAAACATTTGACGAAACTTCAATGATAAAGTAAAAAAATCTAGACATAAAATAAATTAACAGAAATACCGTCCAAGTGTGCGTCAGATTGGCATCAATGGTTCCGTAACACTGCAATTTAATTGAAGGCTCTTATTATTTTTTAAAATCTTTGTATATATAATTTTTTTGTGCGTGTGTACGTTAATTTTCGTTAACGTACACTTAACGTACCTCTTAAACAGCTGGACCGTTTTTGATGAAATATTTGTGTGTGTTACACTGTTTATTATAAAATAAGCTACATTATAAATCTGTGTTTTATCGGTATGTGGAGCATGATAGACAGAAATTGTAAATTCTTAACAGAGGTTTTTAGAGGGTCGGCAGCACATGATTGACACCCCTGGTGTTGCAAATGTCCATAGGCTACGGTGACTGTTTATCATCAGGCAGGCCTTATGCTTGTTGTCACCTTGGTAGTATAAAAAAATCCTAACTAGTTTACTTTTTCAGATGAACCCCGTAACAAAAATGGTCTGAAAATAACCATTTTGATGACCCCAATTGTTTCTTTTTTGAATAGCGAAAGGAAAAATAAAATAGGCATTATTGTGCTCTAAACCTCATATGCCTGGGTGTCATTTTTTTGGTTCCGTTTTATGTATGGGGCTCGCCATAAAAAAGATTAAACTGATTTTTTAGAAAATATTCGGTTTTGGGTTAACATTCTACATAATATATGCAAATTTCAGGTCATCGACAATAGGACGTACAAACAGCTGAGTGGCAGCAAAAAATTTCCGTTTGGCTTTTACGCACAGAGCCCTAAAAAGCAATGTGAATTTAATTGAAATCAACTTTTATTCACATAAATGTTAGCTATATTTACTAACAACTTGATTTACGAGCAAGCTGCTTTGCGTGCTTCCGCCATCAGGTAGTCCATGAGAACTAGCGTCAGCCTGCATCCTTAGCTGTTCTGTGGCAGTCTTAGCTGCTTGGGGCGGGTATTCACATTGCCTCGGAAAGCGATATTCGAGTCGGAATCAAAAAGATATTTGTGAACATGTATGGACTCTGAGGGAAAACTTTTTGAATCGTTGTCGTCTCTGCTTCGGCAAATAGTTTAGATCAAATTGCCTATAATGAATGTAGCTACTGTAATAACTCCGACGGATAAATTAAATATAAATATTTTCATCCTAGACTATTTTTTGCATTCAAAATTTAACTTGGAGCTTCTTTTGCTATCTTGCTAACAATTACTAGTAATAAAGAGATTTTATTTCACGTTGATTTAAACATGACCAAGCGTTTTATCAGGTACAAAACGAATACTAAAAACTTGAAATGTAATTCTACGTGTATGATACCAATCTGATACTGGAGTTTCTCAAACTATGGGACACGAAGCGTCGCACAGAGGCCGATTTTAATTATCTAGGAATTGATAAATCATTTCGTTTTATAAAAATTGTATCTGGTATAACATTGTTTAAATTCGACTTCAATATGTATACTTGAATATTTAATCTAAGTAATTTATAAAGTACATACAATTTTAACCGACTTCAAAAAGTAGAGATTCTCAACTAAATAACAGTATTATATTTGAGATTTGTAAGACATTTATTGATTAATCGTCTTGATTACAAAACATTCCAATACATGTTACACTTCAGCTTTATCGACACACAAAACTGATAAATCGGGCTCTTACATTAATTGCAGAACTTCATCGGTTAACTGTTTCTTGAACGACCGAGTGCCAATACATTGTGACAAGCAAGAAGGATCAGAGGATATAAGAAGAGCATTGAACAAAACCCTCATTGTTGTTTCCCTGCTAAATTTTCCAGTGTTATACTCTCGTAATTTCCGAAATTAGCAATTCCACTACTTGGCCGTTCAAATTAGAAACTAGGAAGCAAAACGCTTAGTTCAGTGTCATATTCTATGACATTTGTACGTATTCATAAAAGAAAATGCGTTTTATAAGCTCGTCGACTATTACTCGTTAATATTTTTTATGTAAATCTTTTGCTAACGTATCACTAAATATTGAAAAATTATCTTCCCACACCCTCAATGTTTTTAAAACACCTATCTAACGACTCCCCACACCATTGGGTGGGAGCGAATAAAAAAATCATCCCCACTTTACGTGTACGGTACCACCATAAAAAATGTTTTTTAAAGATTTTATTCTAACACCTTGCCAGCATAGTTAATATGTATATACATGCCAAACTACAGCTTTCTAGTATCAAATGTCTTTAAGATAGGCCGCGGACAGACACACAGACGGACATTGCGAAACTATAACGGTTCCTTGTTTACTACGGATGCCCGAATACCCAAATACCCAAATAATATACTTGTACTGTTTTATTTTAAAAACAAAAGAAATCATAAAACTTACGGGGTCTTCCGAGCGCGAAACTCACTCGCTCTAGATCGGTTTTTTTTAATTTTTGCATTCAATAAATTTTCCACAGCCACAGGGAGTGAGCCGCGGTTCACTACTTTGAGAACCACTGATCTTAACAATTAACGAAATAGGTATCCAACATAATAGAATACAGTAAGTGAACTAAATAATAGCTACCAAAAAACTGTATTGGCTAGTAGCAATCAAAAGTCAATATTCTAAGTTTGTCTTTTTGCGTTACCGCCTAATAGAAGGTAATGACAATGATTCGAGGAAAATTTTTATATCTACCGTAATAATAGGTTGTGTTGACGTGACTCGTTTATTTTTAACCGATTTGAAAAAGGAGGTATTCAATTCGACCCGTCTTTTAGGGCTCCATGCTCAAAAGTGTCAACTATTACTTGTTTTGCATGAATCTTTTGATTCGTAATAGGCGAACCCTTTTGTTTTTATATACAACGTCGGGAGTCGTGCAACATACGATTCACCTGATGCACAGTGGTTACCGTAGCCTATGAACGCTTGCTATACATGAAGTTACTCTGCCTATCCCGCAAGGGATTTGATGTGAAGTTATATATAGATAGATAGATTAACGTATTTTTTTTCGTTTTGGATGCTGTCACGCCTGTAATTTATTTAACATTATTTTTGAGAAATTATTGGTTCTGAGATAAATATCTGTGACAGACAGACAATGCGTGAGAAACAAGGGTCCTCTGTTTTCATTTTGGGTACTGAATATTTAAAATCCAAGCGTGAAATTACACCGCACCGTACCCTGGATGGTGCATTTATTGCAGTACCAGGGGCGATGGAGCACCACTCTTGTGTTATTAAGTTATGTTTTTTGTTGAAAATCGTATTATAATAAATACACCTATGTACATCAAGTTAAAGCGCAAAACTTTATTTAAATACAAAATTTGATCGCTACCGTTAGAGCCGTTGCCAAGGTATACGAAAGCCTGTCTATCTATAACTTCACACCAAATCCCTTGCAGGGTAGGCAGAAGCACCCGTGCGCCACAGGACTCATACTTTTGAACAAAATTCTTTTGAAATAATAATTCTTTGTTAATTGCTTTACTTGCTTTGCTTTTGAGTACAGTACAGATACAGTATACTATTTGTATAATGCATATTCAATTTTATTTTTCTTTAGTAATAAAGTGGTTTAAGTACAGATTATATAGTCTAGTCAAGACTTGCAAAAAAAAACACTATGTAGCGCTAACATGACATAAATTACTATTCGAAATCGAAACAATACAATATGATAGTGACTAAAAAGTATTATACTTGAAAAGTATCAGTGTCAATAGGAAAAGTACCCGATATCAAAAGTATCGATACTTTTTCCGTGTCCCTATCAGCTATCAGTTCTGGGCCACCATTAACGTAACTATGGATATATTTATTTCGAAAACTGCTTCTCCTTAGCGTTATCTCATTTCCTATTCCATTAGGATTGGCGGGGTCCGCTACCTAAGCCTAAGGAATTGGCGAAGATACTGATTTTTACATAGAGCGAGTGCTGTCAGACCTCCACAACCCAGAGGGAAAACTAGATCATTCTGAGACAAAGTCACACGTATTTTGAAGTATAATTTCTTGTGGTTTCCTCACGAGGTTTTCTTTCACAGCCGAACTAGTGATAATCCTACTAATATTATAAATGCGAAAGTTTGTATGTGGGTTATTCTACGATAAGAGGTTTTGACTCCATAGAAGATGCGGCCAAGGTCAAAAGTTGAAGGTTTTAGTTTAAACACATATATTACGATTTTAGTACCTTTTATGTATATATTCACGTAAGGGCAACTCACTTTATACATATTTAGTTACTTTTTATAAGGCCAGGGTAAATACGTCGGGCAGGGTAGAGACATCAAGATCAGGGTAGATATTTTTTTGACCAGGGGAGAGACTTTGACATAATAAAACAATAAATAAAATCAACTTTTGTTAAACATTGTACTTAACTTATAATCAGAGTATCATTTTCGTATTACAGCCTTTCTTTATATCTAAAACTAGAGCTTCTTTAGTGTCTGTGACAAAAATATAAATATAGTAACTTGACATAGTACTTTCAACAGATAATAAAGCATTCTTTTATCAATACTTATTAAGTAGACTAGCGCCTTTTAAGTGATAATCAGAACAATTTTCATATTACCTATACTTGTACTATACCTTTCATTAAATCAACTAGTTTTACTCATGATATAAACTAAAAAGAAATAACATAACAAATTAAAAGGTAAAAATATGCTTAAGCTTTGTTAAACACATCCACCGAATTTATGAACGAGTAGAATATCCTCTGCCCTTTTAAAATAAGATTTGATGTAGAGTGTCTCGACAATCTGGTCCTTTAAGAAAAGTTAAATATCTTGTTCATCAAGTTTAAATAATTCTCCAGTTTGGTCCCCTATTTTACAGAAAACTACTTGGGTCTCGTCATCTTCCAAACCCATACACATAGCCACGTAACATTACTCTATTTTTCATTCTCGTTTGATCAGAATGAAGTCGCTGTTCTTTAGTGTTTTTTTTTAATGTCGACGGCTGCTGTTCATCAGGTGCAACACCAAAAGGTGTAATGATTTGTTCACTGTCAGCTAATTTATCTTTATCATTCTCGCACTCTGAACCCGGTTCGTAAACTTCCTCAACTCGGAGACGAGATGTGTTATGAAATTAAACAATTTATATTTTTATTGCAAAAGCAGCTAAAGACTTCATCGCAGTCATCAGACAGTATCGGAGTCATTTGATCGACAGTTTTTATTATTCCTTTCTCCTTCTTTAAATATTTTTCCTTATCTTTTTGTTAATTGATCATTTTTAATCCTTTCATGGCGTAATCTCTCAGCTTGATGCTTCTTCTCTAATCGTTCGTCATGTGTTAACTTTTCGCGTGGTGCCATGCTTTGTAACAATATTATAGAACCAATCCCGAGGGACACCTATTAAATAAAAAAGAAATCATTAAAATCGGGTCAGTAACAAAGAAATTATCCACAAACACACATAAAAAGCACTTTTACTATATTTTCTTTTACTATAATAATTTATAAAGTTTCTTGAGAATGATAATGTAAGTTAGCTATATCTGAATTAATTTGCACCTTACGCCTATGTATATATGATCTACATTATCTTCCCTGGTCAGTGAGTATCTCCCCTGGTAGTTATCGTGCCAGGGGAAATACGGCAGGGGAGAGACGTTTTCGTGACAAATTTAAAAATTTTAACTGACCTAAGTTAATATTGCGTTAATCGTATATCACACCTCAACTATTACAGTATTATTGAATTTAGGCAGTAAATGCAAATAAATTAAGTGAATTTTATAAATTTTACGACTTACCAGTGGAGAGACACATTCACCTTGCGAAACCACCGCACCGCACTGTCGCATCGCGCCAACTAACAAATAACAGCGATGTAACAGCTTCTGTGTTTAGTGTTATAAACTTCACGTTGATACGTGTCTTTGAACGCCATTTTAAATATGACCGTCTAATACTATTCTTTATAATAACAGATCAAACTTTGCCAGGGTAGATACGCAAAAAAAGCGAGACAATAATGAAGTTCGAATTTTTTTGTAAAATAATCTAATATTGTTGTATTTTCCCCTTATAATACTTAAGTATACTTGTCATATTCGTTCTAAATATAATTTAATTTAGCAACTACGACATTGAACATATGTACTGTTTGCATGTTTAACTAAAAACGTCAAGGGGACAGGCCAGGGTAGAGACTTTTTCAGACTTAAATACAGAATTTCAGGAAAATGCAGTTTAATTGGGCATTTAATCATAATGCTACTTATAAAATACATTAGGATGCTGTGATCAATTGCATAAAATAACAACTTGTAGTATAAAAATAATATTTTATAATGGGTGACGTACACATTACCTCTTATCGTAGAATGACCCATGTATGAATGTTTGTTCCTCTTTCACGCTTAAACGGCTGAACGGATTTAAATGAAATTTGGCATGTAGATAGATTATGATCGGGATTAACACATAGACTACCTTATTTGACTCCATGCGGGCGGAGCCGCGGGCAGCAGCTAGTATGTACATAAATCCGAACCACAAATTTAGTGGTATTCGAAACGGGCATTTGTTTCGAAAACTGCTCTTTGAACAAATACAATGAGATTGTAAGTTTAGAACAGTATATGGCAAGACAGTAAAACTTTATTACCTAGATGATTCAAATATGAGGGGCTGTGAGGAGGTCGCAAAAAGCAATTACACCACGACGAGACATTAGATAAACGAATACCACTGTTGCAATGCTATTACCTTCTTTAATCAAGGAAGCCGCGACAGCGATACTCCCACGACAAATTACTTGTGGTGTTGCCACAGCGGTACATTTTATTACCCTTTCTGTACACTTAGAAAATTCTTTTTGCACACTTTTTAGATTCATCTCTTACCTGAGCGTTCGAGTTTTTAGGGTACCGTATTAAAACATGTAATAAATGGTTTAAACACTGAAGCTCTACCAAATTTATAAGAGGGGATTTTCTTTACGCAACGACGCCGGGAGGTATACAAGCAAGCGGCCCACCTGAACACATAAATTGTTTACCGTGGCCTTATGAACGCCTACCCAATATTGCTAACACGGCATTACCTTCGGGGCTTATTGGTAAACCTCACTCACTCGCAGGAACACTACAACACTCAAGGGAATTGTTATTTGGCTGCAGTCTACTGTGAGGTGGAGGTACATGTGCAGTCGGGGTTTTTTTCTTGCGGCCTACTTACTAACTTCCTCATAAGTCTCTAAAACTCTCATAAATTTACTATTTTATTAAAAGTTCTAATTTTTAAATTCTTAAATAGGAAAACCTATCTTGTGACATTATTTGTATCATTGAACGTAACAATCGTCCGTGAGTAGCTACAGTTGAAATATATACTGTATATTTCATTATGGCCCTTCATAACAGTGTTAATTAAATTTTAATCTAAGTTGCACAATATGAAGCCTTAATTGCCATAAGCCGGCTCTCACCTAATTAAGGAAGGTCTGTAGCAAAATATTGTATGCAACCAAATCACGGGCCACTATACAAAGGCGTTATTTGCAATTCATAGTTACCGACACGCTCTGCTACCTGAACTATTATGCATGTATGAGTGGAGGGAAGTCATGGGTGGAAGTAATAACATTTGGTTATTGATTAATGGTGGGTGAAGTTTTTGCTGAAGAAATTTTTATAAGACCGCCAAAGAGAAAAATTATCACTAGGATATTTGTTATATCTCTGATGAATCTAGCTTTAATTTAGCAATCAAGAAGTCTACTTTTACTGTAGCTTGTGTACGCTTCAATACAAATCTCTCCTGATATCACCTTCCGATAAAACGCGAACAATTTGGTTCAGCCTTGGACTTCCACATCTTGGTAAGTATGTCTATTTTTTATCGCTCCTCCTTTCTTTATAAACGTCCAAACTAACGGAGCACGCTTCTTCTTATTCTAACACCGATGCTCTCTTTCAATCCAACTTTATTTATCATGGCGAACGCGGTCTACAAGCTTAGCCTTAAACCGTGAAGATATTGACAGACAGACGATACAAAGGGTGGTAGTAGTAGTATCCGTCACCCATTGCCAAACGTGAACCGCCGTAATAACTGTCAAATCGTCATCTATTTCCTTTTTAATATTCATGTTAACGTTGTAACAAAAATGAAGAATGACGAACCTAGATGAGAGCTTTCTGTTATTTAAACGCTAGATATAACAGAATGTCAAATCACATTGCTAGATCTTGTTTATGATTTTGACTTTAGCCAGGTCGTGTTAATTTCATACATTTCATATTCTCTTCTTTAGAGTTTCAGAGATAACAGATAGCCACTTAGTTCAAGGGCCGGAAGAAGAAGAACTTTAGAATCGAAAGTCATTTCGCCGACTATTGTTTTTGCTTGTTAAAACATGTACATGCTTCCGTGATTATGCTAAGTCTATTCCGCGTTAATTAACAACTTTTGTTTTTTCTCGTCTTCAAAGTTGTAAGCATTGATTTTTTTCCATTGTTCACCAACAACAGAGCACGAACCCTCTGGACCGTAGAACATTAATAAGGAACGCCCTTTAGGTTCAAGTTTAGTTCCCTGTGGTCCACCCATGCGTGACGTATAAATAACTCTGATTGTTTATATCTATAGTTACTCCAGTATATTCGCGTGCTGCTCATAATCAGTTTCAGTGGCTGCATAATCCCAACTATCTTTACGCAACTTGGGATCATTATAATCAGTCAGTGCAATGGTCGTCATGGTCCAAAACCTCTACTAGCTAGCGCACAGACTATTGTGAATTGTTAACTCATAATTGCCTTTCTACAATTTAAGAGTTCTTTACAGTATATGAGAGGATTTTGGAATTTCAAAAATATTATGACGCTTTCGGCGGATGAGCAAGAAAAGCAGACGTTTTGACATTACCATTCATTGTTTTATTTAAAATAGTTTGTTTATGTCAAAATTATAATATAAAATACTAAACACTGTATTTCCGAAATAACTTGATGTTCAACTAGCTGAACTGACTGTAGGGAAGTCATTATGGCCCTTTCGACCATAATCACTAACCTAGGGTAATGGTGCCTTATTCTAGTATTATCATCTCGGGAACTACATTTATTTTGCCAAGTTTTATACTACAATTACAAGTGGTTGAAATTCAATTTCATTATACAGTTATAACCTGATCGACAAAATAAGTGTTGAAAAAAACTAAGTTCCATTGCGACGGATGTCGTAGTATCATCCTGCAGTTATGCTAATTGTTATTCAATTATGCCAATCACGGGTCTCGGGTCAAAACCCATAGGCCGATGGAGTCAATTGCTAATTCTTGTGGGTATGATTTTTCTTTTCCTTCCTAAACCAATGTGATTAACATTAAAAACTGTTTTTGGCTTTATGTCTCATTTATTTATAGACAAAACCTACGTGTTCGTTCGTACTACTATGTTATACTATGTTTGAACCACCGAAACGGTAACGAACGTTTTTATTAAAGTAACGCTGATGAACTATTGTGTTAGTATACAGTTTTATTATATTCACATGAATTTAATTATTTTACAGAAACAGAGCGTAGCGACTTTCACATATACTTTTATACTCGTGTTATATATACTATATATTGTTGATCCGTGGTTTATATTCAATAACATTTTTCTGTTTGCGCTTAGTCGACAATAATATTTTTACGCCTTTGTATAAAAAAATAGTTTTTCAATTAGTTTAGTGAATAATTTACCTCTAAACAACTTCCTTTTAGCCCTTAGTTATTGTCATTCCGTCTGTATTGTGTCCCAACGAGTTCTTTTACAGTACGAGCTGGATCAGCAAACAGAGTAGTATTGCATAGCAAAATCATTTCATTGCTCATAATATTTTAGATCCATTGTTATTATTCATATTATAATGTATTTTATATTTTATAAGTCATTCAAAAAGTAACCATATGACATCTATTCGTATGTTTACATAATGTTATTAAGTTATTAATATATTTTTGGTGAACGTTATCACCATTTAAATGAACACAAAATGCAATTTACGATAGCTTTGCACTTCGAAACAACGATAATGTCTTGGATATTTTTTTCGTTCGAACGTCCTACTAACACTTGGAACAAATTGCTTGACTTTAGATAACCTATCACACAAAAAAAGCATAAATTATTTAAGGTGTATATGATACGGCAGCGATGAAGCAAAGGAACTAGACTAGATTACGTTACCTAACATGAAAACTCTAGATTCTCTCAATACTAAATTCAATGATAAACTAATTCTAATGTTAATTTCGAATTCAATTCGGGAACAATATAATAGAAAAGCCTCTGGTTTTGCTTAAATTGTATTCATCGATTACAATGACTTGCCGAGAGAAGAAAGTGAAGTCTGATCGCCTACAAGAATACCATTATGTATTTCTTTTGCCTAAATAAAACAGGTCTTAGAGCGTTTATCTTTTATTATATAAATATGTCGTTATACTTATTTTATCTCTGCGACATGTAAAACTGAAGTATAATCTCAAGACTAAAAAAATCTACGACGTTTGCTAAAGGGTATAAAAGGCTGCATTGTTATCATTAAGTAGGCATCATACCTATTTGGTATTACATTTTTAATTATAATTACTACTTCACTGATGTAAGTATTATCAGAAAATTAAACACAAATCTTTATTGTATAAACAATTAATAAATCTTAATACTGATAAAATAATACAGCAATGTCAGGTGTGAATTGCCCATTTTAGTCCGGAGTCAACATTGCAGTTTCCACAAAGGAGATAATTCGTGCAGCTGTATAAACAACGTTATATTCGTGTAGGCGAGTGCATATTTGCAATTGGCAAATTAACACATTCGGTCACGTCAAGTGCAAGTGATGATTTTCCATGTTTATCGCAAACTTTTCACAAATTCAACTCAAATATTACATTCCTTTTATCGTCTTAACCTATGTTTGCTTTTCGCTTATCTAAAGTGCCTCGTTTTTACATTTGCAGGTTATTCTGGTCTAGGTAAACATATTATCGTTCTATCACCTTACATTACAGTGTTCCCAATCGGTACTTATTTCTTTCTGTATTTTCCTTATGATTTATGTCACCTTTCTCTAAGCCGCGTTTGGTTAGCAATTTATGCGTGTTAGTCGTGAAGACTGTATTTACATTAGCAAGTACTGTCTGGTAATTAGCAATTCAAATCGAGATGTTCAAAATGATTTTCGAGTGTGCCTGTTCATGGCATAATTCAAAGTTTTCGAGTGAGTTCAAAAATTGAGGCCTTCTTGGGGTGTTTGATCCAAGTTATGTACAACACACCTACATGCTTGACGTTGATCAGCCTTCAACTTGTGATCAGCTGTGAAGATGATGTCATCAGACTTTTGTACGACATCTAGACAGGCTAAATGAGTAACTGAATATATTTTTGAAAATGACCAAAATTTCCTATTAGTAGTTTTGGTTTTCACGATTTTCATTTCACTTGACAAAAAAAGTAAGAAATTATGCGTATAATTTGCATTACAAGTGTTTATAAACTACGGCAATCGCTTCACATAAGGCAGGCCGTATGCTTGTTAATCCACGATGTATAAAAAATATGCTGTTTTTCTGATTATGTATTTTATATTATTATTTAGTATTATTATGTTATTATTTTATATTATTATGTCGGACCCGAGGAAGACCGAGACTAACCTACCATGACCAAATTGGTGGTGTTTTATCAGAAGGTGATGTCAGGAGCCCCAGGAACCGGCGAGCATGTATCAAAAGAGCTATGAATGTCACAGAAGCGAGTGAAGTATGTAAGGACCGCGTCTTATAGCGCTCGGTTCTCTCTGCCTAACCCCTAACCCCATATAAGCAAGGGATTTGGCGTGAAGTTATATATAGATAGATTTATTTTAAACTAGCTGAAGCCCACGGCTTCGCACGAATGAGATTTGGGATTTTAGTAGCCTTTATTTCTCTATAGACCTCAAATCCTTTCTGTTTAAAAAAAACAACGAAGTTCAGGGTCGTAGATGCAACCATAGAGCGAATAAATTTTCATACAGCGCCATCTATTGACCTTTACGGGAGGCAACGTATATTTATTTTATTTTTATTACATAAAAAATGCGTCTTTATTTAAAAAATACGTATTCTATGAAAATAATAAAAATAAAATTGCAAAGTCCCCCGAAGGGGAAGATATTTCCACCTAATTTTAACAGTTTTTCATTTTTTACACAGGAACCCTAAATATTTACGGGATAAAAAGTACCCTTTATTCTGCTCTGAACAGTCCTCTACCTACCAGAAAAAGTCCGTCAAAATCGGTTCAGCCATTTCGAAGATTAGCCCGGATAAACAGACAGACAGACAAAAAAGTTTAAAATGCGTATTTAGGCTTTGGTAACGTGAAAATAATAATATGAGCTTAAGATAAAGGCTTTATTTCGAAATCACAGACAGACACTTCAATTTTATTTATATGTATAGATATAATTTATGGCGTAAATGAATGCAGCACTTCGCGTGTAACGTTATGTAGGTATAACTCTATCTTGAAAGGTGGTTGTACGTTAGCATTGGTAATTAAGTCAATAAAGGCGCAAGTGCCCTAGGTAACCTAACTTGCTACGCGGCCGAGGTGCGCCCTGTCGATTTTGTTATTATTAGCCGACGAGATAGTGACGATATCGATAACACTCCTGAAGAGCTTGTTTGTCACCTGTGTCGCATTAAAATTTCTAAGAAAGTAATAATAAAATATTATTTCTTATAAATTAGAAAGCACAGGAGTACATTTTTTTAGAAATTATTTTTTGACGAGCTCAGTGCAAGGCGCAGTGGTGAAACGCACTGTTGCATTACTTTGACACGAACAAGTCCCTTTGTCTTGGTCTAGGTGTTTTAAAGAGAGGTAGGGCGCATCATAGCAGTCCGTCTGGGGTAGTACCTTCACCTCACAGAAAACCGCAGCCAAATAACGACTTCCTAGAGGGTTTTTGTGTTCCTGCGTGTTAGTGAGGTCACCGGTAAGCTCCTGAGGATTAACTGTGTTAGGAGCAGAGATGGCATTGCGTGAGTGATACTTATATTGCATGCATTCATAGAGTACGGTAACCGCTTTACATCAGGTGGGCCGTATTCTTAAATGCCTCCCGAGATTGTATAAAAAAAATAAATGAAATGAATATTAAAATCGCTTAACTTGTATTGCGGTAATTCATGACACTATCTATTTATATATATATATTAACATCAACTCCTTTGTGGGATAGAGATAGAACCGAGCTTCAGGTGATTTTGCCCTTACACACCTCGTTCGCTTCTTATTTTTTTTATGCAATGTCGGAAGGCATGTAAGCATAAGACCCACCTCTTGTACAGCGTATCTTTGCGCGTTTCCACCCCTGCTGAAACCATAGCAACTCCTTAAGAGCTTATGCTCACTTACTGGAACACAACAACACTCCAGGGATATATTTGAATGCGGTTTTCTGTGAGGTAGGGATGTTTCCCCAAACCGGCCTGTTTTGATGCGTCCTACCCACCTTAAAAACGTCCACACCAAAATAAACAGGCATGTTCGTACACACAAATGTTTGTCCTGTGTGGGAATCTAACCCACGAGCGCTGGTGTTAAAGTAGCATTGCTAACCACTACACCATCGAACTCGTCAAAACTTAGTGGAATAACCCTATTAAAATATTGTAGGTGTTTAAAATCTACATAGATGTTTGTATTTGCCAGAAGTTCAATGCGCCGATCAGCTGTGTTACTCAGTTGGGCCTCCGCCCTTTTGTCCATTCACGTCCTAATGTCAATTTCAACATTGTTGCTAAATTTGCCGGTATTGTGCCTTGTACCACGCAAATGCACACGAAGCACTACTCAATGTTTTCCACATTTTGTTTTTGTTTCCACATTATGTTTTTGTTTTCACATTATGTTTTTGTTTTCACATTTTTTTACACTCGCATTCGTACGTTTCAATTCGACAAGTCAATATTTCTGCATGTGAGTGTACATCAATCAATCGACTTATGACATCATCGGTTTTATATGCACCTTAACAAATTTGAACATTAGTGTTTTTTTTTTCTCTAGTGTTTTGGACATGTCTAGACGTGGCACCTCGGTTTGACCAGCCTTCACCTCGGCACCCTCATGATCGGAATCAGCTGTCGTCAGCTAATGTTTTGACCGCATGTTGTTTAGTATTCGTCGGGCATGTCATCATAGGATTTCATTTGATTTTGAGTGCTTTTGTACTGACCTGTATCTCGGAATTTGGTGTTAGTTTTTAAGCGATGATTCAATAGGATGTAAGGAGTATTTAAGATGATGATCTTGAATTTCTTTATGGTCACTGTACGTTTTTATATTATGTTAAATGTTATTTTTATTTAGAACTATCTAACGTGTCTTATACGAATCAAATTTCATACTTCCGTTGATCGGTATGTCAAATAATACAAAGTATATGTATATAGGTAGTTTACTGTCAGTGTAATTGTTTACATGTATAAAAAATTTCAGATAGCCGTAGAAACTGGCGAGCGTAAAGAGCTGTAAATATTAAAGAAGCGAGTGAAGTGTGCAAGTCTTATGGCGTTCGGTTTTCTCTGCCTACCCTGAAAGGGATCTCGTGTGAAGATATACAGACATACAATAAATTTCAATTCAATATAAGTAGGTAATATTTTCTCTTCTTAAATTCATGGAGTTCCAAAGCAGTCCTAAAGTCCATGTCATTATGCTAGATTTAAAATGATAGGCAAGATTTACAAAACTATTAGATTAAAAAGGCATTTACGTTTTAGATGTCTTCTCTTTTTTACTGTCTTCGGTGTTCGAAATTCTATCAAATTACTTTTGTATGAAGCGTGTTCTTCTTAAGGTATCTTGAATAATGTCTCTTATGACTATCCTACACGAAGTAACCGTCCAAGATTTCTTGTGCTTAGATATGGATGAAAGTAGGTTGGAGAAACCGTTGCACCGAGGAAAAGCGCTAGTGCTAATGTAAGGTTATTTATTGAATATCTAAAGGGTCTTGAGGAAATGTAAATTGTGACAATAAATCCCGTTTATTGTAATGTTTGAGACTGTGTGACGAGACATTATTTTAAATAGGATTATAAATAGAATAATAAGGTATTATATGAATATTGTAATATGAAACATTAAACAAAAAGAGTCACGTGGCGCTCGGTTCTCTCTGCCTACCGCGCAAGGGATTTGGCGTGAAGTTATAGAAGAAACATTAAAGTATTAATTGTTTTTTTTTGTACAACGTTGTAAGGTACAAGCATAAAAGATTTCTTCCGAGAACTCTCAAGCTGTGGAATGAGCTCCCAGCCGAGGGTTTCCCATAAGGACTACAACATGGAATTCTTCAAGAAATGTGTGAAGAGGCTGGTGTTGCAAATGTCCATAGGCTACGGTGACTGTTTACCATCAGGAGGCAGGCCGTATGCTTGATTACCACCTTAGTGGTATAAAAAAAAGCATACGTCTTCTACTGTAAAGCGGTTACCGTAATCTGTGAACGGTTGTAATACATTAGGTATCACTCGCGCGATGCCTTCTCTGCTGCTAACATAGCGACTCCTTAGGAGCTTACTGGTGACCTAACTTACACGCAGGAACACCTGAACCCTCTAGGCTAGGCAGTTGTTATTTGACTGCGGTTTTCTGTGAGGTAGAGGTACTTCCCTTGCTTTGATGCGCCCTACCTCTCTTAAAACATCCAGAGCAAGGCAAAGAGACATGTTCATGCACACAAATGCTTGTCTTGTGTGGGAATCGAACCCACGAGCGTTGGTGTCAAAATCGCATCATTCATGACTGAGCCACCGAGCTCGTCAAACTTATTGTTTTAGCAAAACAAAACGATTAGGAAAACGAGTTGACGACACGCTGAACTCCCGCTGACTTAGCACCGGCCTGTGTACTGTTACGAAAGCAAACAATACGAATACATTGTTTGCACTCTTGTGCCAACAGTAGTGGCCTCATTGAGGGGCCTGCGGGCGGTAGCTCCATGTCAACTGTCCGAACTTGATACAAAAAAACTATTGAACAGAAGCTTAATAACAATGTAAGGTGCGATGACAAGATAATGATACCTATTTTCCAGTGATGCATGAATATAATAAATGATGTGTTTTCAATAGTTAATAGATTATGGCGTTATTTTGCGAAAGTCAAATAAATTTACATGCAATTCGATCTAACCTGCTTTGTGTGCTTTGAACTAATTGGTGGCGGAAGCACACAAAGCCGGTTAGATTAAATTGCATGATGTGTTTTCGAATATTGTCAGCTTTTTTATTCCTCAACTTCTCATCTTTCTAATGTTATCCCGTTTTCTAATCTAGGGTTAGCGGGTCCGCTACCTAAGCTAGATTTGGGGTAGGTACTGATTTTGAGATGGAGCGACTGCTGTCTGACCTCCGGGGCAAAAACCCAGACCTATTCTTATGTTAAGTCACACGTCTATCGAAATATATATTTTTGGACGTGTGAGTTATCTCTCGATGTTTTCCTTCACCACTTACAAAACTACCAAGTGATAGATAAAGACGTACGTGCTCACGCCGGTTTTCGAACCAGCGACCTGTCGCCTAATGGGTTGGCTGTCACTGCTTTATTATTCCTTGGCATCGATCAAAAACAGCATTGTAGTGTATGTAAATACGATCTTGATATTCTTCCACAATAAGCGCACTGTCAAAGATAATGCTATAATGGCTAACGTCGAATGATAAATGTCCTAGGCACGAGTAACGATCTTAGTTCTATATATAATTGCTACAGTTTTTTTGTATTGTCTCTGGTATTGACACCTGAGACGACGCATAAATCAGTTGTCACAGTGTTGAATTTAGGCCGACGGCAGACAATGTTGGGTAATCAATAGACGTCTACAGGAATTGCCAGTCTGACATCATCATCTGTTGCTAATGCCCGCTGAACTTTGACAGGTCTGAGCTCAGCCGTGTCTAGATTAAACCAGCGTGCAGCTTAAAATGTACACTTCTTATTTTTTTTACACGGCGTTACACTGCGAAGTGAAAAAAATTCATGTTTTCCAACTCATTACCGTCGCAGTGGTAACCGCTGGCAAAAACGTCAACACATTCTATTTGTATTAAGTAAAAATTGGACAAAAAGCATTTTGCATGCAAAAAGCAGCGGATCACTCACGACCTATGTGTTAAGTAATAATCCACGTTTTTGGTTCAATGCACTCGTGTATCATCATCTGCTGAATGTCTTGTGCCGTGACGATGAATTCATTTGTACCTGGGCTCATTATTTGCAATGGCTGCACGATTCCTTTGATGGAAATGCTTATGTGATTTTTTTGGTTGCCTATTTTTAGTGGCTGTTTATTTTTTATTATGTACATCCTAGATTGCTAATCGTTTTGGAGATGGATGATGTTCCTTGACAACGATAAGAATCGAGTTCGATCTACCTGAATAGCTAGATGGTGTTCATTACGAGTTTTACAATCGTTTTGATTGTAGCATTTATCTTTGATGATAGACTGGATATAATAATTGATGAAGTTTAGCATTTTGTGCAACAATTAAGCTCTGCACTCTGGCCAAATGATATTTTTTTCTTTTTATTTATTTTTATTTAATGTGTTTGAGCAATTATACCATTATAGTAGATTCAGGTTACATCTGAATTTGCTTTTTAGAATTAATGAACGTGGGTGGAAGTCTGGTAGAAATAGATCTCTGAGTCGCGTCATAGGTAGGCGTGTACAATTCTGGTTCAACGGCCTGCAATGAGGTTCCCACAGATATTTTCCGTTTTCCACTCTGCGTTAGAGCCGCTAGCGGAGATAATATTTGCTACTAATAATCCGATATAGGTTTTGAAGTGATAACTTCTTTAGGCGCATTGCGTTAGCGACTTTTGGCAGTCCTATGGGAACGCGTCACGGACATGCTAAAGTTAATCGGATATATGTAGTTATGCGGGTATAGGAACGGATATACTTATATACTCGTATATAATCCTTCCTCCATAGAAACTTGGTGTACTCAATAAATCACAGTTGTGGTCAGAGACGAGCTGTGAAAATTGAGCCCTAAGTTTTAAGGAGGGATTTTGTCTCCCTTTGTGTGTTCTACCGAATGTACATTCGTACAATATGTTCTGAAGGATTGTTCGATATGACGCCAAAACGTCTTTACAGCCGCTTCGTTCGCCGACGGTGGGGAATTCATCCTCGTACGCTGGAAACGCAATGGTTACGTACGGTGCAGTTCTAGTGTAGTTTTCTTCCGAGAACTCTTTTAGCTTGCGGAATGAATTCTTCAAGAAAAGAACTCGCAAGAGTGACAACTTTGCGGTTGCAAATGTCCATAGACTACGGTAATTGCTTACCATCAGGCCCGTACGTACACTCTGAAGTTAGAACAAGAATTTCTTTGAACGTGAATCTTCAATTGTTTACTTTTTAAACTGCAGGTGATAATGAGTGATATACGTCATGTGTTTGCATAACGAATGCAACTGATAACAATGTTTTTAAAGGTCATTTGAAGATTCGTATCCATTTTCGAGATATGATGTTCGCTTGCTTGGCGCCCACAAACCAATACACCACTTGCCTGCGCATGAAGGCACCCCGCGCTTACAAAAATGTTGTGTTTTAGCGCCTCAATATCTCAGCGATTCGAGCCTACTGACTAATGTGAGGGTATTTTAAACCCCACGCAAAAGAGGGGGGAGGGGGGTGTTATAAGTTTGACGTGTGTATCTGTCTGTGGCATCGTAGCTTCGAAATGGGTGAACCTATTTTGATTTTGTTTTTTTATTGTTTAAAAGGGGACTTAATCGAGAGTCTTTTTGTGTATATCATATAGGTTATTTTTGCGTCGGGGGTTTTTTAATTATAATTTAAATTTGCTTGTAAACCCATAAGGCGATATGTGTCGCGATATTGATACAAAAACTAGCTTTTTTTTTTTTGACCTGGCTATGTAGTTAGCCCCGAGTGGGCTGTTACTACGTCACCGGACTAGAAAAGAAAGTTAAACGACAGCCTAAGGGCCCCCGAGAGGGGTCGGACCTCGGCTCAGGACGTCGTTGGAGAATCTAATCGAACACGCGGGTTCGTGCCTGAAGGGCCTGTCGGAGAGAGGCGCCCAGGTACCTGGGCTACCGGTACCTGGTGTATCGCGCAGAAATCCTTACTCTTCGCGCCCGGAGCCGCCAAGCGCGGTGTGTGTCTGACGAAAACTAGCCATGAGCTTCGCTTTCTATTGTCCCCCGACCCGTAGCGCCGCCCACTATTTACATTAATTCTAAAGGCCGTTACAGACGTTGCTATAATATATCGTAATATAACACGTTCTTACTCTGTATGTATGGAATACGCTGAAACAAAAAAATATACGGAAAATTCACTACGTTTACAATATAGGTACAGTCAACGACAGGTTAAGCCATACACCGATGCATCTTATGTAAAAAAAGTGAGATTTGCTTCGTTTTGTACAGCTTGATGTGTCGACGTGTATAATGACGGGCTTTATTAGGTACTTTACTCAAAAACCGATTGGATGAATAGTTTCCAAGTCATGTTCAAACATGAATGGCGACTGTTGTTCAACAATGCAATATGAAGTCATTCGTGGGGCGCACCCAAATTGGGAATTGTCGCGTGGTTATCCTTTTATTTATCACCAATGACTCAGTTTTCGAAGAACATTTCAAAGAGTTGCACCCATAATAAAATATGAAGTCTTCGAAAAAAATAAAGTCGCCCAGCTTGTACGTGAAGGTTTAGTACGAGCCCTGGATTGCGTAACGGTGGTTTTGACCGTCACATCAGGTGGACCGTATGCTAGCTTGACACCCGACGTTGTATAAAAAGAAAACAACCAGCCTGGTATCCGACTGGTCTTTGGTTCGAAGCCCGATATAGACACGTACCAGCAAAATTCTTGTTGCCGGGATTAGCGGGAAAATTTCGCGAAGAAACCCCACACGTCTAAGATATTATACTTCGAAGACGACGACATGTAACCTATTCGTAACTTAAGGAATGTCTGGCATTTGTTCTGGCTTGTGGAGGTACGATTTTGACGGCTCGAAGATTTATTTATTACAAAACCAGTATCTTGAACAAATCCTTAGGATTAGGTAGCGAGCCCCACCAATCCAGTAGAAGAAGTAGATTAGACAGGTGGTAATCTGTACAAAGCAGAACAGGCTATTGTTCTAATCTCTGGAACTACTGGAAAAAATATTTTTGTATTTGATAGCCCAATTATTGAGGAAGGCTATTTTACGTCACGTTATGACTTTGGAAGCCGAGAGAAAGGAAAGAAAGTAGATAAAGTGGTTCCTACAGGATAGTGGGATAGTGTATAAAGTAGATTTATTTATTTCGCTTTCTACTTTGTCCCCGGTCCCGTAGCGGTGAATTGAGTTGCTATGCAAAATCGATATAATTAGTTCTCCATAGGTTATTTCGTTATATTGGCGCCGCCCACGATACTATTTATATCGATTCTAAAGCCTGTTACAGACGTTGCTATAATATATCGTATTATAACACGTTCTTACATGCTGAAACAAAAAATATAGGCGAAATTCACTACGTTTACAATATAGGTACAGTCAACGACAGGTTAAGCCATACACCGATGCATCTTATGTAATAAAGGTGAGATTTGTATACAGCAGATTTCTTCTTTTTTTTTTTTATTTTGCCCGACGTGATCGGGTTTTTGCGGGACCGGAATAAACTAATAGCTAACTTATGGAGCTAAAATTGGCTATGTTAAAGAAGTGAACGAGATGCGGTAAAGCAGTTGCCGTGAAGATATAAATACAACCCTGATAAACATTCCTTTCACTGCGATAAAGTGAAAAAACTTCGGTAAACTGTCCAAACAGAGACAAAATGCACTCTGTTACACAACAAACAGCGACTTTTGTTTCGGTAGCCCTAATGAGTGATAACTTCTTAAGGTTAAGGACCTCCAATGAGAGTGAACAGATGCAGTCTATTTCACTATGCGTTCGATGCCTTGTATACCGTTATTGACCTGGCACTGGTCTTGCAGTTTTAGGGCGAGAGCACACTGGGCGAAAAGGTAAATTGATATAAATTCTTGCGTCTAAAGTTGGATGCGTTGGGGTGTAAGTATCCCTTTTAACACCATCGTATTCAAAATGAAAGCCAATAACATAATTTATATCAATTATTCTAACAAATTATTTATTTGGTGGCAAATACGGTAGTATACATTACGTATACAGGTTTTTTTTTATACCACCAAGGTGGCAAACAAGCATACGGTCCGCCTGATGGTAAACAGTCACCTTAGCCTATGGACATTTGCAACACCAGGGGTGTCACTCATGCGTTGCCGACCCTCTAAGGTCTTAAATAATAACATTAATCGAGCATGATGAGCCAACAATTGGTATGCGAAGAACATGCTCGGTGGCACAGTGGTTAATAACGCTACCATTTTGACACCAACGCTCGATTCGATTCCCACACAGGACATACAATGTGTGCATGAACACGTCTGTTTGGCACTACTCTTGTAATTTATAGATCTAGAACTGACTGATCCAAAAGCTAATTTAGTTTTGAATGTCAATTTAGATGTTGGGGTGGATGGAAGTGACATTTTACTACCAAGTTTAGAGTCAAAGCTACTTCACGAACGTTTTGCAATCTTTCGATAGTCCAGCGTTCATGGTCTGACGAAAGCGGGGTTGGACAATGAGCAACTCGACTGGAGAAGTACCTCTTTACATACGAGACTAGCACTTTGTATGGAATTCGTACGTATATCCCAGGTCCTTTGTCTATCGCGACCGCGAGAATCGAGCGCCAAATAACTTCCTCCTATCTTGTGTTTTTAATACAGAATACTATTTAGATTTTTTAACAATACCTACATACATTCTGTGTACTAAGTATCGGGAATTTGTCAATAAAACAAAAAATACAAATTATTCATCTAAATTTATTTTATCGCCTTCAAAGTAGGCCCCATCGCTTGCAATACAACATCTCCACCGCTTCACCCAGTCTTCCATACATTTTTCATAGGCTATTTGCGGTATGGCCTTTAGCTCATTCAGCGAATTTTCTTTTATGGCTTCTATCGACTCAAAACGTTTTCCTCGAAGTGGTAATTTTAACTTGGGAAATAAAAAAAAGTCAGACGGAGCCATATCAGGTGAATACGGTGCTTGGTCGAGAACTTTTGTTGAATTTTTCGCTAAAAACTCTTTCACTATAATGGCTGTGTGTGATGGTGCATTATCATGGTGCAGCATCCATGAGTTGTGTTGCCACAAATCTGGACGTTTTCGGCGGATACTCTCACGCAAACGCTTCATGACGCCTAAATAATATTCTTTATTCACTGTTTCTCCCTCTGGAAGGAATTCGGAGTGAACCACACCACGGTAGTCAAAAAAAACTGTCAGCATCACCTTGATTTTGGAGCGACTTTGCCGCGGTTTTTTGGGTTTCGGCTCGTTTTCGAGACGCCATTCTGAAGACTGTTGGCTTGTTTGCATGTCGTACTCATAAACCCATGTCTCGTCGCCAGTTATTATACGTTTCATAAAGGTCGGATCCGTAGAAGCTCGGGAAACCATGTCTTCAGCGACATGCTTTCGCTGCGCTTTTTGAACAAAATTGAGCTCTTTTGGAACTAGTCGAGCGGCGACGCGTTTCATGCCTAAAATGTCAATGAGAATGTTGTGGACGGACTTAAAAGATATGTTCACCTCACTAGCCAACTCTCTCAGACTCATACGTCGATTTTCGAGCACTAGCTTCTTGATTCTGTCGATGTTTTCTCTGGTCGTAGCGGTTGAAGGTCTACCAGAACGAGGCAAGTCTACTACTACTTCTCGGCCTTCTTTAAAAGCCTTATACCATTCATAAGCCCTTGTTTTCGATATACACGATTCGCCGTAGGTATTTCGCAACATTTTTAGTGATTCACCACATGAAATATCATTTGAAACACAAAATTTAAGGCACACTCTTTGTTCAACAATATTTTCCATTGTAAAAATCGCCGAGGACTCAAAACTATGACCAACAAAAAGTGTAGTTTAAAACAAATTAAATGACAGATCCCGCTCAAATTTTGCGCGCTAAATCAGTACAGTGCTACCAACATGCAGTAAAAAAATTAGAACGACCTCTTTTACGCGGGTCTTTTTATTGACATATTCCCGATACTTTTTACACAGAGTAGTATATAACTGGAATACAATATGGAAATATAATATGCCCTATTGTATTTCCATCATCATATATGTAGGTATTGTCATATAGCTCGTAAGTATTGTCCCTCTGGCTGTATGTCTACGTATTCTTCATGTTGTGAAAATTGTTCTTTCTGTCTCGTCGCCTCCTTTATGTCTGAAATCTTTTAGTTCTTTTTGTATAGAAAAGTCCTCAAGAATGTTTTAAGAGTAATAATTACTATAAGCCACTATTACGACTTGTACAAATAATTATTATAAATCGTAGAGTGAGGTTCTTTTCATGCTTATCTAAGGCTGTGACTAAGAGTGCTTTTGCCGTTACTGTTGCAATGACATAAGGCACAATTCCTTCATGACATAAGGCCATAGACACTAGATAGTTTAAACAAATACGATAATTAAATGCCGTGTGGTCTCGGTGTAACAATAGGCCACCCCATCTCAACCCGTCGGTGTAGTAAAAGGCGACTAAGGGAATTATCCAGGAGACGGCCAGCAGCATCCCCTTAATATAATATCTTTTAATAACTACCGTATACTACCGTATGTATTATATGGTTATTATATATGTAACTAGCTGCTGCCCGCGGCTCCGCCCGCGTGGAGTCAGATAACGTAGCCTATGTGTTAATCCAGATCATAATCTATTTACGGGCCAAATTTCATTAAAATCCGTTCAACCGTTTAAGCGTGAAAGAGCAACAAACATCCATCCATACAAACAAACTTTCGCATTCATAATATTAGTAGGATGTTTATGTATACATATTTACTGTGTGTAGTAATTTTAATTAAGAATATCTAAATAATTTGCTGTCTTACTTTGGGTACAGATTTCCTGTATATGTACTCTTCCATAAGGTTGTCTGGTAGAGAATGCTATTAGCATTAAGTCCGCCTTTGTACCCCATATATGTGGTAAATAAAGTTTAAATAAAATAAATATGCGGTGCACACATTGTTGTTACGCAAGATAATGCCTCGTCATGACACGACTTCACGACGCCATGGCGCGCCAGCGGTTGGCTCTTGAAAAGCTTTTGAGACAGGTATCTTGTCTTTATCAGTGTTTTCCGTTAGAGGTGATTCATGATTTGTTGTTGCATTTCATGTCAAACCCCTTGCGGAGTAGGTAGCACAATGTGACTGAACTTACACACCTCGGTGGCCCAGTAGTTGTTAACGCTTCTTTGGCATCAACTCTTTGGTTTCGAATCCCATAGATTTGTGCGCACAAAAGTATGGGATTCGAAACCATGTACGCATGAAACGCATGAACATGTCTCTTTGTTTTGGTCTGGGTGTTTTTAAGAGAGGTAGGGCCCATCAAACCAGCTCGTCTGGTGAAGTACATCTACCTCGCAGAAAACTGCGGTCAAATAACAACTCCCTGGAGGATCGTTGTGTTCCTACAAGTGAGTGAGGTCACCAGTAACCTCCTAAAGAGCTGCTGTGTTAGCAGCTGAGGTGGCATCGCGTGAGTGATATTTAATGTATTGCAAGCGTTCATAGGCTACGATAACCGCTTTACAGCAGTTTGACCGTATGGTTGTATACATACCGACATTGTATAAAAATTAAAAAATGTATAGGCATTTATAGTCAAAAGGGGTATAGGTCAGTCAGAGTATTCAGTTTTTACATTCCTGAAACAGTTTTGCAGCTTGACTTTAATATAATATAAATTATAAGACAGCAAAAACACTTTGCGACTTTATGTGTTTCATATTGAATATATTATACAGAATAGAAACTGAACTCAGTTTTTACAACGGAATTTATTCTTGAAATAGTGTTGCAACTTGACTAATCCTTACAGACAGCAAAAAAACAATAATTTTGCACAAATCTTGATGTCATGAAGATTTTCGCAAATTTCTGTGTTTCGCAAACCTTCGACCATATTGATTCAGACGCTTTGATTGTGTACTTGTCCATAACTCGTGGATTACTTATCTTTGAGTTCCTAATATTATTTATCGTCTATGTAAATATTTGTGTTAGTTAACCGTACGTAAACCTCTATTAAAACTGCAAGATATAGCGTAAGGCTGCTTTTCCACCAGAGACGTGTTAAGCTGTGATTGCCCAGTGGATAAAGAACCAATCTATTAACTGATGGTTGCTTCAAAGTAGAACACGATGCTCTTATTGGCTAGTTCATGGATCAACATCGCGGAACTTATCGTCTTATTGGTTAAAATATCCTCCCATTGGTCGCTAGGCTCGAATCGCTGAGGTATTTATGCTGTAAGTGATTACATTTGGTGAGTGAGGGGTACCTTTATGCGACGTCTCGTCTAGTCACGTCGTTTCGCAGCTTAGCTTTGGCCTCGCTGAGTTCTTAGCTCGCACATCTGTAGTGGAAAAGCAGCCTAAGTCTGTAATGTACCTGTATGTAGGTCGCGTTATCGTGTTTGTATTAGCTACCAGTAGCGCACCTGTTGCCTAGTGTTATATTGTCATACCGGCATTGAATGCGCCGGCGCATATAAAGACTGCACATTTGTATTTGCATGTTGAACTTAAACAATGCACGGAATGCAGCTTCTATGACAGTGTTTCGCAAACTATTTACGTCCGTACACTTGCCAAATAAAACCAGTTGAGAATGCGCAAGCTTGCATTGCCAGAGGAGCACCTGGCTCGTCAATTATATAATAACAATTCAAATATTTTTTTTTAATTTGTCGGCCATTTTGACCATGTTCCGAGATAGGAACGGTGTTGCTGAACATTCCTATTCTACTTTTTTATGCTGAATCTGAATCTGGAGTCAAAATTCGAATATTCGAAAAAAAGCGACAGATAAACGCACAGACAAACATATAGAATTCATGTAGAAACAGTGATCCTGAAAAATAAATTAGATTCACCATAGGAACATCAAATTTGTAATTAAAAATTTATTATTTAGAATACGTTTAATAAGAAATGAGAGTCTGCTTTACTAAGTAAAGTAAAGTAAAACGCGCATCTCTTGAACTAGCCCATAGTTCACGGATCTGTTGATCCGTTCGTGGCAATCAAAAACTTATTGGTTAAAATATCCACCCTTTAGTCAGTAGACTCGAATTGCTGAGATATTTAGGCTGAAAATACCGTTTTGGTGATCGAGCGAGCCTTCATGCGACGTCAAGTGGTTCATTTGTTAGTGAATCCGCCCGTTACGTGAGTCAACAGAGAAACATTTATCGCTTCTAATATTTCCAATAATGTACAAAAATCTCTTTTTTTTTCACCTGTTGTGGACAGATAGCGGACACTCGAGTGCGTGACACACTTTTGGTGAATTTCTGCTGATTGTGTTATCATTGCGTATTTCGAACTTCCTTATCAATATTTTAAGCAACTTCGTGTATTAAGACTCATGTCTTAAGTTATTTATTTTAGGACCTCTATCACTTACGTACAGTGAAGTTTTGTCAAAAGCATTTGTAGGTTTTATCGAGCCCTGTTGTGGAGTGGTTGGCGATGCTACTTTACCATCATTCGTGGGTTCAATTCCCACACAGGATAACATTTGTGTGCATGAACATGTCTGTTTACACTGCAAATACTAGTTACAGCAATGAAAGATGATTGTATGAAGAAAGGCTTACAATTGAATGTGAAGAAAACCAAGATAATGGTATTTGAAGTATAGACAACACTAGGATTACGGTTGATGATGTAGTGTTGGAGCAAGTGGATGAGATTGTATATCTTGGAAGCGCTTTTAGCAGCAATGGAGATGATGAAATCTAAGCCAGAGGGCACAGCTCGCTGTACACAACGCGATGCTAATCTCAACGCTAACTTATGGAAGTGAGCGCTGGGTATGGAAGAGAGAGAGCATGAGAGTAGAATAATTGCGGTCGAGATGAGAGCTTTTCCGCCTCCGTGGGTTTCGGCTTTAACTCTTCTAAATTTTCTATGTACACACATATTTTGGATTGCAATCTAGCTTAATAACTTATTATGTATATCTTCACGCCAGGTTCCTCGCGGGGTAGTCAGAGAACCGAGCGGCATAAGACGCGGTCCTTACACACATTAGCTTCTTTAATACTTTTGTCTTTTATTCATATAGTTATAACATAACAATTCTGATCTGTCTGGTGTTATAATACCTAAATACTATAAATATATTTCACAAACTCTACATGGTTAATGTATAAGTCGGGTTCGGCTCTGCTTTTACGAGTCGCGATTTGATATTAGGATTTATTTTATTGAAGTAACTTCGATAATTCAGGCTAAATGAACGAATTTTATTCTCAATT
Organism: Pyralis farinalis; assembly: GCA_947507595.1. Classification (NCBI taxonomy): domain Eukaryota; kingdom Metazoa; phylum Arthropoda; class Insecta; order Lepidoptera; family Pyralidae; genus Pyralis; species Pyralis farinalis. The sequence continues at coordinate 5,760,960 of OX382261.1, read as the reverse complement.
CTATAGGGTCCATTATAATTGATACGTTGGGATTGATTGCCGTGTTAAGAACTTAAATCGTTTTCTGTTTGTGCCAAGGTGATGTCACACAGTTACAGATGAGATTGAAGTATTTAAGACCGCGTATTCCGGAGTTTCTGTCTCTGCCTCCCCCGCAAGGGATGTGGGGTGAAGATAGATAGGTAGTAAACAAAAATGTCTTTGGGCGTTTACTAATTTTTCCGATTTAAATTTAAATTTTTATCATCTTCGCCATCACCTCATGCTTAATGTACACGTATCACATGAGATTTATATTCATTTTGGCTTTATTTTCTTTGTATTATTTTGTTGTATACCTCCCTACCTATCGGACCCTGGGCTCTGAAGCGAAAGCGTAGGACACGTCCGGGATTAACGCTCGGATGACGACGATTTTGCTGTATACATACCTATTGTCGTGTAATTTAAACACGATATGCCAGCCTGGTAGGAGCATTTGATAGTTCCAACCTAATTCGAGCCAATTCCCAACCGTTCATGCCGAAGGATTGGATGTGGGCAGCGTCCATGTAGGTGGAGGCCTTGCAAAAGACGGTTACTACGAATTCAATACGTTCTCCCAAATTTAGCTTCTACTGCGCTTGTAATTCAGCACGTATTCCCATTCGCCAGGATGCGGACGAATTTGGCTGTGTTTTGAATTAATTGCCGTGGTTTGTCACGTCGCTTACCTAATATAGCTGCAGTCAGACGTTGCCGATACCTTGTACGGGGGCGATGAGGATGGCGAAGATGTGACTGAACTCCAATATAATAATCGTCACTTTGTGATTTTAAAGTAACATTTGGTACATTTCCGATGTCGGACAAGGGTTCAGGAAGTGCAACGACCTTAATAAGGTTCGTTTCCACTGGGTACGATTGAAATTTGTTAGAGATGGTGGAATTTATCGCATAATTAAATTTTACTGAGGTATATATATACCTAGTTCTTTAGTTAGTCGAAAAAGCAAGTTAGTTGTTTTTCTTTAGTTCGAAAGTAGAAAGACGTAGGAGCCTAGGTAGGCAAAATCTTACTTACTAAAATAAAAATTTTCGTGTGTTGTGAGCTGATTTCAAGTTCTGTCTTAGGTTTTCGCGATTGTTACACATTGAATTAAACAATTTTTAACGGAAGTATCGCGTATTTTATTTATTTTGTTGAACCTGACGTTTCGCTACATGCCGAGAATGTTGCGCGAGGCTATTGAAATAAGAAAACACCCCAATTTCAATAGAGAAGATGGTTGGCAAGTACCACCTGCTTGGGATCCAGTCCTAAAAATAATCAAATCCCAAACCCAAAGATCTAAAAAAATGTTCGGACACTGTGAGCGATTTTTGTGTGAATCGGAACATATATAATTAATCCATCCATGTCGGTAGATGTAATAATTGAATAACTAATGTAAGACAAATACCACCTTAGTCTTCCTGCGACCACGGACGCTGCAAAGCGTTCGAAACGTCAGGTTCAACAAAATAAATAAAATACGCGATACTTCCGTTAAAAATTGTTTAATTCAATGATTTCAAGTTCCTTAAAAATCGGCATGATTTTTTAACCCATGTAAAATAATATTCAACGTTTTACTTTACATAACACACAATGTCCTAAATTATCATTCATCACTTAACTTTGTTGTGCTAAGGTACATACTATCAATACGGGGTTTCCGCGCGCTGAGAAAGATGCCTATATCTCTATCAAGCTCTTGACTTTATAACATGCCATCACGTGTCAATTTTTTTTGACATTTAAGTTTAAGTTTTTATCGCAATAGACGTATATACCATAGAATAGAAATAGGATTTATTTATGTTGGATATAAACTATAGTATGATCCCCTTGTATCCCGACTATACTTACAAATTATATGGCCTTTCCTTGCTAGTGGAAACCCGGCGTTTCTACTCGGATGTTTACGTAACCGCCCGCCAAACGTCGATTGTTCACGGTGCTAAATGATTGTGCTAGTTTTACAAATGGCCGCATTATAGGTGTGTTTGGAAAATATTGTTCTTCGTTAGTTACCGCCGGTGCAGTGGCATGACTGCAATTGAATTGATTAGAGTCACGTTTGGTGGCACAAGGTGAGAACAATATGTATAAGAACCGATGTGTACTTGTTGCTTGGTATTAGGTACACATTTGTAAGTTTTAAAATTTTGTCATTGTGTAACATGAATATACAAAAATATATATTATATTTCAATATATTACAGAAGAGTGTATCTATATTATTAGAATCGATGTGTTAGTTAACAACTCACTATTTAGGTCCCAATAGTGGTTGATATCTGTTAAACCGTGGTGCACGGCAGTTGAGCTTCACTCCACTAGCCATCTCTTTGAGGATTTTTATTGCCTTATTTGTCATATTGCTGTCCCTCAAGCATACGGCCTGCCTGATGGTAACAGTCACCGTGGCCTATGGACATTTTTAACACCAGGGGTGTCATTCATGCGTTCATTCTTAAAGAATTCCATGCTGTAGTCCCTTGGAAAAACCTCGGCTGGGAGCTCATTCCACAGCTTGAGAGTTCTCGGAAGAAAACTTCTCTGGAACCGCACAGTGCGCAGCCATTGCGGTTCCAGCGTGTGAGAGTGAACTGCCCGCCATTGTACATACAATGGAGTTGTGGTCTAGCGCCCGAGTCGTTAAGGTTCGATTTAGTTGCAAGCGCGCGATAGCAAGCGAGCAATATGTGAGGTCGACCTCCAGTTTCTCGGTATTTTGTACGCTCTACTTCTCCAAAACCAAAATAGTTTGAAACCCCCTTTTTTCGTGATCGTGTAGCCTAGATGTCGTAGTTGTGCCAGTTGAAATTTGTTTTTCAAAAAAAGAAGTTTTGTTCCAGAAAAATCGGTCCAAGAAGATTTGTCCCTACTGTGAGCAGTGCTTTTGCAGTGGTAGTACTAAATTTTCCTTTTTCCTCTTTTTTATTTTTTTTTCATCTTTTCCTTTTTGTTTTTTTAGTTTTTTAATAAATTAGTCTTTTATTAAATTATATTAAATTATATTAAATTTTTTCTAATATTTTTATATTTTTTATATCAAATATCAAAATTTTTCAGTTTATTTTTTAAAAAGTAACTTATTTTTTTAAATATTAAATTTTGAATATTCAACATTTTTTTGGTAATTTTTACTAAGTTATCTTTTTTAACTTATTTTTTTTAATTTTATTTAATTATAAAATGAAATGCCCAAGCATTTTTTAGATTGACGCACTAAGTTTCCAAGCGCGCTTGCTACACAGCTTGCTGTTACCTATTTAAAAGATAAAAAGCGCGCTTGCGTTTGCGCCGCAGGCCCTAACTTCCCTAGTACATACGTAGTGTTCTGTAAATATTGTAGGCTTATAAATCGGTGATATTTTCTCAAGATCAAAACAGTGCAACTTCTGTTCGCCAGTACTATCATCTATTCTATTCTGACTAGATTGCAAGTCGTGTCCTAATTGCATACGCACGTTTCTTATACGTATTATCATGTGTAGATGTATGTACATTAACAATGAGTCAACGGCTTAGTAAAGACTTTAAAATACGATGAGAAAATAAAGTGTTATCTCGGTTTTAAACAATCAAACAAATATTATAGTTCATATTACACAGCGCCATTGCCAGCCAGCGTCAATCCAGTAGTATAGACCAGTAGATAAGAACTGGCCTATTGACCAACTGCTCCCTGCTTCGAAACCTGGCATGAAAAGTGGTTTCGGATGTACATAGTTGGTATTGTCACTTACTAGGCAGTGAAGGAAAACCGCAAGTTCCAAGAAATTATATTTCGAAAGACGTGTGAATAATCTAAGAAAGGTCTGATTTCCTCTCTGAATTGTGGAGGTCTGACGGCAGTAGCTCCGTGTCAAAATCAGTATATTTGCCAAATCATAAAACTTAGGTAGCGAACCCCGTCTATCATAATGGATTAGGAAATAGGATACCTAATGCTAAGAAGAATATATTACTATGTACCATCTAGTCCCTAACTAAGTTTGTATTACGAGTAGGTACTATTTTTATAATGTCGAGCTCGGTGGCGCAGTGGTGAAACGCGCAGTTACGCTACTTTGGCACCAACGCTCCTGGGTTCGATTCCCACACAATACAAACATTTGTGTGCATGAACATGTCTGTTTGTCTTGGTTTGGGTTTTCTATGTATAATAAGTACCTATGTATTTACAAAAGAAAATGTATTTAAGTATATTTATTAGTTGTCTAGTACCCATAACACAAGCTTCGCTTACTTTGGGGCTAGATGGCGCTGTGTAATTTGTCCGACAATATTTATTTATTTATAATAACTACGCAAGGTAGTAAAGTTACTATAGCCTATGAATACTTGCACTCAAGCATCAATACCTCGGGAGCGTCACTACAACCCTCGTCGTATATCTGTTTCGTAATTATTTCTTCCTGCATTCTTTCTACATGTCCGACCCAACGGAGCATGTCTTTTCTTATTTTAACACCGTCACTCTCTTTCAGACCAGTTCTGTTTCTAACATCATCATTGCGAATACAGTCTACAAGCGTTACGCCACAAACTTTGCGCAACGAAGAAAAATCATCTGTTGTAGATAGTCTTTTGTCACCACAGTGAAAACTTTTTTTTAGTTTAATTTGCGTGTAATACAAGTAGTATCCAACGCGGTCTGACTGCAGTCGTGCTATGTAAAAATCAATATCTTCGCCCAATTCTTAGTGTTGGGTAGCAGACCCAGCCAATCCTAATGGAGTAGGAAACAGGATAACGCTAAAAAGAAGTAGACAAGGAGTATCCATCGCACGTTGGCACCCCTGCTCTAACACAGCAACTGCTGAGGAGCTAACCTCAGTGAACGACCTATCCGAGAGTTGTTATTTGGCTGCGGTCTTCTGAAAGGCGGAGGTAACCCAGTCGGGCTGGTTCGATGCGCCCTATAGGAACTATAGGAACCACACTTATAACATTCTTTGCACTTTAGCCGACTCAGACGGATAATTTTTAGATTATCTAGCTAATTGGCAGAAAACTGATATCTGCACATTAACGGCAACATACCATATCCAATATTCTAGATAAGTAAGTTACTTGTATTAACAGAATGCAATGTTTAGTACCTGCTTACTTGATGATTTATTAATTTATCTTCATATTCTTGTCCTATGAATCACGTGCCAGTCATTGGTTCAGTTATAGCGATGCAGGAATCTGCATGTATTTTTGGCAAAAAGTATCCCCCAGGTAGCAGATGTACCTATGTATGGGTGCGACTTTACAAGTGATACTGTGCCATCTGTCGTCAGCAGATCATTAGCGATGTCATGTCATTTTGACACATTGACCCTGTTGTTCTACGGACTGATCTATATATATATCTTCTTCCTAGAGTTGTCCTAATCCGTTAGGGTTGGTGGGGTCCGCTACCTAAGCTTAAGAATTTAGCGAAGATGGTGACTTTAGCATGGAGGGACAGCCGTGAAACCACAAACCAGAGTGAATACCAGTCCTTTCTTAGGTCACATGCGTTTCGAAATATAATTTCTTGTACGTGTAGTTTTCCTTACAATGTTTTCCTGTAAAACATAAAATACGAATTTTGTTGTAGGTACCCATACCAGATTCAAACCAGGAACCAGTCGGTTACTTGGCTGATTATCCACTATTTGATCCATCTAGGTATATATATTCTAAATAAATATATCCTTGGACAAACTATACAGCGCCATCTAATCCCAAACCATATAAATTATGTGCACTAGACAACTGATAAACATACGTAAATACGTTTTCTTTTTGTAAATAAATACTTATAAACCCAAGACAAACAGACATGTTTATGCACTCAATATTTGCATTGTGCTGTTTGAATTGCACTCACGAGCCTTTTTCCTCAGCTTGTAAGGGTATTGTGATGTTCAATAACCTTATAACCTTCCCAAGAATTGTGCAAATAGTTCCAGATATCAGGTATTATATTAGCGTTCAAACAAATACTGTTCACTAACATAGGGGCGGAAAAACGGGAAAGCGGTAGCGATCCGGGACGGCGGGATACTTTGTAACATTTTTTACGTATGTTGTTATGTTACTAGTTGGAGAAAAAAGACTAAAAGGGTTACAGATTTATTAAAAGGGCTATTTTACAGCAAATTATATAAAAAATAAAAGTGAATTAAAGTTGGGCTAATAAGGGTCTTTAAGAACTCGCGTTATCTTTGTCTAACCGGAATATCACTGTTATGTTCACTGGAGTGTGTGCACTGAGTGGCCGCCGGCTATAGTGGCCGACGACTGTAGACAGCTGGATAGCGTGCTAGCCAGCACGCAGATCCAGATGTAGAAGTTGTTGGTGGACCGCCTTACGGACCAACACCGCAGCGGTAACTCCGTCAGCCGCCGTAGTCCACAACAGGGGCTGCAGGTATTATAATTGGGATTAGTTAGATGTCCGGAGTTTACCGGGTTTGGAAAAGTGAGTAAATTCCCGACGGTTCACCACGTAGCCCCATAGCAGGAGGCTGGTGGTCTCAGACGCGGTGCCCTCAATCTTTTCTCCTTCAAAACTAGCTACAGACTGACTCGTTTTTCTGTTTTTCATTAGAATCACACATTTTGAAATTTTAAATTACTGAATCAATAATTTTGGCAGATCCGGCACGGCGCGGTCGCTTTTTATATGATAGGTTGCATATAAACCCCAATGCTTTAAAAATCTCACCCCGGATCGCTGCCGCTTTCCCGCCGCTGTGGATTTTGGCTTTTATATAATGTTAAAAGTTTATGAATCCATTGTACCGTTAGCAATGGACCTTTCGACGTCGCAGCGTCATAATATCATTGATATACAAATCCCGGTGAGATTTTTTGTATCAAGTAGTCATCATCATCATCCCCATGAGCTGTGTTTTTGTCTTTATTAATTCTCATTGATGAGTAGGTAGTCAAGGTTAATAAATCCTTATTTTCCCATTAGCATTAACAATCGCTTACGTGAGCTTACGAATTTAATCTCATATAATGAGTAATATTATGGATTTATTATGTTGTAATACACACCGTATTAGAGTCCAGGACGGTTTCAGACATTTTTCTACGTATTGGAAACATTTTCTGGTATTTCTATTAGTGATATTTTTTTATACAACCTCGGGAGGCATACGTCTTACCTGATATAAACCGATTACTGTAGCTTATGAACGCTTGCAATATGCAATACATTAAGTATCACTCGCGTGATGTCACTTCCACTGCTAACACAACAACTCCGTAGCTTACTTGGGACCTCACTCACACGCAGGAACACAATAACCCCTCCAGGGAGTTTGCGGTTTTCGTGAGGTGGTAGTAGTTCCCCAGATGGACTGCTTTGATGTGCCCTACCTCATTTAAAAACACACAAATCAAGATAGAACAGTCATGTTTATGCACACAAATGTTTGTCCTGAGTGGGAAAACCCACGAGCTTTGGGTGTCCAAGTAGCGTTGTTAACCACAGCACCACGAAACTCGTCATTTGAATGATAGCGCATTCAAAAAGCAAAAACCCCTTGACTGCGCACGTAGACCTTGCGTTCACAAAAAACGTGATTTAGCGTTTAAATGTCTCAACGTTTCGAGCCTTCTGACCAATGGGCTATGCAAAATCGCTATCATTGGTTTTCCATAGCTTATTTACTTCACGGATTTATTAATAGTATTACAGCTTTGAGGGGGGTACCAACAAGGTAATTTTAAACACTGAGTCAGGCGGATACTTCTAACCAGTGACTATGTGTTGTACTGCTGCTGCTGAGTGCAGAAATAGATTGACTTACCTACATTATTGAAAGAAAAGAAAGAAAGAAAATCATTTATTTGTACATCACACAGCACTGTACAATATATACGTAACTATGTTGTAAAGTTAATTAGACGCAAAATCAAGACAAATATGCCAAAATACATAAAACAACTAATGATAATAGCTAACAGTATTATGCGATGTTACAAATTGGTCTCGGCTCAGTATATTGTCAAAGCCTGTGTGACAGACAGACCCGACACTGATTTTCAGCCGAAACTAGTCTTTTGTGACACCACGGACGCAGCAAACAAAACACTATGTACCAATGAAATAATACATGAAGAGATTAAATTAATTAATTATTATTGAGAGGAGAAGCAAATTTTTCCATACTTTTACGCCTACGATATTTATTTTGTCCAACTTTGGAAGACTTACAGACATGCGTTCCACCTGATGTAAAGTGATTACCGTAACATAGAAACCCTTGTAATATACATAGGAAGAATCGCTCGGGCTTTGCCCCCCTGCTTCTAATATAGCAACTCCTTAGGAGCATACTAGTGACCTAATCATTCGCAGGAACACAACAACCTCTTTTTTTTTTATTGACGAGCTCGGTGGCGCAGCGGTGGAACGCGCTGTTACGCTACTTTGACACCAACGCTCGTGGGTTCGATTCCCACACAGGGCAAACATTTGTGTGCATGAACATGTCTGTTGTCTTGGTCTGGGTATTTTGTATATATAATAAGTATGTATTTACAAAAAAAAACTGTATTTACGTATGTTTATCAGTTGTCTAGTACCCATAACACAAGCTTCGCTTACTTTGGGGCTAGGTGGCGCTGTGTAATTTGTCCGACAATATTTATTTATTTATTATTTAACCTTCCTGGGAGTTGTAATTTGGCTGCGATTTTCTGTCAGGTGGAGGAAGGTACTTCCCCAGTTAAGTTTCTTTGATGTGCTGCACCTCTCTTAAATCTCTTTTCTATATTATCTCAATCTTGCGTACAGTACCTACGTATCGCACATTCTACAATTGGATTGAAAAGAAAATTTGGATATTTATAACCCAGAAGCAAACTTCCTCACACGGGTTGTTTCTGAGATATCAATGCTTGAAACTAGGATTACTATGAAAAGATCATAATTCATAGGAACTTTGAATCATTGTGCAACAATGCAAGTTTTATGTTTCTAATGGTATTTCTAGATGTGTTCTTTAATGTTCATATAAATAAATACCTTTATATATAATCTCTTTGCAGCACAGTCAAGTATGGTACTTAATCTATCTATCTATGTCTTCACGCGATGGCCTTTGCGGAGTAGGCAGAGTGAATCGAGTGCCTAACTTTCTCCTTACACACCTCGCTCGCTTCTTTAACATTCGTTTCGTTTTCGTTTAACATTAGGTGAGCCTTATGCTTAAGCATTAGGTACCTATATGCTAAATAGTTATAAATATAGATTACTTTATATATTGCCGAGAATTTTTTGCTTTGTATTTAAGTTACTAGGAATTTTATACAAAGACTGAATTGTAGACTTTGACATAAATGTCTTTTAGTAATTTTATAATCTACTTTTTCGACAATTCTTTATCAACAAATACGATAATTCTAAATGTACAAAAGTTGTTAAGTACTTATATTTTTATAGTGTTCAATTTTTACAATAAAATCCTTTATGATTATGACCAAAAGTCCTGTTTATATACGGACTAATCCTCACGTCACATTAAACAGTGTCGTAAAAGATATTTAGGTATTGTCTTAACGTCAAACAACTTAAATATTTTTTCGACAAAGTGAATCACGTACAGGGTAACCACACGTTTGGTTACACGCCATTACACATGGTAATTAGGATTTCTCTTGTATGCCTATTTTCAAAAATGTGTTCGATTAATAATTTACATATTGTGTATAAAATATGTCAAAGTCGTATATTATCCAAGTAGTTACCAAATACTTTAATAATATTTTTATACCTTCATAATAAATAGTTATTACTTTCCCTTGGAGGTCGCAAAAAGTTGTAATAATAAAATATATGTATTGTATGAAAATCCATATTTTTTTTTATTATTTCTATTTCTTTTCTATCAATATTGACACAATTTCCATTCGACTACCCATAATTTCAAAGATCAAACATCGCATTCATTAATAATGTATAATTTCAGTAAATTTCTTCTCATTGGTACTCGTACATAAAGATTTCTGTAAGGCGCGAATTAAAAAATATACCGTATACTTTTTAATTCGTACATATGTGATCGATCGATAAAATCTATTCAAACATAATTGTAACTATGTATACTACATTAAACATTAACTTTCTATAAGTTTATAAAAACATAAAAATAATATAAAAAAATATAATAAATAACGGAATATGCAGGTAAAAAAAAAGATAACAAATATTTGCTACTAGGCCCTCGTGATTATTTAGACACGTCTTACTTTTATTAAAAATAATCTTATTGTATGTTATTGAATTATTTTGGTCATTTTTCTTTTTAATCTACTAGCATTCTGAAATGACCATTGACGAAGAAGAAACGGCGAAAGAAACTTGCCAATACAGAGTTCACTTTTCAAATCATGTAATGAAATGAAGTGGTAGAATTATTATTAAGATAAGGCTGTCTGCGCAGATTTTTTTTCCAGGCATCTTTATTAGTTACATATTCTTAACATCTTAATAAGGCTTTTTATAATGAGTGTTTTTGAGTCGTCTTTGGAACACGTTGTTAGGAGAGGACAGAACTGTTCAGGCAGTTTGTTATAGAATCAAATACAATTTACAAAAGACTTACCAATCCTAGCAAGCCGATGTACCGGCCAATTATTTCTGCTTTTAACATTATAAACTTTCATTGTCCTGTTGAACAGCACGTAGGTAATACTTTCTTTCAAACACGTCATAAACACATAAGCAGCTATGCTTTTGTGGATTTATGTTTGCATGTTTCTTGGTCACCCTATAGTCTTGGCACGCGCCGGCCGACGCATATGGCCTGCAAGATATCAGGCGCGTGCGCATAAAAAAAAGCTATTTACAGATTGGTTGCGGGATGTATTCGTTTTATTAACTAGACTGCTGAATTGACAGAAATTAACTATATTTGTAATATTTTTACCAGTGATATGTTATAGAAGTAACTCGAAGAAATACCTAGTAATATTTTATTGACTTATATTATACTAGGGAAAGTTTGAAATATTATTAACGTATTGTTATTATCCATAATTTTCCATTAACAAGTAGAGGAATCTACATGAACCTATTTTCATCCCCTTTTTTACACCGTCGGGAGGCATACTAGGATACGGCCCACCTGATGTAAAGCGATTACCGTAGCTTACAAACACTTGCAACAGGAAGTATTGTCCTCGCGTTGCCACCCCGCGACTAACACGCAGCAACTCCTTAGGAGGCTACTGGTTACCCTATTAACTGCAGGAACACAACAACCCTATTTGACTGTAGGTTTGTAGAGGTTCAAGTACTTCCCCAATCGGGCTGCTTTGATGCGCTCTTCCTTTTTTGAAAACACCGAGACCAAGACAAACATATATGGTCATGTGCACATATGTTTGTGCTGTGTGGGAATGGAACCCATGTTGCTGTTAGCAACGTGGGTTCTAACAGCAACGCTACGCTACACAAATAGTAGCAATGTTAACCACTCCCCACCGGACTCTTTCTTTCTTATTATTTGAAGAATCTAGCCTTAATTGAGTAACAAAAAAATGATAATGCAATAAACTCTTTTTTTATTATGTAAATTAATTCGTAAATTTCTTGTCTTTTCAGCAATACGTCGAGGCACAGAAAACCAGCCAGCAAAGAAAGCCCGCGGCGATGGAGGAGGCACAGACGGGACAAGTGGTGGGCGCGACCACTTAGCCTACGCTTGCCTCCTCCGCAACGAGCTCCTCGGAGCACAGATCGAGGAGCTGAGAGGTCCTCCGACCAACTGCGCTGATGGGAACAGAGCGGCTATAGGAGCAGTACAACTGGCCTCGGCTGCTAAAGCTGCCTTAGCGTATTCACCACCAGTCTTCAAGTTCAAAGCGCCGGATAGTAATTCAGAGGTAAGTCAAGATGACTTGATGTTAATGATTGTTTGTTTTTTTTATTGAAGTTTCAAAACATTTTAACTATGTATTCCAACAACACGTCATGAATAAATCCGAAGAAAATCTTGTTAAATGTGATGTGTCGCAGGGAAGCGTGTTAGGGCCTCTACTACTCATAATCTATTTTAACGATTTACCTATAGTGATTAATCATTCAATGATATAATTTGCTGACGATTGTATCACAGTCATAAAATGCGAAGATAAAACTATGTCTTCTTTTCTCTTCTTCATTTATGTCTTAATATTAGACGATTTTGTCAATTTGTTTTTATACCGCTAAGGCAATTAAGCGTATCATGCGTTGCGGACTCCTTAAAACTCTCCACGCCATTCTTGAAAAACCCCATGCTGTATACCATAACCCCGTAACTTCCTTGGAACAAACATTGTGTTTGCAGCGCGTAAGGATGAACTCCCCGTCGTCGGTTGCTAAAAAAAGCTTTGGGTGTCATATCGAACAATTCGGTAAGACATACAAATGAGGGCAAAATCTCTCCTCAGAGACACAAGTTCCTAGCTCCAAATAGATCTAGGCCTGTGTAACAAATTACATATATGATAGGCTCTTAACAGTTTCGATGTAGGTATATTGCGTCCGCCTCACCTTCAAAGAACGGAGCTCGGATATCTTGAACTTTCTTCTATAGAAAAACGAAGATACCAGACAAATTGTAGTCGATTCGATTAGACTACCACCCGCATCGAGACTCGAGCATCTTTGAACCTTTTGTAACATTCAGTATATATATTTTTTCTCTCTCTGAGTCCCTCAATGAGCAGGGCTCGATGGTATTGTTGTATCTTTTACGAAAAACTACATTCTTGCGTATCTAACTTCACGCCAAGTCCCTTGAGGGGTAGGCAGTGAAAACGGATTGCCATGTATCTTTTCATGGACGCTCGCATAACACACGATGTATTCACCTTCTACTTTCCATTGTATATCTATTTTGCCGTTCTTTCCTTTGCATTATTTTTAAATATTCGAACTATTGGAGCATGCTTCTTCTTATCTTAATACCAATACTCGCTTTCAGACTCGACTCTTTCTCACATCCACATTTCGAACACGGTCTATAAGCGTTACGCCGCAGAATTTGTTTTAATTAACGTGTCAGGATAGACAGATGTTCAGTGGATTGGTAAACCTTTAGCTGAGCGCCAGCGACGCGCTGGTCATTGACTTTTCATGATACATTTAATAGGTTGTAATTTAACGAGTCCAACTTGTTATATTAACCCTATATAGTACGACGAGTTAATTTTGTTAGCGTCAATACGTTGATCAATAAACAAAATGCTCTTAACACATCTTAAAAAAGCAAACAGGAAACGATTCAAGTCCTTAACACAGCAATCAATCCCAACGTATCAGTTGTAATGAACCCTAAAGAATTGACAATAAAATTCGTTCATTTACCCCGAATTATCGAAGTCATTACTTCAATAAAATAAACCCAAATATCAGGATCGCGACTCGTAAACGGCGATCCCCAATCCTTGATATGGAAATCGCATCACGTTTTCAAAGAAACTCAATATCTAATTAGCATCTGGATCGAAACCACACATAAAACTGAGCAAAAACTGTAAAATGTATAGCCATATCGCCTCTCGTGTCTAATTGCAGTTTAATTTTTATTGAACAATAAAATTGAATTGGAGGATAAAGGAATAATTAGCCATTTTCGTCAAGATTTTTTTGTGGTTGGCTTAACCGATGAGCTCTGAGTGGTGCATTGGCGAAACGCGTTGTTACGTTACGTGACACCAGCGCTCGTGCGTTCGACTCCCACACAGGGCAAACATTTGTGTGCACGAGCATGTCTGTTTGTCTTGCACTGGGTTATTTTTTAGGAGAGGCAGTGCGCATCTAAGCAAGAAAAACCGTAGCCAGTAACAACTTCCTAGAGGGTTGTTGCATTCATACGTGTGAGTGAGGTTAGCAATTAAGTACTCCTAAGGATTTCCTTCACCGCCAAGCAAATGATATATATGTACATAAATCTGAAAACACGAATTCAGTGGAATGATAGTCATAAGAATGACTATTAAAAAAATACGTGGCCAAAATTTCCTTAAATTTCAATACACCACATGATTCACATATCCATTGGTATGTTTATCTGTCGGTGTGTACTTTTATTTTACACTCTTTCATATTAAGGCTTGCATAAAGTCAGATAATTATCCGTCAATACCGATTAAAAGACAAAAATACATCGAAAGATTTCGGGTTTCGTGCCGGATGGAAATCATGGAATCCCTGTTACTCTGGTCTCTGATCGTCAGTGTGTCACGGAAACAAAACAATTTTCATACATGGAATTGGAACTGACAACTTATTTGAAATTTATTGAAAGTAATTTTCATGTGGGTTTAACAAATAATTAAAAGGCGTTTTTTTTCTCTGGCATGTAGTATCTTTTTTTGTAGCACTTTCGAATCTGTATTTATTCCTTTTTATGTTCAGTTGGGTTTTGTACTCAAAAGAAAGGAACTCCTGTAAGACTCATGCTTTGTTTGTTGTCCATTTGTCACTTTAAATAACAGAATGGTTGTCTATATCTTCCAGTAAAGTATTATATAAGTTAACAATTTTTTTATGATTCTTGTCAAGAACTACTTTTCTTATTTTTTTATTATGAATGATTATAATGTTTAAATAAATAAATATCTCCCGTCAAATTATACAACAGCATGAGGCTTCAATTTAAGTGAAGGTCGTGATTTGTTTACTAGTCAAATGATAAACATGTGCATTTTTTTTTTAATTCTTACATATGATACATAGAACACAATCAGAACAAGACAAACAGACATGTCCATGTACACAAATGTTTGTCCTGTGTGGGAATCGAACGCACAACCTTTGCTGTTAAAGCAACCATCGCAAGCTATTCCACCACCGGGTGCGTCAATGAATACTGGATTACAACTCGAATACAACTTGAATTTGATCATTTTTCGTATTTAAAAACAAATAAATTTGTAGAGCGAAGATCTAAGTTTTCATGTTGCGCTCCTCTCAAAAACCAAGTTAGTCGGATACTTATAGTTAGTTATGGATTGTATTTAATTGGTCAACATTCTGAACATAACGTAACCTACGAAAACACTATGTTCACATCTAAAAATACCGAAATGCACATCAAATCAATAATCTGATGTGTATTGCAATATTTTAGAAGAAGATTTAGTATTTTTTGTTGCTCATTTTATTATGTTACATATAGTTTATGTTTACCATGGGCATGATATTTTATGGACATATGATTCATCAAAAGAAACATTTTTAGAGCCGAGATAAAAGAACTGCACCCTGGTTTCAATCCTGGGGTGTTCATTTCCCACTAAATTCGTTTTGTTCTGATTTGTGCACATATTTGTAATTATCACTTCCTCGGCGGTGAAGGGAGAATACCGCGAGGAAACCAGCAAGTCCAAGAATTTAGATTTCGGAAGACGTATGACCTAACTTAAGAAAGGCCCGAATTTTCCTCCGGATTTAGTGATAGCGGACCCGGCCAATCCTAATGCCTTAGTCAACCCTTTGTTTTTATACAACGTCGGGAGGCATTCATGCATACGTCCCACATGATTTAAAGCAGTTACCGTAGCCTATTAACGCTTGATTTGCTTTGATGCGCCCTACCTCTCTCAAAACATCCAGACCAAGACATGTTCATGCACACAAATGTTTGTCTTGTGTGGAAATCGAACCCACGAGCTTTGGAGTCAAAGTCGCGTCATTCACGACTGAGCCAGGGTTCAAGATAGAAGAAAAGAAACATTTTTGTATATTTATCGCGGGCCATTGCAATATAAGAACTAATGCAGATTTGTCACGGTACCATGTAGAACGGGGCCCAACTCACACTTGTCATGTTTCAATTCAGGTTTAAAAACCCCATATGACCCGGAAATGTGGTCATACCTAATTACAAGCTGACCTCCGTTTAACCCCTGCGCACAAATTGAATGTGGCCGTATCTGTTCCAATTCGACGTAAAGTAACATTCTAATGTGAGCCCAACACCGCAATGACAGTATTCGAAAAAAGGCGTTTAAAAAATAAAACTTATGCAAAGGATTTTTTATTGTGCGGACGACGGAAAGAAAAAAAATGTCATGTCGTATTTGTTATGTTGTCGGGAAGCAAGTGTCAAGACTCTTTTGGTGGTGCGTGTTTATGGCTTTTATTGTTCGTAGCTTTAACACTTTACAAGTTTATAATGGATTTTAAAATAAGTTTTTGAACCTTTAAATATTTAATATATATAGTGTATTTTCGAGCCCCGTAGTCGTGATATTAAGAATGACACCGGATTCCCACACCGAACGTACATTTATGTGCATTACATGTCCGTTTATCGTGGTCTGGGTGTTTTTAAGAGGGGTAGGGCGTCTCAAGTCTAGGAAAAGTCTAGGGAAGTACCTCTACAACGCAGAAAGAAACAACTCTCCAGGAAAGCTTTACTCGTTTTAGTTGTTTGTTCCTGCGAGTAAGTGAGATTACTAGTTATCTTCTGAGGAGTTGTTGTGTTAGCAGCAGTAGTGTTAACGTGCGAGGGATACTTCCTGTATTTCAAGCGTTCGTAGGCTACGGTAACCATTTAACATCAAGTGGGTAAGCTTGTTCGTATTTGTTGTTGTATATGTTGTGTAATAAATAAATATTAATATATTGTCGGACAAATTACACAGCGCCAACTAGCCCCAAAGTAAGCGAAGCTTGTGTTATGGGTACTAGACAACTGATAAACATACGTAAATATATATTTTTTGTAAATACATACTTATTGTACATAGAAAATACCCAGACTAAGACAAACGGACATGTTCATGCACACAAATGTTTGTATTGTGTTGGAATCGAACCCACGAGCGTTGGTGTCAATGTAGCGTAACAGCGCGTTTCCCCACTGCGCCACCGAGCTCGTCAATGAAATCTGTTTTATTTTTTTTATTTAAACGGTTTTATAAATGATAAGCTGCAGTCCGCCACTTGGTTCGCGCGTATCCCTGTATACCGTGGGAGCCGTTTCTTCTACTTTATTTCTTTTTTCCTCGGTTTCTAAAAGTCGTATAGTAATATTGTATAGTCTATAATCTTCTACAATAATTGGGCTATCAAATGCAAAAAGATATTTTCAAATCCGATTGGTAGTTCCAGACATTAGCGCGTTCGAACAAACAAACTTTTAAATTTTACGTATTAGTACAGATTGCATTTCAAGTGCTTATTGTACTCGCCGCTTGTCGGCACCTTCAGTGCATTTCTTGTTACATTGAATTTGCTGAATCGATTTGGCATCCGATTATTGCAAGAATCGAATATCACAACGTGGTGCCGTTCTTGCAATTTGACGATAATTCGACGCTGTAGGTAAAATGTATCAAACAATATTTGACGAGCTCGGTGGCGCAGTGGTGAAACGCGTTGTAACGCTACTTTGACACCAACGCTCGTGGGTTCGATTCCCACACAGTACCAACATTTGTGTGCATGAACATGTCTGTTTGTATTGGTCTGGGTATTTTCTATGTATAATATGTATGTATTTACAAAAAAAAAAAATATATATATATTTACGTATGTTTATCAGTTGTCTAGTACCCATAACACAAGCTTCGCTTACTTTGGGGCTAGATGGCGCTGTGTAATTTGTCCGACAATATTTATTTACTTATTATTTATTTAATATTATCATCACCTGTCCATACCTACTCACTGCTGGATATAGGTATTTTTTCTATCTATCTATAACTTCACGCCAAATCTCTTGCGGGGTACGCAGAACCGAGCGCCGCGTGACTCGAATCTTACACACCTTACTCGCCTCTTTAACAGTCATTGCTCTTCTCAAAGTTCTTTTTAATATGAGTTTTTAAATAGCTCTATCTTCCCCTTCTTCCTAGCGTTATCCTATTTCCTAATCCTATGGGATAGGCGGGATCCACTACCCCTAAGCCTAAATATTTGGCGAAAGAGAGGAAAAAAGATAAAGAGAATTTTACATGGAGCGATTGATGTATAGCGGGTACCGTAGCCTATTAATGCTTGCGATATATTTAAGTATCACTCGTGCGATGCCTTCTCTGTGCTTACACAGCAACTCCTTGGGAGCTTACTGGTGACCTTACACACAGGAACACAACAACCCCCTAGGGAGTTGTTATTTAGCTGCGGTTTTCCGTGAGGCGGAGGTACTTCCCCAGACGGGCTGCTTTGTTGCGCCCTACCTCTCTTAAATTATCCAGACCAAGACAAACAGACATGCTCATGCACACAAATGTTTGCCTTGTGTAGGAATCGAACCCACGAGCGTTGGTGTCAAAGTCGCGTTATTCACGACTGAGCCACCCAGCTCGTCAAAGTACATAAATCCAAAAATACAAATTTTGTGTTACATGCCATGGACCTTTATTCACTGGGCTATCATTGTTTATAGTAGCTCATTTTTCAGCGTCTATTTCCAAATCCTACTAATATTATAAATGTGAATGTCCGTTTGCTTGTTACGCTTTCACGCGAAAACTACTGAACCGATCATCATGAAAATCAAAATCAAATCACATATTCTTGGAGGTATCAGAAGTAACATAGGATACATTTTATAAAAAAAAAATATTTTTTATTAATGCGAGCGAAGCCGCGGGTAAAAGCTAGTAAGATTTATAAGCAAGGAATTGGAACCCACATGATGAAAAGCGGTGAATTTCTCTTAGTACCAGGGCAATCGAGCTTCATTCGGCGTTTTTGTACTATCTAGATATATTAAATAAACCAGCGAAGCGCGTGTCGGTCCACACAGAATGCAGGGTTCCGCAGTTGCCTATCGCA
The DNA here is from genome assembly GCA_947507595.1 of Pyralis farinalis. NCBI lineage: Eukaryota > Metazoa > Arthropoda > Insecta > Lepidoptera > Pyralidae > Pyralis > Pyralis farinalis. The sequence goes on along the minus strand of OX382261.1, from coordinate 5,742,151 downwards.
ATAATGCGGACTCATCATCATCATCTCAGCCCGTATTCATCCACTGCTGAACATAGACTCTAGAAATCCATTCGTCTCGATCCCGAGCCACTTGCATCCATCAACTCCCTAATAAACCTCTTTGAGGTCATCTAGTGGAGGGTCGTCCCACACTGCGTGTACCAGTACAGAGATCCTATTCTGGAACCTTTGTTCCCCAGCGGTTCTACGAACTATGTGGCCACTCAGCTTTGTTATCCTTTGGTCTATGTCGGTAACCTTAGTTCTAATGTGGAAGTCCTCATTTCTGATTCTATCACGCAGAGAAATCCCGAGCATAGCTTTTTCCATAGCACGCTGAACTTGAGCTTTCCCACATGGCCCGCAGTCAAGGGTCTCAGTTCCGTTATCATCACTGGCAACACGCACTGTTCGAAGACCTTGCTCTTCAGGCGTTGAAGTATTCTGGACGAGAAGATGTGTCGAAGTTTTCCGAACGCTGCCCAGCCGAGATGGACCCGTCTGTTTACCTCTCGATTAAAGTCGGACTTATCTTATTGAATAAACCTGCCCTACCACATAAACCCTTACTCATCCCACTGCAGGGATACGGGTCTCCCTTCAACCGAATGGGTTGAGAGCATACTCCGCCACGCTGCTCAAATGCGGATTGGCGGAGGTCAGTTGTTTCCAAGCCGCCCGAGGGCCACTGACTTAAGCTTAACGACTGTCATCTATGGACAACAGCCGGGACCGACGTCTTAACATGCCCTCCTAGCACGGAGAGACTCGAGATAGATAAACCCATCCATAGACAGGCTGCGGTCGACGTTGCTTAACCTGCGTGTTCGGTTAGAATGACACGCGCAACGACGCCATCGAGCTCTCATGCGCAATCTGCCAAAAGAGGGATTTTATTGTTCGATACTGTGAACGATAATGGTTTCAGCGGTTCATAAAGACTAAAACCACAGGCATATATAGGACGATGGTAATTAAAGGAGTTACAAAATGCAACCTCACAAGTTAGAAAATGTGTTATCTATTTGAGTACTACCGCGTGTAGAGGCAAGCGGCTGTAATAAAGATTGATAATCAGCGTTACGTATTAATTTGTATACTGCAGGTATTGCAGTTACTGAGGTAGTCTTCGTTAACATCTCCAGTTGTTAATATTATTGACTAGCTATTGCCCGCGACTTCGTCCGCACGGAATTAGTAATTTGGGAACGCGACTTCGTCCGCGTGGAACAGCTTATGTCCACCCCCCTTTTCACACCCTTAAGTGATAATTTAAATGAGTCTCCTTTGTTGATTACGGAACTATAAAAAGCATGTGTCAAAGATACAAAACTCCTCGAATGCCTAGATCATAGGAATTTCGAACGAACCTGCATAACAACTCAAAACTCTTTTGTGCGACAATTAACACCGACGGAACATTTAGCGTGCATGTGACAATGAGGATATGCTAATAGAACAGTACGCTTTTTTTGCCTTTTCAGTTCGCCTAATGCAAATCCTGTACCTCGCAGAGTTATTTTTAAATAAGTATTTATCCTGCAACTTTTTTTTCGAAGACCATTGTTTTTTTTTCTCATCGTAATTTTCGACCAGTCATTTATGTCTGCCTGTCTGACATCACTCGGACGACAACGACCTAAAATAATAAATTATTTGAATTTTTACATCGCATGCTTGGAATGCTAAGGTAATGCATGTTTGCAATGCTTGTCAGTCGCATTTTAACTACCGAACGCTTGTTCGGAGTCGTGAAAATTTGCATTCTAATCAAATTGGAATTGCTGATTACATTCTGGAGGCAATGTCCTAATAAGTCTTGTTTCTTGTTTACATGACTATGTTCATGTACAGCCAGTGACACCTCAACTAAATCCAAGCTAGACTGTTTGACATCTGTACCGTTCTAATTGCGCACGCAGTAAATGTAAAAATTGAGGCGTGTCTAACACGTCTTGTAGCTGTGTGTACATTTTTTTTTACTTTATTCAAGCATACGGTCCACCCGATGTAAAGCGGTTACCGTAGCCTATGAACGCTTACAATGTATTAACTCAGCAACTCCTTAGGAGGTTCTTGGTGACATGATTTACTCGTAGGAACACAATAACCCAGAACGGAGTAGTTATTTGGCTGCGGTTTTCTGTGAGGAGGAGTTACTTTCCCAGACGTCTGTTTTAACCCTTCGAAACCCGGGTGGTCGTATACGACCGCGAAATGTATGGGAAAACGTATATAATGGGTTCTGACTGCTGCGCCCTACCTCTCTCTAAAAAACACCGATACTAAGACAACCAAACATGTTCATGCACATAAATATTTGTCCCGTGTGGGAATCGAACCCACAAGCGTTTATGTCAAAGTAATGTAAACACCACTGCGCCACCGAGCTGGTCAGAATATTTCCTGCGTGCTACTGAATGTTTATTTTCATTACCTAGGTAGTTACGTGATAATTTGCATTTACATCGAGTCAGAATTGCTAGGTAGATGTTCAGATGCTAATGCAGAAATGGGTAGAAATATTTTTTGTTAGCGTTTTTGTTTCTCTCGATACAAAATTATCAGATACGTATATTAATTTGCATGGGAAAGCATTTTTTGCAATACTCCATTGCTTGGTTTAACGTATGTTTATTTTGCGTTATCTTATCACTGGAAATAATTGTAATTCAAACATGGCCATGTGTTTAATGTGATGAAAGATGAAGTATAACAATAATGTACGGTATAAAGACAATACTCGCGAACAATGTTACAATATCATGCTCTAGTTGGTATTATTTGCTCTCTGTTTCGTCATGAAAGCTAATTATCACGGTAGATGAGAAATAAATGGTGTAGGCCAATCTACACAACTTTCTCCGGGCATATTTTTCAGTTATATATATTTCTTTATACTACGTCGGGAGGTAAACAAGCATACGGCCCACCTGATGTAAAGCGGGTACCGTAGCCTATTAACGCTTGCGATATATTAAGTATCACTTGGGAGCTTACTTGGTGACCTCACTCACACGCAGGAACACAACAACCCTCTAGGGAGTTGTTATTTGATGCGGTTTGGTGAGGCCAGACGGGCTGCTTTAATGCGCCCTACCTCTCTTAATATATTTCATAATACTATGATTTCTAATTGTCATATATTAACTTAATTATTGGTTTTTACGGCATTCGAACGACTAAGTATAGTATCGTAAGTGAACACTATCATCTTTAGAATCTTAGTAAATGTCTGCACTCTGCACTCTAATTAGGCTCTCTAAGCGTATTTTACCGCCTTTACCATGGCGAGTGCTCTGAAGAACTGTTTTCCCTTATCCCACCCTCACCCTTCCGTCATAGAACCACACGTGCGGGCTTGCGATGTCATAGTTCCACGGTTGAGAATATCTCTTCGCGTACCAAAAAGTTCGGCAACTCCTATCTTTGTCGTACCATCAAAAAGTGGAACGCCTTGCCTGCACATGTGTTCCCTCCTTCCTACAATATGGGATCCTTCAAACGAAGCGTGAAGAAGCATTTTGCGGGTCAGCATGGCAGCGTCAACTGACAGGATGCGGGATGTAGTATGCTGTCAGTTGCAGTTGCGATTTGGGCTCCTCTTTCGCTTACCATCAGGCAAAGAGGGGCCAAAAAAATTAACAAACGAGGTTTTGGCTAAAGAGAGATAAGGGCGCATCAAGGCAGCCCGAGCTAAGTATATTCACCTAGCAGAAGACAGCAGCCAAAGAACAACCCCCTTTTTTTCTACGAGTGAGCGGGGTTACTATCAAACGGCTGTTTCCGGTGATTTTAGAGAGATATAATGCTATGCTGAGCTATGTCTTATTAACATGTATATTTTATCATTTGTTGTTAAATTTCTGAAGTCGATACAAGTTATACAACCGATAAAATTCCTCAATCTTTATTGTACCCAAAATTGATGGAAACCCTGATAATTATGTTATTAAACATTTTGTGATAGAAAAAAATGTGCATTAATCAAAAATCTTTTGTCTTAATACTCATGTAATATGTTTAAACTGTAACCTACAAATATTTCCTTCTTTATTTCATGTTTTATGGGAAAAATATAGTTTTGTGTTATTCAAATTTTCTTTAACTAGAGTAATAGACGGGGATTTTAAGTATTTTTAAATAGTAAGAGGAAAAATTTCTATCAATTATAGATTAATGTTGGAAAACAATGTGCTAAATAAATAAATAATGCTATATTTTAAAGTGTAAGCTTTAAATGACAATAAAGAAAAATGTACACTTGATATTTTTTTTTACACTGAAATATTACTCATTTATGACTAGACTATTCATTGAGTCAATATAAGTATTAACTCTTTTATCGATGTTTAGAAAAAAATGTTCTAGATACTGACAAAGGAAATCTGTATACTAAATTTTATCAAGATTCAATCATTGGTTTGTTATTATTATGGTGTATTTATTGTAGTCAATGTAATGAGTAATAATACATAGTCAGACATTCTGCTTCAGAACACATTTTCATCAAAATATCGAGGTAATAAAAAAGACGATCACAATACCTTCGTCATGTAATCGATCACTCGTTTGTAAAAACGATAATTTTAACGTAAAATACGCGCTCGATTATCACTACATGTAATACTTATTCTGTGGAAATAACACTTAATTATCTAGTTAATAGATTCAGGCGTTATTTTGCGAAAGTCAAATTTACATGTACTTTGATCTAACCTGCTTTGTGTGTGCTTCCGCCACCAAACTTAATTATCTGTTTTACCTGTTGTTGAACTGTAGAAAAACTAAATATGTAAATATTGTTTGACAGTTAAGCCATCAAAAATAGTCTGTTGGGCTTCGTCCACTTTGGTACCTAAACTTACGTAACCAGTTACAAAAGAAGATTTTTCTTTCGCTGTTTGGTAACTGGTTGTAAGAGAAGAATTATTTTTCCACTTTTGTAACTTCTTGATAGTTTTGAACGTGGATGTTCAAAACATGAACAAACAATGTTCGGTTCTGGAGCTTCACCGGCCGCTGCCGCGGCACGCTCGCTACGCTCGCTCGGCGCGCGCGCTGTAGGCTCGCAGTTCTGCCTAACACTCATCCTCGCTTCGCTCGTCGTCGTACCTATTATTAAATGGTATGAAATATTTCGAACTTCCGATAATAAAAAAAGTTATGTAAAAAACCCTTTATTATTTCGAAATTTTCGTTTTATAAAAATTAATATCTTAGGTTACAAAAAATGGAAATTATTTGATCTACGAAAGTGGAAAAATAATTCTTCTCTCACAACTAGTTACCAAACAGCGAAAGAAAAATCTTCTCTTGTAACTGGTTATGTAAATTTACTTACCAAAGTGGACGCATTGGTCTGTTTTTTTTTTTTTTTTTTTTTATACCACTTAGGTGGCAAACAAGCGTACGGCCTGCCTGATGGTAAGCAGTTACCGTAGCCTATGGGCTATGTATGTCTGTGTATGTCCAGGTGCCTAAATTACTATTAGTACCTATATAAACTATTATCTTTGTCCCGCATGAATGGAAAAGCCAATGGAGAACCGACGAAACGAATTTGCTTAGCAAATCTTCTCACCGATGGGGGTAAAGAAGGGGGTAGAACGCGCAGCTATTATTGGCTAGAAGACAGATCAACATCGCGTCACTTATCGGATTATTGGTTAAAATATCCCCCTATTGGTCAGTAGGCTCGAATCACTGATATATTTAGGCGCTAAAACACGCAGGAAAACCGAAATGCAACAGAAAAAGCAAAAAAATACTACATCAATACTTACATGGAACCAGATCGACGCTAACCTTTCTAATACAAATGTAATTTGCGATACTCAATTGCCAAAATTCAATGGACAACCTCCGCCTTTTTGAAACTGGTTAAAAGCAGCAATCACCGTGTAAAGCTTTCATGCATTTCATTATACGTCATTGTAGCCCGTTGCAAAAAAAAAAATACATCTCGAATTTATAATTATTTTTATCGCATAGAAATAAAAAGCAATCACGAAACTTTGTTTATTTTTTATGCCTAAAAGTAGCTATTATATGCATTAGCCGGTTGTCAGGTGGCGGACGGTGTGATGATAGATCCGGCAGCGGTTCACACATCATCCTGTCATCAGATTCAGATAAAAAACAAATCCTAAACTACCTATATGTCGAAATGGAAGATCTTTTATTAAGGAGATGTTAACAGTCCAGTATACCTATCTACCATTTTAGCAAAGTAAGTTTTACTAAAATTCTGGCACTGCATTTTGACGAGCTTAGTGGTGTAGTGGCTAGTAACCCTACTTTGACATCCACTCGCGTGGGTTCGATTTCCACACAGGACAAACATTTGTGTGCATGAACTGCTTCTCTTGTTTTGGGTGTTTTTAAGAGACGTGGAGCGCAGCAAAGCAGTCGCATCTGGGGAAGTGCGTGTGATTGAGGTCACCAGTGAGCTCCGAAGGAGTTGCTGTGTCAGCAACAGAGGTGGCACCATGCAAGTGACACTAAAAGTGTTGCAAGCGTTCATAGGTTATGGTAACCGCTTTACATCAGGTGACCGGTATGCCCGTAGGCCTCTCAACGTCGTATAAAAAAAACTGTCGTTGATTTCCAATTATACTTTCGAAAATTTTGATGAAAAATACAATATTTTGTCAAAGTGCGCCATGAAAATAGAATTGTTCTATATTCTTATAGCAAAACTTAGGCTTACAAAAAAATGGGGCCAAAAAAGCCTTTTAAAATGCATGATATTCTATATTCGTTCGTGAGAGCACACCCACTGGATTACTTTTGCATTATACATTGAATACGAACGCCGTTTTGATAAAAAAAATGCATTTGTATGTGATTCAGTTCCGCTGCCTCTTCGTATAAATCTGTTGTTTCTGGCAATCTTTAATTTATGAATTACCTTGCTGAATTATAAGTTGATATCATTTTTGTTTGTGTCTTCGCCAAATCCTTAGGCATAGTGGACCCCGCCAATCCTATTGGATTAGGAAACAGGATAACGCCAGGAAGAAGAAAATCATTTTTGTTTGTGTAACATTACGTTCTCTACGTCAATTGCTTCAAGAAAATCGTTTATTTGCACTACAAATGTATTTTTTGCTTCAAAATAATAAAGCAATTACTATGGGATGATCAGAGCATCAAGCAATAGGTAGTTTGATTTAATATTCAATAAAAAACACTGAATTCATATAGGCAATGCCCGAAAGTCTAATAATACCTTCATCTCTCGATGTATCATTAAAGTGAATAATTTGTATTGCGCCTGCTTTGATATCGTCTGCAATTATATTAATATGTTCACCGGGTTGCCAATGCGCAGGCGCGACGAATTGTAGCGTCATGGATTCATCTAATCTTTTTGTTATATGTCCTTGAACGGATAAAAGTCTAGACACCTTGCTATTTACAAATTTTGCGCCTGGGCATCACGAATGATGCGTGCGATTCTAAGGTTAAATGGTCTTCATGTACCGCGACCATAACAACTTCAGCCTTTTTTCATGGAACTTTTTTTCATCACTGGAAACATCAGGACGCGTCCGTGATCAAAATTCTTAACGCACGAAGCCACCGTGACGCAATTCTGCACTAGCTATGCAAAAAGTAGTTGTGGCCCAAATTGATTTTTAATGTTAATTTTGTAAGATATAGAAATGTTTTTATTATACGTTCAATTCACGCTAAGTTTAATTGATTGGTCGCTCTTTATGCCAAGAAAGGTGTTCATGCTTCAGTGCAATCAATTCTGATTAAAAGCGGTCACGAAAATTTTGAATTAAACACAAATCGAAGGCTTTGAAGACGCATACGCTATTTGTAAAATATAGATTCGCAGTCGATAAAAACTAATGTATTGTCAATTAGTCTCATCCATATACCGATTGTATAACAGCTGGCAATTATTTAAAATGTTTCTCGATGTTGCTCCCAAAACATTAGCCCGTATTATATCGAAGTCGTCGGTAGAAAAAAATAATATTGATAAATTGTATTTGCCCATCGTATCATTATTATTTAGTAGACAAGTTCCGACCGAAATAGATAAATTTGAGTCTAGACTTCTCGGTCATTGCCAGGGGATGATTCGTAAGTTTTGCGATGGCTGTTTCTTCGAATGCATTTTTTTCTTGTAATTTTTTATCTGGCTGCATGAAATCGATTTCTTTGTCGTTGTTTTTGGACACACGTTGGTCGGCTGCTGTGGTGTTGTTACAATCTAGATCATGTCTTAGATTGTCCCCGGATTGCTGCATAGTCACGTTTCGGGATCTCTGTGTGGGTGCTCTTTTAATTCCTGAGACATCTCGATCTACATTTCACGTTAATTATCTACCGAAATTATTTTTTACTGGTATCAAACTGATATATTTAACCTTGGATGTGCACTGACACCTAAGTGGTTGTATACCTTTTTTGTCGCCACTTCGATACGAAAGTCCGCTGATTGACATAAACAATTTACTAATCATAATGCAGATGTCCAAATTGTTATCTGATACAGGACATGTATCATTTCCAAATACGACCAAAGTGACGAGTGACGCATCGCGCACTCGAGCAATGTATCATGACAATAGAAATTATGTCTAGCCTTTATTGGCATGTTAGGTATTGTATAATATGCGAGGTCTATGCCTAGATTTGGCCTTTGATATTTACGTTGTATATTCATTTGTCGCTATTGTTGTTTGGGACGTATAAAAAATATATCGTAGATTGTTTATCTGTTTATTTAAATTTTGTTAGATACCTAAGTGGTTCTTCATGCACACTTACTCTAGTGTCAATGGCTATGTTGACATTTATTGCTGGTTTATTTGTATTGACTAAAGCTGTGCTTTTAAGAATTTTGCATTTTTGTTCCGAAATAAACACAGTGATGGTCAAATTTCAAAGAAATGTTAAAACTAAAAGGAAGCCGTTAACCAATCCTACTTGAGGTAAGTAAACGTAGCTGCCGAGGCATCATCAGGCATTGAACCGGGCATCAGAAGTGCTCATCCGTGTTCGCTTTGTAGTATGTTTACAGAAACAACATCTACTAATTCGTAAGAGGCTTCCACTAATTTTTTCTTCTGTATTTGCACTGTGTGTAAAGCCTTTTTGCGGGGCCCGATAGGGTTACGTTTGTTTACACAGTTAAGTAAATTGATTCGACAATATGTTTGCGGGGTCAAGCGATCTCTTGGTAGCGTTTGACGGAAAGGACGGAATCGAGAGTCGATAATATAGCAGCCTCCACTTCAGAAACAAAGTAAGAGAGAAAGGTCCTCTATTATTTGATACTCAATCAATCTATTATAAGTTATTTTATTTATTGCCAATATACGAAAGCTATACAAAGATAGCTTTCGTATATTGGCAATAAATAAAATAACAAAACTATAGACTTCAGTTACATTTACAGTCACAAATCTCTTCAGGATAGCGTACCGTTAATTAAAGAATAACTATGCCATAAAATAACATTAACTTGTTAGGGTTCCATACCCAATGGGTAAAACGGAACCCTATTACTGAGGCTCCGCTGTCCGTCCGTCCGTCTGTCACCAGGCTGTATCTCACGAATCGTGATAGTTAGACAGTTGAAATTTTCACAGATGATGTACTTCTGTTGCCGCTATAACAACAAATACTAAAAAATAGAATAAAATAAATATTTAAGGGGTCTCCCATACAACAAACGTGAATTTTTTGCTCATTTTTGCTTGATATTGATAACGGCAACAGGTAGACGCTTGAAATATTCACAGAATATTTAGTTATATATTCACTTTAAGAATAAATAATTAAATTAAAATAGAACTAATATTTAAGGGGGGCTCCCATACAACAAACGTGATTTTTTTTTGCTGTATTTATAGATAATGGTACGGAACCCTTGGTGCGCGAGTCCGACTCGCATTTGGCCGATTTTTATAGATAATGGTACGGAACCCTTCGTGCGCGAGTTCGACTCGCACTTTGCCGATTTTTTTTGTATCGTCTTTTAGTACAAAAATAATTTTCGCCAAGATAACCTATGACCGCGTGAAGATGTTTAGAGATGGAAGATGCTAATAATACATTATCTATCGTTATTCAGCGGCACCAGCATTGGCTTCTACCTACTCACTGCTGAATGGAGCCCTCCCTGAAGCACTTCATTTCACACCCTGAAGCGTTTAATTTCACTGATTTCCCCTCCATCTGGAAGCCCTCTGGAAAGCCCAATGCTTCGGTGACTAGCTAAAGTATCATCTCCTTTCTGACTGTGATGACCTGCGTTGACGACTTTGATTCTCTGCCGAATTTCCTCGTTGCGAGTTCTGACCCTTAGAGTATGGCTCCAACCATGACTCTGGTTTTCCCTGTGGTTTGTGGAGGTTAGTCGTTCTAAGTCAAAATATTTGCCATGTCCTTAAATTTAGGTAGCGGTCCTCACCAATTATAATAGACTAGGAGACGGAAAAAATGAATTGGTAATGATAAGGTGTTAAATTTTTTTATTTTTATTTGTCGAGCTCGGTGGCGCAGTGGTGAAATGCGCTGTTACGCTACTTTGACACCAACGCTCGTGGGTTCGATTCCCACACAGTACAAACATTTGTGTGCATGAACATGTCCGTTTGTCTTGGTCTGGGTATTTTCTATGTATAATAAGTATGTATTTACAAAAAAAAATGTGTTTACGATGTTTGTCAGTTGTCTAGTACCCCATAACACAAGCTTCGCTTACTTTGGGGCTAGATGGCGCTGTGTAATTTGTCCGACAATATTTATTTAATTTAAACGACGATCGTAAGAATATAATTCATCGCTTTAATAAAAAAAGCTTAATGCCAACTGGTCAGTAATATATGTATGACTTGTGACAATCATACATAGCAAAGAAAGTGCCGGAAGTATAACTTTCATATTAACGAATTACAATTCAGGTCTATTATTTAAATAATCATTGCCAAAACAAAATATATTTAAAGAAAACGCCCACATATATCTTTATATATATGATTTATAAGTGACTTTATAAACAAGACCATGTGTTGACTTTTTCGTTTTGATTAGTAAACCTAGGTCAAGGAATGATAAAATTGGGCTGCGATGTATTCTCACTAGGCTCTCGGAATGGTTTCAAATTGTTCATTGGACATATAATAATAGTTCCGTATCTCACGTTTAATATTCATTGCATGTGAATCTTGGCTGAATTACAGTCTAACTTCTGCAGTAGCTCGTTAATTTTATTGCATCGCTCACAACGTGACCTGTTTCCACAACACCGGGTCAGAGGACCTGTCATTCATTTGTAGCACCAATCAATCTGTTATCTGCGATCTAGTCACTACTTGGTTTCTAGCTTTTTATGCGTCTGCTGCTCGAGGTTAACAAACTTACGTTTTGATTGCTCATTCATCTTGCATCATTGTGGTTTGAATTTTATATCAAAATTTTTCTTTTTACTTTTTCTGCAATTTATCTCGTGTCTAATGCGTTGCGTTTGGTACGTCATGGTTCGTGTTCATTTGTTCGCATTAGCTCTCAACGATTGCTATCAAATGCTTTTTTTACTGATTAGACTTCAGCTCCTTTGTTACCATGGGCTAGATTGCGGACAATTGTAAGCCCATTGTAAGGGGGTTTTTGTCTATTCGTTTTGAATAAGGCAATTGTGTACCGAGGAAGTAGTCAATTGGTTCTCATCTCGAATGCAATAGCAGTGTAGTCTATCTTTAGTAGACGAATGTCACGCTACGTTCTTGTATGCTTGAATAGTGGTTTGTAAGTGTATAAATACTATGTTTATTGCAGGATGTGAAATATTATTTCTGTTATAAACGGCCACTTCGTATGTCGTTGACTCTTCTTCAAAGCATTTAAGTAAACATCTATTTATTACAGTATAACGTGACTGAATTGCTCATAGTTTGCGATTGCGTAAAAAATATAATTCGCGTAATCAAAACGGCATTAGCCAAGCAAATTGTTAGATGTTTTCTATTTGTTGTAATGTTAGTTGGTTCTTCATATCCGGCTTTATTTCGTCATGCGCGTCATATGTAATCATATCATGGTTATTACATACAGATCTTCTCTATTATGTTTAAAATGAAGAAATTTTACTAATCAAGTTCAGTTCAAGCATGGGTCGTGAAATTATTAATGTTTTCATCCAAAAGATCCATAATTGTACAACGGGTTGTATTCTGAAGAATTGTTCAGTATAAAACCGCAACGTTCGCCAACGGTGGGGCGTTCACCCTCATACGCTGGAACCACAATAGGCGCGTACTGTGCGGTTCATGAGAAGTTTTCATCCGAGGCCTCTCAAGTTGTGGAATGAACTCCCAGCCGAGGTTTTCCCAACGGATTATAGCATGGGGTTCTTCAAGAAAGACGTGAAGAGGTTTTTAGAGGGTCGGCAACGCATGAATGATACCCGTGGTGTTGCAAATGTCAGTAGGCTAAACAGTCACCGTTTACCATCAGGCAGACCGTATACTTGTTTGTCACCTTAGTGTTATAGAAAAAGAAACTAGACAGTGATATAAATTGACAATTTTTGATGTTTTTTTTTCTCGGATTACCGATCATTCTAGGTTGGATTCGGTGTTCGTCTGTCACAAATTCACAAGAGATACATTTAAACATTGGCATATGCGGCACCTACAATTAGCCCATGCGTTTACTTGAAGACATAATAATAACGATAGGGTTGTTAAAAAAAAATACATAAATTCTTTACGTTAACTTTGAATTACATATTGGCGACATTGTGAAGTACAGAATTTCGCAGAAATTAGCGACTAGCTAGACTTGAACTGCAAACTGCATACAAATTAAGGAGAAAGGAGCTCTTGCAACATCGTGAAATATACTAGTATTTCGTAGAAATAAGCAACCAACTTATCTTGCACTAGATCCGCATACAAATTATAGCGAAATGGAGGTCTAATCTTGACAATACTGTGAAGATTTCGGAATAAAAAGACCGGCGAACCTTGAATTGCATCTTTATCGATTTATTACGAGTTTAATCGAAATGAAGTTAATAAAGTAAGAGTTAAAAGTCACAGAAAACCACAGCCAAATAACAACTCCCTAGAGGGTTGTTGTGTTCCTGCGTGTGAGTGAGGTCACCAGTAAGCTCCAAAGGAGTTGCTGTGTAAGCGACAGAGGAGGCATCGCGCAAGTGTTAATTAATATATCGCAAGTGTTATAATAGGCTACGGTACCCGCTTTACATCAGGTGGGCCGTATGCTTGTATGTTTCCCGACGTAGTATAAAAAAAATCTGAAATTGGAATAAATATTGCATATGTTACAGGAATAAAGTCAAATAATTACGTGTTAGCCTAGTGGATAAAATCAGCCGACCGATTGGTCGTGGTTCGAATCTTAGTATGGTTTAAATGTACCATATTACATGTGGGCAAATTAGTGTTTGCGAGTTAATGTGTACATATTCAAAATTGCATTACATGCGTCGCGAGGAAACCCGCGCGTCCAAGGAAATATTTTTCGGAAGATTTGTTACCTAACCTAAGAAAGGTCTGGTTTTCCTTCTGGGTTGTGGAGGACTGAGGCTCGCTCCATATCAAAATTAGTATCTTCGCCAAATCCTTAGGCTTCGGTAGCGGACGCCACCAATCCGCCTAATAGGATTAGGAAACGACATAACGCATAAGAAGAAGAAGGAGAAGATACACAGTTGTTGACAGATTGGTCTGGTATGAGTGGATTGGACTGCCAATCAATTATGTAGCTTTAAGGTAGTGATTGGTGATTATGACACTCACTGAAGTAGAATGCAGCGGAATAGTTATGTATACATATAAATAAAATTGAAGTGTCTGTCTGTGATTTCAAAATAAAGCCTTTATTTTAAGCTCATATTATTATTTTCACGTTACCAAAGCCTAAATACGCATTTTTAACTTTTTGTCTGTCTGTCTGTCTGTTTGTTTGTCCGGGCTAATCTTCGAAATGGCTGAACCGATTTTGACGGGACTTTCACTGGTAGGTAGAGGACTGTTCAGAGCAGAATATAGGGTACTTTTATCCCGTAAATATTTAGGGTTCCTGCGTAAAAAATGAAAAACTGCTAAAATTAGGGGGAAATACGAGTATATTCCCCTTCGGGGGACTTTGCAATTTTATTTTTATTATTTTCACAGAATACGTATTTTTTGTGAAATAAAATAACTACGCATTTTTATGTAATAAAAATAAAATAAATATACGTTGCCTCCCGTAAAGGTCAATAGACGGTGCTGTATGAAAATTGAATCGCTCTATGGTTGCACCTACGACCCTGGTTATTTTTTTACAGAAAGAATCTATAGAGAAATAAAGGCTACTAAAAATCCAAATCTCATGCGTGCGAAGCCGCGCGCTTCAGCTAGTTAAAAATAAATACATTTACAAACTTGGACTATGTTTTTTTTGACAACTAAGGTGCAAAACGAGCATTCGGCCTGTCAAATTGTTAGCAGTTTTTGACTCTTGCAATACCAAGTGTGCCACTCGTGTGTTGCTGACCTAAGTAATTATACTTACCTATAGCTATGAAGGTTATAGAAGCGAGTGAGGTGTTTAAGGACTGCGTCTTTTGGAGCTCAGTTCTCTTTGGCCAGCCCTATTTTTTTTTATACAACGTCGGCAGGCTTACAAGCATACGGCCTACCTAATGTAAAGCAATTACCGTAGCCTATTAATGCTTGTAATATACTAAGTATCACTCGCACGATGCCTCCTCTGCTGCTTACACAGCAACTCCTCAGGAGTTTACTGGTGATCTCACTCACACACAGGAACACAACAACCCTCTAGGGAGTTGTTATTTGGCTGCGGTTTTCTATGAGGTGGACATGTACTTCCCCAGACGGGCTGCTTTGATGCGCGATGCGATCTTAAAACTTCGAGACAAAGACAAACAGACATGTTCAAGCACACAAATGTTTCCCTTGTGTGGGAATCGAACCCACGAGCGTTGGTGTCAAAGTCGCGTCATTCACGACTGAGCCACCGAGCTCGTCAAAATGTATAGGTAACTATACCCTCTCATTCTTGTGAGCCTCGTGGTCTTTGCTAGTTAGCATGGTGCTCCATGTGCCAGGTAGGCGTTGGCTCTAAACATGATGATAAGCCTTACGCTTTACACTATTCATCATTATCTCCCTTCACATGATGATGATGGCTACATTAGCACATTATACAATGTTTGTGAGCAAACCATGCGTGCCTGACAATGTTACGGTAATTAACTAGAATTTTATGTATCCATTTGATACTTAATTAATATAACTGTACCTTTTCTAATGTAAGGAATGTCTAATTAGAAGTTTTCTGCTTGTCTGGCTTTCGGTACAGCACGTACTCTACAAGCGAAATGCTCTAAATAGTTCTAGGTATTTCTGAGTATTAGTTTTATGACACTGTATTAACGTAATACAAATTTGACTTAATGTTGTGCTTTATTATGAGAAACTGCGTTAGTTGTACCATAGTGCAAATTTTTTTTTATATAACATCTGGAAACATACAAGCCTTCAGCCCACCTGATGTAATGCATCAAATGGCATTAAACTCGAAATAGTCGTGTACAGTGCTATAATAAATAATAAATACTGGGCTATAAAGTTTTGCCGTCTTGTATTTTTTTATACAACGTCGGGAGACATACAAGCAAACGGCCTACCTGATGTAAAGCAGGTACCGTAGCCTATTAATACTTGTAATATACTAAGTATCACTCGCACGATGCCTCCTCTGCTGCTTACATAGCAACTCCTTAGGAGTTTACTGGTGACCTCACTCACACACAGGAACACAACAACTCTCTAGGAAGTTGTTATTTGGCTGCAGTTTTCTGTGAGGTGGATGTACTTCCCCAGACGGGCTGCTTTGAAGCGCCTTATCTCCAACATCCAGACCAAGACAAACAGACATGTTTATGTTTGTCTTGTGTGGCAAACGAACCCACGAGTATGTATTTACAGAAAAAAAAATGTATTTACGTATGTTTATCAGTTGTCTAGTACCCATAACACAAGCTTCGCTTACTTTGGGGCTATATAGCGCTGTGTAATTTGTCCGACAATATTTATTTATTATTATTTATTATTTATATAGTTAAAACGATGCATTTAATCCTTTCTACATGGAACCATAAAAGTCATCTTAATGCTGACGAGATAAATCTTTGGAAATATTTTCTCAGTTACGTTGCGACCGTACATATTTTTTGCCTCGTCCGTTAGTTAGCATGGTGTACCACGTGTAGATGTTGTTGGTAAACTGATTTTTATCATTTCGACATGGAACTCTAAAACTCACATTAATACTAACGAGATGAATCACCTCCGAAGAGACCTCGTTATCGTTTCAAATCTGGTCTGACAGTTCAAAACCAGTTGCAATCCGCTTCAGGGTATTCGGTTACGTATTATTATGCATTCGTTTTCAGCTGTCAAGGTCATCGTGTCGATGACCAGAGGTTTGGCCATCTATTAAGTCAATATCTCCTTAAGTGGCACTTGTGAATTAATCACCGCTGTGCACAGCGATGCACTTTCAATCTTCTTTGAGATTTGATAGTATGCGGCTCCATTCATAACTTTCAGTCGCGTTTATATAGACCTACACTTTCTTTCCCGTCTAGATTTCGTGTGGCGGGATTTTTTTAACGACACCCATAACCCAGAACAGGCGCTTAGTCGTTCTTCTGAAGGGGGCACCCTCCGGACTTTTCGAAGGGGGGAGGTGGCGACCTCTCATGGGTTACCTTGCGGTCGGCCGCACGGGTTATGTCAGGCTCATACTGACTAAACACCACCGAGTCATGTCCTTGCGGGGTGTACTCGGTACACATGACTAGATCCTTACATATATCACTCACTTTATTAACATTCATAGCTCTGTTCATGCACACTCGCCGGTTCCTAGGGCTCCGTCTACTGATAACATCCGCCCCGATCGTGGTAGATGAGTCCTAGGCCTTCCTAGGCACTTACATCATTTTAATTTCCCGTTGTATATCTATTTCGTTCCGACTAAGTTTTATGAGAGGTAGGGCGCATGAAAACACCGAAGAAGTACATCCACCTCACAGAAAAACCGCAGCCAAATAACAGCGCCCTTGAGTGTTGTTGTGTTCCTTTCCTCCTTCTTTTCCTTCTTCCTTTTGTTATAAATGTCATTAGTCTACCTATTATTGTTCAAAAGATACAGGCAGATATACGGACAGACACCGACGCTATAGCAATAAGTTCTCATTGCAACCCTATGAGTACGGAACCCTAAAATAAATACATCACGTCTCCTCGTTAATTTAGACATGCTTGTTACAAGAGATAAATGCATTTCTTATCTAACCTTCAGTTCATTGATCCTCCACGTGTTCTCTTACGACTTTGTTTGTTTAAATATTATATGTTTTGTAAACACAAACAGTATTGCGATAGGAACATTTTTTTTTAACTATTTGTGTGTATCTTCACGTCAGTAGGCCGAAACGTCGAAATGTACGCATTTTGACACACGCCGCGCTGCAGTGCAGTTGCAATTTTTTAGCAGAATCAACCTACAGGTCCCTTGCGGGGTAGGTACAGAGGACCGACCACCATAAGACGCGGTCCTTACACACCTCACTAGCTTCTTTAACATCGGGGCTCCCGTCTCTCGTGAACGTGAGCTTTATTGCTGTTACTCTGCTATATGTCTGTACATACTAAAAACATAGCAGGACATATACTAGCTCGATGGCGCATCGGTTAATAACGCGACTTTGACACTAACGCTCGTGGGTTCGATTCCCACACATTGTGTCTCTTGATCCAAGTGTTTTGTGCCAAATGTACCATAAGTATGTATTTACAAAAATGTTATGAATTAACGTATGTTCATCAGTTGTCTTAGTACCCATAACACAAGTATCGCTTACTTTTGCTTGGTAATTTGTCCGATAATATTTATTTATTTATTATAATATTCAGCAATAGCCCCAAGAGATTTGACGAGCTCGGTAGCTCAGTCGTGAATGACGCTACCTTGATACCAAAGCTCGTGGGTTCGATTCCCACGCAAGACAAACATTTGTGTGCATGAACATGTCTGTTTATCTGGGTCTGGATGTTTAAAGAGAGGTAGGGCATATCAAAGCGGCCCGTCTGGCGAAGTACCTCCACCTCACAGAAAACCGCAGCCAAAATAACGACTCTCTAGAGGGTTGTTGTGTTCCTGCGTATGAGTGAGGTCACCAGAGTAAGCTCCTAGGGAGTAGCTGTGTAAGCAGCAGAGGCGAGTGAGACTTAATATATTACAAGCTTTAATAGGCTACGGTAACTGCTTTACATCAGATGGGCCGTATGCTCGTATGCATCCCGACGTTGTATATAAAAAAGGATCGAATAACAAATCGGGACAAATAACGGTGTCGTATACGATATCTTATAGTACAACGTGTAAATCCTTTCTTTATCAATGATATTTATTGTCAGTGCGCTTGAATTTAAACATACATGTTTATGTGCCTGTTACTTCTTATGTTTTCGGTTGACGTAGGCGTCACGGCCTGTTCCCCGTTGGTATACATTGCAGTAAAATGTGTTCAAACAACGCAGCGTGTCCCTTTGTTACCGTTTGCCTCGTTCGTTATGGTGGTCACTTGTCGCAGGGCCAAACTACCTACCAATATTCTTGAGCCTTCGCATAGGGTTGGCAAGTACATGGAAGGTCTAATATTTACTACCACGAGGAGCACGGTGGCGTAGCGGTTTTACGCGACTTTAACGCCATCGCTTGTGGTTTCGATTCCCACACAGGAAAACCATTTGTGTGCGTGAACATGTCTTGGTCTGGGCCTGGATGTTTTAAGAGACGTAAGGCGCATCAAAGCGAAGTACCTCCACCTCACAGAGAACCGCAGCCGAATAACAACTCTCTGTAGGGTTGTTGTGTTCGTGCGTGTCAGCGAGGTCACCAGTAAGCTCCTATGGAGTTGCTGTGTTGTCAGCAGAGGTGGTATCGTACCACCGCTTTACATCAGGTGGGTGGCCGACGTTGTATAAAAAAAGAACCCCTTATTGTGGTAACATACAAATTTGTAGGCTTAGCAGTGGCAAAGCAGTGATAGCCCAGTAGATAAAACACCGGGTTATTGACCAACTTTCCCGGTTAGAATCCTAGCATGTACCACTAAATTCGTGTTCACGGATTTATGTACATATTCGTAATTACCACTCGCTTGGCAGTGAAGAAAAACATCGTGTGGAAACCCCCACGTCCCAGAAATTATATTCCATAGACGTTTGATCCAACCTAAGAAAGGTCTGGTTTTCCCTCTGGGTTGTGGAGTATTATAAAAATGTATCTTCGCCTAATCCTCAGTCTTAGGTAGCGGACCCCGCCAGTCCTAATGGATTAGCAAACGGGAGAACGCCAAGAAGAAGTAAGATACAAAATCGATCTATCTATAACTTCACGCCAAATCCCTTACGGGGTAGGCAGAGAGAACCGAGCGCCACGTGACTCGATCCTTACAGATCTCAGTCGCTTCTTTAACATTCATTGCTCTTCTCATGCACGCTCGCCGGTTTCTAGGGCTCCTGACATCACCTTCTGATAGAACACGATCAATTTCATGTCATTGTAGTAGTCTTGGCCTTCCTCGGCTCCTAAATCCTTCCACTTTTGCATTGTATATCTGCTTCGTCATTCTTTCATCCTGCATTCTTTTTACAGGTTCGAACCAACGGAGCATGCCTCTTCTTATTTTAAAATTAAATCATTTTCAGATACAAAATGTATGCTTAAAATTATTGGGCACAATAGTTATAGGCATAAAACAATAAGGCATAATAGTTTATCGAAATTTTCCAAATTCTACATTACGTGAAACAGTTAATGGTCCCCACTATTTACAAGTACCTATTTGTGTCTTCTACCGATTATACAATGGATAGTGTTTCGAGGAGTTGTTTGATATGATGCCAACAGCCACGTTTTACAATCGCTCGCCGACGGCTGGGAATTCATTATCACACACTAGAATCGTAATGGTAGCATACTATGCGGTTCCAGAGATCTCAGTCGTGGAATAAACTGTCTGCCGAGAATTTTCATAGCATGGGATTTTTTTTTATACAACGTTGGGAGCATATAAGCATACAGCCCACCTGATGAAAACCGTGGCCTATGAACGCTTGTAATACGTTAAGTATCACACGCGCGATACCACCTCTGCTGCTAACACAGCAACTTCTTAGAAGCTAACTGGTGACCTCACTCACACGCACGAGCTCAACAACCCTCAAGAGAGTTGTTATTTGGCTGCGGTTTTCTGTGAGGTGGAGATACTTTCCCACACGGGTTGCTTTGATGCGCCCTACCACTTTTACGAAGTGTTTAATGACCGAGCCTTGTGACGCTCGGTTCTCTGCTATCTTTGGTGAAGATAGAGATAGATACTGTAACAAAAGTCTAATTGGGCTTAAGTTTGGAATTGGGCCTAACTTGTGTGTATTTGGAAACAAAAAACAGTAGAACCTTAAAAAACGCACCTGGCAACCCTGTCTACACCGGCAAAAATCCTCCTGTTTGTAACAATAAAATGATTATTGCCAGACCAAAAAATTCTTATATGGTAATGACTGCCCACGTGATGCGCCTTAAGAAACCCGCGTCGCCTCAACGAGGTGTTATTCATCTAGATTACTTAGGAGACGTAATAAAAACGGGTTCATGGACGTAAAACTGCCGCGCGTTTACGAGAATTGTGCACTTTTTTGCAGTGGACGTACTTAGAATTTCACGGCACTGCGAGAATTCACATTAAAATATATCAGCGAAGTGTCATTTTAGACGGCTATAAATTAAGTAAATGCACGTTTTGTGCCTTCGTATATAATTGCTCAAGCTTAATGTTTGTGTAAACTGAGTAGTGATAGGCCCACTGGATAAAGAACCAGTGTATTAAACGAGTGGTACCTGGTTCGAATCCAACACCAGGATTCGTATGTACCACTAAATTCGTGAAACAGTTAATATAGGGTCGGCAACGCATTAGTGACACCCCTGGTGTTGCAAATGTCCATAGGCTACGGTGTTAACAACAGGCAGACCGTATGTTTGATTGCCATCTTAGTAGTATAAAAAATGTATTTTCGGTTTTATGTACATATTTGTCACTTGTTCAGGGGTGAAGGAAAACAGCGCGCCCAAGAAATTATACCTCAAAGGACGTGTGACCTAACCAGTGTTGCCTCTGTGCTGGTGGAGATCTGACGGTTGTTGTTCCATGTCAAAATCAGTATCTTCGCCAAATCCTTTGGTTTAGGTAGCGGACCCCGCCAATACTTGTGGTATTAGGAAGCGGGAGAACGCTAGGAAGAAGAAAGATGTGCAAATTAGACAATCGTGTATTTCTTCATGAGCCTGGGAGGTATGCGCATCTCATCAACTTTGAAGCCAAAGTCAAGCTTAAGTCCACGTTGGATACGTTATCTTGATTAGCAAATGAGGTTCTAGCAAAAAATGGAAGGCACAACGACGTCTACTAAGCCTATCCTGCTGGGGTGGTGCCTGTGGATTTTATCAGGAGCCATACAAGTTTACGGTCCACCCGATGTATAGCGATTACCGTGAACGATTGCAATACAAGAAGCATTGCTCGCGCTTTTCCACCGCAGCTGCTGATATAGTAATTCTTCAGAGGTTGACTGGAAATTTCACTTATCTGCAGGATAACAACAACCCTTCAGAGCGTTGGTATTTAGTCGCGGAATTTTGTGAGGTGACGATATTTCCTCTGTCGTGCTGCTTGAATGCGTCCTATCTCTCTTAACCTAATACCTTACACATTGCAAATAACCAAGTAATGGCTGTGCTCTTGTGAGCGATTAAAATTAGCAGCACACTGGACGTGCCAATGCGATGCTCCCTGTATTGCAAGCGGTACGGTAAACAGCTTCACTAGGGGAACCGCTTGGGAATTCAGTTCAAAGACCGTACCTCCGTGTAATAACACCGAAGAATCACGTTTCTCCTATGGAGACACAAACCAACTAACCACTTGACTGCGAAGGCCTTCCTCACTCACCAAAACGTAGTGTTTTAAGGCTTAAATATATCAGCGATTGGAGCCTACTGACCAATGGGGAGGATATTTTAACCAATAAGCCAATAAGTGACGCGATGTTGATCCGTGAACTAATCAATAAGAACTACTACGCGTAATCACGTCATCGGGTCTCCATAGGTTATTCTTTATCCATAAAGATATCCCTTAATTTTTAATTTTATTTTCAATATGTGATGTCAGGAGCCCTTGGAACCGGCGAGCGTGCATGAAAAGAGCTATGAATATCACAGAAGTGAGTGATGTATGTAAGGACCGCGTCTTATAGCGCTCGGTTCTCTCTGCCTACCCCGTAAGGGACTTCGCGTGAAGATATAAATACATACATACATACATTTTCAATATTTGTTGCATACCGGTCGTAGTATATTATCCACTCAATTTCAAGTATGAGGGTGAAAAAATACTGTCCTATGACAGTCGGACAAACAGCCGAGTCTTAGTTAGTACACTTTGGGTACGCAACCCTAAAAAAGGCTACATGTACAGTCATCTTCCTTCGTACCACAATAGACCAATTTCGCGGTAGCCGATGCAGATTAATTGCCGGGTGTTTTAATTTCGGTTGCCAATAACGCTAATCAGGCCGCAAAGGCATTATTATGATGATTAATTGAAATAGTCGAAAAAAAATTCGCTGACAAATCGAGACTCTATCAAATGTACCTACCGGTTTTTTTCAGTCTCTTTTTTCCACGAGTTTCGCATAAAAAACACAACGGGTTCTCGAACTTTTCAAGGACTGGTTCCGCATGAGGGGTTCCAAATGTTTTCCTGCCGCAGAATAACACTTGATACCATTCGCCATTGTTTCGCTTTAATTAAATTTTAATTGCTTAATAATTCGGGTCTGTGCTCTTCTTTTGCATATTTTCCATCAAAGTCGAGACTTTTGTTGTATAATTTTTTTTTTGGTTCGTTCATTCGAGCTTGTCTTTGCTTCGACAGTGATTACATTTTGAATAGTTTTTAACCGTCTCTAAACAATGTGAGTTATGTTTGTCGCGTATATTTCTCAGTTACGATATCTCTAGACTGTTTAACCGATTTGGTTAGGTAATCTATAAATTTTCTTCCATTTAACTTCCATTCTGTCTTTATTTCATTTATGATTAGCTGCTGCACGAAGCTCTGCCCGCGTGGTACTCGATTTTGAAATTTTAGAATGAACCCTAAATCGAAATATTTAGGGTAAAGAAAACGTAAGCTGTGTCTTAATATAGAACAAACTCTACATATGTGCTAATCTTCATCAAAATCCCTTCAGCCGTTTTGCGTGAAAGAGTACCGAACATACATACATCTATGTAACATATATGCAGAATTCTATTTTTTTATGAATATACTTCGGTGGTGGTATTAAGTTGGGTAAATATTTGCTCAGCTGAGGATTATTGAAATAAAAACATTAAAATTATTTTTAAATAGCTGAAACATTAAAGTGAAGTTGCCTTCATTGAAGCCAACGTCTGTAAACATTATAACAACGATGTGAGTAGACGTAGACTTCAACGGTGAAAATTGACGGCACTTTTTTTTATCTAAAAGTTTTACATCAAAGCCAAGCCATTTTTTGTTGCATCAAATTTTTTTGTTTGGTTCATAATTTATAAAGCTTTGTCTATCCTCAGATGCTGATTGTTTTTGAAATGCGTTTTATGTTTTTTGTGAACATTTGCAACTAGTAAAATATACGCTGCCACTATCTTGCTGTTAAAGTTATTAGATTCAATTTGTCAGCGGTTTTTGTAGTGTCGTAATTTACTTCATTACACGTCGCGAATTTGTCTGTTTTATTACCATTTGGTAGCGTAATGACTGCATGGCCATTTGTATTTTTAACACCGTCTGAATTTTTCGCACCGTCTTGTGTGATGTGATCATTTTTCTTATGTCTTTGTATTTTGGGACGTTTGGAAATCCTTTATTGTCTCTTTTGTTATTGGTTTCATCGTGGAACTAATGAGTTGCTTGATGTGGCAATGAGATAATCATTATCATTGCCTTTTTCAATTATACGTTTTTGTATTCTATACGATACGGCCATTTTGTAAAATATATGACGGAAAGGATGAAGATATGAGAGAGAGGAAGATTAAATTTTGCAGAGAAAAGAGATTATTGGAGATGTCTACCATCGACAAGAATATAATGCAGCTATGAAACTTGTGATGACTTTTATATTAATGATGAATTTGATATTACTTTTGTTACAATGACAACAGAATTTCTTAACTTTAAATGTTTATGAGGTTTTTTTTGCTTAATTGGTCTTCGGATCGCCATGTAGGGAATGCGTGGATTTTCTTCAACGACTTTACGTTTAACCCCGTTTCCTTCGGTGGTTGCAGTTAAAGGCCGGCCTTCATAAATGTCATCATTCAGAGAAATACCCTTTCGAAAATAATATAAAAATTGTCACCCTGAAATCATTTCTCATTAATTGCATTTCCAAACACATAGGTATACATAGATACAATAAATAAAAACGATTTTGAATTTAAGAAATATAATATTCGAAATTTAGACAGTTATGATTACTATGAGTAGCCAGGAGTGCAAAAATTACAAATATGCCTTTGCATATACTTGCACTCTATTTTTTTTTATACAACGTCGGCAGGCATTCAAGCATACGGTCTACCTTATGTAGTATCATTCGCGCGATGCCACCTCTGCTGCTAACACAGCAACTCCTTGGGAGCTTACTCTATCATATATATGATTGCACAGTATATCTATCAGACTTTGCACTAATCAATCCATTCGATTTTGTGCTAAAACAATGTTTTTGTTACAGGAGAATATAGACCCTTCACCATACAGCCTGTCCCCCGTATCCACCAAGTCTCAGAAGCTGCTGCGTTCACCAAGGAAGGCGACAAGAAAGATCTCGCGGATCCCATTCAAGGTTCTCGACGCGCCGGAGTTGCAGGACGACTTCTACCTGAACCTGGTGGACTGGTCCGCCCAGAACGTGCTCAGCGTGGGTCTCGGCAGCTGCGTGTACCTGTGGAGTGCTTGCACCAGTCAGGTTGGTGATCAAGATTTATACAATTGTGATTTTTGGAGGACCTTTTGTCTTTACATATTTTGATTATGGAAATATGACATTTGAGACTTTTAGTTATCCGTTACCAAAGATGACACCTTTATCCCCTTTTTATATAACTATGGTGGAAAACAAACGTCTACTTGATGGTAAGCAGTTGCCATAGTTTATCAACAATATTGTTGACATCACTTGTGCGTTCCCTTCTCATGATGAACTATGGTTTAATGAAGAATTTCGACTACGTTCCTACGAGTGAGCTTGAAGCTGGTGAGGATTTGCCATACGGTTGCCCGTCAGGCGTCTCGTTACCATTAGGAGAGTTATCTTGTTTATCATTCGTTGCAGTATAAAATTTTCCCTAAACTTCTACTACTACATCGCCTAGGAGAATATAATTACATATTTGGGGTGTAAGTGGAACACTACATTTAAAGTCAAAGCCAATTTTAACTGCTCGTGGTGCAGCCAAGAGTAGGGTCACCAACGAGTGTCAGCAGCAGCGACCGAGCGATGTCTCTTGTTTGGCAAGCATTCACAGGCCGCGGAAGCCACTTTACATCAGGTGAGCCGTGTGTTTATTTGCCTCCCGACGTTGATAAAACAAGAAAAAACAATTGACGAGCTCGATGGCTCAGTCGTGAATGACGCGACTTTGACACCAACGCTGGTGGGTTCGATTCCCACACAAAGCAAACATTTGTGTGCATGAACATGTCTGTTTGTCTTGGTCTGGGTATTTTGTATGTATAATAAGTATGCATTTACAAAAAAAAAATGTATTTACGTATGTTTATCAGTTATCTAGTACCCATAACACAAGCTTCGCTTACTTTGGGGCTAGATGGCGTTGTGTAATTTGTCCGACAATATTTATTTATTTATTTTATTTATTAATTTCCGGAAAAGGTACATTCTTAATCACAAAGCTGCACATTTCTCACATTAGTGTTTGTTAAATTACATTATTTATACATACAGGTGACTCGGCTATGCGACTTGTCATCAGAAGGGAACACAGTCACGTCGGTGGCATGGAGCGAGCGCGGTCACCATGTAGCGGTCGGCACGCAAAAAGGACACATTAGCGTTTGGGATGTTACCGTCAATAAGGAGGTATGTGAACTCGCCCTTAACCAGGCACATGTATATATGCAATAGTTTGACGCCAAATAAACGTCGGAAATCGTCGCATTCTCAAAAAACGCGCAATCTACGATTCTAAGCTGAGATTGCAGTTAAATCAGCAGATGGCATAGCATCGTTCGTTGATCGCAATCTCGACAGTGACAACCCTACCGCTCTGATGTTTGTGTCAAAAAGGCGTAAGTGGTCAAGTAGGCCTACTATTATATTTCATTACTTTGTATTTAGTGTCCAACGGCACGGCAAAGTATGAATGTTCCGATAAGAATGCTATGGTATTTCGAAGAATAATCGAAGGGCAAAAGGATTTTTATACGTTGAAATATTTTTTTATGTAGTGATACATACATCGATTATTTGACACTTTTATTAATTTCTCGACCTCTGCCAACAAAGTCGCAAGGTATGCCGCGGCATACCGAAGCGTCGTATAATCATGTTTCTGCGTGAATTGAAATTAAGTTGATCTTACAATATTGCCGTATTTACTACCTTAAGTGAGAGCTGGCCCTAACACACCGCGTGTTTTGTACGCGTGTTTGTCAATAGGAACTCAACTGACCTTAGCTCATAAAGACATCGTAATTCGTTTCGAGACATAGTAAACGCGTCGTTCTCTCGCATATTTTCCGCACGTACCTATCCGGGTAAAAGGAGGGTAATGTTTTCGGGTATATGTAATTTGTTTCATTTTACCTTAGCCTTAAGTAGCGGATCCCATTCCTAGTAGAAGAAGTATGTTTTTTCACTTCAATTTTCTTAGGGGACCAGGTATTTTCTAACATGTCACTTTTTATATTATTTTCTTTCGCATCGGTATATTGAAAATAATCAATTATTTGTTTACCCGACATATTACAAAGTACATTGTTGATAATTTCTTATATTGACTTAAATTTTGTAATTTACATGCATTATATGTTAAGAAATAATTACTATAAATATTTACTGTTTTTATAACATTAGAATATTTTTTTTTACAATGAAGTCTATTAGCTAACTTGTTAAAACAAGAAGAAAACCTTCATTTTATCTTTAAATACATATTTTAAATTTTAAATTTCAGTATATCTTGGAATTATTCACATCTTACTAATTCACTAAAACGACACTACGTTCTTCCAGTTCCAATTATATCAACAATAAAAAGAACGTTTCCAATCGTTCAGTATGCTCGTCGTCTGGTAGACACCTTAGGTACTCTCTGTATTGTTGACGCTGAGCGCGTTTGTATACCGTAAGTGGTGTAAATATATAATGTTTCCAATGGCAGGTGACGAAACTTCAGGGTCATATAGCCCGTGTGGGCGCTCTGGCCTGGAACGGCGACATACTAAGTTCAGGCTCACGGGATCGGCATATACGGCAGAGGGATACTAGATGTCCACGTGAGTATATGTTGATGTTTTAAACTCGGGTGTTGATGATGAACATGTTGACGAAATTTGACAGAAAAAGGGAAACGGGTTGGTCATCCGGTTTCTTAAGGGTTACATTGAAGGGTTGAAGTCGCAAAATAACTTTTTACAACGTACTACGTCGGGAGGCTTACAAGCTTACGGTCCATCTGATGTAAAGCGGTTACCGTAGCCTATGATCGCTTGTAATACATTAAGAATCACCCGCGAGATGCCTCTTCTGTTGCTAACACAGCAACTCCCTTAGCAGCTTACTAGTAACCTCGCAGGAACACAACAACCATCTAGGGAGTTGTTATTTAGCTGCGGTTTTTGTGAGGTGGCCTTCCCCAGACTAACTGGACACAAAGTAAGTGGTTAGTGTTGATGGATCAACAAATTTGAATTATAATTGTATTCTTACTATACTGGATTTAACTGTCTAACATTTACTAAAGATTTATATTAGAAATATGTCCCTGAAGAGCAATAAACTGTGATAGCGTAGTGGACAAGGAAAGGGCACTGATCAACTGGTTTCGGATCTAATCCTAGCATGTATAACTATATATATTTGTAATTATCACTTCCTCGACGATGATGGAAAACATCGTGGGGAAACTCTCAATTATAATTCGAAAGAGGTGTAACCTAACCTAAGACAGATCCTGGTTATTCCTTCCTGGGTTGTGGTGGTCTGACGGCAGTCGCTGTTAAAATCAGTATCTTCGCCAAATCCTTAGGCTTAGGTAGCGAACCCTTAATCCTAATGGATTAGGAAACGGGATAACGCAAAGAAGAAGACCTTAAAGTAGTTCCCTTTTGTTTTTATACAACTTCGATAGGCAAACTAGCGTACGGCCCACCTGTCGTAATGTGCTTACAAAACAGGAAGGAATATTGCTCGCGCGTTGCCGCTCCTGCTGCTAACATAGAAACTACTTAGGACACTACACTCACTCGCAGATACACAGCAACCCTCTAGGGAGTAGTTATTTGGCTGCGGTGAAGTACTTCTCCAGTCGAGTTGCTTTGATGCCCCTTTTAAAAACATCCAGAATAAGAAAAAGGGGAATGATTGCCCTGCTTACCATGGGATTGCTAATCACTCGACCGCCGTTCATCACATATCTACTTAAAACTTGTTTAATGTCTGCTATTTTTTGTATTTTTAATTATTTTTTATTTTAATATATATATTCTTCTTACAGCACAACAGTTGGGGCGAGTTCTACAAGGGCATAGACAAGAGGTTTGCGGCCTGAAATGGTCGCCCGATGGCCAGTCGCTGGCGTCGGGCGGCAACGACAACAAACTGTTCGTGTGGTCTATGGTAAGTTTTTACTGGGCTGCAAACATTATTATATTACATACTATATGTCTAATATAGTATGTAATTGTTTGTGGAATACGTACACCGTTAGACAAAGCGGTGACCTTACTCACACGCAGGAATACAACAACCATCCAGGGACTTGTTATTTGGCTGCAATTTTCTGTGAGGTGGAGGTACTTTCTCAGACGGGCTGCTTTGAGGCTCCCTACCTCTCTTATAAATACCAAGACTTTTTTTTCTGTGTATGCAGCAAAGGTGGCATGACGCGATTGCAACCGTTTATAGGCTACGGTAACCGGTTGATATGAGGTGGGACGTATGTTTGCATGCCTCCCGACGTTGTATAAAAAAAACGAAGACTTAAGACAAAGAGACATGTTCACGCATATAAATGTTTGTCATGTGTGGGAATCGAACTCACGAACGTTGGTGTCAAGTAGCGTTACTAATCACTGCGCCACCGAGTTCGCCAAAATAATATGAGTTACATATCTATACTAATATATAAAGCGAAAGAATGTGTTTGTTTGATTGATTGTTTGTTTGTTTGGACGCGCTAATCTATGGAACTACCAGTCGGATTTGTAAAATTCTTTTTGCATTTGATAGGCCAATTATTGAGGAAGGTTAGGAAGGATAGGCTATTTCAAGATCACGATACGACCGTTAGAAGCCGGGGAAAAAGAAATAAATAAAATAATTTAAATAAATATTGTCGGACAAATTACACAGCGCCATCTAGCCCAAAGTAAGCGAAGCTTGTGTTATGGATACTAGACAACTGATAAACATACGTAAATACATTTTTTTTGTAAATATGTACTTACTATGCATAGAAAATACCCAGACCAAGACAAACAGACATGTTCATTCACACAAATGTTTGCATTTTGTGGGAATCGAACCCGCGAACGTTAGTGTCACAATCGCGTCATTCACGACTGAGCCACCGAGCTCGTCAAACTTATTGTTTTAGCAAAACAAAACGATTAGGAAATCGAGTTGACGACACGCTGAACTCCCGCTGACTTCCTTGTGTGGGAATCGAACCCACGAGCGTTGGTGTCAAAGTAACGTAACAGCGCGTTTCACCACTGCGCCACCGAATAAAGCCATCTAAAGAAAGTAAGAAAGAGCTACATAAGCTAAGCTATCCACGGGATACCGGGATGTAAGCGAAAGGAGTCGCTGGCTGCAACTAGTATATGTATACAGCGGTTATTAAACATCAGTATCGACGTCCTCGTATACCGGCGCCTGGCCTGTGGTTAAATACCAATGTACGGGCCGTCCGTGGGATTGCGGTTGTACGAAATTATTGCTATCTTTGTTAACATATTTGAAGTACATTTTATATTTCTCACGTCCTTATCGTGACATCCGTTTAGTTACAAGATACATTTTAAATTTAAAATGTTTATTTATACAACGTCGGCAGGGATGCAAGCATACGGCCCACCTGATGTTAAGCGGTTACCGTGCCACCTCTGCCGCTAACACAGCAACACCATAGGAGCTTACTGTTGACCTCATTCGCACGCAGGAACACAACAACCTTCTAGGGAGTGGTCATTTGGCTGCGTTTTCTGTGAGGTGGAGGTACTTCCTTAGATGGGCTGCTTCGATGCGCCCTACCCATCTACAATACCCAGTCCAAGGGAAACAGACATGTTCACGCACACAAATGTTTGTCCCGTGTGGGAATCGGACCCACGAGTTGGTGTCAAAGTAACGTAACAGCGCGTTACGCAACTGCGTCACCGAGCTCCTCATAACCAACTTGTTACTAACAAATTTCTATAACTATACTATTATGTAAAGCGGACGAGTTTGTATGTTTGAACGCGTTAATATCCTCAACTACTAGTCGGATTTGAATAATAAATAAAATATTTCATTTAATATATAGCAGAGTAGCGGATACATCCAGCTCATCGTTCATTGATAGAAAATAATGTATACCAAACAACTCAAGTCTGGCCGTATATTTAGGTTCACTCGTTGTATATAGTTTTTATTGGCTGGCTACTCAAAAAAATATAAACAAATGTCACTTCTCTCTTGCAATATTTCTTATTATTTACAAACTCCCACCACGTGATAACATTGTTCATGCACACAAGTCTTTTTTGTCCTGGGCGTGAATCGAACCTTACGAGCGTTGTTGTTAAAAGTACAAACATTTTTTTAATAACGTAGAAAGTGAATAAAATCTTTTAAACTAACGTCGAGCAGCAAACAGAGTAATGTACGGAATGGTAGCTTGTGAAGAATATTAGTTACAATAAACCTTTTATTTTTCATTTCAGCATTCAACGTCCCCCGTGCAGACGTATTCAGCGCACGTGGCAGCTGTGAAAGCGATAGCTTGGTCGCCTCATCAGCACGGCCTGTTGGCGTCGGGCGGAGGCACCGCAGACAGATGTATTCGCTTCTGGAACACGCTAACATCGCAGCCGATGCAGTGTGTCGATACAGGTAAAATACAATACCTTTTGCCCCAATAATATGTAGTAGTTGTCACTACTATGAATAAATGGGGAGTTCTATGGAAGGTGGGATACCTATTGGAGACATGGACGGTAATACAATAAAATTATTAATGTTGCCGTTTCGTCAAAGAAAAAGAATGTCAAAGTGTCGAGTGAAGTGTGTAAGGACCTTGTCATGTGCCGCTCAGTTCTTCCTGCCTACCGCGAGAGGTGCTTGCCGTGAGGATATAGATAAAAAGATGGATGTTTTGATATTTTTTACATATTCCTGTTGCTACTGTTATTACACCAAACCTACGTGCAATCTTCATTTACTGTGCAGGGATACGAGTCTACATTCAACGGAAAGGATTTAGAGCATATTCCACCACGCTGCACAACTGCGGATTGGCGGAGGCCTGTGTTTTCAAGCCGTCTAAAGGCCACCGAGTTAGCTTAGCAGCCGGGACCGGGCTTATTGTGACCTCCTAACCCATCCAGATAAACCCATTCATAGACAGGCTGCGGTTGAAGTTACTTAACCTACATGTTCGGATAGAATGGGACATGCAACGATCTGATCGAGTTCTCATGATACTCGTATTCCTGCTATCTGGTGGGTAAAATGGGCAGGGTCGGATGGATGGGTGGGTGTTCAGGACTTCAAGTTGCCCTTCCGTTCCCCCTGCAAACAGGGCGTTTTTTTTTTATTATAACATTTGAAACTGTTTGTTTCAGGGTCCCAAGTGTGCAATTTGGCGTGGTCCAAACATTCCAGCGAGCTGGTTTCAACTCACGGCTACTCACAAAACCAGATCCTAGTGTGGAAGTATCCCTCGCTGACGCAAGTATGTATTGGTTGTCATTTTTTCTCTTTATTTTTTTTTAAGGCTTAGGTTTTTATAAACATGGCACCCTTGTGGTAATTTCATTTTAAGGCGACACCTCGATCGTGAAGCTTTAAAATGGCTCCGCCCAATCACCCCGCGCCCCTCAATTGACACTCGACGCTCGATTTGTAAAATTTGAAATTAGCGCCTAATAGGTAACCTGGGGTCAACGTATAGTCAATGCAAACGAACAGAAAAGCTACAGAGTCGCGTCACACTTAAATAAAATTTATAATATCAATATTTAATAAAAATTATTGATTTAATTATTATTTAGCTTTATACATACTGAACCAAACATATTTATTTAAGCTAGACGGAAAACAATAGTAATAATAGTAATAAAAAACTACAGAAACGTATTCACTTTTAAAAGTTTATTGAAAGAGAAATCAATGACAACGTTTTATGTTTATATCTCTACAAGTTAACATGTCTTGGTATCTATGTTGTTCTTACTTAGGTCTCGTCCAGTGGCGCCCTCATTGAATAAAAAAACATATTATAGCATAGAAGATAAACATTATGAAATCTTATGTTGCATTTATTACGAAGATAGTAAAGTATTTTTACGTCATTAAACCAACACTCAAAATATTCCACTATCGTTGTTATAAGCAAAAGTGCTAAAAGAGGCCGTTTTTTGGCAATTATGCCTATAACAACGAAAGCAAAACATTTCAATTGTTGGTTTAATGACGTAAAAGTACGTTATTGTATTTGTAACACACGCAACACATGACTTTATAATGTTTATCTTCCACGCTAAGATACGATATTTTATTCCTTGAGGCGCCACTGGACGGCATGTATCCCCCTTAAGAAGAATGAAACACCAGCTACATAATACAACATTGTTTATCGAGAGGCTAAAGCGGGCCATTTGTTGATTCGGACACATATGTTTAGTTAGCAGATACACCATCTAAACTGCAAACACTGGTCACAGCGATGAAAGACGACTGTATGGAGAAAGGCTTACTACTGAATGCGAAGAAAACAAAGATAATGGTATTTGAAAGAGAAGAATCCAGAACTAATGTAAGGATTACGATTGATGATGAAGTGTTGGAACAAGTGGATGAGTTTGTATATCTTGGATGCGCTTTCAGCAGGGATGGAAGGTACACCGCAGACGTGGAAAGACGAGTGAGTGCTGGGAATAGTGTGAATGGAGCGTTGGGAAAACTTCTTGGCAGTAAAATCCTGAGCCAGAAGGCACAACTCGCTATACACAATGCAGTGTTGGTCCCAACGCTAACTTATGGAAGCGAGAGTTGGGTATGGCAGAAAGAGCATGAAAGTAGAATAAACGCGGTTGAAATGCGAGCGCTGCGCAAAATTTGTGGCGTAAGGCTTGTAGACCGTATTCGTAATGATGATGTTAGAAATAGAGTTGGTCTGAAAGAGAGCGTCGGTGTTAAAATAAGAAGAGGCATGCTCCGATGGTTCGGGCATGTAGAAAGAATGCAAGATGAAAGAATGACGAAGCAGATATACAATGCAAAAGTGGAAGGATGTAGGAGCCGGGGAAGGCCAAGACTTACCTACCATGACCAAATTGGTCATGTTCTATCAGAAGGTGATGTCAGGAGCCCTAGAAACCGGCGTGCGTGCATGAGAAGAGCAATGAATGTTAAAGAAGCGAGTGAGATATGTAAGGATCGAGTCACGTGGCGCTCGGCTCTCTCTGCCTACCCCGCAAGGGATTTGGCTTGAAGTTATAGATGTTCGAGTGTCATAATGGCTGATAGCGCCGAGTAAACACAGGATTTTTTTATTTCGAATAAATAAGAGAAATAAAATTATCAGATTGAATTAGATTGAAATTGAAATAGAAAATTGGAATTTTTTTGCAACTCCCTCCTGGTGAAGATTCACAAGTTAT
The DNA here is from genome assembly GCA_947507595.1 of Pyralis farinalis. Lineage (NCBI taxonomy): Eukaryota > Metazoa > Arthropoda > Insecta > Lepidoptera > Pyralidae > Pyralis > Pyralis farinalis. Next base: position 5,707,836 of record OX382261.1, on the reverse strand, counting down.
TTTACACAGTTAGGTATAGCTCTGGTAGGGATCCTAGCTTTTTCCCTAAATATAATACACTCTCGAATGACTAGGTATGCGCTTTCACTAACAGTCAATTTAACTTCGCGAATTTTATAAAAAAGTACAGGAAGAACTTGACGGTTAGACGGTAATTTTGCGCCTATTATTTGATAATTTACGTCTCCAACTAAGAAAATACTTGATTTATTGCTTCTCAATTCCACTGCCATCTTATAAAAGTTAAAACATTACGTATTAATCACGAGAATAACTGACATTCAAAATTAATAGACGGTTAGGTAATTATGACGAAGTTAACGATGCTCTCTCTAAAGTTATTCATTGGTTTAGTGTTAATAATCTGCTTTTAAATGATAAAAAGACTAAAGTAATTAAGTTCTCAACACCTAATGTAAGGCAGGTGGCTACCAATGTACATGTTAATGGAACTAATTTAGCCTCTGTGGAGACAACTGTGTTCTTGGGTATAACAATTGACTCCAGACTACAAAGGGGCCCACAAATTGAAAAATTATCAGGAAAACTAAGTTCTGCAGCTTATGCAGTGAAAACTATTAGACGGCTCACTGATATTGATACGGCTAGAATAGTTTATTTCAGCTACTTTCGTAGTATTATGTCATATGGAATTCTTCTTTGGGGTAACTCCGCGGATATTAACACCATCTTTTTATTGCAAAAGAGAGCCATAAGAGCTATCTACAAACTTGGTCCCCGGGAGAGCCTTAGAGAAAAATTCAAAGAAATAAATATTTTAACAGTCGCATCGCAATATATCTATGAAAATCTTTTGTATGTCCATAAAAACATAGACTCATTTTGTAAAAAGAGTGATACTCATAGCATAAATACTAGATATAAGCATAATCTTGTGTTATATGCAAGCCGTCTCCACAAAACAAGTAATTATTTTATGGGGCAATGTATACGGTTCTATAACAAACTTCCCAGCAATATAAGAGATTTGTCAATAAACAAATTTAAAACTACTATTAAAGCCAAATTGTGTAGCAGGGCATATTATAAAGTATCTGATTATATTAATGATAAAAATGCCTGGGAGTGAGTCGATCCAATTATAATGTAATTAACAAAATATGTAAATTTGTTTGGATACCAAAAGAGGGATGCCTGAGTTTTTTGGCAGTATTTTTATCAGTGCTCACCTAGTCATAAACTGCACGGTAGGGAAAAAAAATGTGACGATTCCAAACAAATGTAGCCATTATTACGGCATAAAAAGATTTTGACTTTGAATTTGAACAAATGAATACCGCGAGTACGTGCGGCACTGCCGCGCAACTTGTATGAACATGTTTCGATGTAATTCGGCACGGATTATCGTAATCCAAATAAGTTAAAAATTAATTTCCGAGTGTTTTAAAAGCAAATGAACAAAACTAAGACATATGCGTTAGAAAATAAAAACTTTGAAAAATAAGGGACACCCTAACATACATATATACAAATAGATTTTATAATCTATTCATATTTAAAAAAAACATGTGACAAATGATTTTCTTGCTGTTTCATAACTTTAACTTCAGTATAATGACATTTATTGTATTTTACTTATGTATACTCTGTGTTTTGTATTGTTGTACGTTTCCTTGTTATTTATTAAACTCTCAAGAAGAAAGAACCAGGACCATCTCTGATGTTGCAAAATAAATCTAATCCGTACAATAGTTCAATACTAACCACAATGTATAGAATAGATGATTTTTTTGTGTTTTCAGTGTTGGTTCATAGTAAATATTATTTGTTTTCACGAGTACCATGGGTATAAGTATACTATCTATCTATATCTTCACGCTAAATCCCTCGTGAGCGCCACATGACTCGGTACTTACACACCTCGCTCGCTTCTTTAACATGAAACATACCGAGTTTTTTTAAAAACTATCAAAATATACTATTTTACTAGTAATTATTATAATACAAAAAAAAAAAAAAAAACCTCCACTGGTTTTCTATCTTCTGATTGGATAAATTTCCAACGTAAACTAACCTTCACCTACGTACAATGTCTAAGTCGGAGTTCGGTGAGCTTATAATGGTTACTATGAGTTTGTCGTCCCGTATGACACTTACGTTAAAGTAGCATATAAATCGAGTAGTGATTCTTCTAGTGGAATATGTTTATTTAGTAAGTTTCTCCTAAAAAACAAAACAGCAAAAATATTCTATTTTATAAGTTTTTATTTTAATACAAAGAAATAAAGAGTCTCCACTGGTTGCTATGTGCTGAGAGCGCGAACCTTATTGGTATAAATTTCCAACGTAACCTGACCTCCACCGACGTACAACTTCTAAGTCGGAGTTCGGTCAGATTATAATGGACATAATAGGAGTTTGACGTCCTATATAGGTACGCGGTCAGCCTGTGGATAATGTATACCAATTATCAAATGTTACTGTTTATTCCTGCAAAAAATAACTCTTATTTAATTAATGCAGTTTTATATAGAGTTATTAAGTAAGCAAAATTAAAAAAAAGTTTGAAGAGGAATTAAATAGCTTGGGCCAACCATACCTAGGAACTGTTCTAAAAACTAGAAATATGTCTACACAATGTTATTATAATATGTTTAATGAATATAATAATTAAAAAAAATAAATACCTTGTCTTGTTCGCCTCCGCCATTCTACGAACATTTTCTTTGTATTTTTATTCTATATATTTTCTTTTTAGTGTTCCCCATTATTACAACAGTATAATAAATATATATAAACCAATAATAATATTTACTACTTATATCTAATAATAATACACTTACGCTAAATACTATAATATTGAATATTTACAACTATTAATTATAAAAACTTCGGTGTCGCGATGTAAATGGAGCGAGCTCGAGCAGACAGTCGACATAGGTCTCACCTCGAAGCGGGCTGCAGCCGGACTGGCCCCATGTAGTTAGTCAACGCGTTTATAATCCTCATTACCGCACAATAAGGTCGAAAACACGTAGCACCCAAGACGAATGTGATCGCTTAGAAATTGTCAGAAACTTAAAATATTTTAAAAAAATTTCATGTTTCACTTATCAAAATATGCAGCAACCATATTATAAACATAGATATTACTAATAGATTTAAGTAATTTTGAAGCGTATAAACAGAACAACTTCGTTGTAATTTCAAAAATAATGAATTTCAGGAGGTGTTTTCGAAAGTAATTATTATCGAATCAATTTTACACAATCGCGTATTTGAGCAAGCAAATTCAAGATAAAGAAATGAAGTTATTTATATTAAAATCTTAGATCCGTCAGTTTAGTCATTAGCCTATACTATTCGATGAAAGTTGGTCTAATTTTTCGATGTGTCGCCTTAATAATATTATTTAAGTTTTTTTATACTACGTTGGGAGGCATACAAACATACGGTACACCTGATGTAAAGCGGTAGCCGTTGCCAATGTACGCTTGCAATACATTAAGTATCACTAGCGCGATGCCACCTCTGCTGCTAACATAGGAACTCCTTATGAACTTGCTTACTGGTAACCTCACTCACACACAGGAACATAAGAACTCTCTAGGAAGTTGTTATTTGGCTGCGGTTTTCTGTGAGGTGGAGTTACTTCCCCAGCCGGGATGTTTTGATGCGTCCTATTTTCTTAAAAACACCCAGTACAAGATAAACAGACATGTTCATGCACACAAACGTTTGTCCTGTGTGGGAATCGAACCCACTAGCATTGGTGTCGAAGTCGCGTCATTAACCACTGCACCACCGAGTTCATCAAACTATGGCATTATTTTTTTATTTACATAAACTACTTTCCTTGCAGGTAGCAAAATTAACTGGACATTCGTATAGAGTGTTATACTTGGCGCTCTCACCGGACGGGGAAGCCATTGTGACAGGAGCTGGCGATGAAACTCTACGGTTTTGGAACGTTTTCTCCAAAACTCCATCACACAAAGAAAACAAAAGCGTTCTGAACCTCTACACGGCACTCAGATAAACCATAGAGCTCATAGACTCCATAGTGCACAGTGTCATAGACAAGACAATTTTCGAAGTGAACTTAGTGTTTCTATGTGTATTTTATATTTGTAGTTATTTATTAGTTCCTTAGAAAATATATTACTTTAGTTCCATTTTGCTTTCTTACTAGCAAAATTCTGGATCTATAGTTCCCCATATTGGGATTAAAATTATAACAACGTAACAAGGGTTATGATTATGACTAAATGCTTTATATAAATTTATATTGCCGTAGGCACTAATTTACTCTGCCAATTTGTATAAAATATTTTCTGACGATTAGGATATATTTGACTAAAATTATTTATTTCTAACTAACAAATCTGCAATATAAAATTTAGCCGTGAATTTAAGTCATGTTTAGTATAACCTTGCACCGCATATTGAACGTTAAGGCGTGTAATATATGAAGCTTTTCAGCGTGAGCGCTGTGTTGTCTATTTTGATGTTTATCGAAAATAATCACTGTACATACGCGATATATTTTTTGAAATATGTTATGTATAACAAAACTATATAGAAAGTGTTCACATTACACGATTCTATTGCGTAATTTGAAAATATGAAGAGGTATTGTTTGTCTCGATCATCCATAAAAAATACAGAGTTTATTACAATACAACACAAGCGAATAACAAAATAATAATGTACGCTACAAATAGTGTGCTAATTGAAATAATTATTTACACTATAGTTATAGAAAGGGGTTTAATTTTTGTCATTATTTTGATATTGTCGTAGTCGTAATATATTGTAGGTACCCGTTTTTTCGCTGATTATTGTACGGCGTACCAGCTCTAGGCTTGTCGACCCAGCATTGTAAACGAAAAACCAAAAATTGAAAACAAGTCCTAAGGGCAACCTGTGCACTACCCCCATTTAGTATTTATTGAAATGACTCCAAAACACATAGTTATATGAGAAAAAAATACGTTTTTGTCTATGCAAAATTAGAGAAGGAGACAATTCTCATTTTTATTGTTACTCGTAATTGCAAGTATACGAATTGAACACACGGTATTGTCCCGTCTTTTCACTTGGTTTGTTGCACAAAACAAATAGGAGTTTGATTTTGTCATTACATAACATACCTCTTCAAATTTTCAAACTATTTCCATTATTCCATTTAGAAATGTCTTAAATGTATTTTTATAATACATGTACATAGGTTTGTGTAGCAACTCTATTAGTGTTTTCATTATTAATATTGTTGGCGTTTGGTAGTTATTTTAGTTTTGATAAGGATTTTCCGTTTTGAAATCGCTTACCGATTTTCGAAGTAAATTTTCTAGGACGGTTTATTTTCATCAAATTGAATGTATTTTTTCTGTTTCAGCGAATGTATGTAACTTTTTGCAATTGAGAGAAGTAATAACTTGTTATGGTAAATGGTAGTATTATATCTCTCAAATGTCTATACAGTAACATTGTGGCAGTTTAGTAGTTTTTGGTAGAATCATTTTCTACCATTGCCGTAGCGGGTCAGGTATGATGATAAATTGATGTGTATATTGTGAATGTATTTTATCCTCATTTCCTTGTTTTTGTATCTCATCATAATATCACATATTTTTATTCTGGATATTATTAGTCGATTGAAAGCTGGTCATTAAAATGAAAAAAATCTTATATTCATTTGGGTAATAAAATATTTCCGTTTTGGATACGTAATTGTTTTGTTTATTTTTATATTGATTTCATTTGTTTAATGTTAATGAAAACAGTGCAGCTAATATATTTTCGTTATATAAATATATACAAAAGCAAGGAAAATGGGAATAGTTAGCAAACTTTTGTTGTAAAACAATTTTGTGTAATTATGAGTGTATATTGTATAATAAATGGTATTATGAGGTGAAACCAATTGATTTTGGTGGTAGTTACATATAGCCTGTTCAGTCGGATCATCCGTATCTCGCCAGGAGCTATATCTAAGCTGAAAACGATGGACATTGGATTTTGAAAATTAGTCTTAGGATCCTGGATCGTTTGGTCGGTGGAGCTTCAGACTCGTTATCGGCTAAGTTAATTGTCTTCAGCTTAGCCAGTAAGCCATCGCCTTATCTATTATCTAATTTTATTTTTATCTATAGATGAGTTTCTAACCATATTTTTGTTTTTGACACTTAATGTTTTTGATGTTATGTGTATTTGTTTATATATGATACTAAAATGTTGTAAAATACAATATTATATCAATTATAGCAGTGTTCCGCAAACCGTGTGCCATGGCACTTGTGTACCGTGATTATTATCTGGTGTGCCGCGTAAAAGTAGTCCGTTTTGTGAGAAATTTAAGAAGATATCATCAACACTACTAATAGGCGAGAGTTACTCGAGTTTGTCAATTTTTACCACTTAACCAGTAAGCAGGCTCATATTATTTATCTTTTCATGATCTTTTCATGTTATACGGATTTTAACAATAATATATATTACATAAAAAATTGATTTTCTTTTGGTGTACACCTAAAATTTGTTAATTTTGTAGATGTGGCGTGAATACAAAAAGTTTGCGGAACACTGAATTTTAGGATGAGCCGGCATCTTGGTACGAAACGTGAGAAGTCATTTATTGTATTACTATACTTGTACAAAATACCACGTTCGTATCATGATGTTGCCATGTTTTAACTACAAATATTCCTACATTTATTTTACAGTTTGGTGATACATGCTATTTAACTACCCTGTCATAACTTAATTGGTTTTTGCCTCATGAATGTGTATGAGTGTCTTGTTTGATCTCTATAAGTGTTAGTTTGGCTAAAGGAATATGGTAGTGTCTGACAAGAACGAAGTATATTTCAAACGCTAACCAATAAATGTCGTAATACATGCCGCACAGCGCTGTCTAGTCCCAAATAAAGCATGGCTTGTATTAGGGGTATAAAACTAAACATACTTAAAAAGGGTTGCATAAGCGGCACTCTCATTGGAGTTTTTATTTGTTATGATGAATTTATGATTAATATTAAAAAAAAAATCGTTTTGTGTTAAAAAAATTATACTGTTTTGGGATATATGAAATTTGATTGTTGACTCAAATAACGGCTCAAAATGTACTAATATCGTACACAAACAATGATATATATTCACATATCGTTGAATAATTTAAATATCTTTTTTTGCTACATTAACCTTAAATTCATTGTACGAGTAAGTAGTAAACATAAGAGGGGTATCATTTGGCGCGTCATCTTTATTTAATTTTTGCAATACTCTAGCATCTGGACCAAGGCACGCTTGTTTATAGAGAATAATATTTGTCTATGACTACAAATAATTCAGCCAGATTACAAAAGTTTAAAACGATTATGATACGATAGGTACACTTCTATACAATATTAGTTTAGTAGTTTTAAAATTATTTGTCTCTTTGTGTGCAATGTAGTTTAAGTTTTGTAAAAACCATTTTATTTGCCGTAGATTTTTAAACAATATAGGTTGAAGATGTAATCTATTCATAAATCTACAGCAAATAGAATGATTAGTGAATGTAAAGAAATTTGATTATAAATTGTAACCAAATATTATTATGTATGTCAAAATTATATTCGAGTTCGTATCATCGCCTCCAAATGAAAAGATCTGTTATGAATTTTCCCCGTATACTTTGATCTCCGTTTGTAAGGTTCGGGCATAAATAATTCTATTCTATATTTATTGTATTCAGTCTAAAGTCTTAAAACAAATTAGTAATATAAGTTTCATAATATTATGAGATTCGTAGGCTCTTGCGAAATTGAAACGTCGGCCGACTGAAGTATCAAAGGTTAATTTTTTTATCGATATCCATAAAAAAACGGATTTTTTCATTTTATTTGCGAACACCTTTCACGCCATTTTTGATTTTCAAGCAGTCTCTTATTTTTTTTTAGTTATTTTTATTTGTACATGAACTAATCGTGTATGCAGAAAAAAAATCAGTTTTCAAAACATTTAAACTATGGTCTCACAAACATTTGTTTCTATTGTCCGAATCGTTGACGCAGGTCGCTTTATGTGCGTGTGTCTATTCCGACATGAGAGTCGATAGTACCGGTCGAGAGTTGGGGCATTTCGTACTTCAATTAATTGATATCTAAGAACACATTTATACTGGTGAAGTAGGCGTATTCACATTACTTCGAAACACCATATTCGAATCGCAACGACAAGTCTTCACTCAAAATGTATGGAATCTGAGTGAAAGCTTCCCGAATACGGCTTACCGAGGCAATGTTAATACCCCCACAGATCTGCAGATGTTTCGAGTGTACATTAACTCTTTTATACCCTCTTTTATCAACTTATAAAACAATATCTGACGCCGCAGCTATGTAGACATTCGTTAGCAGATAATCGTGTGTATATATGCGTGAGCGCGATAGAATTACAACTCCGATTGTAGTCACGATTGCAATGAAGCATTATTACAGGTAGTGCGGTGTCACAATTGTCCAATTAATATTTGTTTGTTTTCTGGTTGCTACAAACTTTCTGTTGGCTCTAACTAGAAAACATAGGGCGAAACATAAACCAATGTATCGGATAAATATGAATAGAAATGCATGTACTATGTTTATAGACATATTTATATCCCGATTCTTATAATTCTACATTATTTAGTTCTGATCTATCAATATGGAGACGATGAAATATTTCTTGCAACCTGGCATTATTATATCTTTTTATTTACATAAACCAGTTTACATATTAATTTTATTGTAGTCGCCGATGATTTGCGATTCTCTCAGCAATGAATGTAAAAAATAATTGTCAGGAATATTATAATTTTTTTAATACCAAACTACGCGCGTACTACGAATTTTGCCTTCTTTTGTAGTACCCCGGAGTAATGGTACATTTCTCGTTAGCGTAAACAGCATTACTCGAGGATATGATACTCATAAGACACCGCCCTTAAGTAAGAAAGAGGGAGGCTGTTTTGCCTTCTTATCATACATATAGCGATGTCCCTTTCAACGTTCCTGTATCTAGCCCACTAGCCAACTCAGCGCCAAGATTACAGCGTAAGGAAACATTAATCCAAGATCACAAGTACTATAAGATATCGAGCACATTTTATTGTGTGCTATTCTTGTTTGTTTTGCTTTGGAAGGAAGACACAAATGGCGACTATAGATAGGTATGTAAAGCAAAATATTTAAAAGGCGCTAAATTCTGAAATCTGGTCAGCGAACAAACTAAAAAGTATTAATAATGCCAGGTTGGTAACATAAAATGTTTGCAAAATTTGTGTAAAATTATTGAAGTGACTATATTTTCTAGTGATGAACAAATGATGTTAAAAATTGTATTATGTGAAATGGGCCCATCGCTCTTTAGAAAGTTCCTTTAATTTGTAATCTGTACTAAAATCATAATATTGCCTTCATTTTAGGGGGCTATTTATTTATTACCCACATTTATGGGAAGAGGGGAAGGGGTTTGGTTGGTTCTTGTAAATCTGTGTGCACATACTTGCAATTTTGTATAATAAGATTTAAGCAAGTAAATTCATATTACTACATAAAATGTATGCAAATTGGAAAGTTCTAATCAATTTGTAGTACCTCATCAAATATTTTTTAAATTTATTGCTGCCAAACCCAAGTATCTAAAAGCGTTAAAGAATGCAAAGAACATGTTCAAATTAAAATAATGTTTAAGAGTTTCTTAAATGCCAAATATAGTCTCGTAATGGTAAGTCGATATAAGATGTCTGTATGGAATGTTCTTGTAGAGCTTAAAACGTAATAAATAAATAGCTCCCTTTATTATCTGCACTTAACTAGCGATCGGCTTCTAACTATATTCGTAAGTTAGAATATTTATTTATATACAGAGATAATATATTAAATGCACTTTTGTTAATATAGACTGATAGTGTGCTGATCAATGTGTTATTTACAATCTACTAGTTCAACTAATGGCTCACATACTAATATGTATAGGAATATAAGGCCTCCAATGCAACGAGAGGTGAAGCGGGGCGCAGTGCGACAATATAGAACCTAAAATTAATATGGGATGGGATAATATAATTGTTTGCAATGAACGATCATGCGCTGCGTGACAGATGTCGGTGATATTAAAACGTAGCACAACTATGGTTGGGTTCACAGTACGCGTGAAGCGAAGCGAAGCCAGCGACTTCTAAGACAGGCGTCGTTCGTTTAAATGTTATTATACGCGGTTTCGCGCCTTTTGTTTCTCCATTGATCTGTCGGATTTGTAAACTTCTTTATATGTTGTGCGTCGCTAATAGTTAAAAAAATACATTTCCATAGTAATGAATATGTCCATAATAATTAATAAATGAACCATATGATAATTCTTATGTGTGCTATTTGTATTGTTTCTTCTTGGGCAGCACTTTTCAATCAAACTGACATCTTTTTAATAAGAGATGGCTCACGACTGATACATTTGTTTTTTAAAGTCAGTTTCTGGTTTGTTTTGTCACAAAATGTCGTGACTGCAAAACTTGATAGGTAAAGTAAAACGGTGGGTTAAATTTGTTCCTTGTGTCCAATGATCTTTTACAACCGTATGTCTCAATTCAAACATTTGCCAGTAATGTCTCTTTGGATTTTTTCCTATCACACCCTACCTCATTCCCTTTTCAATATGCACTTTTATATTTTTCTTTTCTTAATCCTGAAAACAAGTAGATTCGTTTATGCTATTGTGGTCCAAAAAGTCGCGGTTTATATTTTATCAAATTTTGTCGCAACTCCTGTATATCTATTCCAATACAATACTTCGTTTTCAATATTAACATTACATGTAATATTAGATATATCCATAAAGGTCTCGTCGCAAGTAGGGAACCCATATCAATGCCCTAGAATACCTAGATCATATTTATGTTTATAAATATTTAATTTTGGAAATGTGTTGCCATATCGGTGAGCTGTTAATTGTACCGGTCGATGGAATTAATATAAGATAAAATTAAACATGTGTGATGTATACAGATTTTTATTTCTTTCGCCATGGCCACGGCTTTTGTGGAAAATTACCATCATTGTAGTGATGATATTTTTTTCCTCATCAATTAGGATTGATGGAACCTAACCCTAACGATAAAGCAAAGATACTGATATTGACATGGAGCGACTGCTATCAGACCTTCACAACCCAGAGGGAAAATCAGATCTTTCTTAGCGTAGATCACACATCTTTTAATATATGTCGACCTTCACCGTCGAGCAAGTGATAGTTATAAATATGTACATAAATCCGAAAACATGCATTTTAGTGGTACATGCGCCCGCCAGGATTCAAGCAAGGGACTGTCTGTTAATAAGGCTCGATTATTTATCCACTGTTATCATTGCTCCTAATTGTGATGATGTATTCTCATGTGGAATTTATTCAAAGCGCCAGGTTCAGAATATTGGAAGTGGATTAAATTTGGTTTCTTATATTCAAAAGACATTTTAAAAATAGACAATTGCGAGTAAGGTTCGCCCTTAGACCATTCAACAAGTCTCTGGGTTCGCCTTGAGGTTTGCCTACCAATTACATTATTACGTATTATTGCAATAAAAATAAAACTTAAAAATGAACTGAGAATATACTACTCTGTGTAAAAAGTATCGGGAATATGTCAATAAAAAGACCCGCGTAAAAGAGGTCGTTCTAATTTTTTTACTGCATGTTGGTAGCACTGTACTGATTTAGCGCGCAAAATTTGAGCGGGATCTGTCATTTAATTTGTTTTAAACTACACTTTTTGTTGGTCATAGTTTTGAGTCCTCGGCGATTTTTACAATGGAAAATATTGTTGAACAAAGAGTGTGCCTTAAATTTTGTGTTTCAAATGATATTTCATGTGGTGAATCACTAAAAATGTTGCGAAATACCTACGGCGAATCGTGTATATCGAAAACAAGGGCTTATGAATGGTATAAGGCTTTTAAAGAAGGCCGAGAAGTAGTAGTAGACTTGCCTCGTTCTGGTAGACCTTCAACCGCTACGACCAGAGAAAACATCGACAGAATCAAGAAGCTAGTGCTCGAAAATCGACGTATGAGTCTGAGAGAGTTGGCTAGTGAGGTGAACATATCTTTTAAGTCCGTCCACAACATTCTCATTGACATTTTAGGCATGAAACGCGTCGCCGCTCGACTAGTTCCAAAAGAGCTCAATTTTGTTCAAAAAGCGCAGCGAAAGCATGTCGCTGAAGACATGGTTTCCCGAGCTTCTACGGATCCGACCTTTATGAAACGTATAATAACTGGCGACGAGACATGGGTTTATGAGTACGACATGCAAACAAGCCAACAGTCTTCAGAATGGCGTCTCGAAAACGAGCCGAAACCCAAAAAACCGCGGCAAAGTCGCTCCAAAATCAAGGTGATGCTGACAGTTTTTTTTGACTACCGTGGTGTGGTTCACTCCGAATTCCTTCCAGAGGGAGAAACAGTGAATAAAGAATATTATTTAGGCGTCATGAAGCGTTTGCGTGAGAGTATCCGCCGAAAACGTCCAGATTTGTGGCAACACAACTCATGGATGCTGCACCATGATAATGCACCATCACACACAGCCATTATAGTGAAAGAGTTTTTAGCGAAAAATTCAACAAAAGTTCTCGACCAAGCACCGTATTCACCTGATATGGCTCCGTCTGACTTTTTTTTATTTCCCAAGTTAAAATTACCACTTCGAGGAAAACGTTTTGAGTCGATAGAAGCCATAAAAGAAAATTCGCTGAATGAGCTAAAGGCCATACCGCAAATAGCCTATGAAAAATGTATGGAAGACTGGGTGAAGCGGTGGAGATGTTGTATTGCAAGCGATGGGGCCTACTTTGAAGGCGATAAAATAAATTTAGATGAATAATTTGTATTTTTTGTTTTATTGACAAATTCCCGATACTTAGTACACAGAATGTATATTAGAATCGCATGTTCTAATATATATTTTCTGTTTATGAAGTACTATTATATATTTTTTGGAAAACTGCATATTATATGTATATTATCAGAGGCGGCTTTACCTAGTGTGCAGGGTGTGCGGTGCACACGGGCGCAGCGATGTAGGGGGCGCCGCGGGCGGCGCCCCTACCGTGTCCGGCGGCGCAGAGCGCCATCGGGCATGGCATTTTCACGGCGCCCATGTTATGACGCCGGGCGTTATAACTCAATCAACCTCATGTAAAAAGAACTCCGGTTTGCATAGAAAAAAAATAGTAACTTTTGTTTCAACATAAAATAAACCTTAAAGCAGATATTTTATAAATTATAATTGTGTGGCAGTGAGTGTCGATCACATCACTACCAAAGGCGCGTACCGCCCGCCGCCGGCACCTATTTTGATTCGTTTGAAAGCACGCCGACAATCATTGCGAATTCGGTTGTTTACAGGCTTAATAATTTATAAAATAAAGTTCAAATTGGCATGCATGGGCGGACGCGGCAATTCTCAAAGGCATGTGCAAACGCGTGCCGCACTTTGCACTCTACCGCACTGCTACATCGGCTTTTCTTTTGATTAAAATGGTATAAAAAGGTAAATTTGATTTGTCACACTTATTGTGATTGCGACTTTCACCAGGGTCAGAGCTCGTCAAAAACTAGCTACCGAAATTAAAGTCTGAAAATAACATTACATTACAGTGAGCGAGTGATAGTGAGTGATGATATAAGTAATTTAGGTACTTCGAATTCGAATGTTTCATCAATTTATCCTAGTGCAGTGGTCAGTGTGGAACAAACGGTAAGTTAAAGTTAAATATGTTCTACTATACTAGTATGAGTAGTTCAATGCGGCGGATCTATTTTATTTTTTATGGGCAAACTGCAAAACTACTGAAACGATTTTGATAATTCTTTCACCATTTACGAGCAATATTACTTATTCAGAATTAACATTAATTTATATTTATTTACGTCAATAGTATCTACCTACCTACTTTTAGGTGCCTGTAAAAAATACTTTTTTACACAACGCCGAGCGGTAAACAAGCATACGGCCCACCTGATGTGTAGCGGTTACCACAGGACCGCAGGCTTTAAGTAAACGCTTTCGACATAAGCAGTATCGCTAGGTGATGATGAACCACTTTACACGCCAAAACCGATTACCTAGGTACCTACCTACCCAAATAACATAATTTATTTTTCATTTTATATGTCTGATGTCGATGGAAAAAGGAAACTCTCTGGTGCACAGAATCGAAAAAGAAAATTGGAGAAGGAAGAATCTCTTAAAATGAATACAAGTTCTATCGAAAAATTTATTACTCGTATTAGATCTGGTGAATGAACCCGGTCCATCCTCAGACGAACATCTGGCGACATCTGAAAACCAAGGTAATTCAACAACAGAAGTTGTCTCTTCAACGCCGCTGCTAGCTTTGTCATCGGTAGTTGAAGAAGACGAAGTACCCCCTTGTGCCGAAACGTCCCTAGAAATTATACTTCGAGAAGATGTAATGAATGATCTCGCGTTATGGCCACATTTATTATCGGACAAACAGAGGATATTTTTGATTGAGCGTGGACCAGTACAGCTAAAACAAAGTTCCTATCCTATGAATAGTTCGAAGAGATCTTTTTCAAATGTTTATTATACTAAAAAATTGTTAAATAATGAAACCGTTTTAAGAAACTGGCTGGTTTACACTAAATGGAATGATTCAGTTTATTGTTTTTATTGTAAACTTTTCCATGTTGATAGCACTCCTTTCGATAGTAACATAGGTTACAAACATTGGCAGCATTTATCTATAGCTTTAGAATGCCATGAAAAGAGCGTTGGTCACCTAAGATGTGTTAAAAAACAAATAACATTAAAAAATGTTATTTTAAAAGAAAAGTATGTAGATTTCTTGAACCAGTTTGTAATTGAACGGGAAAAAAAACGTTGGGTGGCAGTACTAGAACGAATAATCAAAATAATAATTTTTTTAGCTAGACAATGTCTGGCTTTACGCGGAAAGTCTGAAAAAATATACGATTCTAATAATGGAAATTTTTTTAAAGGTTGAATATACCTCTAATTTCGATAATGTACTTGAAGAACACATTGCCCTTATTCAAAAATCTGAGTCACGCCTGACTCGTTATCTTGGCCATAATATTCAGAATGAAATTATACAATTATCAGGAGAAAGAATAAAAAAAAAACTATTATATTGGAATTGAAACAATCCAAATTATTTTCAATTATTTTAGATTGCACTCCAGATATTGCACAAGAACAAATATCGGTTGTCGTACGGTACGTCCTATTAAATGTTAAAAATAACAAAGCTGAAATAAAAGAACACTTTCTGGGTTTTTTTCCTATTACAAATACTACTGGTCAGGGCTTAACTGACTTTTTGTTATATTTTTTAACCTCAAACGAAATTGATGTACAAGACATGCGCGGTCAAGGTTACGATAATGGTGCAAACATGAAAGGGAAAAATATAGGTCTTCAAAAACGCATTTTAGACTTAAACCCGCGCGCATTTTATGTACCTTGTGCAGCACACAGCCTAAATATGGTAGTGAATGACGCTGACAAAAGTTCATTAGAAATTGTTAATTTCTTTTCAATTGTGCAAGAAATTTATGTTTTTTTTTTCTGCGTCAACAGCACGTTGGCAAATACTTGCCAAAGAAGTGCCGACTTTAAGTCTAAACCACTGTCAAATACTCGATGGGAGAGCAGAGTAGAAGCGGTAAAAGCTCTACGTTTTAATATGGGGAAAGTGTATGATGCCTTGTTTACTATATATTCCAATAGTAGCAAAGATGCGGATTCAAGAAATGTGGCAAATCATTACTGGCAAAAATTAAGTCGTTTAAATTCATTTGCTCTCTGCTTATTTGGTTTGAAATTTTAAGCAAGATAAATATAGTTAGCAAGGCTCTTCAAAAGTCAGACGTCGCATTGTCGGAAGCGGTGAAAATGATTGATCATGTAAAAAAAAGTTTGTCTGAATTTCGTAATGATTCTACTTTTGAGGAATTTCTTAATAGCACAAAAATAGTAGCGGAGGAAGTAGAGGCAACAGCCGAATTCTCCGCACCTGCCCGCCCTCGCGTTCGTATGGGGTTTTATGATTATGAGGCGGCAGATGAGCCAATAACAGACGTGGTAACACATTTTAAAGTAATTTTTTACTACTACCTATTAGATACCGCAATTAGTAAGATCGACGAACGGTTCGAACTTTTAAATCAAAATAACATAATATTTTCATTTCTTCAAAAAAATAAAACAGTGGAACAATTTGGATTTAGTCACAAAAAAACACATTGTGCTAATTTAGAAAGTAAACTGTGCCATGCTGGCTCTTCAGATGTGGATAAGGTAGAGCTCTTCAATGAAATCGAATTATTACCGATGTTCATTGATGATTACACTACACCGTTAGATATTTTAAAGTATTTGTTTGCAAATAATCTAATTTCAGTGTTCCCAAATCTATCCACAGCACTTAGGATTTACCTCACATTACCAGTTACAGTAGCACATAGCGAAAGATCATTTTCTAAACTAAAAATAATAAAAAACTATTTTAGATCAACATTGTCGCAAAGTCGATTGACAAATTTATCTTTATTAAGTATTGAACACGAAATCAAAATTGATGTCAGTGACATAATTAAGGATTTTGCTAATGCAAAAGCACGAAAAGTAACTTTTTTGTAATTATGTTTTTTTTTTAATTATTACCGATGTTCATTGATGATTCCATCCACTACTGTACGCTGTTGGATATTTTAAAGTACCTATTTGTTTACAAATAATTTAAGTTCAGTGTTCTCAAATCAATCCATAGCAGTTAGGATTTACCTCACATTGCCAGTTACAGTAGCATACCATACAGCGAAAGATCAATTTTCTAAACTAAAAATATTAAAAACCTATTTGTAATTGTATTGAATATTGATTATTAAAGAGATCAACATTGTCACAAAGTGGCTTGACAAAATCGTTATTAAGTAATCAAAATTGATGTCAGTGACAATCAGTGACATAATTAAGGATTTTGCTAATGCAAAAGCTCGAGTAGGTAGGCAACTTTTTTGTAATAATATTTAAGTCATCAGAATAACAATATTTCAGTCATCCAATATATTTGTGCCTGTAATAAAGTTTTTAAATTAAACATTTTTGAAATAACCATAACTTGTTTTGTAATTTTTTTTACCCCTTCCTTCCCAAAAATAGTTTTTAGCAGCGTAGGTACCTACATTGGCCTGGCCTATTTAAGGTCGCAGTTAGAATGAATTTTGACAGATGTGGAAAACTTGATACGAGACGAGACCCAATATACATAATCTACCTTTATATTTGTGTTCATTGTTTGTAATGTAAGTTTAAGGTGTAAACACAAACACCTTAACAGGCCTAAGGAAGGAGGAAACGTTGCTATGGTAGCATTTTTTTTTAAGTTTTGGTTGGACCGCAGAGGGCGCTAGGGTAACAATTGCACCCGGGCGCTACATGGGCTAGAGCCGCCTCTGTATATTATGTTCATATTATCACGCGCCAATCACATTACAGAATATGTATTTGACTGGTAAGTATGTAGGTCGTGATATAAGTATTGAGAATTGAAGCATGGAAGATATACACAGCTAATGTGGAGATATTGTTGGGAATAGTAAAAATAATGAGTTTGGAATCATCTAGACAGTAAGACTTTAGCTCAAAGGCATAGCTCACTATACAGAACGTAAAGCCGATCCTAATGTACTGAATTTAGGGAATGCAATGAACGGAAATAAGATTTGGGTACTATAGAGAGGGCATGAAAGTAGAATTAACGCAGTCTGAATGCGAGTGTTGCGTGAATCTGCTGCGTACCTAACGCTTGCATTCGTAATGACGATGTAAGAAAGAGTTTGAACGCTGTCTTTGTTAGATGAAATCAGAAACCAATAAACCACTAAATTGCGCATGAATTTAAACGTATTTCAAGCGCCTAAATATATCAGTTATTCGAACCTACTAACCAATAGGAGGATATTTTACCCAATAAGTGTCGCGATGATGATCTGTGAACTAGCCAATAAGAGCTGCGCGTTCTACTTTACCCCAGACCGATAATCGACTATATAAAATCGGTCTCCCTGGTTCTCCATAGGTTATTTCGTGAATGGTCGTATTTTTGGAATTCTGAAGTCGGAATCGTAATCAGCGTTTCATCCAATTCTGATAAATATTTTCAAAAAATACTGGATGTACACATGGGGGGTTAATTAGAGGAAGGAAGAAGGGAAATCTGACGACGGGATCGTGATCAGCGACCCTGAAAACTCCCGAGTTGACATTTTCAGACCTATTGGGCAGTATTATTCAATTATTTGCTCAATTTTTATTAATAATTTGGGGTCCTTTTGCCTACATATTTTTCCCCATCGAATGCATCCTGTTTCAGCCTAATCGGTTGTTATTCAAAAAATTTTAAAGTTAGGTTCGACCTACATATATTTTTATATCATATTGACTGCACTACTAAGGGGATTTGGCGAAGACGCTGATTTTTACATGGAGCGACTACCATTAGACTTCCGCAACCCAGAGCGAAAACCAGATCATTCTTAGGTAAGGTCACGCGAATTTCGAAATGTTATTCCTTAGTCGTGCGTTCAGGGGTGAAGAAAAAACATCGTGAGGGGATTCCTCAATAAGTGATAATTACAAATATGTACATAAATGCGAAAACGCAAATTTAGTGGTACACGTTAGGATTCGAACCCGGGACCTGTTGGTCACTACGCCATGCCGGTTATTTATCCACTGGACTATTAGTACCTACTCTTAGATAGATACATTATATCTGATATTTATAAATATTTCTAACAGAGGTATTTAAAAGATGAGTATTCAGCAAGAATATTTGATGAGCTCGGTGGCTCAGTCGTGAAAGACGCGACTTTGACACCAACGCTCGTGGGTTCGATTCCCACACAAGACAAACGTTTGTATGCATGAACATGTCTGTTTTTCTTGATCTAGATGTTTTAAGAGAGGTAGGGCGTATCAAAGCAGCCCGTCTGGGGAAGTACCTCTACCTCACAGAAAACCGCAGCCAAATAACAACTCCCTAGAGGGTTGTTGTGTTCCTGCGTGTGAGTGAGGTCACCAGTAAGCTCCTAAGGAGTTGCTGTGTAAGCAGCAGAGGAGGCATCGCGCGAGTGATATATGTTACAAGCGTTAATAGGCGGTACGGTAACTGTTTTATATCAGGTGGACCGTATGCTTGTACGCAGCCCGCCGTGGTATAGAAAAAAAAAAAATCAGCGAAGCTTGGTGTTTTGCCCCGCCTATTCTGATAGGGTTGAAACATTGCGAAATCGCTCGCTCTAATTATCCTCCACATTGCAGAAGACTGCAGACAACTTTGGAATGATGGTTGTGTTTTGAAAAGAGAGATTGAATGAGGTTATCGTGTCGAATCGTCGCGCCGCCGCCGTAGCTGGACTTAGCTGACCGCTTGCTTGGCTTGGATCAGTCGTTGGATTTAAGTATTCCTTACTTATGGTAATAATAACTTCCTACTTATGATAATAATCTCCTACCACCGCCACAAGGAGGTTTTAATGCTTTGCTTCGTGTATGTATAGTGGTAATACTAGACACATGTATATCATAAGTGTTTACATCTATTGAGCACAACACGTTGTACAGATGTCGGTTTGAATTATTCCCATCTGGTGAAGATCAAAATTTGGTAATTAAACTTTACTGGACTCTAAGGATCCCAAAGCTATGGTGTAAATGGTAAGGAGAAGTTGTGGAATTGTAGACCTATAGCAAATAGGGTTTTCTTAGCGGAGAATGTACGGACATGTTTTTGGGCCTGGGCTAATTCAAACCCACCAAAGGTGTGATTGATCAAGCTCAAATGCTTTCGGTTTATGGTACATAAGTCGTTTACATTATATTTCTGGTTATAACGTCGCTTATAATAAGTATCCTCGGCGGCATCGACAACATAACATGGACATGCAGTAGAAGGGCAACGGGCATAGCACAGAACCTTGCGGGATACCAGCATCAATGCTCATTCTGCCAACAGCCGCCATAGGTAATGGATGAACTTTTATTTGTATGTTGGACAAAACCTGGAGCAATTTATATATAATTCTTTATTGCACAAAAAAAAAAGAGCAATTTATTAGCACCAACCCTCGGGCGTTGTGGAAAATTGCTCGCAGTAATGAAAATAACAGTAGGTATGTGCTATGCATCTGTGTATGTACTTTCGTATCAAATTCACAGATTGTAGAGTTTATCCGACATAGGAAGCCGGAACAGGAAGCAATCGACGTTCCCGATATTTGCCCTCGGGTCATCTCGACTCGTGTCCATAGCATTCAGCGTAGGAATCATGTTTGCACATTTCTTTTTATACTACGTCGTCGGGAGGCATACAAGTATACGACCCACCTGATGTAAAGCGGGCACCGTAGCCTACTTTCCTTTAATACGAACTAAAAAAATCTGAATCCAATACGTAATAAATGGATTACAAAAGGGCTCAGAAAATGTTGCATTAAAAAGAGGATTCTCTATTACAATTATCAAATGGACGCGAGTAACAAGAAAAACAAAAAAAGGTCTACTCAACTTACTCTAAAATATTAAAAAAGTGCGTAGAAAAATCACAACAAATAAACAACAATAAATTTATGAACCAATCAAATAACAAATGCAAAGCAGCATGGAAAATTATTACAAACAAAGAAAATAACTCTAGCGACATTAAGGAAATTAAAATTAATGATAAAAACACACACAAATATCGGACATTTGCGATTTATTTAATGACTATTTTATCAATGCGACCACACAAAATTTAATTGACAAAAACACAAACCAAACAAATTTTGACATAAATAGTAATAATCATAGCATATTTATTACTCCAGTGGATACTTCTGACATTATTAAAATTATTAAATCATTAAAAGACACAGCTTCCACAGGCTACGATGATTTAAATACGAAATTAATAAAAAAATGTGCATCGTACATATCTGAACCACTTTGCCACATTGTTAATAACTCATTCGGTCAAGGGACATTCCCGAAATTATTAAAAAAGTTAAAAGTAATACCGTTGTTTAAAAAGGGGGACCCAACCGAAATTGGAAATTATAGACCAATTACACTTGCACCAGTCTTATCGAAAATTCTGGAAACAGCAATGAAAGACAAAATATATGCTTTTCTTGAAAAATATAATCTACTAGTACCAAACCAGTATGGCTTTAGGAATAATATGTCAACAACGTTGGCTTGTTTTTCTTTAGTCAAACAGATCACGGAAACTTTGAACCAGAAGTCGACAGCTACAGGAGTTTTCCTAGATATGTCAAAAGCATTTGACTTCGTTTGTCACGACCGATTACTGAACAAACTAGAAAAATACGGTATCAGGGGAAAAGCCAATGACTGGATAAAAAGCTATCTAGCCGACCGTCAGCAATACGTAGAAATATCAAAAATAGTGAATAATGAGAAAAAGATATTTAAATCCTCTTTTAGGACTAATAAAAGCGGAGTCCCTCAAGGTGGGGTCCTCTCACCTTTATTATTCTTATTGTATATAAACGACTTACCTAATGCAACAAAACATGACTGTATTCTTTTTGCTGACGACACAACGTTATTGATTAAATGTGACAAACAAAATATAGACTCGGCCGTGAATACCGAACTAAATAATGTTAATAAATGGTTAGAAGATAATAAACTAAAAATTAATACCGAAAAAACTAAAATAGTTAATTTTCAGACATATAATAATAATGTTCGTTCACAAATGACAATAAATTTTAATAACACAAAAATAAAGGAAGCTGACTCAAGTTTATTCTTAGGATTAACTATTGACAAACACCTGAATTGGAAGGAACATATTAACAATATATGCTGCAAGTTGGATAAATTTGTATTTGCACTTCGCAGGCTGAAAGTAACAGTCTCAAAAGAAACAGCGTTGCTTGCATACCACGGGTATGTTGCCTCTGTATTGCGCTATGGCCTAATTATTTGGGGGAATTCCGTGGAAGTGCAAAGGGCATTTAGATTACAAAAAAAATGCATTAGAGTTATACACGGGAAAGACTACCTGGACCACTGCAAGCCACTGTTCCAAAACTCCAAAATTCTCCCTCTCCCTAGCCTCTACATTTATGAAACCTGCATATTCGTGAGAAAGCACCCACACCTTTTCCCACTACACGACAAGGTATTAAACAAAACAAGTAGTAGAGATCCCACGAAATTATATGTACCTAACCAACGGTTACACATATTTAGCAATAATATATTTTGTATGGCAATTAAACTATATAATAAATTACCGCGTGACATTAGAAACATACAGATGCTCAATAGTTTCAAACGTAAATTATATAACTGGCTTTTAATCAACTGCTTTTATACTGTTAAGGACTACATGGAATACAAATGACCCTTTCATTATGTACTTGTCATATTTTGAATGAACTGTAGGTAGAGCGGCAACGTTAAAAAAAAAAAAGTTTTTTTTTTTAACTTGTAGTAATTTATTAATTTTTGTTTAGTATTCGTCAATTTTACAGAAACTGAAGTATTGTACTCGTAAATGTTCCTACGCCATTAAAGGCAGAATATGCATGCACAAAAGATATGTAACACCTTATATATAATACCATGTTCTTGGGAATAAACATTATTATTATTATATTCATTTATTTAATTTTTTTCTTATTAATTACATTTTTAAATATACAATATAAAAAAAATACATTTAAAAATATAAAAAACAGAATTCCCCCGATAGCGGGAACAAGGTCCAAACTATCGGTGGTCAAGATCGCAGAGACAGAAACCTCCTCACAATACGTGCCGTCGCAAGAAGAACTGCCTTCTGTATCTGGCTCTTGATCCAGCTTCCCAACGCGAGCCTCTTAAGATGTTGGTCGAGGCTTTTGGCTATTAAACCATTGGCCGTCACAACGATCGGAACAATGATTGTTGAATCGACATCGTTGTATTCCCACCGAGACCCGCTCCTAAAAATATCGATAGAACCATATATCTATGAGCAGGTCACGGCAGGTATTGGGACTATTGCGAATGTATAGGAAATGATTAGTCTATTGTAATGAGGTCTGGAGGGATTATTGGTACTGGGTTATTGCAGAAGAGGGACGGACACCTGCCATAACTATCATATCTGACTGTTATTTTTGGCAGGCGGTGGCTCGCCACTCACTGGATGGACCCCCGAAATGCCAGAGGAAGTCGGCCGGGGGCAACACCGATGTGAGAGACTCAGGGGTGTTGAGAGGTGTGCTGCGCTTTCTCCGAAGTTACTCGCGGCGTTATGCCCTTTAACACTTCCACCCCTGGAGTATATCACCTGCTAGAGCAATATACTCTATCGACTCCTCTCTGGACGGCCAATGAAGGCAAGCCAGAGCTGAGAGTCCTGCGGGCCTTCTTTGATTTTCACTCCGACCGACGAAGACACGCCAGAGACGAAGGCCCTGATCGACTCTCTGGAGCACTCGGGTACCCGTGGTGTCGTTACGCACCAACAGCTCGCCACAAGCTGCCCTGCGGGGTTTATTATTATTATTATTATTATTATTCACTTATTTATTCATTTGTCTTTCTTATACATCTTTATATTTACAATACATATATAAAAATACAATATTTTAAATATAAATTCATATAAAAAGAATCGCCATCGACGCGAGACGTAGTGTCTAAGTCGTCGGTGGTCAGGGCGACAGACTGAGGAACCTCCGCACAATACGTGCAGTTCCAAAAATTGCAACCTTCTGTATCCGGCTCTTGACCCAGTGACCTAGCAAAAGTCTTCGTAGGTGTTGGTCGAGACTTTTTGCTACTAGACCATTGACCGACACGACTATCGGGACAATTGTTGTTGAATCAACATCCCACATGTCGGTAACCTCGTGGGCTAACTCTAAGTATTTTGACAACTTGTCTTTCTCAGCCTTCACGAGGTTCTCATCACATGGGACGGTGATATCAACAAGAAATGCCTTTCGTTCTAAACGGTCTACCAGCACGATATCAGGTTTATTAGCAATAATAGTCCTGTCCCTGATGATAGACCGGTCCCAGTAGAGCTTGCCACGGCTGTTCTCGAGTACTGGCTCAGGTACGTACTTGTAATAAGGCACTTCAGAGGTCACGAGATCATATCGAAGAGCAAGCTGCTGATGGATAACCTTGGCTACCTGGTTGTGTCTGTACAAATACTCACCGTTGGCAAGGTAAGAACAACCGGAAATAACATGTCTGATAGATTCTCCAGGACGGTGGCATGCCCGACAAATGTCCGCCGTACCGTCCTTTATGATGTATTTCCGATAGTTATTAGTCTTAACAACCTCGTCAGCAATTGCACACACAGAACCTTCGGTTTCCCCGAAAAGGTCACCGAATCGTAGCCAAGAAACGGATGCCAGAAAGTCAACATCGGGTCCATAAAGTGCCCGATGGAAACGCCCATGTAGCTCCTTGCTCTTCCATACGTTCAGGCGATCTTCAGTGCAGAGTACAACAGGCCTGCGCCAGTTCTCTTTCGCCAAGGAGAGCGGTGTCAGTCCTTTATCAACTGCCACAACGTCTCGATGCATTCCACTCTCAACGTTTAGGAAATATTCCCTCAGATTGCACACCTCGCGGTTGTGTAGGTTCTTGGCGTTAAGGAAGCCGCGACCCCCACACTTCCGCGGGATGTACAATCTCATCACAGATGAGCGTGGATGATGCATTCGATACGCAGTTAGCATTTTGCGGACTTTACAATCCAGGGCGTCAAGTTCGGTTTGAGTCCACCTTAGTATGTCGAAGGTGTATACAAGCAGCGGCATGACCCAACCATTGAAGGCACGCACCTTGTTACCACCTGACAAAAGACTTTTCAGTACTTTTGAAAGTCGGCCAAAGAAGCGTTCCTTCACTGATTGTTTCACTTCCCTACCTTGTATACCTAAACATTCTGCTATACCAAGGTATCTATAGGTTTCGGTTTCAGAAAGGGTTTTGAGAGTCACAGTCTCTGAAAGATGTAAGTTTTCTCTATTTACAACTCTACCACGTTGTACATGTAGGACCGCGCATTTATCTACACCAAATCTCCATTTTAATGTCACTACTAAATTTTTGAGTTATATTTAGAAGTGTCACCAAATTTGGTTTAGTTGATGCATATAATTTGAGGTCGTCCATGTACAAGAGGTGAGAAATGACCTCACCTCCTCTTCGAAACCGGTAGCCTAGCTTGGAATTCCTTAGCAAAGTACTCAAGGGATTCAAAGCTAGACAAAACCAAAGGGGACTCAAACTGTCGCCCTGGAAAATGCCTCGCTCAATCCTTATAGGCTCAGAGACAGCAAGATTCGCTCCACATCCTGGAAGACAAAGAGCCGTAGTCCACTGCCCCATACATGAGCTGAGAAAGGTGCACAGAGTTGGATTAATTTTATATAACTCTAATACCCGTCTCAGCCACGAATGAGGCACCGAATCATAAGCTTTCTTATAGTCAATCCAGGCTGCGGAAAGATTCTTGCGATCTCGATGGACCTGTTGGCTAACAGTCATGTCAATGAGGAGGAGCTCCTTAGTACCACGGGACCCAACCCTACATCCATTCTGAGCAGGGTCTAAAATATTGTTGGCTTCTAGATGTTCGGTTACTTTTGATCTCAGAATGGAAGTAAGGAGCTTATAAATGGTAGGTAAGCACGTGATAGGTCTGTAATTTTTAGGATCCATGGTACTGTCTGATTTGTGGAGCAGGAAAGTGACACCCATAGTCATAAAAGTTGGGAGAGAACCACATTCGACAGCTTCCTGAAACTGCACAGCCAAACGCCCATGTGAACTTCGCAACCACTTTAACCAGAAGTTATGCAGTCCATCCAGTCCGGGTCTCTTCCAATTGTGGAGAGGATGGACTGCATTTGCTACGTCTTGGGGGCTTATTTCTACAGCCCCCATTGAGTGCAAATTTTCACACGAGCGTTCAACTGGGCCCATCCAGTCGCCATCTGAATGAGTGGTGGGAATCGACCAAATATTTTTCCAGAAACCATACATTTCAGTCATATTCGGTCGATCTCCATCAGTTCCTCTATTTGTAGTGCTCTCCCAATTTCTATATGTCTTCCTTTGGTCATTTTGGAAGATACGATTCTGGTGATACCTATCGACTCGCTCTCTGTATCGACGTATCCTATTTGCCCACGCACAAACTTTCTGCTTTAGATAATCTATACGTTCCGTGACACAGGCCATGTACTCATGTGACCTAATCCCGGTTCCGGCAAAAGCCTGTGTCACGTAACGCATGACTCTAGGACGATTATTTCCTGATTTAAAGCAGATTAGTTTCCCAATGGTGACTCTAGCCGCGCTGATACGCCTTTCGATCCTTTTTTGCCACTGTGGCGGCTCCCCAGCGGGCCGTGTGACCGGGGTCGTTTCTGGGAATCGAACACCGGACACACGACACGCTGCAATGGCAGCACAGTACAGGATCGAATGGGTATCAGCAAGGTCTTTACTAGACTGCAAATAAGAATTTAGCATGCGATCTAGAGTCACCACTAGAGACATGTTTCGTTTGTGCGTGGGAAAACGAGGAAGTCGCGGTCTATCCCAGGGTGGTGTATTCCTAAATTCCAGAATTATATCTTCCAAAATCCCCCTCAAATGCTCATTATCCTGAGTACTTACAGGTGTATCCTCAGCGTCTATCGCATCGGGCACGTATGTTACTGTTTCTGACACCAAACTAATTGTTGGTGGCAGAGTACGTGAAGACTCCCATACGGCGGTAGGCGCGGGGACAGCTACCTCGGAACGAAGACGTTCAAGTACAGGTTCATCCAGCATACGAGTACGCTGGATGACCCGCACTTGATCAGATAATCGCTGTGCGGTAATAGTCAAGTCTGGTTCAAGAGCCTGAAACAAAAGGAACATGCGGGAACGATACGCAGTGAGGTTAGTTCCCCTTTCTGTCGCCCTATAGTACGCTCGCATGACATTCTCATTGATTTCTTGTGTCCATCTCATGCGGCGCACTGCACCACCGACGGCGGGGGCCGGTTGCGAGGCGGGTCGCCCCACTGGCCCCAAGCGCGACAGCGGTGGTCTCCCTCGGTGACGCGCAGGTGGTCGGCGTCGCGCTGGAGACGGCCGTCCATTGTCACTGCTCGACACGTCGCGTTCTGGTGAGGTTGCATATTCTCCTCGGGACGACGTGGAGCTAATCGGTGAAACGGGCGGCGGTGGTGGGCGTGCGTTTGGCGTCACTTGTCGGCTCCTGGTAGATCTTGTTATCATTATTACTCACTTGGTCTTCTCCATTTTACCTCTACATTTGATAAAATTTCGGTGATTTATTTTCAGTGTGTTACCAATATATTTTCCGTATTGATTTTGACAACTAAATGATGACATGATTGTCTTTGTGTGGCGTCCATATTTTCATATCCAAATTGATTTTCTTGCAACTATTGTGGTTTATTATTTATGTGTACAGTTTTTCACACAAATGGTATGTTAAAATATAAATATGCAGAAAGATAAACTGAAAAATAACAAGTAAATAAAAATATTTACAAAAAGACGTGTAGTGTCATTGCAAGTTTTTTTTTTTTTTTTTTTTTTTTTTTTGTATGTTCGTTTGGGAGGATATTTGTTGTGGCCGTCTGCGTAGCCCGGAAGACAAGGACCTGTCATTACTATGGGTGCAAACGTTCAACAGTGTTCAAATGAAGAAACGAAAAGTAAAAATAATAATTCTCAGCGAACTTTGTAGCTTCTAGATGAATTTGCTTCTAGAGCAACTAAATACATCAAATGTTGAGTTTTTAATTAACATTTCATTAATGAGGCGCAGCGCTCTAGTCAATGGAGCGTGATTCGCCGCCGTCGTCCTCGTACCCCGGCAGGCGAACAACTTGTGGGAACGCGCTCTAATGTAGTTGTACGGTACATATAATAGAATCTGCTCCAACACTGCCGGGTTGTGTGTGAATCCCCTGAGAAGACCGAACACAAATTCCATCAGTGCGACGACGGTTGGATTTAAATAAATAAATATTTAAATAAATATTTGTCCGACAATATTTATTTATTATTTATTTATTTATTTACTCTCACACGCAGGAACACAACAACCCTCTAGGGAGTTGTTATTTGGCTGCGGTTTTCTGTGAGGTGGAGGTACTTCCCCAGATGTGCTACTTTGATACCTCTCTTATTATTATTATTACTAACGCTTGCGATATATTAAGTATCACTTGCGCGATGCCTCCTCTGCAAAAAACCGTCTGTATGTATGTATTTACAAAAAAAATGTATTTACGTATGTTTATCAGTTGTCTAGTACCCATAACACAAGCTTCGCTTACTTTGGGGCTAGGTGGCGCTGTGTAATTTGTCCGACAATATTTATTTATTATTTATTTATTTATTTACTCTCACACGCAGGAACACAACAACCCTCTAGGGAGTTGTTATTTGGCTGCGGTTTTCTGTGAGGTGGAGGTACTTCCCCAGACGGGCTACTTTGATGCGCCCTACCTCTCGTAAAATGATTCTACAGGCAATTTGATCTATACTACTTTGCGTGCTTCCGCTACCGATTAGTTTGTTGCAACATACTCGTTGCAGTCAAAACACAGAACTCTCTCAGATCCCTTTGTAGAGACAAAATTCCGCCGAATCAAAAATCCAGTGTCTATAAGTTGTTTTGCGATGAATGCGATCATGTCATTTTAATGTCGATAATATTTGTAATGTAAAAGTGCCTACAGAGCGTTAGGGTTTGTGCTGCGATAGGCGAGTCATCTCGACTGCATTATAGCTATAAAGCTAATATATAATGCATACGTACGAAGCAAGTTAGAGTTTAACGTGGTAGTGTGGAACCCTTTTGAAGCCAAATACGTTTCAATGGTCGATAAACTTCAAAAGAAGTTCATAAGGTTGTACCATAAGTATTATGGGTATTATGTCGGGTTCCCAGCTGTGTATCCCAGTGCTTTCCTACTGGGTATGACCGGATACAATTCTCTAGAAGTGAGGCGAACCGTCGTCGCACTGATGGAATTTGTGTTCGGTCTTTTCAGGGGATTCACACACAACCCGGCAGTGTTGGAGCAGATTCTATTATATGTACCGGACAACTACATTAGAGCGCGTTCCCACAAGTTGTTCGCCTGCCGGGGTACGAGGACGACGGCGGCGAATCACGCTCCATTGACTAGAGCGCTATGCCTCATTAATGAAATGTTAATTAAAAACTCAACATTTGATGTATTTAGTTGCTCTAGAAGCAAATTCATGTAGAAGCTACAAAGTTCGCTGAGAATTATTATTTTTACTTCTCGTTTCTTCATTTGAACACTGTTGAACGCATTGGATTTTTTAAATTTGTAATGTTCAATATTGTGTATGTATGTATAAATAAATAAAATAAATGTTTTATCGGTCAAACTGGTCGTAATTTTGAAATGTTTCATGAACACATTCGGAGAGCTCGGTGGCTCAGTCGTGAATGACGCGACTTTGTCACCGACGCTCGTGGGTTCGACACCCACATAAGACAAATATTTGCGTGCATGAACATATCTGTTTGTCTTGGTCTGGATGTTTTAAGAGAGGTGCATCAAAGCAGCCCCCGGAGGGGGTACTTCCCCAGACGGTTACTGGATGGATGGAGATGAAACTCTGCTAAGTTTAATTAAAATATACTATTATTGAAATCCTAGCCTAGATGAACGACTTTGTTTTGATGGCAGTACCTACCATTAGTTCAAAAAACAAAACCTTACCTGTAAAGTAGGTGAATTTCTAATTGGGTGACAATAGAAAAAAATAATTCTGTGTGCTCTGCCATCCAGTTTTTGCAATGGTGGCATACATGCTTGATAAAAGTTTCCCTCGACAGCTTTAGCGAGCGACCAGAAAGCACGGCTCCCAGACGGAAGGCTTGCAAGCCGCCCGCCAACTCTACCGACGAAATCAATCTTTGCTCTGGCGATTACCCTCTTACTGGACCTCGAGGCAGCGTTGAGTTTACGTTTCAAAACCGAGACATCAGTATTTTCATTAGCACGCGCCGTGGTCCTAGACTCGAAAGCAGCCTGTTTGAGAAGTTTGGCTTCTCTACAAGGCCGATTAAACCACGGTCGCTTTTTAGCTCCCGCAGCATACACTAAGCGACTGGGAATGTAGCATTCCATGCCATCTAACATCGCCGTAGCTACTGCAGTCGCACAGGATTCGATATCATCTGTTTTGAAACAAAGCTGCCTCCACGGGTACGATGCGTAGAATTCACGCAGTCCGTCCCAGTCTGCCGACTTATAGTACCAAACGCGACGCCATCCAGTAGGCCGAGGTGGGTCACGCCTGGCACAAGGCGCTTGGGTTCGGACGAGACAGTGGTCCGATGAACCAAGCGGCGCATCCACTGAGATGTTGTACTCATTCGGACGTGTTGTCAGCAGAAGGTCCAGTAAGGAGCTTGTATGGTCCTCTATATTTGGTATTCTCGTGGGAGAATGTACTAGTTGGGAGAAACCGTAGGCCAGAGCAAAGTCATGAGCAGATCTCCCCGCGGAATCAGTGCACCGAGAGCCAAGCCATTCGGTGTGATGGGCATTAAAGTATCCCAAAATCACTAATTCCACGGAGGGATACTGCTCGATAACTCTGCCAGTCGCCATTTGCAGGTGTTCAAATAAACAAGCTGTGTCTGCATCACCGCTATAGGACCTGTAAAGGCACGCGTAGATTCGGGTGTGGCCGCCATGATTCACGTGCACCCGTAGTAATGACAGGTCCTTGTCTTCCGGGCTACGAAGACGGCGACAACAAATATCCTCCCGAACGAACATACATACCCGGGCACGACGTACAAATAAGTGTTCAAGTTTGTACCCGGGGTAATGTAGGTAAGAGGTGTCTGCCGGTGAGGATATTTGTGTCTCCGTGAGGAAAAGAAGGGTCGGCCGAGCGGTCTCGAGGTGGTAATGAACCGCGTTAAAGTTGGAGTGTAGTCCCCTAATGTTGCAAAACTCCACATTTATTGTGGAAGGGGTAGCCGCTGGAACTTTCCGTTTTCCTTTACTTATCGGTGGCATTTTTAAAATCGATTGAGGTTCCAAAAAGAGAAGTCGTTGAGCCGACAGAGTAGAGGACAAAAGCGCGGTATCTTCCACCACTGGACAGAGCAGGTTATGCGGTTTGCTGGCACGGCGGGTGGAAGGGCCCCCGTTCCCCCCCCTGCTGCAGCAGCCGGGTCCACTCCGATCTCCTTCTCCGACACGACCACTACAATAGGATTTTTTCGCGGGTTGGCGGTTGAGCCTCCCGGGGCGGAGATTAAGGTAATCCCCGGGTTCGGGAACCCTACTGACCCGCGGGCGGCCAGCGGTCAGCCGTTTCACTGGGTCTACCTGACCGCTGCGCCAGCCTTCCGCGCCCCCACTGTTCGTGGCGGTTCGATATCCGCCGGTCCTCCCGCTGCCTGCACAATGAACTGGCAACCTTACTCACACACAGGAACACAACAATCCTCCTGGAGTTGTCATTTAGCTGCGGTCTTCTGTAAGGTGGAGGTGCTTCCTCAGACGGATACTTAGAGCAAGAGGTCTTGCCATGCCCCGCCACTACAGCATGCCTGTTAGGGCGGAGCATAGCACGACCCCTTGCTGGGTCCTACCTCTCTTAATACATATGTATATAAGATTACTAATAGATGACAAATTCAGTGGGAGACAGCATGTGGAGTATGTGTGCCACAAGCTGAGATCAATCTTAAGTCGACTTATTATTTATTTTAAAATACAAGTTACCATATTAGGATGCTTTACTTAGCACACGCAGAGTGGATAATAAGATATGGTCTCAGTAGTTATGGGAGATCGACTAAAACTAGTTTAAACGATATGTACAACCTACAAAAAAGGATACTCAAAAACATCGTACCTAAGAACATTAAAGAAAAATATCGTGACGAATATTCCAAACTATTTAGGCTTTGTGGTGTACTTCCCGTGCAAAGCATGATCAAGTTATCAGTACTGAAAGAAGAATTTGCGAATACGGGCCATCTACAGAAGAAACATCGTAGCAATAAGCTAAGACCACTGCCAAACATGGATACTTTTGTCGTACCTTCACATAACAATAAATATGGTATGAGAACATATCAATACATGTTACCAAAAATTATTAACAGCCTCCCAAAAGACATACAAGAATTGTATCTTACCAGCCCTAAGACAATTAAAAGAATAAAAAAATATTTCATTTGCAGTGAGAATTTTGATTACGCGTTATGGACACGTAAATTTAAATACAATGTAGCATTTTGCACGCATGCATCTCAAATTAATTAATTAAGTCGAACTATTGGCTGCGTATAAGCCATTATGTGGCTTTGTAGTCACAAACATTTTAAACTCTGCGATACAATATTTGGAACTAAATAAATAAAATAAAAATGAAATGCTTATACTAATGCTTTATTACCCAAACAACCACGCAACCCTTAAAACTCAAATTTTAATAAAAGACACCTAAACATTTTAAAAGAGTACGTTGCAATGACGTTAAAATATTAAGCACTGCATATACCATTGATGCGAATTCGATAAAACGAAATGTTTAAAAAAAAAATTATTGCAAATTCGAGTGCGAATAATGTATACTCCGAGAGTGGCGGTCTTTTATCTCTTCCCCTGCCGTCATAAATCAACAAGTTTTTTTTTAAATAGTGTTAAATCACACCAATCTGCACAAGTACAACAAATTTGATGAAATTAAGAACATTCATCACCAAAGTGTGGATAAACTGCATGAGCTACATCAACCGTATCATGTGCCAGTTTTACAAAATCTTCAGCATTCGTGTACAAAAGGTCTACTACAGCTGTCTCATTTTTAGCAGCGTTCTTCATTAATGGATGTAGTGATAGATACGTTTGTGCAAATTTTCCCATCTTGAGCAATACTTTAAACGGCAGTGTCTCATTGGGTGTTACATAATATGTTTCAGTAATTAGACTGACGATGTTGTCACAATCCTTGTACAAGCGGCATAAATCTTTAATTAAGCCTCTCGCCTGCGGAAAAACATAATACTCGTATTACATAAAATAATGAAGGCAATTAAAAACTCTCGCAAAGTTCATAATACTACTTTCATCACACCTTTGTAGCACAACGCCAATGCTACAAGAGCCCATCAGGTTGCGCCCAAACCGGCAGGTTGTGGAGAGCTGAATGTCATATAGGCACACGGAGTGTGAGAGGTGGATTGAAAGATGAAGTGATAGTTATAATGAACGAGAGATGCCTAGATGCTTTGTGTGTGACAGAGATTAAGCGAAAGGGAAGCGACACCGATGATCTTCCATGAACCAGGATGGACAGCACATGTAGTCCTTGTCGAATATAAGCCTCACATCTACCTAAGCGTCTGATATACAAGATTACGCAGATCTAAGATTTCTTTGGATTAGAATACAAATGGGGATTACGCGAGATCGAGTTTTTTTGGTAATTGGTGGCAGCATATGCTCTCGTGAGCTCATCCAATCCCGAGACGTTTTGGGACCGTAATGCATATTCTGAATTAGACTGAAGGGAATGAATGGATAATTATGTGTGGAGATCTAATTAAATGGGTTGGGACCAAACGAAACAGTTGTGATGCTGTTCTTAGTAAGTAAACGATGCAGGTAAGCTAATTTTAGAGGTATTTATGAAATAAACTCTCCTTTGTCGAATATTCAACATTATTTGATATTCACACGTATACGGAATAACCAGAATAGTGTGATTTCTTTGATTCTGATGGATCACAAACCGCTGCGCAGGACAGGCACCCCGTGTTCACAAAAACGTTATGTTATAGCTGCTAAAAATCTCAGCGATTCGAGCTTGCTGACCAATGGGAGAATATTATAACCAAAAGCTGACAAGTGCCGCGATGTTCACTTGTCCCACTGAAATGTTGGGCTTATCAAGAATCGATAGATTTGGATTTAAATATTTCTTTTGGAGATTATGAAAGATTAAAAAGTGAAAAATTGGAAGGTGTCAGTGTACGGAGTAGATGTCAGATATCAGTGGCAGATGTAGATTAACGTCGGAAAATTCTAAAACGAAGTATGGTGGATAGTGCGAAAAAAGCATGCACTCTTAGACGTGATGCCTAATGTGGTGCGGAGGTTGAAACCTCCGTAGCAAAAAGAGCAAAGCGTGTTAGATTATGTATCATTTTTGCACCAGAGTGATAGTATGAAGATAGAAATATATCGTCGAAGTAAGAATGAAACCAACGCTTTAGTAAAAGTGTAGCATGAAATAATTATTTTGGATGAGGAAGCTCTCTTCGCTGACAAAGAACTTCGAGGGAAATACAAAATTCTTCTGGAGAATGGTAAAGGACTCTCGGGGTAGTTCGTCAGTATCCAGAATAGACAAGATAAAGTTCTAAGCCTGTGACATTCTTGATAATACTCAAAGAGTGTTATCTGTCTGTAACTGTATGGTTATATCCAGGATGCTGGCGCTTTTTTCCAATATTCCAATTTAGACTTCAGATTCGGATTCAGCAGGAACTCCGTTCCTATCTCTTAAAGAACATGGTCAAAATGGCCGACAAATAAAAAAAAAATTGAATTGTTATAAAATTGACTATATTGGTTATTAGTGTTATCTCGTTTCCTTAATCACTTTGTGCAGATACTGATTTTCCCATGATATCAGATTAAATTGCTGGCCATATTGAATTATTTCCATATATTCAAAAGTCATGCAATTTACCACTAACCAACAAATGATATGGACATATTTAGGATGTATATCCTTAGGGGGACAACCCGAAGAGAAGTGATAGTGGATAAAGAACCAGCCTAAAGGATTAGGAAATGAAATAACGCTAGTAAGATGAAGATCATGGGACAGGTCACAGAACTCAAAAATAGGACACCTAAAAATAACATTCAATAACTCTGCATCGGCTGCCGCCATCGTCTCCGAGATGGGGCAGGAGCAGCCACGGATGCAAGAGCATGAATTTACTATTTTTGAATTTGCGATTGCCGGCCGGCGCTTTAAATATTTGGTGTCAGAAGCACACAATGCAGATGACTACTTACTTGATGTGTTATATCCAATTCTTCATATATAAACCTTTTTAGTCCCGGTATAACTGCCGTCGGGTTTTCAGTGACGTTTGGTAGAACTCTTTCAATTGTTTGTAGATACACCTGTGTATAATTACTGAAATCATAAACATTTGATTATTTTGACGAGCTCGGTGGCGCAGTGGTTAGTAATACCGATTTGACACCAAGGTTCGATTCCTACCCGAAAAAAACGTTTGTGTGTGTGAACATATCTCTTTATCTTGGTCAAATTAACCCACAAACCAATAAACCTCTTGACTGCGCATAAAGATATCCAGCGTTCACGCGCAGTCAAAAACGTTGTGTTTTAGCGCCTAAATGTGTCGGCGATTCAAGCCTAACACTACTGATCAGTTGGAGAATATATTAATACATAAGCTGATATGTGCCGCGATGTTGATCCCCAAACTAACCTACAAGAGGTGTGCGTTATAGTTTTCCTTCGTCTCTAGCGGTAAACTGAGTTACTACATAATATCGGGCTCATCGGCCATCCATAGGTAAATTTCCTTCGTGAATGCGGGAAGCGTACGTCTGGGGAAGCACCTCCACCTCACAAAAAATGCAGCCAAAATAACAACTTCCTGGAGCGTTGTTGTGTTCCTGCAAGTGATGTTATCAGGAAGCTTCTAGGGATTTAAAGTAGTTATTGCTAACCACTCGAAACTCGACCACCGGGTTTGTCAAAATAATGTATACTAGTGGTCGCCCGGTGGTCGAAATTCGTCCATAATTCATTTAATTTGTAAGTTTGAATGATTAACATAATAAAGCACAATTTTTTATTAGACAAACTATGACTACAGGCAAATAATACTAAAGACCAATAATATTAATCTCTTCTCAGTTAGACCACAGAGTTCAACCATAAACAAAAGTGTTTTTGACATTAAGTAAGACTATGGACAAATAATATTATCGACCATTAATATTAATAATTTCTCAGTTTGACCATAAACAAAAGAGTAGGCATATATTTGGGTATATTTCTGTGTTTATTTGTCAAACGCATGGTAGTGTGGGTAATGATTTAGTGTATTTTCCAAGCATTATTATGAAAAGAAATTAGCTTTCTGCACTTCCCCATATAAACTTTAACTGTGCCAAATTTACTCCTCATTCCGTGTAATTTTCGTAAAAAGGGGTACAAAGTTTTTGCTTCACGTATTAATATTTATTTATTATTACAAAATCCACAGCCCTTGAAGTATTACATAGCAGTTCTTATATATAAATTTACAGCCAATGATGGATTTACATTATATAGCCGAAAATAGTAAACATAAGTCATTAAACAAAATAAGTAGGCACTATTACAACTGCAAAAGTGCGACTATAAGGCGTCATGTGTGTGTGTGTATGTATGAATGTGCGCTGTGTAAAAGGTGAGTGTGGGAGTGTGAGCGTGTGTATGTACAGGGGCATGGACGTGTTTGAATAACTCAAAGCCTTGTAGAATATTTTTACTATATTTGCACTGTGGTGTAATTATGCAGATGTTTTTATTATGCTTTGAGCACATTAAGTTAGTGAAGCTGTACACAAATACATAGTTTAGCATTTAGTCACTATCTAGTGTTTTCAAAATTTCTTTTTTAAAAGCGACTTTATATATAATGGTGATACTCACGCCCCCGGGCAGGTCTTGGTGAAGACTTTCACTACTTCTGCCTGTGCAGCAAGAACTCGACAATATTGTTTGTCTATACTGTTTTTCTCATATTCTCTCGGCCTGAGGACAAGAAATGACACTTGTACGTTGTTTTATGAGTCCGTACCCAAAGGATTCCACCGGGAGCCTAGTACGGACTGTCTGTCTGTCTGTCACTGGGCTGCTTCTTTTAAACTGCAATAAGTAGACACTTGTAAGAGCAGTGATCGCTCCTCAGTAGATAAAGAACCGGCCTATATTAATTGACCCCCGGTTTGAATTTACTACTAAATTACTCTAGCATATGCTACTAAATTACCCTAGCATATACTACAAAATTACCCTAGCATGTACTACTAAATTACCCTAGCATATACTACAAAATTACCCTAGCATATACTACTAAATTCGTGTTTTCGGATTTATGTACATATTTGTAATAATCAAAAAGTAAAACATCGTGAGTTTTAAGAAATTAATTTTATATTTTCGATAGACGTATGAGCTTACCTAACGAAGGTCTGATTTTCCGTCTGGATTGTGGAGGTCTGAAGGCAGTTGCTCCATGCAAAAATCAGTATCTTAGCCATATCCTTAGTTTAGGTACCGGACCCTGCCGATCCTAACGGATTAGGAGACGGGATAGCGCTAAGAAGAAGAGAGATAAACACTTGTCAAAAATAAGAACAGTTGAACATTTAAGGGGGTACCGATACAACAAAAAAAATATGGTTTTATTGAGGGTTTCTATGCGGTGGTACGGAACTTTTCCTCTCCTGATCCGACTCGTACATTACCAGTTTTATTGAACCTATAAAACGACCCACTGATGTTACAAATGTGACTATCTGATGATTGCAATAGAGTAAGTATCGCTCGCGTGTTGCCACCAATACTGTTAGCATGCCAACTCCTCAGGAGCTTCCTGGTAATCTCCGTCACTCTAGGAACACAACAACTTTCCACAGAGTTGTTATACGGCTGCGGATTTCTGTGAGGTGGTGGAGGTAGTCCTAGCTTTCTTGAAATGTCTTATATATTACACTAGCTACTCAATCCAGCTTCGCACGGGTGATCCATTCGTTACCAAACTTCTCAGGATCACCTGCTGGGCTAACCTGAAGATTCACTGAAAATTTCATCCAAAATCTGCCCAGCCGTTTTACAGTCCATAGAGGACATATAGATAAACATTCATTTTTATATACGAGTATATAGATTACGTACTTATATGAAACATTTCAGTTCCTTAACGAATGTGCCGATGTCAGCTTGTGTAAAAAGGAAAGGTGCGACATCAGTCACGGCGAAATCTAAACAGGAGACAGAGATTCACGAAGTGATTTTTTTAGAATTTAGTATCAAAAGTGAGTTTATGTCTCATCTGTCGTACGTTTTTACAGCTGGCTCATTATCTCTTCTCTTAACTCCATGAACGATACAAGGAAACGACGACGTGGCGGATACGAGAACATAGTGCGTGAAGAACCCTAAGGAGATTGTTCATAAAACGTCCATGGAGAAAATAAAGCTTTTCTATTTAAGAACCGGGTATAGTGCTAGAATTCCAGCAGCTACCTACGCCTGTAAAGCTGCAGGTGGGAAGGGTCACAAACAGCGGGTGGTAGCGAAATTAATTGTGTTATTTTTACCCAGGGCAATCGGTACCCAAGTTTTGCTTAGAAGACGTTTCTCAGAGCGCAGGCACATGGTTTATGCGATACGGCACACATAGTGTGGACGGTGGCAACCATCATCTCGTCAGATCAGGTCTTATCTTTGTTTGTACGAGGATCTTGTTAAGATAGTTAGTGCATTCTTTGACATCGGGGCAAGTCTAAAATGCTATGCCGTTCTTTGTCTCCCAGGTAACGTATTTCTAAAGTGTTCCTAATATTTCAATGGTGTAGTTATAATATCTATTGTAATGGCAGGAGAGCAGTGATAGTTCAGTGGATAAAATACTAGCCTATTAATTAACTGGCCTCCGGTTCGAGTCCTGGCATGTACTACTAAATTCGTACTTTGGGATTTATGTACATACTAGCTGTGCCCGCGACTTCGTCCGCGCGGAATAGTTTTTTTTTATTATTTATTTATATTAATAAAAATAAATAAAATTTCTAAAATAAAGTTAGCCTATGTTACTCCATATTACATCAGCTATCTGCCAGTGAAAGTCCCGTCAAAATCGGTCCAGCTGTTTTAGAGATTAGCCGGAACAAACAGACAGACGGGGACAGACAGACAGACAGACAAAAATTGAAAAAATATTCATTTTGGTATATGTACCGTGTATATGCATTATTATTATAATATGTATATGCATTTAGTGAAAAGCGGTTATTTTAATATTACAAACAGACACTCCAATTTTATTTATTTGTATAGATGTATAGATTTGTAATTATCACTCGTTTGGCGGTGACGGAAAACATTGTGAGGAAACCTGCACATCCAGGAAATCATATTTCGAAAGACGTGGGACCTAATTTAAGAAAGGTCTGTCCTCTGGGCAGTGTGGGTCTAACAGCAGTCACTTCATGTCAAAATCAATATCTTTGCCAAATCCTTAGATTTAGGTAGCGGACCCCGCCTATCCTAATGAATTAGGTAACGCGATAAGGCTAAGAAGAAGAAAAAGAACATGAGAAGTGGAAAAATAATTATTGTATAACGCTTGTTGACTGCGTTCGTAATGATGATGTAAGAAATAGAGTTGGGTTTGAAAGACAGTGTTCGTGGTAAGATAAGAAAAGGCATGCTCCGTTGGTTCGGGTATGTAGAAAGAACGCAGGATGAAAGAATGACGAAACAAATATACTATGCGAAAATGGAATGATGTAGGCGCCGAGGAAGTCCAAGACTCACCCACCACGATCAAATTGCTCGCGTTGTATCAGAAGGTGATGTCAGGAGCCCTAGAAACCAGGAGTGTGTGAATAACTATGAATGTTAAATAAGCGAGCGAGGTGTGTAAGGAACGCGTCTTAAGGCGTTAGGTTATCTCTGCCTCCCCGTTAAGGGACAATAATATATAACGTAATGTTTCAACACTTACACTTCCTGTTCTATTAGCTGTTCAAAGTCAATGGCGTAGGCCAAAGACGCTTCATATGGATTAACGGTGAACGACATATTAAACGTGGACAAGTACTTGGCCTTAGCTTTAGCTATCTTGGCCTGCTTGCTCTTTGCGTGTGCTCCAGCGAACGCAATCAGCATTAACAGGATCCACATGTCCATCTTTATAACCTGAAATAAAAAACATGTATGTATAGATACGAGGGACCGGTCCGCGAGGTACCTGAGCGAGAGGTCGACCATGTGTTAGATGGATAGATGAGGTACTCGTAGTTGCGACGGCGAGTCAGAAATGGCTAACTACTAATAAAGAAAAGTGGCATTCTTTGGAGGAAGCTTTTATCCGAAAGGGGTCTATACAATCAATTGGAAAGTCATCAACCTTAAACAATTTGTATTTTTTTATGTAATGCTAATCATTTGTATACCTATATTATTATTATGTTTTATATTAATAGTTAATAGATTCAGGCGTTATTTTACGAAAGTCCAATTTACATACAATTTGATCTAACCTGCTTTATGTGCTTCTGCCACCAATTAGTTCATGCGGCCTAGCGCCAGCCGGCACCCACCCACTACTGTTAGTAGATGCAACATGCCGACGCTGCCATGGCTGCTCCGGTAGTCTCTGCCTCGGCTGCTGCGGTCGTCCGCCATCTAGAACAGAAACCGCATGCCCCCACCACCGTCGCTGCCACGACTGGCCTGGTCGTCGCTGCGACACGTGTTTCGCCTCTCCACGAGGCATCATCAGGCGTTGTAGACGTTATTCGTAAGAATAAGCAGTGCCGTTCCTTATATTGAATTGAGGGTGGGGGTGGATGGTGTGAGCGAAAAGTTATTTAATAGTGGGGAATAATTTACGCCAGTCTGTTTGTTCATGAGAGTATTTTTTGAATTTTTAAGTTTTTTTATTTCTAATTGTTCCCTAATGTTTAGTTTTAATCTATAAATTTTATCAAATTTTTACACACCATAGACAAAGGTTTAAAACGGTGGTGGGGGCATGCAGTTTCTGTTCCAGATGGCGGACGACCGGACGGAGCACGGTGGGTGCCGGCCGGCGCTAGGCCGCATGAATTAATTGGTAGCGGAAGCACACAAAGCAGGTTAGATCAAATTGCATGTAACATTTTATATTAATGTTTGTAACGATATTGTATACAATCTAAAGAAGATAAATAAAGATAGTATAGAAAAAAAAAAATCTTTATTATTATTATGTATAGACATAACTACTTGAGACGTGAAAATGTTAGGAGTTTAATCTAATCTTACTTGCTCATGATGTATCTGTCACGCACCTTACCAATGTTCCATACCGTACCATGATCCTGCGAGTGAGTGGTGTCCAGAAAATTCCTGAAGAGGCGACAATAGGCAAGAATAGAAGTTCTACCTTTTGATAACGGGATGACCAGAATGTTCCACAAATTAAAATGGTAAAACGCGAAACGAATACTTGGTATATATTGGTCGAAGGCATGAAGAATGTAATCTATGGAGAGCCGATGAGATCGATATTACGTAGTAACTCAATTCGGCGCTACGGGTCGGGGAGTAAAGTAGAACGTGCAGCTCTTACTTCATGGATCAACAACGTGGCACTTATCGGCTTTTTAGTTAAAACATCCTCCCATTGGTCAGTAGGCTTGAATCGTTGATATATTTAAGTGCTAAAACACAACGATTTTGAGAACGCGGGGTGCGCAGTCGAGTGAAAAGTAGTAGAAAAGTAGATTACCCAAGACAAAATCGTGCAAATAAAATCATCCTTAAAAGACAGTCAAAGCTCCGCAGACAATAGCGAAAGCCGGATTAACTCGTGATATGGTGATGCTGTGTGTATGGTAGGGTTGGAAGGGTTGTTTGGAAGGGTTTCATTCATTATGTGCTTTTACCGTTGGGCAAAACCATCGATTCGGAGCTCTGCTGCTCTAATAGCCGATGAACCTCAATCTGTCTATCACTTCACGCCAAATCCCTTACGGGGTAGGCAGAGAGAACCGAGCGCCACGTGACTCGATCCTTACATACCTCACCCGCTTCTTTAACATTCATTGCTCTTTTCATGCACGCTCGCTGGTTTCTAGGGCTCCTGACATCACCTTCTGATAGAACACGACCAATTTGATCATGGTAGATAAGTCTGGGCCTTCCTCGGCTCCTACATCCTTCCACTTTTGCATTGTATACCTGCTTTGTCATTCTTTCATCCGATTGAGCTCAAACGAGAAATAAGGAAAAAACGGCCGGAATTGATTAACAAAAAGGGTGTGGTTATTCATCATAACGCCAGACCACACATATCTTTAGCCACTCAGCAAATATGGAGAGAGCTTGGTTGGGAAGGGTTAATTCATCGACCGTATAGCTCTGAACTTGACCTTCAGAATTTCACCTGGTACGGTCTCTTTAGAAATCTTTGGGTAGTCTTAAGTAAACAACAAAAAACTACTTATCGCAGATTTTTGATCTACAGCAACGGGTTTATGTAACTACCTATAAAATGGCAACAAGTTATATAACAAAATGGTACAAAAGTATTGTAATCAAATGTAAATAACAATAACAAATAGCTAAATAAATAACAATAAAAAATAAATAGGCAAACATTTGTGTGCATGAAAATGTCTGTTTGTCTTGGTCTGGATATTTTAAGAGAGGTAGGGCGCATCAAAGCAGCCCGTCTGGGGAAGTACCTCCGCCTCACAGAAAACCACAGCCAAATAACCACTCTCTAGAGGGTTGTTGTGTTCCTGCGTGTGAGTGAGGTCACCGGTAAGCTCCCAAGTTGTTGTATAAGCAGCAGACGAGGCATTACGCGAGTGATAATTAATATATTGCAAGCGTTAATAAGCTACGGTACCCGCTTTACTTCAGGTGGGCCGTATGCTTGTATGCCTCCCTACGAAGTAATATAATATAAAAAAGAATCTTAAGTAAACAACAAAAAACTACTTATCGCAGTTTTTTGATCGAAAGTCTCAAACTGTCTACAGCAACGGGTTTATGTAACTACCTATAAAATGGCAACAAGTTATGTAACAAAATGGCACAAAAGTATTATAATCAATTGTAAATAAGCCATGATAAAAAATATGTAAAATGTATGTATTAACGACAAAAAAAAAATCCCCGATCTAATATTTAATCATGTAGATATTATTAATTATTTTGTAGAAAATCCTATCGAAAAATGTATACAGATAATGTTACATTTGAAATATTTGTACATGATGAAGTTACACAATTCATAAGAGAAAATAAAAGCTTACAATTTGTTTATGTGTACTGCTGTTTAATTGTTAGTGGTCCAATAAAGAAAAACTGGGTTATACGGGTGGT
Organism: Pyralis farinalis; assembly: GCA_947507595.1. Taxonomy (NCBI): domain Eukaryota; kingdom Metazoa; phylum Arthropoda; class Insecta; order Lepidoptera; family Pyralidae; genus Pyralis; species Pyralis farinalis. Next base: position 5,664,522 of record OX382261.1, on the reverse strand, counting down.
ACATAGTCGTATATATACACTGGAATCGATAACTAATTGTGATGGTGATAATCAGTCGGTTATGGTTAACTACAGTTAGATACGCTATTATTTACATTTGATTTTAGGCTACATTCGACTTACCTTTGTTTTATAATTTGATACAGTTTAGTAGGTAGTAACCTATGAACGCTTGTAATGTAAGTATCTCTCGCACGATGCCTTCTCTGCTGCTAACACAGCAGCAATTCCTTAGGAGCTTACTGGTGATCTAATTCACACGCAGGAACACAACAACCCTCTAGGGAGTTGTTTTTTAGCCGCGGATTTCTGCGATGTGGAGGTACTTCCCCAGACGGGCTACTTTCATGCGCCCTACCTCTCTTAAAAAAAACAGTATTACATTATTCATATTACTACACAACCTCCCTCTACCCGCAACTTTGTCCTTATGGAATTGGAATTTGTTCATAATTTCATGTGTTTTACTTTACTCAATATAACATCAGCTAGCTACTCGTACCTGTGAAAATCCTGTCAAAATCGGTAGACCAATTTCGGAGATTAGAATAAACAGTCAGACAGATAGACAAAAAAAAAGTGTTATTTTTGTATAAGTACCTTTGTGACTGCATAAGAACGTACATACGGCGGGACCAAACATGTAATAAACATAATGTAGTATTTAACGGGAGGATTTTTTTGTCTTTTTTCAGAATAGACACCTATATTTTGGAAGTGAATAGTAAACTCTTGTCTAAACATAAAATTTGATGCAAACTGTTACAGCCGAGTAAATTGATGTTTATTTATATACAAACAATTATATATAAACAAGAATTGTTCATTTAGAGTAATAGAGTTTCGTCAAAGAGACGTCGAAATAACAAATTTGCGGAATATAATTTGTTTAAACATGTGTAGTTCCAGCCTGACAGCATAGGGCTGTGGGCAGGCATCGAGCTCTTCTCGCTATTCATCTTGGCCACCTAGACTCCCAGGGCTTTACTGCCCTTCTGTGAAGTCAGCCACTATTCGCGGCGTTGGAAAAATTGGATGTTTTAGAGTTGGAATCTAGTCGCCACAGTTTTGTTCTGTTAGGGCTAATATTAATGCTGGTGGTGTGCCTGTTTTTTTGTGGCCGTGCTTCTTTTCCCTATCCTCCTCTTCTTATTTTTCCAGGCTGGCAATGTAGAACAGAGCTACGCGATCAAGGGTCGCACGGCCGCTCTACTGTATATACCTGTGTGCTCCACTCTCGAAAACAATAGGACGAATACGTACAAACATGTTCCTGCACACAAATGTTTGTCCTGGGAATCGAACTCACTAGCCTTAGTATTAAAGTTGGATTGTTAACACTTCGCCACCGTCTCGCCATCGGACTCATCGTATTTATTGCGAGCACGTTTTTATGCAGAGTAACTGTAACCAAGTAACTGTAAGGTAAGAATACTTTCCACTTTATCACCTAGCTTATTGAGAGAGACGGAAGTCTCTGCTTCGTTACAGGTTACAGGGCCAACCATCTGTCTGTCCATCTATGACCGGCTTCCTTGCAGTATGAACAAGATTTTTCCTAGCGCTCTTTTCAATAGTTTGACTTGATAGAAATGCAACTAGTTCGAATATAGCACTAGGGCCCAATTTTCTAGATCTACTAGAGGAAGTCTGTACGTCTGAAAGCTCCGGTCACATTAACAATTTCACGCGAAGTTTTCGTAGCAAACCATGTATCCTTTTTGTTTCTATCAGTGGTTTGTTTAAAATAAACAATGTGAGAAACTGGCTTATAACGAAAGCATCAGACTTGAACGAGTAGAAAAATAAATATAGTAAAAAGTTTACCCAGTCATAAATTTTCACAAAAGCATGTCCTTTCTCATGACCTGTAAGGAAAGCTGTTACGCCATTCGTATTCGGACAAGCCTTAACTGCAGCTACAACCACGTATTTTTAAGTTATAGCGTTTATTGTATAGATTTCTTTTAATTACTGTAAAACGTATTCGTATACGTATTCTGTGAAAATAATAAAAATAAAAGTGCAAAGTCCCCCGAAGGGAAGATATTTCCCCCTAATTTTAACAGTTTTTCGTATTTTACGCAGGAACCCTAAATATTTACGGGATAAAAACTAGCCTATATTGTGCTCTGAACAGTCGTCTACCTACCAGTGAAAGTCCCGTCAAAATCGATCCAGCCGTTTCAGAGATTAGCCGGAACAAACAGACAGACAGACAAAAATTGTAAATATATTCATTTTGGTATATGTACCGTGTATATATCCATATGCATTTAGTAAAAAGCGGTTATTTTAATATTACAAACAGACACTCCAATTTTATTTATCTGTATAGATTTGTAATTATCACTCGTTTGGCGGTGAAGGAAAACATTGTGAGGAAACCCGCACGTCCAAGAAATTATATTTCGAAAGACGTGTGACCTATTTTAAGAAAGGTCTGTTCCTCTGGGCAGTGTGGGTCTCACAGCAGTCACTTCATTCTCTAGATCTACTAGAGGAAGTCTGTTCGTCTGAAAGCTCCGGTCACATTAACAATTTCACGCAAAGTTTTCGTAGTAAACCATGTATCCTTTTTGTTTCCATCAGTGGTTTGTTTAAAATAAACAATGTTAGAAACTGGCTTATGACGAAAGCATCAGACTTGAACGAGTAGAAAATGAAACAGTAAATAGTTTGCCCAGTCATAAATTTTCACAAAAGCATGTCTTTTCTCATGACCTGTAAGAAAAGCTGTTACGCCATTCGTATTCCCACAAGCCTTAACTGCAGCTACAACCACGTATTTTTAAGTTATAGCGTTTATTGTTTAGATTTCTTTTAATTACTGTAAAACATATCTGGAGCAAACTTGACAGGAAGGAGAAACACTCGGAAAGACCTCTGCTTACCCATAAGAATTTGCCATGTAACGTATTGCATAATTCCAAAATTTTTGAAAGAACGATGCGGTGAGCTAATTACTACGTTAGCATCTGCGATTATCCTTATCCTTACTAACAAACCTTGTTCTTCTTTTTATCTTAAGAAACGGGCCCAAGTAATCCACATGAAGGGTCTGGAAGAGCATGTAGACGATACAGCTCACATTCTCCTTCTCTGACCATCTCTTAAATGTGTTTTTTACCATCAATTCCAGGCGAAAGTGCACGAATAACACTGCCAAATCTACCCGTACCCGTAGACCCTACCCGTTTTCATTGACTTCGAGGCTATTACGAAATATTTGTAAGACAGGGCTCTAATGCTTAGTTTTGTAGCTATTTCTGTCCATATCTACACGCTAAGATCTTACCTCACTCGCTTATACACTGCCCATATTATAATTAATTTTTTGACAGGTAATCATTTTAACGAGTCAGAAAGAGACAGGTAACAATCAAGTGTTGCGTATATCTCATTTTCGAAAGAGATATAATGATCTGTCAAAGGTAGCTTAATAAAATGGACGCAGCATAGTTAACATATGAAATAAATGAGTGAGTTATATTGTACGGGAAAATAACAAAGAAAAAGATGTTACATGTGTTTAAATGAACTTATTGCTCAGAGAATGTTGAATTATTGGGTTTGAGTAAAATGAAAAGCGTCGTTCAAATAGGAGCTGCCATATTTTTATTTAATTTAATTACTTACAGAAGTCAAACGTCAAGTACAAACACTATACATTTTCAACCATAGCGCCATCTAACGGCAATACCGTGAAATATTTAACATCCTGTCAATATGCAAAGAAATTACAAATTATAAAGACAGAAAGCGCTGATGGATTTTTTCCACTTATCAATGAAATAAATATCCTCACTGTTAGTTCTCAGAATATTTATAAAAATTATCCTCTGCTGCTTACACAGCAACTCCGAGCTTACTGGTGACCTCACTCACACGCAGGAACACAACAACTCTATAAGAGTTGGTATTTGGCTGCGGTTTTCTGTGAGGTGGAGATACTTCCCCAGACGGGCTTCTTTGATACGCCCTACCTCTCTTCCTTAGCGCATTAAATTCTTATTTCCTAACATTCTCTCTATTCTCCTTTGTATATTGTATATTCCCTTTATCATAATCTTAAATTTAAAACACCCTGAAGGGTAAGTTATCAATCAATTACCCTTCAGAGTGTGGAAAGCTTTTCCGTGGTGTTCATTTCAAATTTATGAAAACATTTCTTTAATAATTTGGTGAGAGTACTCAACTACTAAATTATACGAGTATTATAATTATAACTGCTGATTAAACAAATTATTTGTATACATAGAATTAAGTAAGATATTTATATAAGTAAGATTTCTAATCTCACGGCATTAATCCCGGTCATTTGATAGGCGTGCGCGGGGATATGTATCCAATGCATAGAAGCCCCTTAGAAAAGATTGATTATGTAATTGATGTAATGTCCAAGTAAAATCCAAGGGATATTGATGAAAAAATATACCTGTGAGCAGGTCTCGGCGGGTAACCTCGGCGAGCGCCCCACGTTGGAGGAAGTGGGGCGGTATCGCCAGCGAGGGCACGCAGAGATGATGCGGAGGTGGGGGGAGAACCTGGCGCAGCCGCGCTATGGAGTCCGCGTTGCGGATGCGCTGCACCCGGTCCTGGAGGCGTGGATGCGCCGCAGGCGTAAACCTCTCACCTTCCGCATGGTGCAGGTGCTCACCGGGCATGGATGCTTCGGTGAGTACCTGCACCGGGTCGAGAGGCGGGAGGAGCAGCCAGGCTGCCACGATTGTGGCGCGGCCGAGGACACTGCCCAACAAACGCTTGAGCAGTGTCCCAGGTGGTCTCGGCAGCGCCACTATCTGGTGTCCGCGCTAGGAAGCGCGGACCTGTCGCTCCCGAGCGTGGTCCGCTCCATGCTCGGGAGTGACAGTGCCTGGCAGGTGATGGCCTCCTTCTGTGAGACAGTCATATCCCAGAAGGAGGCCTCGGAGCGGGACAGGGAGGACGATCCCTTGGCTGTCCCGCTCCGGAGACGGCGGACGGGAGTGCGGCGTAGGCGCTACGCGCACCTACTGCCGCCTCCCCTAATCTGTGGGACTAGGGGTAAGGATGGGAACCTGGCCCCAGAATGGTCTCGCCGACGGAGGGGGTTGTCCCAATTTGCCGGGACGGCCCCTAGATTGAAGAAGTCCGGCCCCTTCTGAGGGGGCTGGCCAGTCGCAGTGGTGCCCTGTTGCTAACAGATCCGGGGCACTACACCAACGCGGCCGATGGCATTTCGCGGGGTCGTTTAGTGAGTATACCGTCGGACAGCCGACGGGGAGTCCCACACTACCACCGGAGGCCACCCAGGCACCGGTGGCGTGCGTAACGCATTTTTCCCCGCGTCACAAAAAAAAAAACAGGTCTCGGCGGGTATTGGGACTATTGCGAAAGTGTGGGAAAATATTAGGCTATTGTGTGATCTGGAAGAATTATTGGCACTGGACTATTACAGAAAAGGGGCGTACGCCTGCCATAACTATCATATGAGATAGTATAGTTAACTTACATAAGTCATACATTAGTTGTATAATTAGAATAAAGTTTGATTGAAATCCTAGACTAGTTGAACGATATTTTCTTGGCAGTACTATCCATGGTACTAAATGTCGGCAAGCTTTTTTTTTCATATTTTAAATTGGGTCTTAGTACCCAATTTAAAATATGAAAAAAAAAGCTAAAAAGGAGTTGAAAAATACAATTAGATATTCACTTCTTTATTTTAAACATAAAATAATTACAGATCAGCTTCAGAAAATGAGCGTTTGAATATAAAATGATACGACGTGGTTTACAGATCGATAAATGTCTTGTTCACGTGGAAATTCTTTGTCTTGCTTAAACTTGAATTATAACAAACACAGTCATGTCAGTTAGATGCCATACACAGTGATGTGGAGTTAATAACAATAATTTAAAGTATGCAGTTCAACTGCCTAATTCCATCGAATGATGTTCAAGATGACAAAATCAATTTGTTTATTTAACTTTTTGCTATCAATCTCGAGTTAACGTATACATTGTACATTTACGAGTACGTCAACATTTAACAAACTATTCTCAAATTTTGATGTACGTATAGGTAATTGAATTTGTGGAAATAAAAATAAAAAAGAACTGTTAATTTTACTGTTTGTAATTTTAAAGCCATAAGCTACAGGAGCGCTAGCGATCAGGGATGGATTTTTTTTGTAAAATTCGTGTGTGTTCTGTCTCACTAAAAGCAGATACGATCCGACGGGGTGCGATCGTGTTTTGTGTTGCATACAAACACGAATGTTACAAAAAAATCCCGTTCCGGATCGGTTTCCCGCTTTCTAGCTCCTGTGGGTTTTAACTTTTAATGTTTTAGCAAGTGCGCGCACTAGGCGACCAGCGGCCAGCGACCACGTATTGGCCGCGCGGCCAGCAAAAACATCGCGACTCAACATGCGGCCAGTTGGCCGCCGCGACCAACGAGATCCACCATTTCATATGAAAGAGATCAGTGTGCGCGCACTGGTCGCAGCGGCCACACTTGTTTTGTGCATACAGGATGTTCGATACGGAGCGATTCATTATCGAAATTCAAAACAGAGAAGCGCTATGGAATCAGTCGTCGGATGATTATTCGAATAAAAATTTTATTTGTTTTTTGTTCTTTTTTTCATTAGCTTTTGTAATAATAAAATCAGCGCAACAATAATTCCTTCTTCGACGTCCATTTTGGAACACGATGTGAACTCAACTGACAAAATGTGGTCGCTACCATGGTATAATAATATACTACAGTCGCTACGTGGTCGCAGATGAATCGCAGCTACCGCGGCCAGGTCGCGCGACCTAGCCGCGCGACCTGGCCGCCTAATGCGCGGGGGCTCTTAGTTGATGTGGATAGCGGCACATGGATATAGTTTTACATAAATACTTTACAATATTTTATATTTTCATAGATTTTGCTTTATTTTTCGTACTTATGTTCCGGTGACGTTGAAAGTGCTTGATTTTTCCACATCCACATAATATTTAATCGATTATAGATATTAATTCCTCTGCCTCCTCAATAAAAAACCAGATTTTAAAAATACCGCCAAATCACATCAATTTGCACAAGGTGTTCACGAATTCGATGAAATTATTAACAATTTCTTGTAATTTCCGGATACTGTAGTTCACTTAATACATTAGCAATATATTGTGCCATATCTACGAATTTTTCCACATTCGTATGCAGAAGTTCTACAACCGTGTCATTTGCTGCAGCCTCTTCAATGAATCGATGCTGATTTAGATACGCAAGTGACGTTTTTCCCATCTCGAGTAAAAGTCTAAGCGGTTGTACCAAATCGGGTGATATATAATGTTTTTGGACAAGCAGGCTGATGACGTAATCACAATCTTTGTGCGTGCTGCATAAATCGTCGACAATATGTCTTGCCTGCAGAAAAAATAGCATAATATTACACACAAATTAGTAATATAACTGAAAAGCCCTCGCAAGTACCTGAAAAGTAAGTAGGCACTGGCAATTTTGTAGTACGCCGTTAGGTTTTCTAATACAAATACTACGAGAGCTTAATGTAAATTTTGACTAGTCCCGTAGCCAAGTGGCTAGTAATAACTACTTGACTATGAGACATGTTTGTGTACATGCCGGATTACTTTGGTGTGATTTATAATTTTCGATGTATGTATGTGTTAAAAATGTTTAAAGAACGACCAATTTGGTCATGGTATCGAGATTATGTTATACTTTTCATGATTTTTAAAATTATAGAAGTAATTAAATGTAGCGGGGAACTTGAACATATATCATTCAACAGGTTTAAGACATTCGGAAGTCAGTTACCTAAAATAAAATTAACTTACTGCTTGCGTTGCTTTCAATTCATCAGTTAAATACTGTTTCAGCTCCGGCACAATCGACGTGGAATTCGACTCGATATTTGGTAGAACATTGACTATATGTAGGTATATTTCTGTAGAATTACTGAAATTATAAACAAATTATTGAAAAGAAAATTCTCTACATTTGTGTGGACTGATACAAAAATATGTTAAGTGCGAGTTAGTATTTTGTACGAAGAGTTCGATTATATATTCTTTTTGCGGATCATGTTTTTTTTTATAGAATGGAAGGCATACAAGCATACGATCCGCCTGATGGAAAGAGGTTACCGTAGCCTCTTAATACTTGTAACACATTAGGTACCTATAAGTCGACATTAACATTTAGCGATTAGAGGTAGGGCGCAACAAATCAGCCCTTCTGGGGAAGTGCACCTTCACCTCACAGATAACCGCAACCAAGTTAATAACTACCTAGAGGGTTGTTGTGTTCCTGCTCGTAAGTGAGGTCACCAGTGAGCTCCTAAGGAGTTGTTGTGTAAGCAGCAGAGGTGGTATTGCCCGAGTGATGCTTAATGTATAGCACGCGTTCATAAGCTACGGAAACCACTTTATATCAGAAGGCATATGCTCGTATGACTCCCGACGTTGTATGGAAAAAAAATATGATGACCCCAAAATTAATGTATTTTATTGATCACAGTTTCTTTCCGGTTCGTCAGGAAGTTCTATCACAACAACTTAACTCCTCCGTACCATGCTACGAATATGACGCCAATGACAATTCAAGTTAATTCGCTATAAAATAATAAACCTACAAATTAGCAGTCGCGAGTGTACAATATCTCGGTATACAGTGGGAACCCCCTGTTCTTACTTTCTGTTTTGTTTTCTCCTCTTCTAAGGGTGGTGTTGTGATGTTGAATAGCCTATATAACCTTCCTTAAGTAACTAACAAATACAAAAATATATTTTTTAATTCAACTAGTACTATGCGTTTCAAATGAGAAGATAATCGCGACCGCGGCAACTTCATTCCGTATTCATCAAAAATGTACAGCTAACAACAAAATTTCCATTTCGGGCAGGTTCATACGTGTATGGTAACTTATTGTGTATGTATTTATCCTACCCTATCCTTATCTATCTTGAAAAGGGAATATGGTTCAACAATCATCATAAATATTTAATTGGAAATATATTAAGTACTATTATTAGTGTCCAGCAACAGTGAAATATAAAAATGTATTTGCTGACCTTACGTTACACAATGAAGTTATCGACACGTATCAAAATGTCATTATGACAGTTATCAACTTATTTGAAACGCATTATAGTTCCAGAGATTAGTGCGTTCAAATAAACAGATTTTTTTTTGACCTGACCATGTAGTTGGCCCTTGTGGGCATAAACACAAAGATACCATTCGTTAATAATGTACAATATACTTACAATTGGCGACAGGACATAGCGTGTACTTTCGCTGATTCTACCTCTACAGCGAGAACTTGAAAATAACGGTCGAGTTGTTCAGAGTTTCCTTGTTGCGCCTGCTGCCTGATGATAAGATACGAAATTCATTTATGTATTCTTTATTGCATAGTAATATATAGAATATTGTTTCATATATAGCTTATCTCTACAAGAGATCTCTTCCAGCCAACCTCTTTTTACCTTTATTACTTTTACAGTGTGTTAGTTTAATACCTAAATATAAAACAATTTAAAATATAAAAAGCTTATTCGAAGTAGTCTCCATTGGCTGCCATACAGTCCTTTAAACGTTGAGGCCAGTTATCAATAGAAGCACGCACTCTTTCCATGGGAAAATTATTCACTACCAATCGTACGGATTGTTTTAGGGACTCCAAATTATCATGGCGTTTAGAGCAAGCCGTACTCTCTAAAACTGACCATAAATCATAATCCAGCGGATTAAGATCGGGACTAGACGATGGCCAGTCTTCAGCTCTGATGAAGTCCGAAACGTTCGTTTCCAACCAAGACTGCGTAGACCGAGCTTTATCGCCGAGTCTTGCTGTGAGGACTATTCTTGGTTATTGAACATGGAGTTGTTAAGGGGCTTCACTACCTTCTCAAGAATGGTATCTTGATACACTTGTGCCGATGTTTTGATACCTTTTTCACAAAAGTATGGCTCAGTCACTCCTTCATAGCTTTTACCCCACCAAACCATCACTGAAGTCGGATAGTGCCCACGTTGCACTCTGTCGACTAATTGGGAAGCTTTCTTAGAGCTTTGAGCATAAATACGGTCATTTTGTTTGTTAAAATGTTGCTCAATTGTAAAAATTTTCTCATCAGTAAACAAAATTTTTCTGTGACCTCCCTTTGCATACCGCTTCAGTAGTTGTTTAGATTTTACCACACTATTCTTTTTTAAATTATCAGGTAAGAAATGACCAGCACGTCTCTTATAGGCTGGAAGTCCTAAATCATCTTTTAAAATACGCGACATGTTTCTGGTGCTATCTTCATCTCCCGAGATAAAATCTTTTGCTTTCGGACAGGATTTCTTCGAATTCTTTCCCTTACTGCTTTGACCACCTTTTTCGTACGAACACTACGTGGACAGCCCGATCTTTTTCTGTCACAAACAGATGAGGTCTCATTGTACCTATTAATAGCACGGTACACAAACATTTTACTAATACCAAGTGTATGGAGAGTTTTAAAAGTTGCATTTGGCTCCATATCTACTTTGTATAATGCAATCACAGCGATTCGGTTCTCTTTATCACCCGACTCCATTTTAATATCGCAAAATATTGTACAATGTATTGGCGCCAAAATGAGAAAACACAATGAACAATCATATCAAAATGACAGATACCAAATTCAAATGTAATATTTTGTTTATTTTTAATTGTAACAGTGTTTATGGCCAGGCTAAGTATATAAAGGTATTTTGAAAGAGTAGAATCACATTTAATAATTGACAGACAATTTACGAGCCAATATGGTCGCTGACAGCCATTATTTTAAATGCGGGCGCTTGATCTACACAAAGTACAGTCGAGTGCGCACTCGACCTGACTTTGTGTAGTTCGAGCGCATGATACGCTTATGACTGCAGCTGTCGTCGTTGGTCGGCAGTAGTTGACAAGACGACCCGTCGATAACAAGTGTCGACAAATGTCGGTGTGTAGCTGCAGTTGGCTCTGTCGACAATAAAGTGCTGTCCGTCTGACATGAAAGATACTGCTGATGTGCTTAGATTCTGGTTTTCTGTAACCTCTACCTTACTTCCTCGGACGGACAATTTGGACGCGATTTACCTCTCTTAAAATGTGCAAAATGGGATAGGGTAAATTAGGAACAGAGGTTTTAATAGAGGTAGGGCATCAAAGCTGCCCGCCTCGGGAAGTAAGTACTTCGACCTCACAACTAAATAACTACTCCATGGGTTGTTGTGTTCCTGCGTGTGAGTGAGGTCACCAGTAAGCACTAAGGAGTTGCTGTGTTAGCAGCAGAGTTGGCATCACTCGAGTGGTACTTAATGTACTGCGAGCGTTTGTAGGCTATGGTAACGGCTTTGTATCAGGTGGGCCGTATGCTTGTAACCCTTCCGACGTTGTAAAAAAAAAGGTTATCTTTTGACACTTCTACACTCTACTACTACTACTTGTCAACTTGCATAATGGGTACAAATTTTTCTTTCATAAAATTAATATGTAATCAAGTAAGTAAGTATGTAATGAATGTGAATTGACTTAGTGTAGCTTACAATTTTATAATCTATCTATCTATAACTTCACGCCAAATCCCTTGCGGGGTAGGCAGAGAGTACCGAGCGCCACATGACTCGATCCTTACATATCTCACTCGCTTCTTTAACATTCTCATCATTACTCTTCTCATGCACTCTCGCCAGTTTGTAGGGCTCCTGACATCACCTTCTGATAGAACACGACCAATTCGGTTATGGTAGGAAAGTCTTGGCCTTCCCCGGCTCCTACATGTTTCCATTTTTGCATTGTATATCTGCTTCGTCATTCTCTCATCCTGCATTGTTTTTCACCAACGGAGCATGCCTCTTCTTACTTTAACACCGACGTTCTCTTTCAGACCAACTCTCTTTCTAACATCATCATTGCGAATACGATCTACAAGCCTTACGCCACAAATTTTGCGCAGCGCTTTATTCTACTTTCATGCTCTTTTTGCCATACCCAGCTCTCGCTTCCATAAGTTAGCGTTGGGACCAACACTGCATTGTGTATAGCGAGTTGTGCCTTCTGGCTCAGGATTTTACTGCCAAGGAGTTTTCCCAACGCTCCATTGACACTATTCCCAGCACTCACTCGTCTTTTCACATCATGTACCTTCCATCCCTGCTGAAAGCGCATCCAAGATATACAATTTAATCCACTTGCTCCAACACTTCATCATCAACCGTAATCCTTACATTAGTTCTGGATTCTTCTCTTCCAAATACCATTATCTTTGTTTTCTTCGCATTCAGTAGTAAGCCTTTCTCCATACATTCGTCTTTCATCGTTGTGACCAGTGTTTGCAGTTCAGATGATGTATCTGCTAATAGCACGGCATCGTCTGCATACAGCAGACAGTTCACCACTAGGTCACCCATGGGCAATCCCACATTCGTTGGCCTTATTATCTGCAGACAACTATCGAGATACAGGATAAATAGCCTAGCAGATAGCATGCAACAAGTTTATAACATTCTATTATATTAAGATACGCAACTAGGATTAGTTAATCCAAGTAGTTACTGCATCCTTGGCGAAAAATGTAGCCAGCATAGCAATAAAAAAACGAAATAGATTTTATTATTTAAAATAAATTCCGCGTAATCTGGGTTTTATTATTTTTTCGCAACTACTTCCATTATGCCTCGACATAGAACATTGACAGGTAGGTAATGATAAAGAAGAAGGGACATATATATATATATATATATATATATATATATATATATATATATAATAAGTGCAAGTAGTATATACAAAATTATGAAATTATTTTGAGAGATACATTTAGATAGTATTGTCTTAGGTTTTCGCGATTGTTACACATTGAAATTAAACTATTTTTAACGGAAGTATCGCGTGTTTTATTTATTTTGTTGAAACCTGACGTTTCGAACGCTTTGCAGCGTCAGCCTTTCCTGCGACCACGGACGCTACAAAGCGTTCGAAACGTCAGGTTTCAACAAAACAAATAAAACACGCGATACTTCCGTTAAAAATAGTTTAATTTCAAGATACATTTAGATGTATGCTGTATGTCATTCCATGACTTGAATAGTTTTAATTGTGGATTGATGGATTATTATAATGCAGGTTTTGGCAAAACATTTCAGGACTGACGACACTGAAGATGCTTCATTTGTAAGGACTACACATACATCATGTTGTAATAAGGGTAAAGCAATGTAACCGGCCTTAAAGTGAAATGAATGTTTTAATTCTTTTTTCTCTTTGTATAATTTGAAAATTATTGCCAAATATAGGCAAATAACCAAGAAAATGTTAAACAACGTGTTTTTTGAATATGACGCAGACAAGCCAATTCTCCTTATGACGAATTTGTTAAAATTATAATAACATATGCAATCGCGATTACGATTATAGTATTTATATATTCTATACATTTTGAAAAAAGAACTTTAATACCATTCAAACTTAAAAATTAAATTAAGATCAATAGCAACCTCTGGTCAACCTCTAGTTATAGTAATTAGAGTTAAAACTGTTAGTTAGTTTTTAACTAAAGCTTCAGAACTTACAGCAAATTTTCGAGTAAATCTTCAGCAACTATGGTGTATTCTAAAGAGGCTGCATATGGATCAATATCTATCGACAAATTATACCTCGACAAGAACCTTGCCTTAGCTTTAACTAGCTTGGCCAACTTGCTTTTGGCGAGTGCTCCAGAGACAGTAATCAACACTAAAATAATTTTTATGTCCATGTTTATAACCTGTAACAAAATACATGCACTTGAAACTAATTGCACAAGGTGCGTAAGGCGAGGATAGCCCGGTGGATAAAGAAACAGCCTAATAAATGTCCTTGGTTCGAATCCAAGGGTGGGCATGTAACACTAAATTCGTGTTTACGGATTTAGCTACATATTTGTATTTATCACTTGCTCGGCGGCGAAGGAATATAGCTTGAGGACACCGGCACTTTCAAGATATTTCTATTTTTTTATGCAACGTCGGGAGGCATTCAAACAGATGGCCCACCTGATGTAAAGCAATTACCATAGCCTATTAACACTTGTAATATATTAAGTAACACTCGCGCGATGCCTCCTCTGCTGCTTACGCAGCAACTCCTTAGGAGCTTACTGATAACCTCACTCAGACGCTGGAACACAACAACCCTCTAGGGAGTTGTTATTTGGCTGCGGTTTTCTATACTAGAACGAAGAAAACAAAGATAATGGTATTTGAAAGAGAAGAATCCAGAACTAATGTAAGGATTACGGTTGATGATGAAGTATTGGAACAAGTGGATGAGATTGTATATCTTGGATGCGCTTTCAGCAGGGATGGAAGGTACGCCGCAGATGTGGAAAGACGAGTGAGTGCTGGGAATAGTGTGAATGGAGCGTTGGGAAAACTTCTTGGCAGTAAAAACCTGAGTCAGAAGGCACAACTCGCTATACACAATGCAGTGCTGGTCCCAACGCTAGCTTATGGAAGCGAGAGATGGGTATGGCAGAAAGAGTATGAAAGTAAGGCTTGTAGACCATATTCGCAATGATGACGTTAGAAACAGAGTTGGTCTGAAAGAGAGCGTCGGTGTTAAAATAAGAAGAGGCATGCTCCGTTGGTTCGGACATGTAGAAATAATGCAGGATGAAAGAATGACGAAGCAGATATACAATGCAAAAGTGGTAAGAGCCGAGGAAGGCCAAGACTTACCTACCATGACCAAATTGGTCGTGTTCTATCAGAAGGTGATGTCAGGAGCCTTAGAAACCGGCGAACGTGCATGAGAAGAGCATTGAATGTTAAAGAAACGAGTGAGATATGTAAGAATCGAGTCACGTGGCGGTCGGTTCTCTCTGCCTACCCCGCAAGGGATTTGGCGAGAAGTTATAGATAGATTGAAGATTTTCTGTGAGGTGGAGGTACTTCACCAGACTTTAAACATCCAGACCAAGATAAACAGACATGTACATGCACACAAATGTTTGTCTTGTATGGGAATCGAACCCACGAGCGTTGGTGTCAAAATCGCGTCATTCACGACTGACCCACCTACCTCGTCAAGACATGTAACCAATCCCCTGAGTTGTGGAGGGCAGACGGCGGCTTAGGCTTAGGTGGCGCACCCCGCCAATCCTAATAGATTAGGAAACGGGATAACACTAAGAAAAAAAATTAATATTCTTGTAGATATTATTCCTAAAAATAAATCTGTCAAATAAACACCACACAAAACAGCAAATCCACCTTTCTATTATCATGTTAAATTTGAAATATACATAATGGAGTTAAAGAAAAAGTTCCTCCAAATCTTCTTAACTGAGACTGAAAGCCGAATACAAAAGAAAATAAAATGAAATACCAATGGACGGCTGCTGCTTGTTGCTGATCCAATAAAGAAGAAGTGTTATACGAGTGGCATGTAGCTGTATATAAACGTTTCGGAATCGATAGCTAATTATGGTGGTGATAATCACTCCGTTATGGTAACTATAGTTATCCAATTATTCATATTTATTTCTTATGTTAGGCTAAATTTGCTTGCCCTTTGTTTTATTAGGAACGGTATTACAATACCATTCATATTACAATAAGTTTGGTTAGAGAGTGGACGTGTACAAACAATTTTTGAGGAATTACGACATTTTATTCGAACATTAACATAATTTAAAGTCCATTATGAAAGCGAAAGATAAAGCTGAAAGATGAAAAGAAGGATAAGTAACGCGGAAGTGGAAGGATGCAGGAGCCCTAGGAACCGGAGAGCGTGCACGAAGAGAACAATGAAAGTAAAAAATACGAGTTAGGTGTCCAAGGATAGCTCTTATGGCGTTTGGTTTGAACTGCGTACCCCGTAAGGTATAGATCGCTAGACAAGAGGGTACCTTAGGAGAGGTAGAGTGCATCAAAGCAGCCCGAAATTCCGACTGCACATACTACGGACATACTGTCGAGATATGGGATGTTGCACTGCTCCCTGCTGTATAGTCCACGTATAAGAATTGCTCAGTATGTGTGCGGAAAGATGGTAGCAAGCAGAGTTGCATGGTGTCTGCTCAGCTATTCCAGCTGTATCTCGATATTTGTCTACAGAGAATAAGGTTACTGAATGCAGGTTCGCGCATAGGTGACCTAGTCTTGAACTGCCTACTTTATGGGAACGATATCGTTTAATTAGCGCTAACACAAGTTGAACTGCAAACACTGGTTATGACAACGAAAGACAATTGTATGAATAAGGGCTTACTACTGAATACGAAGAAAACAAAGATAGTGGAGAGAAGAAATCAGAACCAATGTAAGGATTACGGTTAATGATGAAGTTTTGTAAATCTTGGAACTGCTTTCAGCAGGGATAGAAGGTACACCGTTGATGTGAAAAAACGAGCGACTGCTGGGAATAGTGAGTATAGAGCGCTAGAAAAGCTTCTTGGTAGTAAACGTACAAGAAGGCACAATTCAGCCACGAATTATATGAATATAATTTTTGAAAATGGCGGCAAACGTTTAGTTCTACGTGCGTCGTTATTCGGCGTGCGCAGGTGGAAATGCTATACTAATATCAAAAATATATCTATCTATCTATATCTATATTTATTACAAAACTAGCGGTTACCCGTCGTGTGCTACTACGCTAAAAAAGAAATACATTTTTTATGTGAAAAATCGCAATTTGACTTCATGAATGGGCCGAATGTGCCTTATGTTCTGTTTTAGTGGTATAAAACCATCTACACATTATTGCCTTTAAAATGAAACCGAATTATACTAATTACGTAATGTTAGGGGAAAGGTAGTGAAGTTTGAGATCATGTTTGAACGATCGAAGTGACTGAGCATTCCGGATATCGAAAGGCAAAGCATTCCACAGGCGCACTGCATCAACTGAGAATGATTTGGTGTAGAAATCAGTCGAGTGGAATGGTATTTTAAGACAAAGTGGGTAGGGCACGCAGGGTACGACCATGTGAATCGCTATGAAAGACAAAACGTTCCTAATATGTTGGGGTGGTAGGATCAAAGACGAAGTTGCGACGTAGCCACTTGAGCTGAAATCGAACACATATGGTCATATTTACGAAGCCCAAATATAAACCGTATGCAAAAGTTTTGAAGGCACTCAAGCTTATTTAAATGCTGTTCGGTGATATCTAGGTAACAGAAATCAGCATAGTCGAGGATAGGAAGGAATAAGGATTGTGCTATTGCAATTTTAGCGTCTACTGGTGGAAAATTTCGTAACCTTCTATGGGAACCAGACGCAGCAAATTTAATCATATAAAATTAGATGCGTAGATTGTAAATGTATTAAAACGTAAAAACGAATGAATTAACTAACTGAAATGGGTTGTATAATTGAATAAAAGTGCTTACTTAGAGTCCAGTATTAATTATTCAATGACGAACTCCGCTACCTTAAACATTTGGTTATATTTGCCCATTTTTTAACGAGGTCGGCGGCGAAATTATTGGCAATACTCCACAAGACGAAAAATTGTGTGCAAGAACATGTCTGTTTTTCTTAGTTTAGCTGTTTTTAAGAGTGGTATGGCGCATTAAAGAGGACGTACCTCTACCTGGCAGAAAACTACAGCCACATAACAATTCTCTTTCATCGAAAGAAGAGAATTTCGAATATTGTTATTTGTTTCCGAAATACACGAAGTATATTTATGCTTGTGTTATGGGCTCAAGACAACTGATAAACATACGTAAATATATACTTTTAAATATGTACATACTTATGATGCATAGAAAACATCCAGACAAACAGACATGTTCATGCACACAAACATTTGTTCTGTGTTCCCGTCTATCTCACGAGCGTTAGTGTCAAGGTAGCGTAATTCATATAGACGTCTTATATACTTCCACATATAATTATAATTCATATTGACGTCATTGCTGTAACTTCACCACGTGCGTATCAATTTCAGAGCTTGACGATCTCTGACATATGCCTACAATGTATTACAAATTCTACCTCTGATTTACGATTATATTTCTATTGTTATTTCGATATGGCGATAACGAATATTTAAATGTACGCACTGTCGTAAACCTTCATATCTATCAGAAAGTAGCCAGCCACAAACTAATAATCCACTTGACGACGCATAAAGGCACCCCTCACTCACACTCAAAACGTTGTATTTTAACGTCTAAAAATCTCAGCGATTAGAGCTCACTGACCAATGGATGGATGGTGGTGGAATGGTGGATATTTTAACCAATAAGACGATAAGTGAAGCGATGTTGATCCGTGAACTAACCTATAAAAACTGCGCGTTTTACTTTACCTCCTGAACCGTAGCGGTGAATTGTTTTACTATGCAAAATAATCTCATCGGTTCCCCGTAGGTCATTTTTTTCATGTAGCCAGCAGAGTTCACGATCAGTAGGCCAATTCTACTAAAAAACTGCAACTGCACTGCTGCGCGGCGTGCGCCATGTGTCAAAATGTGTACATTTTGACGTTTCGTTATTCTGTCAAGCGATCTGACAGCAGCGACGTTGCAGCAATGCTGCAGTAAATGACTCGCTATTCTGTTAAAAAACCTACACTGAATCTGCACGTTTCCTGCAATATAATCGTATTCTGATAAATTGTTTTGATATTTGTGTAGCGGTGACAGAAGTTTTGATTTTAATTAATTAATTAATCGTTAATCTTAAGCAACTTTTGCAAAGTGAAATTAATGTTCTGACGCAGTGATTTATATTACAAAACATTTGTTTTGTTTTGGGAGATGTTTATGGGAATATGTGATTAAGTAAAGCTTTATTTCCGTTAGAAATACCTCCACACCAGCAACCAAGGGCAATGGGGCTTGAAACTACAGGAGTAAAAATCCAATTTATTAGATTGAAAAATGGCAATATGACAGGTATTATGTAGTTCATTTGCAGGATACGCAGAGTTGCAGCGTAGTTACACGTCAGAGAATTGGCCTACTGTCTGTCTTCGACTTCGACCCGAGGTCGATTAACGAAACAGTACGCATGCTATACTTATTACTGTATCTTTCTTCATTGCTCGGCAGTAGCTGACGAACCATCATCAAATGGTTCGTCAGCTACTGCCGATCAGACAGCAAGATAACCAATGTCGGCAACTGCAGTTGACTCTTCCGACAGTAAAGTGTTGCTCAACTGGCGTGTCGACTGCTGTCACTGCTGCTAGATAACGACGGACGCTGTCATGTTTATAAAGTCGTAAAGATATTTCCCCAGATGAATGGATGTTAAAATTTCTTAAAGGGTCATTGTATAATCAAAATTAGGAACGGAGATTCTCACGGCATATTTTCTCCGAAGTAAGTAAAAGAGATGAACCTAAGTGTTTTCGTTTTAGACAACTGCAAACTGGTCGACTTGATGATAAGTAGTTACCGTAGCTTATAACACCAGTAATTGTAACACCAGTGGCGTCACTTGTGACTACACTTTAAAAACATCTTCACGCCTTTTTAGAAACTTTGTAAGGTTTGATAACTGCGCTTATAGCGGCCTTACAGCTCCTCTTACCTATCGTATGTGAATGATCTAGGAAGCGAAGTGGCAAAATCAGGAAGAAAGTGCGCGAGGAGTTCCAAGGAATTTGCCCAGAATTGCTATAGACAGGCCACAGCTTTTCCGTAGCTGTGTCTAAGGGTAGTGCGGGTGGTGGGTCCACCATGCCCTCAGACAAGGTCTTGTCGTCCCTTGATCGAATCGCAGTAACACAACGAATTATTTAATTATTTGAACTGCGGTTTCCGCGAGGTGGAGGTACTTCCTCAGTCGACCTGCCTTGATGCGAATATTTTGAAAACATCCGGACCAAAACAGACAAGTACAGCACACAAACGTTTGTCCTATGTGGTAATCGAACGCATGAACGATTGTGTTAAAGTACCAATGCTCTACTCGGCCACCACACTGGGCTCGCCATTTTACGCTGTAAATTGTGTAATCAGTCAGTTGCGTGTTTCTTTTTGCATTGCACAGTCGTTACATGTAGGTTTTCTGATACTTTCAAATGATTGAGTGTTGTTTCTATAGTGTGTAACTTAATCATAAACCTTTTAATGTCCTTGTCACAATACACTCTGCAATAAACAATGCAATAACAATTACTTTTTAATTAATTAAATATCTCGCTGAGTGACGCACGACCGCGCCGCGTCCCGTTAGGGCGTGGACACATCTGGGAATAATAATTATGAGTCTAGCACTAACGTCGGTTTGTAATGTCATCAGATTGTAATTGTGATAAACGCGGAGCAAGTCCATTTATAGACAATTTCTAATGACATTCATAATATGTCTTCATTCAATGATATTTCTTTATGCATCATAATCACAATAATAATATTCCGTTGCACGAATAATATATGAATGTATATATAAGTGTTTCATGAGTAGATATAGCTAAAATGGTCAACATTTAGTTAAGTACTAAAGTAATGCTTTCAGGAACGTATACGGTATACCATTCCTACACAGTCAAACTTGTACGTAGGTACATTCTTTTTTTAGTGTCTCTCTCTTACCTTAATTATCTATACATCTATACAGATAAATAAAATTGGGGTGTATGTTTGTAATATTAAAATAACCGCTTTTTACTAAATGCATATGGATATATACACGGTACATATACCAAAATGAATATTTTTACAATTTTTGTCTGTCTGTCCGTCTGTCTGTTTGTTCCGGCTAATCTCTGAAACGGCTGGACCGATTTTGACAGGACTTTCACTGGTAGGTAGACGCCTGTTCAGAGCACAATGTAGGGTACTTTTTATCCCGTAAATATTTAGGGTTCCTGCGTAAAATATGAAAAACTGTTAAAATTAGGGGGAAATATCTTCCCTTCGGGGGACTTTGCACTTTTATTTTTATTATTTTCACAGAATACGTATTTTTTGTGACATATAATAACTATGCATTTTTATATATATAATATAATAACATAATATGTAATAATATAATAATCTTCTATACATACATACATACTGATAAATAAAATTGGAGTGTCTGTTTGTAATATTAAAATAACCGCTTTTTACTAAATGCATATGGATGTATACACAGTACATATACCAAAAGGAATATTTTTACAATTATTGTCTGTCTGTCCGTCTGTCAATTTATTCCGGCTAATCTCTGAAACGGCTGGACCGATTTTGACGGGACTTTCACTGGCAGATAGCTGATGTAATAAGGAGTAACTTAGGTTACCTTTATTTTAGAAATTTTATAATATAAATAAATAATAAAAAAAAACTATTCCGCGCGGACGAAGTCGCGGGCACAGCTAGTTTATAATATAAATTGAATTTCATAAAAGTTTTTCTTATTGCGCGTGTACACATTGATACACGCACTCTCTTTTATTTTATCCTTTCCTTCCGCTTTGTCTTTTAGTAAAATGAAAACTAACATATTTGTCAACTTTTTCACGTATTCTTGATGAGGTAAGAATTTTTTTTCGCGCCATCTCCTACATTATCAGTCCAATACGTTTACACAGCAAAGATTTTCAAGAAATACAACGTCTATTTGGTAACTGTATCTAGAACAGCTCCTACAATAACTCGGGAAGGTTGTTGTATCCCGTGAGGCGTTCCAAGGGCGGCCTCATCTCGCTGTAGGGCGGGGTTCCTAATTAGCCAAGTTCTACATACGTGACTGCCTTATCGTATTCATTTATCGTATTATATCGTGTTAGCTATTATTGGTACTATTAGATTTTAGTAAGTAAATGTGTCTAGTGGTTGAAAATTCATAAAAAAGACCCTTATTTCTTGTGAGTTTAAACTCTTCTTTAAAGCGACTTAATGATGTTATGAATAATCGTAGGAGTGCTTTAAAAGTAAAATTTAATGTTCTTGGCAATGATGTAATGGTTAATATATTCAAGCGTTATTTTGCGAAAGTAAAATTTATGTAAATGACGTAATGGTAAAATTGGTGCCAAATAAGCATACATCCAGCCTGATATGAAATGGTTACTGTATTAGTTGACGGACGATATTGTTTAGTAGATATTATTAGAAAAGGCTCAAATATTTTTTTACTATGCGTCAATCGACGCAGTATTGTCAATTAAATTTTCATTACTACTCCAAACAGAAATAACGCATGTGTAAAGGTCCCCACTAACACGTTTAAGAATAAGAATATCTTTTATTTGCCAGAACAAACAACAATTTACAAAGGTGTGTAACAAATAGGTAGGTACAATATGTTCACCTTATATTCTAAAGTCATGCAAATATTTAAATACAATGCAACAGGCAGAAATCATTTTAAAAGGGCACACAATGTCAATTGTTATTTTTTTTAATTCGTCGCATTTTTGCAGTCAATATAGTTAGTTAATTTAATTATTTATTTATATTAAGAAAATATACTTTATTATTACATTACGTCACATATTAAGTCAATATTTCCATATTTTAGTATACGTTAGTTATAATAGCTAGCACCCAAATTCTCTCAACGAATAAAAAGCTGTTCATGACATGCCACTTCTTAAGATCAGTCTTAAATCAATTGGTGGTGGAAACACTCAAATCAGGTTAGATTAAATTGCATGTGTATTTGACTGTCGCAAAATAACGTTTGAATCTATTAAATATTTCACAAACTTTTGTCGCATCAAAACTTACTCAGGTACAGGTCAATTAAAGTTAATTGTATAAAGGCCACTTGGAAAAATATTGTAGGTAATCAATAGGCTATGGGTCCGAAACTAATGAACACGTGTATTCTCCACTTCACACTCTATTCAGCTCCGGCTTGTATATGGCTGCTTTCCGGCTACATCCTAACTCGGCATGCCCATATCGTAAAATATACATAATATCTGTTTATATCATTAAAGTGACATACAAAAGCTTATTTATTTACTTCGTAACGCCTTGTGAATTGAACGAGAGTCCCTCTGTGTTGAATCTCATTCGCATTCCACACTGCTACGCGCTATGTATCTATATGTATGTATATCTATATGTATCTATCTATGAGCTACGCGACGGTGCGCGTGACTGCGTTTTTTTACACTGTATCGAAATATCTAAGTTTGTATAGAAAACAGGCACGGCGCAACACACTGACAATGCACCACTGTACTAAAAGCACGTTCACGCACCCCCGCGCAGACGCGCGTGTCCTAATGGTTTTGATAACCCGATGACGGTAGGAAAAATATCTTTTTCCACTTTCTACTTTGCATTTGTTTTGCCTTACATTTGACGCCAACATCCTATGAAATTTACCAATATTGAATGTTTAAACAAACGATAAACATATGTATCTCAATATAGCGTACCGTGGTCATGTGTACGTGGCCTTATAATAATGTGATGATGCGAGTCGGATTTCTCGATGCGGCATGAGCCAGCTCAGAAGTTATGAACATATTAGCGAATAGTTTCCTTTCATACATACTTTGCACGTTGCTTGAGTTATTGTTAAACTGTATTACCTGTTAGGGTGCGTCTGTAATTACGCATGAATCTTGATTTATTAAATTTTCGTTCTAAGTTGAATTGTCATGACATTGACTCCTAAGATGTTTGCTTTAGGTGGAAATGAGCGAGTAACCCGTCTGTGGCAAACATCTATGTGCTACTGTTACGTCACTTCTCATGTGGCAGACCGTATTCCGTTCAGTGAAAGTTTGAGAAAAGAAAGTATAAATAATTTTATTTAGGTTCGCCTGAAATTGAAAGGATTTCGACATAAATACGCAGGGATTAACGTTGAATGATATTAACTGAAAACGTTAGCTTTGACTAAACTCCTTTCAGTCTAAAACTTATTAATTAAAATCTTTGACTTGGATATGATACTCCGGACATTATATACCTAATATATATTATCTACATGCAAGGGAACTACGGGTAAAAAATGGTTATGTACGCCCAGCTACATTTTAGCGTAGATTGTAGGTAAAGGTAGAGCTTTAAGTTCATTTACATACTTTCAATGTTTCAATATTGTGTTAAAAATAATTCCTTCACCAAAGGTTGTACTAAAACTGTGCCTGATGAGTTTGAGTAGTGTTAGATAGATAGATAAATGATTTATTTGTACTCACACTAACACACATGTTACAAAGAAACACACAAAAAAAACCACGTACAAAGAAATAAAAAATGAACATTACACACACAGATAAGACAGTAGACATGCATGCGTGTCGCAGTGGTACAAATAGGCTGCAGCTCAGTGAATCAATTGCTCATAGAGCAAGTCACTGGTTTTCAGCTACGGCCTGAGATGGATACACGCGGGGCGAGTGCAACAATACTGTAGGCATATCAGACTATAAGTCATCGTTAAAACACCGAGGATTTGTCTTCAGCGTTATTATAAATAAATAAATATAAATGCGTACTAATTAATGAAAATGGATTAAGAGTGATAAAGATAAATTAGTGATAGGAATATAATCACAACATACAATACAAATAATGTAAACAAATAATAATAATGCATAGAGAGGGACTATGAGCGCACAAGATATCGAATACCAAGGCGACCTGTACCCAGTTTCTGTTCTTCCAATAATACAGATTTCAGTTGCTTTTGAAATGTGTACCTTGAAGTTGCGCGTCTTATTGGTGGAGGTATATTATTCCAGCACTTGGTCGCCTGGTAACGGAAACAGCCATTGAAAGCCACAGTTCTGTGCATTTGAGTTGACAAAGGAACTCGCACCGATCTAAGATATCCGGACCCATATTGGTTTTGAAAAGTGGGAAATCTCAGCTTAGTATACAAATACTCTGGATTCTTATATTTCATGAGATCGAACATGAGTGTTGCGAGATGCAACTGTCTACGTGACTCCATATTCAACATAGATGCTGCATTAATGAAGGGTGATACGTGGGTACATGAAGGAACGTCAAAACAGAAACGATAACATGCATTTTGAATTCGCTGTATCAATGTTAGTGGCAATATACTTAAAACGTTGAAACTTTTGGTAGTCTTTTGCACTTACAGCTATATGTCAGTGTTCATTGACTTACTTTAACGCTTATTGTCATTGATCTAATAATTAAGAGTCTTACAATATTTATGTTGTATATTAGTAATAAGTGCAATCAATAATATATGACGGAGTTAAAAAAGAACGTAATGTTACGAGTTAATGAAGGGTAAAGCAACACATATTCAAAAGTGAGAATAGAACAATGTGAATATATTCCTAATGAATATACAAAAAGATTGGATCTTTCTGGAAATTTCTGTGTTGTTATTCAGTTATTGCCGTTAGCTTTCTAATTTTTGGCTTATAATGGTTATTTGGTTATCAAAAATCATCTTTAGATTTTGAAAATTTATAATATCAAAGTTTTAATAATATTTTGAGGGTATCTACATCGGAAATCTGGTAGATGTTGTCCGAAAAAATCTGTGGTGATATAGGTAATCGATACTGCATGTGGTTGCTCAAAATAAGCGAGCTCGTAATTTGTCAAATTAGTAGACGCAGATGGTATTGTTGTGAACACAGAAACATCGTTTCCCAACTGAAATAAAAGTAAATTATTTATATATGCAGTAATGATTTATAATATATTAATATTTATAGTATATTAATTTGCCTATATCTTTTTAAGCTTCCGATCCTGAAGGTGTACAATTTGCACCAAACTTCTAGTTAGCTCTGAACATGCGTATCGTGTTCAGAGCTAACTATAAGTTTGGTGCGATGATATGAGGCGAGTGGCATGTAGAAGTGTCGGCAGGGAATCGCGGGGAACGTCATCATTTTTTTCATAAGGGATTTAAAGTATCATCAATACTGTATAATACTAATTAAGTTGGTGTTATGTTATGTGTTATGTAATATAGTTAATGGTTTCTGTTTTTTAATTCACGAAAGATGATTTCTAATAATTATTACGAGGAACCCTAAACTAAACCTACTTTTAAGTTTCTAGGCGGTGTTATGGCCTTCAGAGTAGCAAATGGCTTTTACTGAGTGTATTGTTACTCTATTATAACAAACGAAGCCTTTAAAAGACACTTGATTACCGTCGTTGCAATTCAAGGCGTGTTATAAATAAATTAAGAGATGAACTTATCTTTAAAGTATGGCAGCCATTTTCTGGTAAAGATAAACTAAAAAAAAAAAGGATTATACTAGGCTTATTACCAATTTACTACACACTTTCCTGGTATTTATGCATGTTTGATGTATAACATTCACATATACTCAGTAATTTTGACAATTATGATACTTTTACAATACATTAGTTTGAAAGCATCCATATTTGTTTATTACATTTCTTTACATTTCGTTATTATATCCTTGGCGCGTTAAAATTGAAGTGAAAAACTCCTTTTGCGCAAAACAAATGCTTGTGCTAGAAGTAACCGCTCTTTAACCGATAACAATAAAATAAGCATGATTAAAAATAATATTAAAAACAAAAGAGACAAAGAAAAACAAATGGTCCGGTGTATGCATGACTATGTACGCAAGATAGCACGCATGAATGTATTTGCATGTGTGTGTATAAGTGTAAATGTGTGTGTGTATGTGGGAAGGGGCGTGCTTGAGAGAGAGAGGGCGCGTGCGTGACGTGTGAGTGTTGAGTGTATATGTGTGTGTTGAAATAATATAAATAATTCTCTCTACTTTAATGACAATAAAAACACCATAGAAAATATTCACTTTAACAAGGTCATTATTTATTTATTTTTCCATTTCAGCATTTTACTTCACCAACTTAATTAGTATTATATAGAATTGATTCAATTGAATGAGGGCTCATAGCTCTTGATTTTATAGCCATTTCATTATTGTTTTTTTTGCACGTATGGTAAGTCATGAGATAAATATTTAGACACTTGTCAACGGTATTGTAAACATAAACCGGTGTTAATTGTCTTTTGGCATTGCCTGTTTTAATAGAAACTATTGGCTACCTTATGTTTCCTTCTTCCCCTAAGAGTCGATGGATCATAAGTTTTTATATACTGTTAGTGTAGATTGTAAAATATACATAATATATAAAATATATTCCTGACAAAAAGAAGGCCACACAGATCATAGTTTCAGTTGGGTTTCAGCGATAAAGACCTACAGTGAGGACCGCGTATGGGACGATAAAACATTAGACGCGCTCTCTTTATATCAGTGTTTCCCAACTAGTGGTCCGTGGGCTACTAATGGTCCAAAATTTGGAACTACAAGAGTAAAAATGTGGCCAATGAAAGATTTTATATTTGATATTTTAAATCTTTACTTTCCTTCAAATTGTTTTATTTATTATTTTATAAGTTACTTTTAGTATGGACTTACAACCATGGGCCCATAATAAATATCACAGTTTATTTTTAAGTTAAAGAAGCTTATGTATTCGAATTTTGTGCTCCTTGTTAACAACCAAAATGTCAAATAGTTCCTCGTAAATTAAGGTTGAGAACGCCTGATTTAGATCAAGTGGGAACCTCAAACTGAGAATCCGGTATTGGATGGGAGGAAAGTTGACGATCGTATATGATGGAAAGCAAGGTAAAGGAAGCCTATATCCAGCAGTGATTAGATAAGTGCTAATGATTATAACGATGATGAAGACGATGAATCAGTTTAGTCTATTCTTAAAGCACCTGATTTAAGAATAGACTAAACTGATTTTATTTGATTCTCCATTCATCGATTAAAATGCCGATATAAATACACAGATACTCGTCGTTTATTTTCACAATTACGACAAGATATTTTACGTTCCTTGCTCATCCATCTGGAGTGGGTCGTAAATTTTGAAGTAGGTCACTGGGAATTCCTAGCGAAGTTTAGTCTAGGTCGGAGTAAATACTAGCTAGGTCACGAAACTTAGAGATGAAGGACATCATACGTTTTTATCGTTTACATGTGGATACTATGCTATATTTTTCGTTGCTACGGCGGTGGAAGTACGTTTGCTCGTTCGTTTGCCGTTGCTAAACGAAGTTACGCGGTTGGGGTGGTACTTTTTACGAGTATACACACCGTCCGCTGTGTTTTATAATGTAAAACCATTTTATTGTCTTGTCAAAATTTACTGTCATAAACAATTTTACTACTAAATTTCTTTCGATTAAATCTTTTGACCTTTAAAAGTTTCTGGCAGTAGATAACTGTACAAAAAATAATAATGCGTGAAATTTTAAATATAAATCCTATAGAATATCGGATTGAGAAAACAAGCATCAGTCTACTTTAGTGTGAGCGACACACGGTGAACATCTCTGCGCGGTCCTCCTTATTTCCTGTTTTGTGCGGAGTATTTCCCTGTCTCCTGTTTTGGTGAGTTGCAAGTCGACCTCCTCTCTCGCCGTGTGAGCTCGGACCTTCCTGCTCCTTCAACTTTCTTCCGATTAAATTCGTTGTGAGTTCCAAGGCAGCTGTAGTTTAACCCCCGGGACAGCAATGATCTTCACTGTTCATTGCCTTTTTGCTGGTCGCCGCTGTTAATTCTGGCTACACAGGAGACACAGTGGTGGGCCTGTCTCTCCACCTACAACAGCGCCTGGACCTCCTGTGGCCGTGAGCGTCTCAAGGTTCTGCTTGCTGGCTATGGTTTGCTGGGCGAACTACCCATCTACCGCCTACATCTCCGTCCATCCTACCGTCTTTTTTATATCAATATTTTTAAATAAGTATTAGTTTTTATTATATTACATGTATGTTACTTTCCTATAGAAATCCCCTTTTTTATTCAATAACATTACAGTATATAATACATGTACGTACATATTTTTTTATATTATATATACGAGTATATATGTAAAGTTCAGTATATATACAGTTCTAATGGTATTTTCATTGTTTATACAGTAAATATTGCTTATTTAACTGTATAACTTTATTACTAGTACTACGTAACGTGTAACTGTAACGCCATATTCATGAAGAAATTTCATTTACTTGCGACAATATTCAATTTTGAATAATTCTTGCTCATTTTTAAAGTCCTTACATGATTAAAAGCATGTAGCACATATGTATATTCTACCTGACTTATCAATCTGCCCTCATATATGTATTGATAAGTCAGATTGATGCAGGGCAGATTGATAAGTCAGGTAAAAATGAATGTAGAATGTAACACTTGTAAACAAATTGTAACATGTTTGCACAGATCATTGTTTTGAGGATACATACACGAAATTTCATACATTGAATTAGTATTGCTTTGTGAGTCGTTAGATAAGAGAAGTCGTTCTTTTGCTGTTAAAAATGGTAAAAAGTTATTTTAGAGTGTTGATAAAACATTACTTTTACGTAAAAAAACTTCACGTAAAGGAAAATACGAAAAAGGTGGTTCGTTTTGATTTGATTCCTTGATTCAACATCAAGAAATCAAATATAAACGGCCTCATCTTGCCAAGAAAAAAATCCTGTTTCACCATGATAATGTTCCTGTTCATTCTTTCTCCATCGCAACGGCCAAACTGGTGGAGTTACGCTACGAAATGCTTCTACATCCACCATATTCTCTTGACCTTGGGAGACAAAGATTTGGAACTGATTTGGAGGTTATCCCGAAACTATGGCGTATCAATCCACCCTCGTATATAAGCACGCGTGCAGTAAATTCCAAGCTGTGGAATGAGCTCCCAGCCGAGGTTTTTCCAAGGGACTACAGCATGGAGTTCTTCAAGAAATGCGTGAAGAGGTTTTTAGAGGGTCGGCAACGCATGAGTGACGCCCCTGGTGTTGCAAATGTCCATAGGCTACGGTGACTGTTTAACATCAGGCAGGCCGTATGCTTGATTGCCGCCTTAGTGGTATAAAAAAAAAGTAAAGCTTTTTTTTAAAAAAAATGTTTAATAAATTCTAATATATTTATTTATTGATGAAGATTTGTAATATTCGATGTTTATGAGTCAACTTTATAAATATTAGGTTTAATATTGTTATTACTGCTGATTCTTAACACTGTTTTGCACCTGTTGCTGTTACTTTGGCACCCGACTGTTGACGATTTCTTCAACCATCCATAGATGATCTCAACAATATATCTCTTCCACTCAACCCTATGGGGTTGGTAGAGATAAGCTTACCTTCGTACACTATTTATGTATCAATATTCTGTATATTAATGTGCAATAAAGAACACATTTATGTTTAATTAATTTGCAATAATGCGCAATGAACCTCATCAGTATTTTATACAAATCAAGCGTAAAGCAAATGAATGAAAAATGGCGGTGAAAACACTTATTTGCCAAAGAAGTATAAAAGCGAACTATTGGATTGGAGATCCGAGATCCAATTTATACAGCTAGGTCAGGAATAAAAGGCCAATTAGTTCATCAGGAGCGTGCCTCTCGATAACTTGGTAATCCAATTAGATCGATGTAGATCTGCGGTCATAACAATTTATATTTTGCATCCGTTGGTGATTAAATTTTGCCTGCAGATTTAGATTAAAAATATGTTTGTCTAAACTCGAAGGACATTTTTTACAAAATTCAATTGTAAAAAATGTCAATCGACTTTGAATGCACGTATTTTTGAAATCGCAGTGTTATTATTTTAGTAGGTTATGTATGTATCTTCATTTATAACGGCACATCTCCTAAACTGTTCGGCGTAGATTAACATTTTTTTATACAACGTAAACATAAGGCCACCTTTTTTATATTCTTTTCTGTTAATTTCGAAATTTGTTGACCTTACTTTAATACTAGACTTAGAAGAGCGAGGTTTCCTAATACAGGTATATATATACTTAAAAGGAAGTCTCAAATACTTGTTTTTGTAACATGTAAGAAAACGTAATAAAGATATTTATTATTATTTATTATTATTATTACCTGATGTAAAGCAGTTACCGTAGCCTATTAACGCTTGTAATATATTAAGTAACCTTACTCACACGCAGAAACACTATAACCCTCTAGGGTGTTGTTATTTGGCTGTGGTTTTCTGTGAGGTAGAGGTACTTCACCAGACGGGCTGCTTTGATGCGTCCTGCCTCTCTTAGAACATCCAGACCAAGACAAACAGGCATGTTCATGCACACAAATGTTTGCTTGTGTGGGAATCGAACCCACGAGCGTTGGTGTCAAAGTAGCGTCATTCACGACTGAGCCACCGAGCTTGTTGAGATATGATTACAAATAAGGAATCGTTGCAAGCGTCTTGCTGTTTCAGTGATTATAGGCTAGTGAGTAGCAATAGTTCATGGCGGCTAGTGCCGGTCATAAAGTAGGTATTACAAAAAAGCGCGATGCCATCTCTTCTGTTAACACAGCAACTCCTTAAAAGTTTGCTGGAGTCTTCACTCACATGTAGGAATACATCAACCCTCTAGGGAGTTGTTATTTGGCTGCGGTTTTCTACGAGGTGGAGGTACTTCCCCTGACGGGCTGCTATCATGCGACCTACCTCTCTTAAAATTGTCGACTGTTTCCAGTTATACACTTTTGTCTGTTCTGTCATGGACACGAAGGCTACCGGGAATGCGGGAGTTCCTCACATCCTTTCGTGTCACTTCTCTCATCCAGCGCAGCATATTCACCTCCGTAACACGCAGCTCCTGCTTGTGCTGCTCAAGTACCGGTCGCTTCGCTGCCATATAAAAGGACAGGTCTAATGATGGATTTACAAACCTGTCCTTTCAGCTTAACCGGCATTTAGGGTCGCCATTACACGTCACTTGGTCCAAGCCACTGATATGCGTGCCTTGACTGCGTAATCGATGTCCCCGGACGCATGGAGAATAGACCCCAAATACCTATACCGCTTCGTGCGCTCGACCGTGTCTTCGCCAATGCGAATGGGTGTAGGGTCCCGTATTGCAGGCCAAGTACTCAGTCTTCGCCACATATAGTATCAGACCACCGTTCTTAAGCGGCTCTCTACAAGCATTCACTCATTGCACCAGGCGCTCCCTTTCCGTGTCCGCCAGCGCAATATCGTCAGCATACATGAGCAACCACGGAGGCTGCATCTCTGATGCTGTCCGACACTACATCAAATTTTGCGCTGAATAGAAACGTACTAACGACAGATCCCCGTTGGACCCTGACGGGGATTGAAACGGGCTGTGTATCGCCAACGGCAGTCATAGTTATGAAATAGGAATCGAGTTATATGTCCCGGCAAATATCAACCGTCAGACACTCTTTTGGACCTCAATGCTCACCAGATCATCGCGCGTTACATGTTCCGGCAAATACCAATGTAACCTTCAGACACTTTTTTGGATCAATTCCTATCGCGCGAGCACGGTCGGAGACCTTCTCTATGTCCAAAAATAAAAAAAGCAAAGCCGTGTTGTTCCTGGTCTAACCTAAGAAAGGTTTGGTTTTCCCTGAGGATTGTGCAAGTCTGACGGCAGCTGCTCCATATAACAATCAGTAATTCGCACAAGTACTTGTACGTGCTACGAAGACACATTTAATTCGTGCAAGTATACTATCTCGTATGAACGGTCCACTCAGTCGAAAGCGAGACAGAGGGCGGAGGTCGACGACCCCGAGACTACCCCTTGGAGATCACACAGCGAAAATATAATTCTGAATTCCAAAATCAGTTTAGGTAAGCCTCACTTGTATTGCTGCAGCATATTAGATTATTTTGAAATCGTTAAAAAGTTGAAAGCTCGCTTTAAAAACGTTTTTTTAAATGTGGTTAAAATTTGTGTTTATTTTATACAACATCGGGAGGCATACAGGCATACGGTCCGTTTGACTTAAACCTTACTTATCGTAGCCTGTGAATGGCTGCAATATATTAAGTATCACCTGATCGGAGAAGTACTCCTAACAATGAAAGTATTTCAGTCAGGCAATTCGACAATTGCAAACTATGATGGAAAAGCTCGCTATTCAACAACCGTTACTGGTCAATTGCCCTACCCCACTGCTGCTTCAGGACAACGCTAGACCTCACACTTCACGACAGATGCTCGCTAAATTAGAGGAGCTGCGATTGCAATGTCTCCGACACCCACCATACTCCCCAGAGCTTGCTCCAACAGATTACCACTTTTTTGCAATTTGGACAACTGCTTCCAAGGAAAAAACGCCTTCAAAGATTTTATTGATTTTTTCAGCAATGGAATCAATAAGGTTGTTTTATATCTATAAAATGGCGAAAGTACATAGATAATAATGGTACATACTTCGATTCATTCATTATATATAATTTCATTTCATTTCCTATATTCATTTTCCTTTATTCATATAAAACGTAACCTGTATAGCGAGTGAGAAACTGAACGTAGGCAGCATAAGCGAGTGAGATGTTGTGTAAGTAACGAGTCATGTAGCACCCGGTCTCTAGCACCCCTCAAGGTAATCGGCGTGAAGATATAAATAATAAATGCTCCAAACCCCTAATGGCATTTTCTCGCATTTGCCATATTGCCATAATATAATTGGGTATGTCATTGGTAAACTCTAAAAGAGAAAACAAGAAAGTAACTTTACTGCTATTGAATCTATGCAATTGTAATTCCAATAATTCAAAATTGTAGTCTTACATTAAAAGAGATGTACGGCATAGCAGAATTTATTTCAAACAACCCGCCTGGAGTTGAAACTGCAGCCAAATTCAAATTCAAAGCAGTTCAAATTATGGTTGTTGTGTTGCTGCAAATCAGTAGGATCAACACCATGCGTCCTTGTTGCAAGACTACTGTAATCCCTCACATCTCCACTCGCTAGCTATAAAAAATTACATAATCGATAACACCTAGTATGCAAGTCATACATCGTCAACTTCGAGTAATCATCTTTTTTATCCTAAAGTTATCCCGTTTCCTAATCCATTAGGATTGCCGGGGTCTGCTATTTAAGCCTAAGGATGTGGTGAAAATGCTGATTTTTACATAGAGCGGCTATCATCAGACAAGCCAGAGGGAAAATTAGACCTTTTTTATGTTAGGTCATACGCCTTTAGTGTTACATGTTAACTCTAGGATTCGAACCAGGGTCCGTCACAAAAAAGGTCGGTTCTTATACTGTTCTATTTTTTTTTCTACCACTAAGGTGGCTATCAAGCATACGGCCTGCCTGATGGTAAACAGTCACTGCAGTCTATGGACATTTGCAACTCATGCTGTCACTCATGCGTTGCCGACCCTCTAAAAACCTCTTCACGCATTACTTGAAGAACTCCATGCTGTAGTCCCTTGGAAAAACCGCGGCTGGGAGCTCATTTCACAGCTTGAGAGTTCTCGGAAGAAGACTTCTCTGGAACCGCACAGTACGCGACCATTGCTGTTCCAGTGTGTAAGGGTGAACACCCCGCCATCGGCGAGCGGTGCGGTTATAAAAAGTAGCTGTCGGCATCATTTCGAACAACTCTCATTTAGAACACAACCCGTTGTACAATCGGTAGAACACACAAACGGAAACACGGAGGCAAAATCTCGCCTTAAATGTTCATGGACTGAGCTATCACTTCGAGAATAGAATAAATAATTACTTAAAAAAAATACAACTTAAAATTTTCATGATCAAGTCCCTATCGGACGATAACTCGTAAAATGCTTCGGTGAATATTATAAAGCCTCGTGAACGTCAGCTGTGGTTCCGTGGGTGGATTGGGCGGCGGTAACCTCCCACGGACATTGAAAACAAAAAAAATGTCTGACTATAAAGTCAACTGCTCAACTGAAAAAAAAACAGTGATTTTTTTCTCATTCAAAAATTTACGAGACAAAAATGTCATTAAATAGTTAATAGAAGACGTTATTTTGCGAAAGTCAAATTTACATGCAATTTGATCTAACCTGCTTTGTGTGCTTCCGCCACCAATTAGTTCATGGGGCCTAGCGCCGGCCGGCACCCACCCACTACTGTTAGTACGTGCTATATGCCGACGCTGCCATGGCTGCTCCGGTAGTCTCAGCCGAGGCAGAGAGTAGTGGGTAGTGGGTGGGTGCCGGCCGGCGCTAGGCCGCATGAACTAATTGGTGGCCAAAATGTCACCTAGCTGTATCATCGTGGATAGATTGTCAGCTAATATCCTGAAGAGCGTATCGCAGGCGCCACACGGGAGCATCCATCTACGAAAATGTACCAGCTGATAAGTTTTTAATACTGCTAGATGTTTTTAGGGTTCCGTACCCAAAGGGTAAAACGGAACCCTATTACTGAGGCTCCGCTGTCCGTCCGTCCGTCCGTCCGTCTGTCACCAGGCTGTATCTCATGAACGGTGATAGTTAGACAGTTGAAATTTTCACAGATGATGTATTTCTATTGCCGCTATAACAACAAATACTAAAAAATAGAATAAAATAAATATTTAAGGGGGCTCCCATACAACAGACGTGATTTTTTTGCTCATTTTTGCTCGATTTTGATAACGGCAACAGGTAGACGCTTGAAATATTCACAGAATATTTAGTTATATATTCACTTTAAGAATAAATAATTAAATCAAAATAAAATAAATATTTAAGGGGGGCTCCCATACAACAAACGTGATTTATTGCCGTTTTTATAGATGGTAATGGTACGGAACCCTTGGTGCGCGAGTCCGACTCGCACTTGGCCGATTTTTTTTTATTACTTTCAGGATCATATTAACAATCAGCTTGCAAATTTTCGTCCGGGAGGAAATGAGGTGCCTAGCTATTCGATATTATGCTCCACCTCACGGAATACAACAGGCAAATAATAACTTCCTAGTTGTTGTGTTAGCTGGGGTTGCATTGTGCGCGCGATACTGCCTGTATTGCGAGCGTTAATAGGTTACGCCCGGTGGGCCGTATGCTTATATGCCTCCCTAAAATTCGACAAGTATGTTTATAGTTCAAATGACATAATAGGTGCATTGTGAGCATTAATAGTCTAGTGAATAAAGAACCAGCATATGAACCGAGTGGTCCCTGATTCGAACCTTAGTGTGGGCGTGTACCACTAAATTCGTGTTTTAGGATGTATAGCATTTGCTCAGCAGCGAAGGAAAACACCGTGAGGAAACAAGCACGTCCAATAAATTATATTTCGAAAAGTGTGTGACCTAACTTATGAAACGTCTGATCCTTCCTCTGGATCCTGGAGGTCTGAGGGCAGTCGCTCCATGTTAATATCTACATGTTCGGTAAAGCTACGGGCGGGATCCACTATTAGGCTACCTAATAGTGGATCCCGCCAATCCTAGACTAGGAAACGGGATTTAGAAAGAATAGATCCTCATTTACTATCAACAAGAGCTGGAGTCGAGCCAACCGCTCGAAACATGACCCTGAATACTTTTCAGTATATTTCGAATTGATTGATCAGACCGTGAATAGCCAAGTGTTGTTAAAATGTGTATATACGAGTATAAGCATTCAAACTTAGGAGCTTTATATTAGTAATTATAATTTTCAATTGTATACAATACAGAGCAGACCCACCCTTAAATAGCTTACAGCCATTAAATACTCCTTCTGAAAAATGAAAAAGTTTTTCTTCTAATATTTATTGCCTACGTACATGATAATTATACAAAGAAATAGATATGTTAACTTGACAATTATATGAATAATTGTTAATGCTTTATAGTGGTTCACTCTCCGTCAGCAATGGAATCATAAATATTCTGTATGTATTATTTATTTGCATGCAGTACACGATTATCTATATCTTTAGTATCCGTGTATTTCGCTGGAAGACATAACTTCCTGCCGCGGTGCAGATAATTTCCGCTCAGATTTGTACCAATATATCCTGACTTTCTGTCCGAACTAATTGTGCTTTTAGGTGAATAAACTTAAAATTAAATAGATATCAAAATCAATAATCTATATAAAGATGATGATACGCTATGACTTTATAGTTAACTATAATTTTTATCTCTGTATACATCGCCTTTCATTAAATATCTAGCCATTTGCCCGTACTTCCCAATTTTCGAAATGATAAAAACGTTACTTGCGGAAAACATGTATATGGTACTTTTGTATATGTATTGTGTGCTGAAACTATATATAATTAAGGCTATAATCTATCGAGTTAATTTTTAATTTTAATTTATTAAAATGTAAGTTAATAAAATTAAAATCGCTCTCGTAAAAAAAAGTACATTAAAAGCCAAATCATAACAATGAACAGAACCATGAAACGATCTGGTGCCACGAATAGAGCGCCGCCGCAAATCGACCTCTGTGATAAGTGGACAAGGGCTACCGTGCAATGGGCGGGCACAGCTATAGACGCAAGCCAAAAGGATCATCCGCTTTGCGACCTAGAACATTGGCACGTTGACTGAATGCGCGAGAGAGCTAGCCAACATGCTCTCCAAGGCGAAAGGTGGCCGTGGCGTTCCTGCAGGAGACTCGGTGGAAAGGTAGCAGATCCTGGCTTATTGGAAACGGCTACAAGCTGATCTACATGGGTGCCCCTGGTGGGGAGAACCGGGTAGCCATAGTGCTGCCTTGGAAGTTTCGGGATGGTAATGGAATGTAATGTCTTGGAGGTAAATCGATTCAGTAACCGGCTTATGACCATAAGTGAGCTTTTTTGTAGAAAATGATTAAACTCATTAATTACTATCGGGTATTGTTTGGTAGAAAATATAATCGTATTAACTCCATGGAGAAACAAGAGAAAAAAACATATTTATTATTTAGTGACATATCTATTGTTTAATATCCATGGCACCTTCAGAAAATGTTTTATCATTTCTGTTAAAAGCAGGAATTAAACGTCTCCAGCTATCCTGGAGAAAGTAATATCTTATTACATCAATCTTATTTAGGCTTCACCATGATTTCTTGCAAACATTTTAGGATTATAATTAGCTACTGAAAAATTGTCTAAGGGATCTTCCTGGTAATGATGCTACTGCTGGCTCAGCTGGACTCTACTATGGATACAGAAGCCAACAAGCCTTTTAATATTATCTGTCTGTCTGTTGTGCAAACATCATGCAGAAAAAACGAAGCGGAATTGGATGAAATTTTACAAATTAATAGCTTACTGGGGCAAAATTTAAGCTATTGTTTTGTCTCGGAAATAGGGTTGCGTCGTAAAATTGAGACGGGTTAAGCCATAGGCAGCAACTAGTTCAGTCGGTTTAACCTTTAGCTGTCAGTCTTATATTGTATCTTATCTTATATTTGTCCGAGTTCATAGGCTATCGTAATCACGTAAAGGTGGGCTGTATGCCTTTTCTTATACAACGTTGGTAGGCATACTGATGTTAATTGGTTACCGTAGCCTATGAACGCTTGCAATACATTAAGTATCACTCGCGCGAGGCCATCTCTGCTGCTAACAGCAACTCTTTAGGAGCTTATTGGTGAAAATCACACGCAGGAACACACCCGTCCAGGGAGTTGTTATTTGGCTGCGTTTTCTGTGCGGTGGGGGTACTTCCCCAGACCGGCTGCTTTTACGAGCCCTACCTCATATAGACATGTTCGTGCACATAAATAAATAAATAAATATTGTCGGACAAATTACACAGCGCCATCTAACCCAAAGTAAGCGAAGCTTGTGTTATGGCTACTAGACAACTGATAAACATACGTAAATACATTTTTTATTACTTATTATACATAGAAAATACCCAGACCAAGACAAACAGACATGTTCATGCACACAAATGTTTATCCTGCGTGGAAATCGAACCCAGGAGCGTTGGTGTCAAAGTAGCGTTGTTAACCACTGTGCTACTGAGTTCGCCTCCTGACAATGTACGAAATAGCCATTTAAAAAAAATACACTTTTCCCTGCGAACTAATAAATATTCATCAGTACCATATCACTTTTACACAATTTATCCGTAATTCGTTCTTTATCTATATATATATAAAAACCCTATCAATAGCTAGTTGCGTAAACTATTTGTGATGAGATGGTGAGTATCGATCAACGTTATCCTTTATTACAATGGTGTAAAATTCAATATGGTTTATCGGTTACACTCGAATCTGACTAAGATTTGGGGATTTTCATAATAAAACAGCTGTCTTTAGTCCGCGGGATTACCAACCCGGTTAAAGCTTGGGCGGTTGTTTTTATAAAACAACTAGCTGTGCTTGCGACTTCGTCCGCGCGGAATAGTAATTTTTTTATTATTTATTTATTTTAATAAAAATAACTAAAATATCTAAAATAAAAATAGCCTGTGTTACTCCTTATTACATCAGCTATCTGCCAGTGAAAGTCCCGTCAAAATCGGTCCAGCCGTTTCAAAGATTAGCAGGAACAAACAGACGACAGACAAAAAATGTAAAAAGAATATTTTGGTATATGTACCGTGTATACATCCATATGCATTTAGTAAAAAGCGGTTATTTTAATATTACAAACAGACACTCCAATTTTATTTATCTGTATAGATGAGCTTTTTAACTTTATCTACATACACAGTTTACGAAACACACGAAGGGTTTCATAGCATGGTGTAGAAACGCCGAAAAAGCACGTTACTTGCTTTTTATACCACTAAGGTGCCAAATAAGCATACGACCTGCCTAATGATAAACAGTTACTGTAACTTATGGACACTCGCAACACAAGGGGTAACACTCGTGTGTTGTCAACCCTAGAATGGCTGTCTTGTTATGGAGTTGCCCATTTCCTCATGGCGTCCATCGTCACGTATTTGATTTTTGACTTTTATATTTTTTATTATTTTGTTTTTATCATTATATCGGTTGCAGAAATACACGCTCTGTGAACATTTCAACATATTACGGTTCCAAAAATAAAGCCCCGTGACAGACGGATGCACGGACAGACAGCGGAGCTTCAGTAATAAGAATTTATAGGAACCCTTTGTGTATGGAACCCTAATAAAGCTATTATTAAAAAGTTTTGTTATAACGTAAACATGCGAGTAATTCTCGTTCGTTCTAATTTGTTGCGATAACCGCTTTTCCGCCGCGCGATTGCCTTTTTATAGTATAAATGAACTTCAATCTAATTTTCTTTGCATAGGAAGCTCTCATTTACTTTCTTATATTAAAATATTTTGAATATTGCATCGCTGAAATATCCTCCTTAGATCTCATAGTAGTATGTCTATACAGAGTACCCAAATTTTCAACTTATGCTAAAGATGTTCAGTTTTTTATAACTAAATTAGAGGAACTCTTACAAAATTTGTTTAAGAGACGAGGAAAGAAAAAAGTTATATTATGCGGTGATTGGAACATAAACTTATTAAAAAATGATAAATATTCCAAGGAACTTAATTCATTGTTATTAAACTTTAATATTCAACAACATATTGTTAAACCTACAAGAAACTTGTCTTGTATTGATCTAATTGCTAGTAATATTGAGGATGTCAAATCTGATACTCATTTCTTGGCGTTATCTGACCATGAAACCGCTCAAACCATTACATTTTTGATAAATGAAAATAACCACACATTGAAAAAAGCTTCTTACTGGTTTGAAAGAAAACGAGATATATGTCAAAGTAACATTAATAAATTTATAGATTGTATGGCGGCTCTAACATTTCAAGAAGTTTTTGAGGAAACGGACACTAATAAAGCTTTTAATATCTTTCATAACATTGTAACTCTATTTTATGATTTATGTTTCCCAATAATTACTATAAAAAGAGTAAATAAGTCAATAAAAAATAAGTGGATAAATAAGAGTCTAAGGCAATGCATCGTGAAAAAAAGAACACTTTACATAAAATACAGATTATGTAAATCAAATAAAGGCATCAATAAAAAAAAATACAAAGATTACTCAAATATACTTAAAAAATGTATTCATAAAGCACAAACAATAGATAATACTAACTACATTAAAAAAGCGTGGAATAAATGTAAAGCATCTTGGGATGTTATAAAGCAAAACGTTAATGTGACCTCAGTAAATAAAATTATAGATTCGATTAAACTAAAAGATGGGAAATTACAATCTAGACCTTTAAAAATAGCTGAATCATTTAATGATCTTTTTATAAATATAGCAGATACCTTAAAAAATAAAGACAATATGAAACGAATATCGGACAGCAACAAATATAGCACTAATCCTCACCTACCCAGTAATAATAATACGATATTTTTATCTCCAACTAATCCATTTGAAGTGTATAAGGTAATCAACTCACTAAAGAACTCAAACGCGACAGGATATGATAATTTAAGTACCTTCTTAATAAAAAAATGTGCAACTCAGTTATCAGCTCCTTTAAGTCATATAATTAATTTATCATTTGAACAAGGAATGTTCCCGACTCGTTTAAAAAAATCCATAGTTAAACCATTATTTAAAAAAGGTGATAGGGAGGACATTAATAACTACCGACCCATAACTCTGGTACCAGTTATTTCGAAAATATTTGAAAGAATCATGGCAGACAGAATGAATAAATTCTTAAATGCTTTCAAATTATTATCAAATCAACAATTTGGCTTCAGAAAAGGCAGTTCAACAACGCTGGCATGTTTTAACCTTATTAGAGCTGTCACTGAAAGTCTTAACAATGGTAACCGTGTAGTATCTGTCTTTCTGGACATGAGCAGGGCTTTTGACTGCGTATGTCATAAAACCTTACTTGCGAAATTATACCGGTATGGAATACGGGGAAAAGCTCATGATTGGCTTTCATCCTACTTACATGATCGTCGGCAATGTGTAGAGATATCGAAAATAGAGAAATTATATCTATGTATTTATAGATCGAATTATTGTCTCAATAAATTTGGGGTTCCACAGGGAAGCGTACTTGGACCTCTGTTATTCATGATATATATAAATGATCTCCCTATGGTGCATGATGATAACTGTATTCTTTTCGCTGACGACACTACTCTTATCATAGAAGAAAAAACAAAAAAAAAGTTCGAATTAGAAAACAAAATTACTAAATCAATACTAACGACTGTAAATTGGTTAAATATAAATAATTTAAGTATTAATCTAAATAAAACAAATTTAATGGAATTTTTGACTTACAATAGTAAACCACTTAACATTAAAAGTTCATTTAATAATTCTACAATAAAAAATGTTGATCATGCAGAGTTTCTAGGTATAACTATAGACAAATATTGTAACTGGAAGCCACATATAGAGAAATTATGTGCCAAACTTGATAGGTTTGTCTTTGTAATAAGACGTTTAAGAAAGACCATCGGAAAAGAATCAGCTCTTCTTGCATATCATGGCTACGTGGCGTCTCTCTTGCGATACGGAGTTATACTATGGGGCAACTCAGTGAAAAGTGACGTTATATTTAGGGTACAAAAAAAATGTGTTAGAGCAATATCTAATGCTCACTTCATGGACAGCTGTAAACAACTATTTAAATTCAACAAAATACTTCCTTTACCTTGCATTTATATATTAGAATTGTGTATCTTCGTTAGCAAGCATCCGTCGTTATTTGAAAAACGCATTGCCACATTAAGTCATAGTTGTAGATACAAAAATAAGCTATGTGTACCGGGACAGCGCTTAGCTCTGTTTAGCAAGGGTGCTTACTGCACGGCAATAACCACCTGCCTGAAATTTTAAAAGATAAAAATCGAACCTGCTTTAAAAGAAACCTCTTCCGGCTGCTACTGGACAAATGTTATTATTCAGTGGATGAATTTATGAATGATACGAGTATTAAAAGTTATTTTAATAACATATTATAATTTTAATCACAAAATATTGTACGCACTTATTGATCCTAATTTTATTGATGCGTTTTTTATTTGTTTTATATCATAAATTTTACTCATTTAATGCAAAATAAATGTCAGTTCCTTAGTTTATAATCAATGTAATATTTGCATGCTGCTGTTAGTGGCAGAATAAGAACGGACTATGTATAATTGTTAATGACATCAATTTAATTGTACCTTATTCATGCAAATAAAGTTAATCTAATCTAATCTAATAGGAGGAAACGGGTGTTGGACGATACCTCATAGTAGTTTGAGAGATGAGATGAGTGAACGAGTTAGGAAGGCTTTGGGAATTGTCAAGTTAGGATGAAAACAAGTTGGAAAGTAGCCGAAGCAGAGGGGGAAAAGCACTAACGTCACTTATCTCGCGACGAGAAAAACTACGACTGCTCTGCTGCTCTAAAGAACCCTGTATGGTTATGTTAAAAATTCAAAAAATACTAAATAAAATAACTAAAACGTCGAGGAATTCAGTTGTAAAACATCAAAATATTGATCACACCGAGAATTTTGTATGTCTTTCTTTCTCCCCTGTTATTTCAGCAATTCGATACCAGAATCCTACAGTAGAGGGCGTAAAAGATCGCGATGAGAAAGAAATACTTGCCTTGGACTACCACAGCCCGCCATCAGTACTTCTTCAGCTCGAAATGGGCATTAACCTACTAGTAAACCAATATATTTCAGGATTAGAAGCTGTTATGTTATTTTTTTTATACAATCCCGTTAGGCACGACTCCCTATTACATTAAGTATCACTCGCCCTGTGCCACCTCTGTTGTTAACACAGCAACTCCATAGGAGCTTACTGTGACCTCACTCACACGCAGGAACACAACAACCCTCTAAACTCTGATTTTTAATTAGCTAGACTAAAATGTCATTTTGTGGTTTACTATCATAACGTAAGGAGAAAATAGTGTTGTACCCCGAGTGATGCGAGTATTGATTCAATCATTCTCTTCGAACATATACTAATTAAAACGTTATCAATAAATTTACTAAATAAACAATGAAACTGCTGAACTTTACCGCTAGAGCCGCTGACTTAAAGCTGGGACCGTTAATTGTCATCTCTATTATCAATAAACAAAGACGGTTCCAATCGCTCGTAGCTGTCATTTTAGAGTTTAGGTAGTTGTTATTTGGCTGCGGTTTACTGTGAGGTGGAGGTACTTCCCCATACGTGCTTTGATGCGCCCAACCTCTCTTAACTTGGTGCGTACCTAGCTCTCAAAACGACAGATTTACTGCACATACTCTTGCGTTCTATCATGTTTTTTCTTTCTATAACGATTTTTTGAAATTTTTTCTTCTTCGACATCATCACCAATATCAACGTGATGAAAACAAAATGTTTTCAGAATGAAATATTTCGATGATGAATGAGATTTTGGTTTAAAGCTCAAACCAGAGCAATAATAAGAAATAAGTCAGTACCAATCTCACTTGCATTCGATGTACCATGTCAACAAGCGAACAAGACACAGTGGTTTTTAATAAATAGGCCGACCAGGGGAGGTGTTTCTTTACAGAATACCACGACCTAATTAACCAAGCGTTGGAGAATTATTATTTTCATATAATTGGGTGAGATTTTCTGAAAGCTCCTAAGAAATCACAGCATTAGTAGCCGTGCCAGTGCAATGTGCAAGTGATACTTATAAATAGTTAATAGATTCAGGCGTTATTTTGCGAAAATCGACATTTACAGGTAATTTGATCTAAACTACTTTGTATGCTTCCGCTACCGATTAGATCATGCCGAACTAGTGCCGGCTGGCACCCATCTACTACCGTTAATAGATGCATGACTCCGCTGTTATGGGCGCTTAGAATTCTATTATATTATAGAATTCGTAGCATGTTATTCTAACAACTAACATCTAC
Organism: Pyralis farinalis; assembly: GCA_947507595.1. Taxonomy (NCBI): domain Eukaryota; kingdom Metazoa; phylum Arthropoda; class Insecta; order Lepidoptera; family Pyralidae; genus Pyralis; species Pyralis farinalis. Next base: position 5,620,011 of record OX382261.1, on the reverse strand, counting down.
AGCGCCTGACGATGCCTCTGGATAGGCGAAAAATGTGTCGCAGAGACGACCGGAGCAACCAGAGTAGTAACGGTAGCGTGCATGCGGTTCTTATTTCAGATGGCGAACACTCGCAGAGTCGATCGCAGCAGCCGAAACAGAGAAGACTGGAGGAGCCATGGCATACATGTACTAACGGTGGCGGGTCGGTGCCGGCCGGCACAAGTCCGCATGAACTAATCGGTAGGGAAGCGCACAAAATAGTTTAAATCAAATTGCTTGATACTTATAAGCCTTCGCAGGGTACAGTTTCACACCCGCCCGGCCTTTTAACTAGTTTAGCACCGGATGTAAAACAAATACTTACATATAATAAAGGTAGACAAACGAGCAACATCAACATACCTAGAATTAATTAAACAGAATACACACATTTTAATTGGAACTTCCAATCAGTCGGTCCATTTAATCATTGTTTGGTATTTATGTTTGTTCATTTGTGTTATTACGAATGAAGTAATACATTTTTGTTTAAACTACATTTTAGCGGGGTTTGTACCGTACTTATTCCGCAACGTTGCTTCAATGCTTTACATAGTTTACATAGACGAGTGGTTCTACGTTCGATTTCTAGTGAGTTTCTTTCTTTCTTCTTTTAGTTTCGGTAAAACCTAATTCGAAGACTATATTTGTATTATCAAATGTTTAGCGATATCGCATGTGTATTTGAATACATAAATCATTCCCCTAAGAGTTAACACACCTACGCCGCGAGAAAGACAACTGATGAGTAGCGGTAAACTTTTGCCACAAACCGATTGTTAGGTACCTTTGAAAATAGTTTTTATTCAATTTGACGTGCTCGGTGGCGCAGTGGTGAAACGCGCTGTTACGCTACTTTGACGCCAACGGTCGTGGGTTCGATTCCCACACAGTACAAACATTTGTGTGCATGAAAATGTCTGTTTGTCTTGTCCTGGGTATTTTCTATGTATAATAAGTATGTATTTACAAAAAAATGTATTTACATATGTTTATCAGTTGGCTAGTACCCATAATACAAGCTTCGCTTACTTTGGGGCTAGATAGCGCTGTGTAATTTGCCCGACAATATTAAAAAAATAATTAACATTGCATTATATTGCGCTATCAATACCATAGTAGAAAATTTACTAAGTAATTATTACGCTATGTTAATACTAGGCATCAGACGGCATAACATGCCTACAAACAAATTACTAAAAGGACGCTAACTGAACTTCGACGCTGTTCCCGCCAAATTTTATCATCTATCGATAACACCCAGCGTCAAAGGTTTAACGTGTCCTAAATCGGAAACGCTTGTGATTAGTGAACCAAACTACAGTCGCTGTTGCTTAGCTAAGTGTTTGACACTTGACTGATAGACACAACCAGGCGATCGATCGTCTCATAATATATTCAGCATAGTTTGTATGTCACATAAATAAATTCTTCTTTTTTCCTTTCGCAGTAATCATTTATTAACTGGTAGGTAAGCTATAAATATCCTAGGGCCGTTTGAACTGGACGTTTCGTGACAGTATATCATGATAGGATTTGGTACTAAATTGCTGTTATTATGCTCTAGTCAATTCCCGTTCTTCAGCGTTGTTCTTTTATTAACACGTAATTTCGTGAAGAAATTACTTTAAGTAATCTTTTTTTATACAAGACGCGTTTTTAGGGTTCCGTACCCAAAGGGTAAAACGGAACCCTATTACTGAGACTCTGCTGTCCTGCCGTCCGTCCGTTTGTCACCAGGTTGTATCTCATGAACCATGATAGTTAGACAGTTGAAATTTTCACAGATGATGTATTTCTGTTGCCGCTATAACAACAAATACTAAAAAATAAAATAAAATAAATATTCAAGAGGCTCCTATACAACAAACGTGATATTTTTGCTCATTTTTGCTCGATATTGATAACGGCAACATGTAAACGCTTGAATTATTCACAGAATATTTAGTTATATATTCACTTTAAGAATAAATAATTAAATTCATCCCATGCAACAAACGTGATTTTTTTGCCGTTTTTATAGATAATGGTACCTACGGAACTTTTTTTATAATGATTAACGATACTAGTATGGTTGTGTTTACGTTACGTTTACGTTTTGAAAACTCACAGACTGTTATTTACCTAGTAGCTATTCTTGAAAATTAAACGTAGCACAACTTTACGATCCAAAGTTAATCCAATAAAGTTAAAGAACGAATATAATTCGGACACGTATAGAAACTATTTTCAGTAACTATAAAATAGTTCCTTTAATAAAAATATTCATTACGTACTCGAAATTCGTTTCGAAACCGAACTTTTTGGACCTCTAGACATTTTATTTCGTACTCGATTAAGTTCCTTTTGAGGATAATTTGCCCAGATATTCGAAATTATATAGTCTCGTCTAAAATACTTATAATTTAGCGGGGGTGTTTTTTAAATGAATGTCGAGTCCATCTATTTCAGATAGACCGAACATTTATTTAATCAAAAAGTAAACGTTCTTATTTTAATATTATCTTATATGTATGAAATTTCTTATATCTCGAAAGCGTCGGGATAGATTTTGATGTCATTTTCAGGCAATGTTCAGATTATCCTAGCGGATGATGCTGGGGTGTTTGGTAGTGATCGGATCACTCTTGAGAAGCCGAGGCGCGTCGGTAGTATTGAATAAACCAGCAATTGTAAGGTAGCAACGTTTGCTACGGAAACTAGTGTTTACTATTAGTTACATTATTTTTTAATATTTTCTGGAATAAGCGCCTTCTTATATATAGTTATTTTGTTTATACAGTACTAAATACAAAATAACTACATATAAGAGGACATATATTGGACTTTCAGTAGTAATGAGAACTGTCGAAACAAGGTTCCTTCCTCAAGTGAGAAAAGATGTCATTTTGGAGGCATCAAATATACTATTTTAAAACAGTAAACAATCTCTATAAAAATAAATGATCATAATATTCTTATCTTTTCACAATATAGAAGCAAAATATTGGAAGGTTGGACGTATGTTGCTCTATCACAGACAAACTCCTAAGAGAAATCGCGTGATAGTTGACACATAGGTTTAGCTCCATCCTGTGGTGTTACTTCGAATATAGGTGGTAGTGGTGGTATTTAAGTTCCATTGAAACAGTGTTAATCATCCTACGACCATGATTTGAACGTCTAATTTGTTTGGATGATATAGTGTTTCATGCACTAAGAATTGCAGAAAAAATATATTTACTAAGGCTCAAGTATGGTGTCCTTTGAAAATTCAATATCTCAGAAAGTAGGAAATTAACTCCCAGTTGAGGGTTTTCCAAGGGATTACAGCATGGGGTTCTTCAAGAAAGATGTGAAGAGTGGTGTTGCAAATGTCCATAGGCTAGGCTAGGCCATAGGATGGGTAACAGTCTATCATCAGGCAGCCCGTACGCTGGTTTTCCACCTTAATGGTACAAAAGTATTTGATTTCTATATATAATGGGGAGCCAATTATTAATATTTTTTAACATTGTTATTGATTATTATCAATACCCCGTATAATTAAAATAAATACTTTACCTTAGAAACAGATTCAATTAGTCCCGTCCTTCTGATGATGCTTCTTTCTCCAAAATAACCATCGTGATGAAGCACCAAGTGTCCTTTGCAAGGACCATATTTTTTCTTGAATGGAGGTCCTAAATTTGGTTTTATATCATACACTACAAAGAAATAGGATGTTTGGCTGTTAAACAGTCTAAAACAGTGGTTTTAGAGCTAATACTGATTTTACCTGAATGTGGTACATTCTGCCAATTAGTATCTTAAGGAGTTAATAATAAGTCTCATAGACACAGCTGGACTGGTGTACTACCTCCACCTTACAGAAGTCTGCAGCCTAATAACTATTACATGAGGTGTTGTTCCTTTTCTCCGAGTAAGTATAACAAAATAGGCAATACGATACAACTTACAGAACCGTTTTGAGAAGCAAAACAGACAATGTTACAGCTTCAATAAATGTTCTACTACATTATATTATATATATATTTTAGGGTTGGCAACGCACGAGTGACACCCCTGGTGTTGCAAATGTCCATACGCTACGGTGACTGTTTACCATCAGGCAGGCCGTATGATTGTTTGCCACCTTAATGGTATAAAAAAACATTGTCTATTATGTTATGAGTCTTTACTGTACGTCTACTGTTGTATGACTTTTAAGACGCATCTTACCTTTTATTAAAGACACTGAAATATTTCTATTTAGGATAGCATTTCATCAATGTTCATCGCTATTTCATCTTCAGCGAGCAAACTTGAACAAAGGTATTTTAAAAATACTCATGCAAGTTATAAATAAAACTACAGTTCTCTAACTTTACTGATTTAAGTTTAACTCTTTAGTAAAACTTCATTCTAAGTTTTAAGATCTGTGCAGGGGATATTTTAAAATAAAACATTTTGCTTTCCGTTATGGTTATTATTGGATATTTAAAATGCATCATTCGGCACTTGCATATACCATTTACATGTCTTTATCTAAACATATATTTAGATAGATTCTATAAGTTCCGATTTGGAAATTTAAATTATAACAACAACCCGTTTCTATGAACTAAAATCACGTAAATACAAACGTTACGATCACAACAGTTGCAGATATAGCAACGGCTTTGGGAATACTCACATTTCAATTGACTCCTAATGTGTTTATAGCTTGCCACCTAACTTATCCGACTAGTAAAAACATGTGTTGTGAGTGTTAATTCACAGTTCATTTTAAAAGCTTACATGTATTTGGAATATTATGGTTATATTTTTTAAACGTATATACCCTAAAAGCTCTGTAATTGTTTTAAGGTATAAACTACAAAAAGATACTATAAGATATATTTAAGATACAATAGCTAGACGATCACATGAAATTCGGCATTTATATCTTTGTCTTAAAGAGACGATCTTTTCAGGAACACCGTTCCTATATGAATTCTATATGTATGTCTTTGCGTTTATCTGTGCGTTTGTCTGTCGCTTTTTTCGAATATTCGATTTTGAATTCAGATTCGGATTCAGCATAAAAAAATAGGAATGTTCAGGAACACCGTTCCTATCTCTTAATGAACATGGTCAAAATGGCCGAATAATTAAAAAAAAATTGAATTGTTATATAATTGACGAGCCAGGTGTTCTGGCAATGCAAGCTTGCGCATTCTCAACTGGTTCTATTTCTGATCAAGAGGCAGAATAGAATTATGTATTTTTCAAAATGATCTTTTTACTCGTAGTAAAATCGAACGAAAACGATAATGTGTTAATTTTGTAATTAACTCTTTGTATTCACCTCAAAATCTGTCGACTGTAACGCCAGAAAATAGGTACATAAACTGCATCATTTATTTCTACATCAGTTTTTAAATGTTTACCGGTTTATTTAACATTCCTTTGATTTGTAAACATGAAAGTATATACTTTATTTTGTTGCTACTAGTCGGACATGTCGGTGTGGCCAAGAGGTTGCTTTTCAATTAGCAGGATGGATTCAAGTTCAAAGATTACGATAATGAAACTACATTGATTAGAGCGACGGTAACACCTATCCATAACAAAATGTCATAAAATCACAATTATACAAAGATAAGCACTTTGGAATCTAATTTTACTATACTTTACAATAGTATATTCGACTAGACGCTACGTACATTTAGAAAATCTACATAATTACAAACTTTACTAAGAATCTAGACTCTTCGAATTTTTTAAAGATCTCGAGTTAAAAGGGACAGTTTTATTCTTTTTACTTTTATTATCTAAAGCAGTATTAAAATTATCAGTTCCACTCGATGGTGTACTAAAACCGGAATTTTTCGAACTGGGCACACTGTTACCGGGGGAAACGCCACTGTCCGTACTCACCGACGCCGGACTCGGGCTATCGCTTGTATTGTTACACACCGTTAAGTCCTGACCGGGTATTGATACGATTTGTCCAATAGGCTTCTGCCTGACTAGATTTATGCTTTGGCACACGTTGTTTTTCACTTCACCGTTACTCTCCTTCTTGTGATACCTCGTCAGTGTACCTGCCGAGCCCGCTGAGTTCGGCCGATACATAGGCACGAATTGCGATTGGGGATAGTACTGCATTTCCGGCGGCACTTGCCCAGGAACCCACGGCCCTACCGTAGATACGACTGGAGTCATGTGTGGCCACATTGGCATTTGCATCACATGAGAACCATCTGGTAAATTGAAACCAGGAGCTACGGGCATCGGCCTGACTACTCCTACAGGAGTAGGAGCGCTGTGAGGTCTCATAGCTGGAAGAGGATATTGCGCAATATAATCTTCTGCTTCATACATACGACTTGCAGGTGGTTTGGGAATATATTCAGTGTTCGGATAAACTGTATGAGGACCTCTTTGCATATATGAAAACATCTGCTGTTGTGCTTGTTTCATAGCTACATATTGCTGCAAATGGAGTGCAGTTTGTTGGCGCTGCTGTACCAAGTCTTGGTTCACACTACTGGTTGCATTTCCATGTATGTAATAAATATGTGACTGAGCATTAACTTGTGTTGGAGGCATTTGCCTTTGAGTATTATTGTACTTATTATCTACTACGTTATTTTGTGGATCTTGATATTCTTCAGGTGGAGCTATGTATTTGGGAGGTGACGGCGGAGTTACTTGTTGTGACATAGGATAGCTTATAATTTGAGCTATATATGGTTGCTGAGATTTAGCGGAATGGGCAGGACTATGCGTCTGGAATGTTGGGTTGAAAGTAATTTGTGATACCTCTGGACCGGATCCGGTCATATCGTCCATTTGGATAGCTCTTTGTTGCTCATTAACTTCGTTCTTCTTTGGCTTTTGATTATAGGGCGCCACTTTTGGATTGTTCTTCCAATTTGCACCGGCACTTTGGGGCCTCTTTACCGGTGATTTGGACGGATCCTGCCAGTTGTCTCCGTTGATTTGACGCGGGTCTCCTTGATGATGAGATTGTGCACTATGAGCTCTCCGTGGCGGTGGCGACATGCCGTCAGGGACATGTTGCTGGCGGTAACATCGTCGTGCTGCTCCGGGGCTGTTCTGCCGTTCAGGTGGCTGCGGGACAGGCCTGGGTACTCGCCTTCTGGCAGGTGTCGGAGGACTTGGTTGCGATTGGTAAGATGGTGAAGATTGCGATGCTGACCGCCATTGATCTATAAGCAATCGCCTTCGTTCTTGTTCTACTCGAACCTCGGTTTCACTCGAGGAGTCGTAGTCTTTGCCCTGACAAAAAAAAGTGCTCATTAAGTACAGTCCTAGATTTTACAATTTTAGTTTAGATTTACCAATATATATAATAGTAAAATAGTAGTAAAACCGAATTTGTACATCATGGAACTTTTTTGATATACTGATCCATATTTCTGAAAATATGAACTGAACCATTTAATAAAAAGCAGTTACCGTTTCAGTTTATTTTGTCTATTTATTTTCATATCATATTTTGACGAGCTCTGTGGCTCAGTCGTGAATGACGCGACTTTGACACCAACGCTTGTGGGTTCGATTCCCACACAAGGCAAACATTTGTGTGCATGAATATGTCTGCTTGCCTTGCCTGTTTTAAGAGAGGTAGGGCGCATCAAAGCAGCCCGTCTGGGGAATGGAGGTATTTCCTCACACTTTTAACAGAGGTACCTCCACCTCACAGAAAACCGCAGCCAAATAACAACTACCCAGAGGGTGTGAGTGAGGTCACCAGTAAGCTCCCAAGGAGTTGCTGTATAAGCAGCAGAGAAGGCATCGCGCGAGTGATACTTAATATATCGCAAACATTAATAGGCTATAGTATCCGCTTTATATCAGGTGGGCCGTATGCTTGCATGCCTCCCGACGTAGTATAATTTTTTTTATCGAAATTCGAGTATCAAGTGTGATCTGCTCTTAGCTGTACATATATGATAGATATATCCTGAAGTAAAATTAATGACTACGGCACACGTTGAATACGACAGCAGTACGATACATCTACTGACACAACTGCCAGTTTTTCTGTCGCACAACTAACGTGTTGCAGCCGCATGCAACAACGCAGTATATTCTTCAATAGGTAATCCCCTGTAAGGGTATATACTGGATCGCATTTGAACCGCACACCATCTGCAATTTTGCAGTTTGGATACCGTTTCAGTGCAGTTTATACAACTGTATCTAAACTGTCAATGCAGCAACTGCGCAGTCCACTTGCAGTCATCTAGTCAGACTGGAAGTTAGGACACGTTAGTAATGCAGTCCTAATGCAGTTGGACCAACTGCACTGCTACTTCAAGCTGACTGCACAATTAGTTGGTAATGTCAATGCAGTTTTATTAACTACACAGAAACAGTTTCCAAGCAGCATCATTGCTGTACTGCTGTGCGCTTGATGTCTGAGACATATTCACTATGTTCGTATATAAATTAAATATATTACAAATTGTCATGCACGCAGACGCAATGTGATACATTTGCAACACTTTTTGTGTGTGAGATAAAAAGTAACGCAAACGGTTAAACTACTTTTTATCTTTCTTATATTCGCTTAATACAAACCAAATTACCTTTTCAATCTTTTCGTCCAACATTTTGAAGAAATCCTGCTGACTGGCTGACACCTCACTGCAATGATTATACACAGTAACGTAAATACAAGTTAAATTTATGACATAACAATTTCGGCAAATAGTAAATATTATTGATACGAACTTATTATTAATGAAAGGTAGACATGGGAGAAGTCGGTTAACTAAACAGACGGTGATTTCCATGTTCACTTTTGTACACACGTCGTGGTGTATGTTTATCGTTTCTAGGCAAACAACTTATTTCTAACTATGAACATTGTACGACATGATAATATTTCCAAAGAACGGGAATTTATATATAAAAAGGTAAAGATAAAACAGTTAAGTAACATTTTCTTCTCTTTTTATCAATCGTTTTCTTTTTTTTTGTTTAGTAGCTATTGACGAACTTTTTTGTTATCAATAAAAAGTTTTAGGAACATTGATTTAGAAGTCATTATTCGTTGTGTTTCACTCTTCTCGACTACAATATGCAATATTTGTACCATATAGACTGTACCTAGTCGGGTCATAAGTTCTGTCAAAAACTTTTGATGTAATTAATGATTACTTTTTGATAATTATGTAAAAGTTATATATGAAATGAAAGGTAATTAAATGTACATTAAAATTTTATTTACATTATTCGAAATACTCTCTTCCATTGAATACATGCCCTTAATCGACGCGACCCGTCATCGATCGCAGCACGCACCACATTTATATCTATTTCTGCCGCTGGTTTAACCAGAGATGCTCGGAGAGACTCCAAATTCTAATGAGGTTTAGCGCAGACTTTCTTCTTACTTTGATGTATAAGACTAAACAATGTTGGAACCAAAAATATGTTTTACTCTAATTTTCAATAATGATCATGATCGAATGTCATTAGGTGAATACAAGTAAAATTAAATGTCGAATTATCATTTCAAGGAGTGAATCATCATTCATCATCATCATTTCAGCCCGTATTTATCCACTGCTAAACATAGGCCTCCCCTTCAGAGAGTCATTCCAGTGGTAGATACGCTTTTTTCTTGTACTCATATTTGGGGGATTTTTGCCATAGTTGCCACGCTTGGCAGGCGGGTTAGCAACAGCAATATTCATGTACGCAGCGGACGCTGCTGCACTTCTCTTGGATATTTTCCTTAGTCCACGTTTCGCGATGGGAGGCCTATTCTTGCGCCGAGGCTACACAGCCACACGGAAGGGGGGACTGGGTCACAGTAATTAGAAGTGTAATCTTACCAGAAATCAAATGTTTGATGCATATATAATAGACATATCGATTTAGTACATATTGTAACTATAAGGTTAATGATGGTGGTCGGTGGGCACCAGAAAGGTGAAATATGCAGGACAGAATTTATTTGGAAGATTACTGTATTTCTTAAATAAAAAAATAGTGGCACTGTATACGTAAGTTATTAGATATTACTTTTTACACTACAGTAGACGCGCGTAATACTTTGTCTGGGGAAATCCTCGTTATAAGTTTCAGAATCGACCGGGAGGGATACTGCCGGACTTTTAATAAACGCACTAACAAGGTTCTGATGCTTTTCGAGAAAAACGTGTTTTAAAGGTTTAAAGGTGACCATTTCGATTTGAATTTTTTTTTTGCTGATAGTAGAGTTCCATAAATATGTATATATAAGTTTTATTAAGATTACATTACTTAATAACAAAATAAATGGGCAATTTGATCTAAACTACTTAGTGTGCTTCCGCTCCCGATTAGTTCGTGCGAACGTGAAACAAGGAACGTGTTGATATTTAATACCAGATCGCGAAATCAAACGGTTACCCAAATCCACCATCGACAAACTGTTGCGAAAAAACGAATAATATCGTCAATAAACTACTATACGCAGTTTCAGATGTTTCAACAACAAAATACACTGCGAGTTTGTCATACCTAGGAAAAATTTGTGACAAAATAGTTATATAATAATATTTAGTAAAAATAACATACACGTTGCACTCAAAACACATAACGCTCTCAAATCGCTTTGTAACAGTAAAGACAAAATTCCGCCGAATAAAAAATCCCGCGTCTACAAGTTGTGTTGCGATGAATGTGATCATATTTATATCGGTCAAACTGGTCGTAATTATCAAAAATGATTTTAGGAGCACATATCGGCATATAAAAACAATCGCCCAGAAAGGTCACACTTCGCCGAGCATCTTATAGACAAAGGACGTCATTTATACCCTGCTAACACATATAAAATCTTACACACAATAGATAAAGGACTAAAATTGAATATTAAGGAACAATTAGAAATCGTTAAACATAAAATTCTAATATCTTTCTTATGAACAAACAGACTGACGTAAGCAACTCCCTTCTATTAAACATCTTTTCGCTTACCCCTTCCACCCCCTCCTCCTTCGCTATATGAAGGAGGATACTACGGTGGGTTAGTCATTCGTAGCTTGTTCTTCTAACGACTAACATCGAAACACGTATCGCAGAGATTACCGGAGCAGCCAGGAGAGCGGCGACATCCATCTACTAACGGTAGTGGGTGGGTGCCTTCCGGCAGTAGTTCGCACGAATTAGTCGAGAGAGGAAAAGTACACAAACTAGTTTAGATCAAATTGCCTAAATAAATTAAATTTGACTTTCGCAAAGTAACGCCTGAATCTAAATGCATATTCATTTGTAACAAAACTTATGGCCGGATCAATGTATACTTGATATACTCGTAGATAAGCAAAACTACAATCGGAAGTTTTAATTCATTCTTTTATGACATTCAAAAACTGGGTCTAACGAATTATGAAATGCCACTTTGAGAAACATGTAGATCTCGTTTTTCTGAGTTTATATACTGTAATAACTTAATTTAGATAAAAACCTTAGTTGATGCGTTTATTGTAAGCGCGGCAGGATAGTGGGTGTTTCTTTTATATATGGTTAGTTTTTCTACGGTTTTCTAATGATAGAACGTGAAAAGGTTTAATGTGATATTAAACTTATTCACGTTTTATCATTAGAGTTGATATCCTTAGAGCTCAGTATATAGCCACAATAATGTGCTTCATATGTTCCTTGATATTGTAGGTAATTTAACCTCACCTACAGATTGATCTCTGACCCTTTCTTATTTCACATTTTGTCTAGTTACTCTCATCCCATACGTTGTCCGTCCGTCCGTACGTCCCATCTTAATTTGTTAGTTTGTAAGACAAGACAAATAACCAACTGCGACATGTCCATGAACGCAAATGTTTGTCCTGTGTGAGAATCGAACCCACGAGCGATGCTGTAGCATTATTAACCACTGCGCCACTGAGCTTGTTAGCTTGCGTATTGTAAGGAGATTCAAGTACCTGTCTTCTTTAAATATTGCGACTGTTAAGATGATATTACGATATTAAAAGATCTATTGCAAATGCTGTTATCTCTGGTACTCACATGGTTGGCGGGTGTGCAGCAAGCGGCAGGATATGCTTGTTCTGTTCTGGGTCATCTTCAGTTTCGTCGGCTTGTATGGCTCCCCCCGCCGTGCCTTCTTCTTCGTCTGCCTCCTTATCCGCCGCGCCTAATAAAGGAAAATATGTTAGTTATATATATATATTGTATCACTAAGGTGCCAAACAAGCGTACTGCCTGTCTGATGGTAAGCAGTTACCGTAGCCTATGGATATTTGCAACACCAGGAGTGCCACTCTTGCGTGGTGGTCCCTGTAAAAATCTCTTCACGCCTTTCTTGAAGAACCCCATGATGTAGCCCCCAGGGAAAACCTCGGCAGGGAGGTTATTCCACAACTTATAGTTCTCAGACGAAAACTTCTCTGGAACCGCACAGTACGCGACCATTGCGACTCCAGAGTGTGAGGACTACTACTATACTATACTGGAATAAATGTCGGCGAGCTGTGTGATTGTAAAACGAGGGTGTTGGCATCATATCGAATAACTCCTCAGAACACAACCCATTGTAGAATCGGTAGAACACGCAGAGGGAGGCAAAATCTCTTATTAAACTCAAGGGCTCAATAGTGTGTTTGAGTTTAAGATCATCGATGAAATAATCATCATTTATAGTAACATTTCTTTTTTTTTTCTTTTCTTTATTCATGTCATATTCTTTACAATACATATAAAAATTACAATACCAACTATATAAGCCTAAAATAAAATACTACATAAAATCATATACTAAAATACCAAAAATTATACCAAAAATACCAATTATTCGCGTACAATACGCGAAAAATTGATATATAATAAAAACCGAACAAGCCTTACCGTCCTAATGGATTAGGAAACGGAATAAGACTAGAGAGCGGTACCCTACTGCAGAGATGATGAGTTAGGGGGACTTTACCTCTCACCGCGACTCCTGGTTGGGACCCTTCACAACTAACCATGCAGGAAAGACCGCCCACGCGTTCGTTCTTTCGCACAGTCTGACGCAATTGGTAGATCACCTTACCAGAATACCAGACATCGCTGGTCAGAATGGAGGAGGAGGAGGCTCTCTACTAGACCTACTGCTGACCATCCGCCCTGCTGGCTACTGGCTTGCCGTCAAGGCGCCTCAGGGCAACATCTAATCACTGCCTAGTATCCAGCATAGTTTTTTTTATACTACGTCGGGAGGCATACAAGCATACGGCCCACCTGATGTAGAGTGGGTACCGTAGTCTATTAACGCTTGTAATATATTAAGTATCACTCGCGCGATGCCTCCTCTTCTGCTTACACAGCATCTCCTTGGGAGCTTACTGGTGACCTCACTCATACGCAGGAACACAACAACCCTCTAGGGAGTTGTTAGTTGACTGCGGTTTTCTGTCAGGTGGAGGTACTTCCCCAGACGGCTGCATGATGCGCCCTACCTCTCTTAAAACATCCAGATCAAGACAAACATACAAGTTCATGCACACAAATGTTTGCCTTGTGTGGGAATTGAACCCACTAGCGTTGGTGTCAAAGTCGCGTCATTCACGACTGAGCCACCGAGCTCGTCAATAGTGCCAAGCGCGGTTCCACCACAACTCACGGAGGTTAAGCGTCGTGTCTAGCTCTACGCGTCAGCAGATTGGGACGCTAATTTGCTTCCGTCCCATGGGGGCAGCGCTGTATCATTGAAAATGATCTCACGGCGAGTGCTCAGGCCATTGTTGACGTGATCGGCGTTGGCATGGAATACTACATTCCTCACTCTGATGTCGTCATCAAAAGCCGGAGATGCCCTTGGTTTAATCGCGAGTACGCTGAAGCTGGTAGTAAATAACAGGCGGCATATCGCGCTTGGATCAGGGATCGCGCCCTCTAAGATCCGAATATTAAGTCGCTGAAATCAGACTAAAATACTGTCACCAAGGTCTGCATATAAGCGGACGCCCAGCGCGTTACACGAGTCGGCACGAAACAAGTGTCGCATCCTGCTGGGTCGCGTAACTACTGGCGACTAGCTAAAGCCGTGCAGGCCAACTTCTGCCAATCCTCGCTGCCACCGCTGCGATAGGTTCACTGGCGCATCAGCCGCAGGAGAAGACGATCTTATGGTCAGCCTCTTTGCGGCTAACTCCCGGATCGATGACTGTAGCGCCTAGCCCCTTCAGTGTATCCGTTATGCCTGATGTCCACATCAGGCAGCGCGATGTGCGTTTTGAACTACAGTCACTCGATGTTCGAAAAGCCAGTGGTCCAGATGGTATCCCAGAGATTGTTTTAAAAAAATGTGCAGCGGAGTTGTCTCCGGTGTTGACGTGCCTTTTTCGTCTCTCGTACTCGACTGGTTGTATTCCGGAGTCTTGGAGAGAGGCCAATGTGCAGCCGATCCCAAAAAAGAGAAATCGTTCTGACCCATAAAATTACCGCCTCATTACCATAACTTCATTGATCCGTTACCTAGAAGATCACTCGCTAATTAATGATCGTCAGTATGGTTTTAGACAGAAACGATCAACGGGAGATCTTCTAGTATATGTGACGCACCTCTGGGGGCGGCAATCGATAAACATGGTGAATCTATGGCAGTCAGCCTTCATATCGCCAAGGCATTTGATCGGCTTTGGCATAAAGCACTTCTCTCCAAACTTCCGGCATACGGTCTGCCCCTCCATCTTTGTAATTAGATTGCTGGCTTTCTGCATGAGCGTAGAATCCGCGTCCTTGCAGATGGATGCGCTTCGCGCTTCATGTCAGTGAATGCCGGTGTACCACAGGGCCGTTCTATCGTCCACTCTCTGTCTTCTTCATATCAATGACATGCTGCCACTTGGTAAAATTCATTGCTATGCAGATGCCAATGGGCGATATTTCGGTCGGCCTAGTGCTGGTCGGTTAATAACGCTTTGACACCAAGGTTTCGTGGGCTCCATTCTCAAACAGGATAAAAAATTGTGTCTGTTTGTCTTGGTCTGGGTATTTTTAAAAGAGGTAGGAGACATCTAAATCGTCTGCCTGGGGAAGTACCTCCACCTCACAGAAAAATGTAACCAAATAACAACTCACTAGAGAGTTGTTCTAGAGAGTTGTTAACTTGCTGTGAGTGAGTGAGGGGTAAGCACATTAGGAGTTACTGTGCTAGGAGCAGAGGTGGCATTGCGCGAGCTATACTTAAAGTATTGCAAGCGTTCATAGGCTAAGGTAACCAGATCTCATCAGGTGGGCCGTAGGCTTGACCATACGTTGTATGTAAATAAAATACACGTTGTATTTTAAAAATAAAAAAAACGAAGGCGATGTATCTTTCATGAGCAATATCCAAGACATACAATCTCATTCATTCATACATTTCAAATATTAATCTTTCCGTATGTTCTGGTTTTCTCTCTTTCAAATTATCTCGTTATCGCAAACAATTTTTAGAAACCTTTCTCCATTCAATTATCTTTATTGTTGTGATTAATTCGCGATCCAGATGTTGTTTCTACTATAATACAACACTGTTTGCAGAAAGCAGACCTTCCAAATATCAACTACAAACAGCAAAAACGTCATTAACTGAGCCTAAAAAAGCTGTTTTAAAATCTCTAATATAATTTCGTATACCTCAATATTACACTTCGTCTTTTTACGATCAAATTACCAATCACGAATTTTTCTTATGGTTTGTTTATAAGAATTTTTCATTTCCCATTAGATATTTTAAATATTCCTATTAGATATGTAAGCGCATGTATGGGGGAACCCATGTAACCTGAATTGTATTCAGACTGCAGTAATGGAGTCTATCAGTAATGAATAGTGAAAATAGTGGACAATGGAAGTGGAAAATAGTGAATTGCCTGATTCTGTTTGTGATACTGTTTTATGTTGCTTTGATGCTTTCAATAATAGTGGCTTTTATTATACTTTATAACTGATTTATTGCCGCCTGCAAATTTATATGTTTGATTCTACGCGGGTTAATCCTATTGGACAGGCTTAGCCTAGTTTAGGAGTCACAGGATACTGCATCATTGGAAATGTTTGGTTGTAAGAAATATATTTCTTTATCCATTCTTCTTCACGTACTATTAGATAAAATAATATTGTTCATTAATAACAGTCCTCACTGTCGATGCGTCTTTCACGTCAGTTCCTAGGGCTCCCGATATCACCTTCCTTTATATATTTTGTATAGATACAACGTCGGGAGGCATGCAAGCTCACGGCCCACCTGATGTTAATTGGTCACCGTAGTCTATGAACGCGGGTACCTAATACGTTAAGTATCACTCGCGCGATGCCACCTTTGCTGGCAACATAGGTACCCTACGAGCTCGCTGATGACCTCACTCACACGCAGGAATACAACAACCCTTTTGGGAGTTATTTGGCCGCCGTTTTCTGTGAGGTGGATGTACTTCCCCAGACGGGCTGCTTTGATGCGCCCTACCTCTCTTAAAACAGCCAGACCAAGACAAACAGACATGTTCATAGACACAAGTGTTTGCCTTGTGTGGGCATCGAACCCACGTGCGTTGGTGTCGCGTCATTCACGACTGAGCCACCGAGTTCGTCAAATGTATTGTCGTTAGATATTTACCTAGCGGATTATTACGCTTTACTTGAGAGGGCTTGTAGATACATTTCACTAATATTACTTGCAATATTCAAAGCTCTTCAATTATACAGATCTCTGAATTTCTTTCAATGACATATTTTTCAAACATTTCATATTTAATCTTAATCCCAGTTGCAGTGGCAAAGGTGGTACATTCAAATACATTTGTTACTGTATATTTTAAAGAAAACATTTCAAGACAATCTTCGCGGGCCTGCAAATTGTGCTGTCACATTTCGTTAACATCAAAATGGGTGATGAATGATGACAAAGAGCCTTCTGCTTCTGTTGGTATAAAGAAACGCAAGTTTACTTTAGTATATTACTGCTGTTCTGTTTTTATAAGTTTTTTTTTCTTTACATAGGAGTTATAAATATAGCTACTCGTAGCTATATAATAGGAGTCACATATGTAATTCGTGTATCGGATTTATATACATATTTGTAATAATCCATAACTCGGCGGTGAGCTAGAACAGGAATCTCACACAAAAATATATTTTGAAAGACGTGTTTATATATTTATTTGTTTATTAGGACAACAAAACAAATTACAATCAATAATAGTACAATGAAATACACTTACAAAAGATTTAGATCTAAATTGCAATACGTGTGATCTAACCTAAGACGCTTATCTGTTTGGGTTGCAGAGGTAGCTTCAAATCAAAATCAATATATTCGTCAAATACTTTGGATTGATTAGGAAATGGATTAGGTAACGGGATACCACTAAGAAGGCTTTAGTAGATGTAACAACTAACAACTCCCTGGGAGAGGCTGTTACCACAACTGCGTGTGAGTGATCTCACCAGTAAGTTTCTAAGAAGTTGCTATGTTAGCAGAAGAGGTGGCATCACATGTGTTTCAAAGTCAAAGTCAAAATCTTTTTATTCCGTAAAAATGGCTACATTTGTTTGGAATCGTCACAATTTTTTTCCCTACCGTGCAGTTCATGACTAGGTGAGCACTGATAAAAATACTGCCAAAAAACTCAGGCATCCCTCTTCTGGTATCCAAACAAATCTACATAATTCATTAATTACATTATAATTGGATCGACTCAATCCCAGGCATTTTTATCATTAATATAGTCAGATACTTTATAATATGCCCTGCTACTAGGGTTCCCAACCCTCCCGGATTGCCCAGGAGACTCCGGTAATAATGGTTAATCTCCCGACCTCCCGGGTGAGAATAATTTCTCCGGTTTTTCTAACAATTATACGCATCCTCCGCTCGCACGTCCCTACTCGACTCGCTCTCTTTGCGTGCTTTGCAATCACTCACACAACACCACGTGCCGCTGCCTGAAATGAGCTGATGATAAGTTGCTCAGATGCAGAAAATTGAATTTAGAGAAATATTAAGAGACATGTGCCAACTCATTGGTTATCGTTACTTCCTGCCATAGACAGAATTCTATCGCTGTGGCCAGCTTTAATTGCTTATTTCAAAGAGCAAGGTAAAGAAAATTGTTCTACATTTATATGGAATACTTTTTGTGTCAGTGATGACGAAACTAATGCTTCTTATGTATTCTTTATTTTATGCATAATATAATGCAAGTCTTTTAGAACGCCATTAAATTACTGGAATCCGACAGAGTAACACGCACTGAAATTCATGACATAATGATTGATCTGAAAAATTTACGATAAATCTGCCATGGATTTATTAAAGCAGTTTGATGAACCGCAAAAAACAAATTTTACAACTGATGTCAATAACTTATTAACGCGTTGTTTGATATATTTAAAAAGTGGTATACGTTTGAAGATCCGGAATACCAAGCAATGAAAATTTTATCTCAAAAAGAACCAATCACATGCACAGGAATTACTAGACTCCAGGAATTGTTAAATATTGACTTAGATAGCGACAAACTTTACGATGAGGTTGGACTTTTGCGTGAGATGCATCCACATCTCGTTGAAGAAATTCGAGTGGATTCATGCTGGGTTGACTTCTTTACTAAATCGAAAGATAGAATTCCTTGTTCCGAATTGAAAAAAATGGTCACGTTTGTTTTTTCCATTCCTGACAAAAGTATAAATTTAAAAAAGAATTGAGATCCCCCCCCCATCATTAACAACCATCAAAGTCTCCCAGGTTGGTCCTCTCAAGAGTTGGCAACCCTACCTGCTACACAAAATACCATACTAGATATTACTACCATACTACCATAAAAGAATTACTTATTTTGTGGAGACGGCTTGTATGTAACACAAGATTAGGCTTATATGTTATATATGTGTTCGCGACAACTATGTAAATAAATAGATAACCGTCGCGCGTAGTATAAGTGATGCACATTTTATATAGTTATAGTTGTTTATGTATAGTTTGTATTAGTTGTTTATGTAAGGATTAGAATAGGTTTACACAGTTTACATACATACTTTGTTAGAGATAAGTTTTACATGTTTAGTATAGGTACGAGCTGTTGCAAGCCAGGTATATAATAAAGTTATAACGGCGAATTACTGGCTGCAACAGCTCAATAGTGCATAGATGTACCTATTAACGTAGTTTTAAGTTTGTAATGAAAACATTTATACGTAAAACTTATCTGACCCATAAGTTTTGACAATAACTTTAGCAAAAGTTTTTATGGTTTTATATGAAAAGGGGTCAAATGTATGAAATAATAGTACAACTTACAAACATTTTAGACACAAATAAAGCGAGCACGATCAGGTATTGCCTCTAGGTCTGGGCGATTTTGGCTATTGCTATCTCTTTCCCACACATGTACCTCTCGCTCCCACGGCGGGGGTATAAATATGGGCCATACATCGGTGATCGGTACCAGTCGTCCGCTACACTCAGCGCTCACACTACAGTGAAATAGCCAGCCAAGTCACTCCGAAACCAAGCCAGTCCAGACCTAGCAGCAAGTACCTACGGCTCCATACTTCTGAAGACAGCAACAGGCGTTTCATTCTGCACCAACCCACAGACCTGCGACTTACAACCGGAGGTCGAAGAACGAAGCCCGCCAGTGCCTACATTCTATTATTTTACATATTCATTTAAGAAAGTGTACGGGTCGTATCGAAGGGGCCCGTACAATATGTATATATGTGTGTATACATTTATATATAATATATATGTATACATTTTATTTGTGTACAGTGATAGTCATCCATTAAACAACCAGTTCCTTAAACGAGGTCGAACGAACGAACTCTTTTTAAGTTTTGTTGTTTGAAGAAAAATGAACAAATAGAAACTTACAGTACTTATATATTGCTTGAACGTTTGCAATACATTAAATATAACTCGCACGATGCCACTTCTTCTGCTAACACAGCAACTCCTTAGGAACTTACTGGTGAGCTCATTCACACGCAGGACACAGCCTCTCCCAGGGAGTTGTTAATTAGCTGTCGTTTTCTGTGAGGTGGAAGTACTTCCCTTGACGGACTCCTTGAAGCCTCATACCTCTCTTGAAAAATGTCCTTCACGAGGCAGATATTAGACTAGAAATATTCGTAGCATGGTACTCTAACAATTAACATCTACAACGCCTAAGGATGCCTCGTCTTGAGGCGCGTCGCAGAAACGAATAGAGCAGCCCGGCCAATAGCACTAGCGGGCGCATGCGGTTTCTGTCACAGACAGCGGGCAATTGCAGATTCGTCTCTGAGACTGTCCACGAAACTGCTGCAGCAGAAGCAAAGATAGTTTACATGATTGAAATTAAACAATTTTTAACGGAAGTATCGCGTGTTTTATTTATTTTGTTGAACCTGACGTTTCGAACGCTTTGCAGCGTCGCAGGACCACGGACGCGTCACGAAACGTCAAGTTCAACAAAATAAATAAAACACGCGATACTTCTGTTTAAAATTATTTAATTTCAATGTGTAACAATCGCGAAAACCTAAGACAATACTATAGTTTACATGAATTAACTGGTGGCGGAAATACGCAAGGTAGTTTAGACAAACGTGACTCTTATATTGACTTCCACAAAATAACTACTACGCCAACCCTAACACATCCCACTGCAAGGATACAGGTTTCCCTTCAAACGATTTAGAGCTTACACCACCACGTTGCTCAACTGCGGATTGGCGGAGGCCAGTGTTTTCAAACCGTCCGAAGACCACTGACTCAGCTTAACGACTATCATCTATCGACAAAAATCGGGACCGACGGCAGAAGCTCGGAAAAGTTCAACATAGTAAAATCCATCCACATACAGGCTGCGGCGAAAGTTGTTTAACCTGCGTGTTCTGAATAACACGTGCAACACCGTTATTGATGTCTTTAAATAACACCTGAATCAATTAACTAATCATATGATTTTATTTCAAACGTAATATATTTAGGTTATTAGATTACGCAACTAATTAGTAAGAGTGAATTAAGTCGTCGACGAGAGCCGGCCACGACCATTCAATTAGCTGGTCGATGAGTAAATAATTAAATGAAGCCCACGCCCTAGGATACCAGTGACAGATACTTGGCCCGTAGTAATAATGTATCAGGGAGTAGGGCCTGAGATTAAAGGATGTTTTCTTTCAATGTTTTCTCTACATTTATTTTTTATTTATTATATTTTATTTAATGAACATTTACACAATGTAAATGACTATTTAAATTATAGATTTTAAGTTAACCTGTATTATTATCATATCTCTTGACGGTGTAATTTAAACTGACGTCAAAAATATGTAATTGTTAATAAACTGAATATGTTTATTTAAATTAACGTTGACTTTTATAAATGAACTATAATAATTGACATGTTGTAATTCTCGTAAATAAATGTATCCAAATATTTTGCACGCCTACATTTTTAAGGCAATTTACAGTTACCAAACAATCTTTAGTCTTGGCCTTATATAAAAAAAATGACTGTATATATGCAAATAAACAATTTCATTTCATTTCATTACCATTGACATATTAAACTATATGCTGCCATGATGGTTGGTATCAAAGTCAACATCACGTGCAAGCGGTACGTCCAGATAATTATCAAACGAGGTTCTGGCGAAAGAGAGGTAGGGCCAATCAATGCAGCGTGACTGGTAAGTACCCCTTCCTCACACAAGACTGCAGCAAACTAACAAGCTCACTTGAGGGTTATTGTGTTCTTGCGAGTGTTTCAGGTTGCCAGTAAGCTCCTTAGGTGGCAATGCGCGAGTGATATTCCTCGTGTTGCAAAGACGTTTATTAGTTTGTATTTTAAATAAGTAGTAGTAGTAGGCGTAAACTTTTTTATACAACATGGAAGACATACATGCGTAAGGCCCAACTGATGTAAAGTGGAGCAATGACGCCCTGAAACGCCTATGATTGTTTTCCTCCCGTTGTCGCTTGTTTAAAAATCCTACCTATTCTGTTATATGAATGTATATGCGTAGTCTGACCCCGTCTAATAACTACATCGCCCTATCAAGCTATATTTTCAGTCTCACCCTGTCTGATAACTACATCGCCCTATCAAGCTATACATTCAGTCTCACCCTGTCTAATAATTACATCGCTCTATCGAGCTATATGTTCAGTCTCACCCTGTCAAATAACTACATCGCTCTATCAAGCTATATGCTCAGTCTCAACCTGTCTAATAACTACAGCGCCCTATCAAGCTATATATTCAGTCTCACCCTATCTAATAACTACATCGCCCTATCAAACTATATGTTCAGTCTCACCCTGACAAATAACTACATCGCTCTATCAAGCTATATGCTCAGTCTCAACCTGTCTAATAACTACAGCGCCCTATCAAGCTATATATTCAGTCTCACCCTATCTAATAACTACATCGCCCTATCAAACTATATGTTCAGTCTCACCCTGTCTAATAACTACATCGCCCTATTAAGCTATATGTTTAGTCTCACCCAGTCTAATAATTACATTGCCCTATCAAGCTATATGTTGAGTCTCACCCTGTCTAATAATTACATCGCCCTATCAAGCTATATGTTCAGTCTCACCCTGTCTAATAACTACATCGCCCTATCAAGCTATATGCTCAGTCTCAACCTGTCTAATAACTACATCGCCCTATCAAGCTATATGCTCAGTCTCAACCTGCCTAATAACTACATCGCCCTATCAAGCTATATGTTCAGTCTCACCCTGTCTAATAACTACATCGCCCTATTAAGCTATATGCTCAGTCTCAATCTGTCTAATAACTACATCGCCCTATCAAGCTATATGTTCAGTCTCACCCTGTCTAATAACTACATCGACCTATCAAGCTATATGTTCAGTCTCACCCTGTCTAATAATTACATCGCCCTATCAAGCTATGTGTTCAGTCTCACCCTGTCTAATAACTACATCGCTCTATTAAGCTATATGTTCAGTCTCACCCTGACTAATGACTACATCGCCCTATCAAGCTATATGTTCAGTCTCACCCTGTCTAATAGCTACTTCGCCCTATCAAGCTATATGTTCAGTCTCACCCTGTCTAATGATTACATAGCCCTATCAAGCTATATGTTCAGTCTCACCCTGTCTAATAATTACATCGCCCTATCAAGCTATATGTTCAGTCTCACCCTGTCTAATAACTACATCGCCCTATTAAGCTATATGTTTAGTCTCACCCTGTCTAATAATTACATTGCCCTATCAAGCTATATGTTCAGTCTCACCCTGTCTAATAATTACATCGCCCTATCAAGCTATATGTTCAGTCTCACCCTGTCTAATAACTACATCGCCCTATCAAGCTATATGCTCAGTCTCAACCTGTCTAATAACTACATCGCCCTATCAAGCTATATTTTCAGTCTCACCCTGTCTGATAACTACATCGCCCTATCAAGCTATACATTCAGTCTCACCCTGTCTAATAATTACATCGCTCTATCGAGCTATATGTTCAGTCTCACCCTGTCAAATAACTACATCGCTCTATCAAGCTATATGTTCAGTCTCACCCTGTCTAATAACTACTTCGCCCTATCAAGCTTATATGTTCAGTCTCACCCTGTCTAATAATTACATCGCCCTTTCAAACTACATGTTCAGTCTCACCCTGTCTAATAACTACATCGCCCTATCAAGCTATATGTTCAGTCTCACCCTGTCTAATAACTACATCGCCCTATCAAGCTATATGTTCAGTCTCACCCTGTCTAATAATTACATCGCCCTTTCAAACTATATGTTCAGTCTCACCCTGTCTAATAACTACATCGCCCTATCAAGCTATATGTTCAGTCTCACCTTGTCTAATAATTACATCACCATATCAAGCTATATGTTCAGTCTCACCCTGTCTAATAACTACATCGCCTTATCAAGCTATATGTTCTGTCTCACCCTGTCTAATGATTACATAGCCCTATCAAGCTATATGTTCAGTCTCACCCTGTCTAATAATTACATCGCCCTATCAAGCTATATGTTCAGTCTCACCCTGTCTAATAACTACTTCGCCCTATCAAGCTATATGCTCAGTCTGACGCTGTTTAATAACTACATCGCCTTATCTAGATCTGCCAAATCCGGCCCCCGTCCAGTAAATGTATCAGCCTATTCATCTATATACCCAGCCAGGACCTATCTAATAATCGTAGCAACCTATCCAGCTATACCCCCAGTCCGGCCCTATATAGTAGTCGTATCAACTACATACCCAGATCGACGCTGCGTCATAATTGCCCACACCCACCCGTTAACAGCAATTATGTTTAAGTACCTACCGCTAAATTCCGGTGAAGCAACAAGACGCCCGTTGTACGCCAACAATAAAATACTGTTTACTGTTCGTGTCTTCACGAGCTATTTGATTGATAGCCGTCTGGTCAGTGTTACTGGAACGTGGGTGGCGATTGTTACGTGTGGATTCAGAGGTCTTTTCGAGGCGCTTAGACAAAATACTATCTGGACATAGTAGTCTTAAGAAATACAAAGGAACGTTATCGTGTACGTTAATGTTAACAGTATAGAAGGAGCAAGCAAGTTAGATAAATAGTAAACTTAAATGCACCCTAATAACCAGTGTAACCGCCTAATAAAATGCCTATTAGTAATATTATATGAATTTAACTAGTATGGCCATAAATACTGTTACGTAGAAACTCTTTAATTATTTTGAATTTGGAACGCGTTTATTATGTTAAAAACATCTTTCGGTTTTCGCCGGAATGGGGTGTTAAAGAAAATAGGATTGCAGTGATAAAGTTGCATAAAGTGGGTATGGAGCCATCGGTCAAATTCAAGACAATTCAAAAGGTCGGTATCAGCCGTATATTTGTATATCGTACTACTGACAGATATACCAACACTTCCTCTGAAGACCATAAAAGATCGGAGCGATCGCGTGCTGTTAGAACTACAAAGACTGTTAATGTTGTTAAAGTCGACAAAAAATCTTATCGCGAGAAATAAAGATTCCCGCTAGGACTCTGTCGCGTATAATAAAACAAGAACTGTAAGCTCGGCGCTTATAGTCGATACACAGGGCATGCCTTAAATCAATCCCTACAGTTGAAGACAGTGGATCGATCAAAACGCCTTCTGTCCCGATAGGTTAAAGGCACAAAAATATACTCTTTACTGATGAAAATGAAAAAAAAAATCACGATTGAAGAGCACTACAACTAGCAAAATGACTAAAGTGTACACGGGCAATTTGATCTAAACTACTTTTTGTGTTTCCGCTACCGAAAAGCTCGAGAACTCGCGTCCAATTTTATACACAAAAATTACATCTCTCAGACAGACAAACTTGACAGACTCATTTCACAACAACGTCCGTCTTCATTAGCTTCAAACGATACTACATGTCACAAGTTCAGCCCCCGCGTCAAAAATGTATCATCTATACAGTTTGCTAATCAAGAAATATCACTTTTGAAAAAGGGTTTAAAGTATAGTATTCCCTCAAAAGTAACACAATGAAATCGGTAGCGGAAGCACACAAAGTATGTATGTATATCTTCACGCCAGGTCCCTTCCGGGGTAGGAAAAAAGCACACAGTAATTTATATCAAATTGCCTGTAATCAAATTTTCTTTCGCAAACTAACGCCTGACTATTAACTATTTTAAGTGTACGCACACAGTTCTAAAGAAGCCGCCGAAGTGGTCGGAATGTTACAACGTGGTCTGTAATTGTTTAGTGGGGGATGTCTTATCAGGGAGTCACAAAACTTTATTTTTGTGAAAAAGGAGTGAAGAATTCAGCCAAAGTGTATCAAGAGACTGACTAAGATCATGTTTTAAAAATAAAACTTTTTCTGGCTCGAAACCAACGTTTCGGTCTTTATAAGAGTTAGACTAATAGTAGCTTAGCCACAAGTTGGTTTACTAAGCAAAATAGTTTCATCGATTCTCCATAGGTATTTCCTTTATGATTATGGCTCATGGTTGTAATTTTTGCGTAGAGTGCTATACAATATACTTTCTTTATTGCACCACAGAAAACCTAAAAGTAACACGAAATAAAATTACATTATGATGACATCCCTGGTGTTGCAAATGTCCATAGGCTACGGCGACTGTTTACCATCAGGCAGGCCGTACGCTTGTTTTCCATCTTAGTGATATTTAAAAAAATTAGGAAGAAAATAGCAGACGAATACTAGTACGTTGGCTACCCATTAACGATCATGCTCTAATATATGAAAAAGCATTTCTTCCCAACCTGTAAACTGATATCGCTAATAATAATTCATTTTAACAGCGCGTAATTTTCGCAACGAAATATGAAAACCTTTAGCAGTCCCGTGAGACTGCCATAAAGTCCGCCTCTACGAGTTAACTGCATCTTTTTATGGTTTATAGCGCCAATAAACAAATTAAACTCTGTGCATTAGCACATGAATTCGTTTTTCCCTTCGGAGCTTGGTTGCAGGTCTTTTGTATACACCGAGAGTAAAATGGTTGCCGTAGCCTATGAACGCTTGCCATACATGAAGTATCACAATGCCACCTCTGATGCTAGCATAGCAACTCCTTCGATGCTTAGTAGCCTCACTCACTCGTAGGAACCTAGCCCTACAGCTGCTATTTGGCTGCGGTATTGTGTGTAGTGGAGATACTTCTCACGTCAAACAGCTTGGTAGGGGATGCACTACCCATTCTTAAAAACACCCAGACCTCTCTCTCTCTCTCTCTTAGAAACGTTAGGGTGCATGAACATATGTGACCGTTTTAGTCTGCATGTTTTTAAGAAAGACAGATCACGTCAAAGCAACCCGTCTGGGAAAATACCTCACAGAAAACCGCAGCCTAATAACAATTTTGTGGAGGGTTGTTGTGTTCCAGCGAGTGAGTGAGGTTACCATTAAGTTTCTAAGAAGTTGTTGTGTTAGCAGCAGAGGTGGCATTGTGCGAGTGACACTTAACGTTCATAGACTATATTGTGCGTTGTAAAAAAACAGATATGTTCATGCACACAAATGTTTGTTCTGTGCGGGAATCGAACGCCCGAGTGTCGGTGTCAAAGTAATGGTAATAACCACCGATGCCACCGATCTCGTCAATCGTAAGCATCTATTTAGTACTAGAGGTATTGTAAATATAAAAGAAGATACTCTTTTGTTCTATCAGAAGGTGATGTCAGGAGCCTTAGAAACCGGCGAGCCTGCATGAGAAGAGCAATGAATGTTAAAGAAGCAGGTATTAAGGACCGAGTTATCTGGCGCTCGGTTCTCTCTGCCCACCTCGTATGGGATTTGGCGTGAAGTTAGGGTATAACACTCTTTTGTTTGTCAATCAGAGTTATCTATAAAGGAGATTGATTATCCAGACATATTGATTGAGCTTTCGTGTTAGTGATTACAAATTATTGGAGCTTATTGATTCGAACATTGATGGAACACGACAGACAGACATATTGACGGGGATTCTAATTAATTGTATTGTATCTTTTGTGGCAAGGGTCGATAGACGATGACCTTTATAGGGATATAGTAGGAGAGGTGGGACGCGTTAAAGTACTGGGGAAGTATACCACAAAAAACTCTGACGGGAGCGGTGGCGCAGTGGAATCGCTACTTTGACAACCAACGCTCGTTCGATTCCCACAGAGGGCAAAAGATTTGTGTGCATGAACATGTCTATGCGTCTTGGTATGGGCGTTTTTAAGAGAGGTAGAGCGCATTAAAGCAGCTCGTTTGGGGAAGTACCTCCACCTCACAGAAAACCTCCAAAGGTTGCTGTGCTCAATGTATCACTGGCGTTCATAGGCGATAACCGCTTTACATCAGGCGGTCCATATGCTTGTATGTCTCCCGACGTTGTATATAAGAAAAACTTCGTTTAAGAACGAATCTTTTACATATGAAGTTATTTTGATTTAAATTTATATGTCTACTTCCTAGCGTTGTCAAAATCCTCAGGATTTGGCGAACATACTAATTTTGACATGGAGCTACTGTCTGACCCGACAACCCACAGGGAAATCTAGATTTTTCTTAGGTTAGGTTATGTCGGACGTCTTTTAAAATATAATTTCTTAGACTTGCGGGTTTCCAAACGATGTATTCCTTCACCGCCAAGCAAGTGATAATTAACAATATATATCGATGTAAGTCCGAAAACGCGAACTTAGTGATACATAGCCACACAACGATTTGAACTTAAGACCAGCCGGTTAACAATCTGGTTCGTTCTCCACTAGACCATCACAATTTCCTAGTAAATATGATGAAAAATAATGTATCTATAAGGGCGGTTCTCCTAATCGTAAATCCTTCAAGGTTTAAATTTAAAAAGAAGCTTTTCTTCTTTTTTTATTTTAACGATTGTATAATGGGTCGTTCCGAGGAGTTGATCGATGAAATGCCCAGATTTCTTTTACAATTGCTCCGCTTACCATCGGAGGGAAATTCATTTTCACACGCTGGAACTACAATGGGCACCTGCTGTGCCGTTCTAGAAGGGTTAGGTTGTGGAATGAACTCCCTTCCGAAATTACCCAGGAGACTACCGTATAAAGTTTTCCAAGAGGAAGTGAAAAAGTGTTTACGTAACATACCTACTGCCGACGCCCCTGGTCTTGCATAACACATAGCAATTGCTTAGCATCAGGCAGGACGTACGCTTGATGGCCATTTTACATTTCCATGTTGTAGCACAAGGACTTAATAATTCATAAGTTTCGAATATAAACTCTGTATAATATACGTATACTCGTAATGTATCTATCTAGCTATAACTTCACGCCAAACCACACTTACGGGGTAGGCAGAGAGAACCGAGCGCCACGTGACTCGATCCTTACACACCTCACTCGCTTCTTTATATTCGTAATAATAGTTTATTTAAAAATAACAAGTATATTATGACTTTAAAATTAAATAACATTTCCTTAACGTTAAGAGAAAAGTTAAAGCTAAATTAAGAGTTTAGACGTCTCGAGTTCCTCTGGGCTCGGAGGGACAAAATCGGTCCCGGCTTTTTTCGATAAATGCCAGTCGTTGAGCAAAGAGGTAGGGCACAGCCCGACTGTGAAAGTGCCTCTACCTCACAGACAACCGCCGCCAAATAACAACTCCCTGGAGTGCTGTTGTGTTATTGTAAATGAGTGAATTTACCACAAGCAGACTTCACGCAACGACGCCATTGAGCTCCCGACAGTAACTATAATTATAAATATAGTTAATAATATTTATTCCATAGGATCCGATTATTTTTTAGGCCCAATTCGCTGTAGCCTATTTCAAATATGCTAAACAGACGTTACATAAGCTGGCTAAACAAAACAGAGTGGAAAAGCTCCGCGGAAGCCGCGTAAAGAAATACTTTTTAATTTCCGTCCCCAGTGTACTTAGGTTGAAAATACACGGCCTTCCTAAATTTAAAACACCGTTAGGATTCGCAGTCTTTTGAAATTTACCAACTTGCCTATTAATAGCTATATTTGTTTGTATAATCGTTAATTATCAACTTTTTCCTTTCTATTAGGATTGCAAACTTTTCTTCTGAAATATATTACATTTTTCTGAACAAAACAAAAAATAGAGTATACTGTATTGTGAGTATACAAAAATATAGTACCAACACACAATATATTATATATTTTTGGTGCACTATGTATTTTTGTTGCTAGAAAAGCAACCCTATTGCGCCTGTCGGTTATAAAAGGGCGTATATGGCACAGGTTCAGCTTGCGTCGCCCATTTCCTCAGGGGCGATTAAGCCCTTAAAGCCTTCCTGGCAATCCCTAGGTGATGTTTAGACAGTGAGAGTCTGACATAACCCGGGCGGCCGTCCGCAAGAGACTCAGGAGAGTTTACCATCTCCCTCCCATCGGGTCCCGGAGGGTACACCCTCGGAAGAATGATTAACGCACGATTTCAATAAATAAGTCTTCTTTTGTGAGTCGTCGGGCGAGAAATAAAAATACAACGGGCTCAGCCCACGTACGTATATAATATCCAAGAACGCGAAAATGTATACAGGCACATTTTTAAACCCTTTTCCTTTTTTTTGCATTACCCAACACATTTTGTAACGTTTGATTGAAACGCATATGTATTTTTTGCATGCCTCAATAAAGTAGACCTTGATAACGCTTCTGAGCTTTCTATCGCTATCGTGCTTCTTCAGAAGATTAAGGATACACATTGATAAGGTACACATTGCCAAATCAAAAGCACCCGAAACCGAAGAGCATGCGTGAATACATTAACTTATGTTTAATTCGGGGCACCTGGCGTTCCACAGTCTCTGCCTACCCCAATGAGAGACAGGCGTGATGACATGTATGTATTGTAAAATTGCCTAAAAAAAATGTAGGTGCGTCTAAGTATCCGCGAGAGCCCAATGGCAAATAAAGAATTTTTATCTTATATCTTTGTATAGCATAGTGTGAAAGTTGATATAGTAAAACTCCGAATACGGCTATGATTTAGGCGGCCATGGGGGACACTAGATCTACTCTTACGTAGTTTCTTTTTTAGAAGAGTTGATATAAATGCGCAGTGATTTTGTTGTCACTTCGCCGCGTTCTTTATTTACGAATGTAGGATGTTTACTTTTAAGTTTGAACTCTGACTTGCATTATTGTCAAACTTTTTATTGGCGCTTTGTTGAAGCAAATAGACGGTGGCATCGTTTGTGTGACTTATCTTGCGCTAAAATATTTATTTTAAAAATTTCACTTAATTGCTAATTTGAAAATCTTTAAACGGGCTGATATTGTAGCAATCAATATCAACTTATTGTAGTACTCGTATGTCATGGAGAAGAGTAGTTAGAAAAAAGAACACCAATAAAAACCGGCCAAGTGCGTATCGGATTCGAACACGAAGGGTCCGTATCATAAAGATAAAAAGCACATTTCTTGTACAGGAAGTCTTTAATTTATATTTATTATGTGTTGTTATAGCCGCCAAAGTAATATATCTTTTGTGAAAATTTCAAGTCTCTACATAAGAAGGTAGGTATTTCAGTATCTTTTGAACCGTAAAGACAGGATTCAAAAGATAAAGCCCTTTCAGAAACGGACGGACAGACAGCAGAGCGTTAGTTGTTCCATAGGTACCGTCGGTACCCCATGGAAGCTTAAACAGTGCCAACAGAAGTTTTTCAACGTTTTAACAGTTTAACAGTTATTTAAAGTAGTTAAATTTAGACGTTGTTTTGTGAAAGTCAAATTTACAGATTATAATTGGACATGAAATGAAACTAGTCCCATACTCCTAAGGAGTTGCGGTGTTAGCAGCAGAGGTAGCTTCGCGCGAGTGATAATGTATTACACGCGGTCATAGGCTACGGTAACCGCTTTATACGCTACGGTAATGGAAATTAGGTGGGCCGTATACTTGTATGCCTCCGGACGTTGTTTAAAAAAAAATCGGCCAAGTGCGAGTCGGACTCTATAAAAACTATTAACTAAACTAAAAACTATAATTATCTATAAAAACGGCAAAAAAAATCACGTTTGTTGTATGGGAGCCCCCTTAAATATTTATTTTATTCTATTTTTTAGTATTTGTTGTTATAGCGGCAACAGAAATGCATCATCTGTGAAAATTTCAACTGTCTAACTATCACGGTTCATGAGATACAGCCTGGTGACAGACAGACGGACAGCGGACGGAGGGACGGACGGACGGACAGCGGAGCCTCAGTAATAGGGTTCCGTTTTATCCTTTGGGTACGGAACCCTATAAACGGCAAAAAAATCACGTTTGTTGTATGGGAGCCCCCCTTAAATATTTGTTTTATTTTAATTTAATTATTTATTCTTAAAGTAAATATACAACTAAATATTCTGTGAATATTTCAAGCGTCTACCTGTTGCCGTTATCAATATCGAGCAAAAACAAGCAAAAAAAAACACGTTTGTTGTATGGGAGCCCCCTTAAATATTTATTTTATTCTATGTTTTAGTATTTGTTGTTATAGCAGCAACAGAAATACATCATCTGTGAAAATTTAAAATGTCTAACTATCACGGTTCATGAGATACAACCTGGTGACAGACGGACAGACGGACGGACGGACGAACAGCGGAGTCTCAGTAATAGGGTTCCGTTTTACCCTTTGGGTACGGAACCCTAAAAATTACGTTTGTTGTATGGGAGCCCCCTTAAATATTTATTTTATTCTATTTTTTAGTATTTGTTGTTATAGCGGCAATAGAAATACATCATCTGTGAAAATTTCAACTGTCTAACTATCACGATTCATGAGATACAGTCTGGTGACAGACGGACGGACGGACAGCGGAGTCTCAGTAATAGGGTTCCGTTTTACCCTTTGGGTACGGAACCCTAAAAATAGCGCCAGCCGGCATTCATTTTGACAGGAAGAGAGAGTTGCATGCGGATTCTGTCCCAGATGGCTTACAGAGATGAGCGCAACAGCCGAGACAGAGCAGCCATGGCAGCGGCTACATGCATCTACTAACGGTAGTAGATAGATCTGTCTTAGTTTGTGAGAACTAATTGGTGTAGAGCCTGTAGATTATGAAAAGTAAACAAAGTACAAATACTACTGCATTGAAATTACTAGCAAAACGCGAAATGTTAGAGATTTTACTATGAAGGAAATATAACAATACCTTTGGAGACCCAATGACATGATTTTACGTAGTCTTACCAGAGGGAGACTTTGTACAAAATTTGTCTGCATGGGTACCTCTGTCTCACCTATTTCTACCGCCAAGCAGCTTTACTTATATACCTGTGTTCCGGTTTGAAGGGTGATATGGCAGAGAAATTACTGGGTACTGTGACGAAACATCCTTAGGTAACAAGATTGGCAGCGCGCGAGTAACATTCCCGTGGTGCTGCGACCGTCAATAGGCTGAGGTGACCGCTTACCATCTGATGCGGGCTGCATGTTTGTTTGTCAATCTAGTTGTATAAGAAAAGTATAAGACCTCACGGCTACGGGTCGGATGGTAAAAGTAGAACACGCAGCTCTTATTGGATAGTTCACTGATCAAAATCACGTCACGTATCGATTTATTGGTCAAAATGTCCTCCCATTGGCCTCTAGGCACGAATCGCTGAGATATTTACTCGCTAAAACACTACGTGTTGGTGTGTGAGAGGGCCTTTATGCGACATCAAGTGGTTTATTAATCTCTGGATTTTACTCCGGCTACATAGCTTGCTTTCCCATCAAAATTTTCCCTTTCTACGAGTAACATATAAATCAAAATTACACTTGCCCTCTCTTATGTACTACAGAAATTGTAAGAATACTCGTCAGGAAGGTCTCCAAAATATATACCTGGCGAAGACACAAAGGAATTACTGAGAGTCTTAAAGCGAAAACGTAAGTAGATAACGTTCGTCAAAGTCAAAGTCAAAGTCAAAATCTTTTTATTCCGTAAAAATGGCTACATTTGTTTGGAATCGTCACAATTTTTTTCCCTACCGTGCAGTTTATGACTAGGTGAGCACTGATAAAAATACTGCCAAAAAACTCAGGCATCCCTCTTTTGGTGTCCAAACAAATTTACATATTTTATTAATTACATTATAATTGGATCGACTCACTCCCAGGCATTTTTATCATTAATATAGTCAGATACTTTATAATATGCCCTGCTACACAATTTGGCTTTAATAGTAGTTTTAAATTTGTTTATTGACAATTCTCTTATATTGCTGGGAAGTTTGTTATAGAACCGTATACATTGCCCCATAAAAGAATTACTTATTTTGTGGAGACGGCTTGCATGTAACACAAGATTATGCTTATATCTAGTATTTATGCTATGAGTATCACTCTTTTTACAAAATGAGTCTATGTTTTTATGGACATATAAAAGATTTTCATAGATATATTGTGATGCGACTGTTAAAATATTTATTTCTTTGAATTTTTCTCTAAGGCTCTCCCGGGGACCAAGTTTGTAGATAGCTCTTATGGCTCTCTTTTGCAATAAAAAGATGGTGTTAATGTCCGCGGAGTTACCCCAAAGAAGAATTCCATATGACATAATACTATGAAAGTAGCTGAAATAAACTATTCTAGCCGTATCAATATCAGTGAGCCGTCTAATAGTTTTCACTGCATAGGCTGCAGAACTTAGTTTTCCTGATAATTTTTCAATTTGTGGGCCCCATTGTAGTCTGGCGTCAATTGTTATACCCAAGAACACAGTTGTCTCCACAGGGGCTAAATTAGTTCCATTAACATGTACATTGGTAGCCACCTGTCTCACATTAGGTGTTGAGAACTTAATTACTTTAGTCTTTTTATCGTTTAAAAGCAGATTATTAACACTAAACCAATGAATAACTTTAGAGAGAGCATCGTTAACTTCGTCATAATTACCTAACTGTCTATTAATTTTGAATGTCAAAGAGGTATCATCCGCAAACAATACAATCTCATGTTTATCCCTTACATAATAAGGTAAGTCATTTATATAAACTAAAAATAAGAATGGACCTAGAATTGACCCCTGTGGGACTTCCATAACTACAGGGGACCCCGAAGATCTTTTACCATTAACATCGACCTTCTGTATCCTATTGCCCAGATAAGAGGACAGAAGTTCGAGAGCCTTGTTCCTGATACCGTAGTGGTGTAATTTTCTGACAAGAGTGTCATGGTGCACGCAGTCAAACGCTTTAGACAGATCACAGAAAATTCCCAAGGCATCTTGCGAACCCTCCCATGCCGCGAATATACTTTTAAGCAAATGAATCCCTGCGTCTATAGTTGAACAACCTCTCGTAAATCCGAACTGTTTCCTATGAAGCAAATTATGTGCATTGAAATGTCTGAGCAACTGGCTAAGCATTAGTTTTTCAAAAATTTTACTGAGAATGGGCAGTATGGAAACAGGTCGAAAATTCGAAGGGTCCGAACTATCACCAGATTTAAATAATGGAATGATTTTACTATGTTTCATCAAGTCAGGAAATACACCAGATGCCACACAACAATTGAAAATTGTAGCTAAATGTGGAGTGATTGAAATAATAATAGAAGAAATGGTTTTGACAGATAGACCCCACAGATCTTTAGTGTTTTTCATATTTATTGATTTAAAAGCGTTCAAAACATCTTTTGGGCTTACAGCTGAAAATTCAAATATTGTGTCGCATTCTACCACGCTCTGTTTGAGAACCAGTTCAGCAGATATAGAAGAAGACATAAGATTTCTCGTAGTAATAAGAGGAATGTTAGAAAAATATTTTTCAAACTCAGTCGCAATTTCTACATCATTTTTGATATCTATATCATTTATCTTTAACTGAAAGTCTCGACTACGTACTTTCCCTCTACCCGTCTCATTATTTATCATATCCCAAACAGATTTAATAATATTTGTTGAACCATTAATTTTATGTTTTAAATATATAGACTTAGCATTGGAACAGGCTCGTTTAAATATTTTGGCATAATTTTTTACAAGTTCTTGAAAAGTCGGATTGTGATTACAGGTCCTTTCTTCATAAAGTTCATACAATTTATTCCGACTTTTGTAAATACCAGGAGTTGCCCAATCACTGAATGTCATACGGTCACTTACAGACAGTCGTTTTGGAGTAAAGATTGTATTAAATTCACTAGTGATTAAGCTAAATAACGAGCTGTACAAGTGGTCCGGAGTACCGTGACAGGGCAACAATACAATTTTTTCTGCTATATTAGACTTAAATCTTTCTAAGCGGCTTTTACTAAATGGTATATAATTTATTTCCTTTCTTTGTATTTTTGAAGAATTTGGAAATGAAACCAACTGACCTGAATGGTCTGACTGAACTTTATTAATTATAGATTGATACAAAGGTTTTACAGTGCTAAATATGTTATCAATACATGTAGCACTTGTAGCAGTTACTTCGTCGCATAAAGGAATGTATAAATTTGGTTCATTCTATTTTTATTACGTTATGTAATACCTTTTATCTTATTGTTTTCCTAATAGTTAAGTTTATTATTCTGTACATATTTAGGTATATTTTTTTCTTTCCATTCTATTATTTTGAACCAGCATTTCTTGTAATAGGGGTTAAAATATAAAATTGCTGTTTTATAGTAATAGATACTAATAGACATTAATCCTTCATGGTGTAGAGATTTGCGAGTGAAACTTTTTTCACGTGATACCTAAGACGTTTTTCTTTTAAAAAATGTGCAACATTTGATTTTTGCATTTCAATTGGTTTTTTTTTTATTCAGCTTAGACGGAAAAGATGGATACTTCAAAAATCCGAGTAATTTTTGAATACGAGTTGCGACGCAGAACTAACACGGCAGAAACGGCTCGCAATATCAATGCTGCGTTTGGAGAGGAGACTGCTAATGAACGCACCGTGCGTTTTTGGTTTAAACGCTTTCGTAATGGAATCTTCGACTTGAATAACGAACCACGTGGAAGACTGCCCACATAGGTGAATAACGCTGAATTGAAGATGGTGGAAGCCGATCCGAGTCAAACTACCCAGGAATTAGCGGCATGGTTTAATGTTATCTTACCTACAATATTGACTCATTGGCATTAAATCAATAATATAAAAAATATGAAAAATGGGTGCCTCATGATTTGACTGATCGACAGAAAGAAACGTGTATTGAAACTTGTGTTGCCTTGTTGAATCCGTACAAAAATGAAGGCATATTGGATCGAATTGTGACGTGTGACGAAAAGTGGATTCTTTACGATAACCGTAAGCGAAAAATGCAATGGCTGACCCCAGGTCAAACGTCGCAACAGTACCTACCCTAAAACAAAGCCTATCAATAAAAAGGTAAGGATATCTGTATGGCGATCTCTTCATGGCGATATTCACTATAGCTTTCTCAGGTCTGGTCAAGCAACAACAGCAGATGTTTACTGAAACAGCGCCGACTCATGAATCTATCTTCACCATTATTGCTCCATTATAACGCAAGACCTCATATTGCACGAGAAACCGTTGTAACTCTACAGGAGCTGCAGTTAGAAACCATACGTCATCCTCCGTACTCGCCAGACCTTGCTTCAACTGATTACCACTTTTTTTGTGATTTGGACAATTTTCTACGTGGTAAAAAATGTTCTTCCCAGGAGGCAGTATAAAATGCTTTCACACAGTTTGTCGAATCTAGATCCCCGGAGTTCTATCGCAAAGGCATAAATAAACTTCTGATTAGATGGCAGCAATGTATATAGGTAGATAATGGGGGTAAATATTTTGATTAAATAAATATGTTACATCTTAGAAAAAAACGAGTTTCAATTTTTCATTATAAATCGGCAATTTCATACTTTAACCCCTAATACATTACTAATAAATCCATGAGCATACAATAAATAATTAAATGTTTCTCTTTTAATCTCTAATAATCAAAGCAATAAATAAAAATAGAATTGAAAAAAAAAGAAACTAATTAACCATTAAATTGTCAAATGATTGTAATCATTTTTAAAATATTCTTCCAAATCGCAAAAATTTCTTTGTAGCAGCCATAATTTCAATTTAAATATAGGTCTCTTGTGGGGTAGGAGAGAACCGATCGCCATAAGACGCGATTTTTACACACTTCACTCGTTTCTTTAACGTTCATATCTTTTCATGCACGCTCGCCGGTTCCAAAGGCTCCTCACATCACCTTCTGATAAAGACGACCAATTTGGTCATGGTAGGTTAGTCTTGGTCTTCCTCGGTTCCTACATCCTTTCGCATTGTATATCTGTTTCGTCATTCTTTCTACATGTCCGAACCAACGGAGCATACCTTTTCTTATCTTAACACCGACGCTCTCTTTCAGACCAACTCTCTTTCGTACGTCATCATTACGAACGCGGTCAGCAAGCGTTATGCCACAAATTTTGCGCAGTGCTCGCATCTCGACGCATTTATTCTACTTTCATGCTCTCTCTGCCATACCCAGCTTTCACTTCCACAAGTTAGCGTTGGGATTAGCACCGCGTTGTGTCCAGCGAGCTGTACCTTCTGGTTTAGATTTCGGCTGCCTAGAAGTTTAACTGTGTGTCGTTGGTATAACGAATTCAAGCGCTGTCAACTAACTTTCGGGGGATGAAGAAAGAAGTGGTCGCACTTTGACAGCTGTTACGGAAAATAACGTGCTAACAGTGAAAAATTTAATCCAAGACAATAGGCGAGTTACGTACTAGGAGATGCAGCACATACTGCAGATTGGATCGGGAAGCCTTCATGAGATTCTTTCTACTCTTGCATCTTCGCGTGAGGAGGATAGTTTCACGCTGATCCAATCCAATCCAAAAAAATGTATTTTAAAGTTCAAATTTTTATCCAGTCCAATAAGTAACAGTACTCGTGTGACAGATTCTCCTGATATAGTAGATTATTGAAAGTCTCTATTCTCCAATTGAACATGGTTGAGAAGTCGTTACAGTTATATGTAGACAGGCATACTATATATATGTATGGGATATATTCTATAGTTGTTCTCTTATGTACAACACCAAGTCACAATATTTGTCTGTCGTTCTGAAGCCAGTCTATCCTATCATAATTATGCAGTGATCGTTTAATGTGTGGTCACGTACCTTATTTTCAATGTCCGTATCTATACGTTTTACTCCTGCTCCGGGAGTAAAACGTCTAGACACGGACGGATTTTTCACTAAAACGATGTTCCGCTGACTTTAATATACATATTTTTTTATTGTTCTTGCAGCTTATAATGATAATTTTATTTTTTGTATGATTACCTTCTATTTGTCTATGTTAAAATCTCATTATAATTTGATTTGGATTATTAAACGGAATTTTTGTTCAGACATCGCTGGGAAGCTATTTAATACATCACTGGGAAACAAACAATCATACGTTTCGTTTGCAATATAAGGAATATTACACTTGCCACACCCTTTTGTAAGTAACATAACAACACTAGTAGTATTCTATTATGCGTAATATCATTATGCGTAATTAGTACACAGTAACTTTATGCTACATCAGGAGTGTGCCGAGATTACTACGCATCTTTGGAATATAATTTCAAAATGTATGCAATCTAACATGGACTCTCTGTAAAGCTAATTCATAGCTCCAAACAATACGTTAAAACGGGACTGTCACTAATCACGCTATCTCTTATGAAACGGCCCCGATGCCCCCAAACGTGTTCATAACAATTACGAGTATCCCCCAATTTCAACAACAAATGCATTCGAAATGTTACTGTTATGTTTATCGAATTGGATCGTATCGATCCCATCGTATCGTACTGTAGAGAATACAGTGTACTTTATAATCGTACGTAAATGAGCAAGGAAAAGTATCTGTCAGCATTACATCTTATATTTAAAGAGATCGATGGAACTAATAAAGTGAATTATTATTCCAGTACCTGAACAAACTAGTTATTTTCATTATCCTGCTCTTCTGTATCGTATGGCACTCAGCACTGCAGTACATTCGATATTGTTTCACATGAACGGCTAGTGATAGGATGACTGATAGTTGAACGATTGAATTCACCTCCTATTGAATATCGGTGGCACAAATGTGACGTCATAAAAAGTGCCAAGGTTTACGTACTATTGCGATAGTTAATTTAAGTATTTCTTAAATTAAACAATTTTTAACGGAAGTATCGCCAGTTTTATTTATTTTGTTGAACCTGACAATTTTGTGACCTAAGCTGTTTCGTCACAGTACTTTATTTTTATTTTATTTTATTTGGAGAATATACAGTCTAAAATAATAAAACTAAATAGAAATATATATAGACTAATTACATATTATATAAGCTAAATAGCTTATCTGTTAGAGAATTTTAGTATTACAAAGAATTTGCACAATTTAAGAAAAACGTTAAAAGGGAGATATACCTTTAAATTAAATTATAGCATCTTCTTAAATTACCAGATTAGAACCATTAAACCACGCTTTTGATAAAATATTTTTAAATTTATCCGGTTTGGAGTTAAATAAGTCAATCTCGGGACAATAAGTCAGTACCCATTAATTTCTCTGCCATATCTCACCTTTCAAACCGGAACACAGCTATATAAATATAGCTGCTAGGCGGTAGGAATAGGTGAGACAGAGGTACCCATGCCGACGACTATTGTACAAAGTCTCCCTCTGGTATAAGAAGTAGTAAGTTGAATAAGTACAGCTGTATAAACGCAAGGGTTGCCGCCGCACTTCAGCATTCCCAGAGTTTTCTAAATAGGCTGTGATTTATGGCACCGGAGGCGCCCGAAACGGAAAATTATGTGGAACGAAAACTCGTTTGCGATCTTTATTACTGAATGATACAACCGTAAAGCCGGCAACTGGCAAGTCTGGAATATTATCCAGACAGACATAGACAATTTATCACATAGCATACGTTAAAATATTCTATAGCTAGGATGTCAAGAAACAAAAAAAAAAGTAGGGTATGCCATAAAATATTAAAAATCTAGTTTATTTTTATCGTCTTTATGTCTCTAAGGTGCCGAACAAACATACAACCTGCTTTAATGTAAGCAGTTACTTACATACTACAGTTTATGTATATTGTCAACACCAGGAATGCAATTTGATCCAACCTACTTTGTGTGCTTCCGCCACCAATTAGTTCATACGGCCTAGCGCCGGCCGGCACCCACCCACTACTGTTAGTGCGTGCTACATGCCGACGCTGCCATGGCTGCTCCGGTAGTCTCTGCCTCGGCTGCTGCGGTCGTCCGCCATCTGGAACAGAATCCGCATGCCCCCACCACCACCGTCGCTGCCACGACTGGCCTAGTCGTCGCTGCGACACGTGTTTCGCCTCTCCACGAGGCATCATCAGGCGGTAGACGTTAATCGTAAGACTAACATGCTACATACGGCCGGCGCTAGGCCGCATGAACTAATTGGTGGCGGAAGCACACAAAGCGGGTTGGATGAAATTGCATGTAAGTTTGACTTTCGCAAAATAACGCCTGAATCTATTAACACCAGGAATGACACTTGTGAGTTGCCAACTAACTCTTATTGACATTTTCATTCCACAACTGAAGCGTTCTGGGTAGAAACTGCACCATACTCGACCAATGCGGTTCTGGTGTATGAGGATTGGTAGTAGAATAGTATTTTTCACGATCAAAAACTTTAAATTTAATTTTCATAACTTGCAAATGTTCAGGAACACCGTTCCTATATGAAATCTATATGTTTGTCTATGTGTGCATTTATCTATGTGTGCTTCTGTCTGTGTGTGTGTGTGCCTGTCGTTTTTTTTTCGAATATTAGAGTTTTGACTTCAGATTCGGATTCAGCATAACAAAGTAGAATAGGAATGTCTGAAAAACCAACCTCCTATCTCTTAAGGAACATGGTCAAAATGGCCGAAAATAAAAAAAAAAATATTTTTATTTCAGATTCGAAAAGTAAATTAAAAAGTAGAGCAGGAATGTCTTAAAAACCAATATCATATTTCTTAAGGAACATGATCAAAATAACCGACAAAGTTTTTGAAAAAAGAATTAAATTGTAATATAATTGACGAGCCAGGTGTTCCTCTGGCAATGCAAGCTTGCGCATTCTCAACTTGTTTTTTATTCTTTAATTTAGAGTTTTCGCTCATTTTATTTGTTTTTAGAGTAATAATAATTATATACAACTGAAGTGAACGCTATTACTGGACACGGTCAGATTTATGAAAACATAATGTATACTCGCAAAAATGTGAAGTTAATTATAAAAATGCAGTGAATATCTTAGAAGCAGTAATAAGTTGCGTATTGGTATACGCAACTTATTACTTACACTTTTTTAGGGTTCCATACCCAAAGGGTAAAACGGACCCTATTACAGAGACTCCGCTGTCCGTCCGTCTGTCACCAGGCTGTATGAACCGTGACAGTTAGACAGTTGAAATTTTCACAGATGATGTATTTCTGTTGCCGCTATAACAACAAATACTAAAAAAATAGAACAAAATAAATATTTAAGGGGTTCCCATACAACAATGATTGATGTTTTTGCTAGTTTTTGCTCGACATTGATAACTGCAACAGGTAGACGCTTGAAATATTCACAGAATATTTAGTTATATATTCACTTTAAGAATAAATAATTAAATTAAAATAAAACAAATATTTAAGGGGGGCTCCCATACAACAAACGTAATTTCTTTTGGCATTTTTATAGATAATGGTACGGAACCCTTCGTACGCGAGTCCGACTCGCACTTGACTGGTTTTTTACACTTACACCGGCTTACTATAACTGGTAGATCTTTTGTTGTACTCGTAATATAAACGTCTTTTACTGTCTGTCATTGTATCTATTCTATTATAAATTGCCTGAAACATTTCTGTCCTTTCCCGACAGTATCTTCAAAACGCACAGCAAAAATACTCTTTGTTAAAAGGCTTATTACGAAATTGATGAGTATCTCACTGATAAAGGTGCCTAAAAATGCCTGATGGTCACAAGTCTAAGCTAACTCAGCAATATCGGACTGCTTATGATACTTAAGTACTCTTGATTTAGTAAAAAAGAAGATTATGACAAATAAACGTTATATAAAAAGAGCAATAGGATAAGTGATAATTATATAAAATGAAATGTTAGATAAAATGATTACGTTATGTGTTTTTATATAAATTGAAAATAATATAATGTGAGCATTATTATAAGTAAAATTATGTTAGCTGTTATTACGTCGTATAATACACTACCATTATAATACACACATCAAAAGTGTCTAGGGATCAAGCATTTTTATGCGGATTTCTTGAGATTGAGATGTGGCTTTGTAATAAATTTATGATTTTATAAATTTATATGGATCCTTTTTGGTGCATTTCATAATTTGAAACAGGAACTGTCAATCAAATTCGAGTAAAAGATGAAAATCAGCTGTCAATATTTTCCCTATAAAAATATACAACGCATTGAAGACATTATTAGTGCTACTGTTTCCCTACTACTGATTAAAACCAACGTTATTATGGAGCGGCGACGTCATTTAAGCAGGAAAGAAATGCTCAGAGCCGTGGGAATGATAGAAGCTGGTTCCCGGCAACGTACTGTGGCTTTAGCTCTGAATACAAGTCAGAGTGTTATCAGTCGACTTTGGACACGTTACCGAAGCACTGGTACCGTGGCTGAGCGCCATGGAGGATGGTATCGCTGCACCACACGGAGACAAGACCGATACATTCAAATCACAACTCGAAGAGCTCCAACAATAACCGCCATGATGTTAGCCGTGACGCTTCATCACTCTTCAGGGAACTTAATTAGCGACCAAACAGTCAGAAACCGCTTGCATGAAGTGAACCTTCATTCCCGAAGACCGCTAAGGGTACCACCTATAGCAATGCACAATCGTAGGATTCGATATCAATGGGCTCTTGAACACAGAAATTGGGCAGAAGAACAATGGCGTTTCGTGTGCTTTTCTGATGAGTCTCGTTTTGGTATGAGACCGGATACAAGACGTATACGACACTGGAGAACCCCTGGACGCCAACAGCGATTAAAATCCTGCCAGGAAGTCCATCCTTATAGTGGTGGAACCATCATGGTATGGGCGGGTATTTGGATCGGCGGAAGAACTGAGTTGATTTGAGCATGCATGGGATATGCTACAGAGAAGAGCTCTGCCGAATATGGAGGGTATCCAGTCGCAAGAAGACCTTTTTTTGTTGTTGCAACGAACATGGGCGGCCATTCCACAGCGTGATTTGGATGAACTCATTTTGAGTATGCCAAACCGATGTTCTTGTGTTGTTAGTGTTCGCGGTAGAAACACGGATTATTAATTGTTTAAGTTACCCAATAAAATTTTAAAGAAAACTGTTATTTCAGTCTTTTTTTCGAACTTTAATGTTAGTGGTTCCAATGTCAAAAATCCCTTTATTATGAAAATGGCAAATTTCTTTATTAATGCAAAGGTGACTTGGTTTATCGTTACTGTAGACAAACGAAAACACTTTATTTGATGAATCCTTAAAGAAAATTTTAATTAATATCAATCAGGAGAAAAGTTATTGCAAAAATATATGTTGATTCCTAGACACTTTTGATGTGTGTATTAGAGTGATTTCGATATTAAGGAAATCAGGTGTTTTGTACATCGATATTTAGGACTTTCGATGTTTCTTTTCTAGATGATCAGATTTTCGAAATTTTTGACGTTGATCATATAAGCAATCGATTATATATACTTTCGATATTTTGAACATGGATATTTTTACTGCAGATATATTAATTTTCGACATTCAAATACGTACCCATTATAATGTGATTTGACGATTTGAAAAACACCTATGTAATATTATGTACCTATTTCAAAGGCAAGTTTAATTCGGCCTTTCTTCCTCGCCAATGATCATTTTCGAAATGCTGGTAGACTAAAAGAAATAAAAACTATGAACAGTTTTCATTTCTTTTAATACATTGTGTTTTTTAAATGTATAAAACACAATAAGATTTTATTTAAAAAAATGTAGGACGAGTCGAAGTTCCCGGGCGGGTCCAATGCTAAGTAAAGTATTTTTATGTTTTGACTTTTAAATACCGATCGATCGAAAATACTACATAATAACCCTCCAGATTGTCTGTTCTTGTTAAAACGTTGTAAACTTAATTTGCATACATTATCGTAATGGAAAATAATTGTTATTTATTACTTACACTTGAAAAGTTATATAGATATATTGTTATAGTATTTATGCAAACAAACACAGACAACTTACAACTCCCGCCTTTTTGAACGGAGGAAACCCTCAGGATAGTTTGATTTCTTAAACATGGAGACGAAAGAGAGAGAAAGAGAGATGGAACACGAAATTGTCTGT
This sequence comes from Pyralis farinalis, assembly GCA_947507595.1. Classification (NCBI taxonomy): domain Eukaryota; kingdom Metazoa; phylum Arthropoda; class Insecta; order Lepidoptera; family Pyralidae; genus Pyralis; species Pyralis farinalis. The sequence goes on along the minus strand of OX382261.1, from coordinate 5,575,223 downwards.
AGATACCAGTGTATTATTTTTATCCCGAGATTTTTAACTGTATTTTCATCGTTATATATAATTGTTACTGCTTCCATCCCTAAATAATATTCGCTCATTTGTTCAATGACACACCTTTCCGCGAGTTTTGTCATACTTAACTATATTTTGACAAACAGTGTAATTGCGTCATTGTTGCACCAAATGAGCGAATATATAATAAAACTAATAAATAAAATGAAAATAATAATATATAATAAACACTTCTTCTTCTTCTCGTTATCCCGTTTCCTAATCCATTAGAATTAGCGGGGTCCGCTACCTAAGCATAAGGATTTGGCGAAGGCGAAATATATAATAAATATTTTACAATGAAAATAAATCAATCAGCCAACTACTACGAGTACAATGCAAAAGTTAAGTCATGTCTAAACATCCTGCCCTTATAAAGTTTGTGGGTGATACCCCTATTAAAGGGATGAACCCAATTCCAGTAATTTATCCTTCCTCTAGTTAAGAACCTCTGAAATGGTCGTACGGTTTTATCAGATATCGGAAAACAGTCAAAGACACTTTAGTCGCCCATCGCACGAGTTAAAAAGTAAGCTCGACGTTAATAGTTATTTTGGGGTATATTAGACACATATATTTTTTTATACAACGTCGGGAGGTATGCAAACATACGGCCCACCTGATGTAAAGCGTAGCTGTTACCGTAGCATATACTCGCTTGCAGTACATTAACTATCATTCGCGCGGTGCCATCTCTGCTGCTAACACAGCAATTCCATAGGAGCTTGCTGGTAACCTCACTCACACGCAAGAACACAATAACCCTCTAGTTGTTATTTGGCTGCATTTTCTATGAAGTGGAGGTACTTCCCCGGACGGGCTGTTTCGATGCACCCTACCTCTCTTGAAAACACCCATGCCAATACAAACAGACATGTTCATGCACGTTTGTCCTGACTACAACTATATTATACTTTCTGAATCGCAAGTTCATAGGCTGCGGTAACTATGTTACATCAGGTGGGCCGTACGCTGGTATGCCTCCTGACGTAGTATTTAAAAAAAATGAACGACTACATATTTTATGCCACCTCAGGTGAAAACAAGTATATCTACGCTTCTTGTGAAGTGATTACTACAAGTGCCAAAATAGACAATGAAAGACAAACATCCCTCTGAGAAGAGAACGGATAAAAGAAAGCGGTGTGAACAAAATGGATAATGAGTGTTCTTTGATCCCGCTTCCTAATTCATCCTGTTGGAATTGACAGGGTCTGCTACGTAACCCTGAGGATTGGGTGAAGATACTAATTTTAACATAGAGCTTCACAACCCAGAGCGATAACCAGACCTTTCTATGATTAGATCACACGTCTTTCGATGTAATTTCTTGGACATGCACCTGTCCTTACGTTTTCTTTCTCCGCACAGCAAGAGATAATTACAAACATGCCAGGATTCAAAGCGGGGACCACTTGGTCAATAGGCCACTTCTTATCTAGGCTATTATTAAGAATGAGAGCTTAAGAGATAGTTGGTCTGAAAAAGAGCGTCGCAGCAACTCCCTGGTTGCTGTGTTTCTGCAAGTGAGTGGGGTCACTGTGTTAGCAGCAGGTAGGTACAGCAACGCGCGCGCAATATTATCTATATTGCAAGCGTTCATAGGTCACGGTAGTACGGTACTATTTTACATCAGGTGGGCCGTATGTTTGTATGCCTCCCGATGATGTATAAAGAGAAAATTGTAATACGAAAATCATGCGGACGAAGTCACGAACAAAAGCTAGTTCGCATTAAATGTATGTTTCCGATATTTTGACCACTTGATTTTCCGACCAATTGCTATCAAATGATATAATGTGTTTCAACTTCGGTGGAATTTGATGGGCTAAGATAAGATAATAAAAAATTGGTACCATTACCATAGTTTTTTGTCATTAGTAAATTAATGTGTAAGGATGGAGTCATGTGGCGTTCGTTCCGGTCTGGTTCTAGCGAACCTGACAGAATAACGTTCTGGAATCAACTCGGTACAGTGCTTTGTAGTATACCGTTGTCACAGGGTTATCGTCTTAGGTGGTGCTCTTAACGGTCACGTGGCTTTGGCCACGGTAGTAGTAGGGATGATATCTGGCCATCGTCAATACGTACTTGAAAAAGAAATCCGAACATTTAATCACCTACAGGAACGGAAGGCATGCTATCCAAATTGATTTCTTGCTCACCAGGAGATACTACATCAGCAAAGTAGCCAACTGCAAGGTCATACCCGGCAAGAGTCTCACTGCACAACGTCGTCTTCTTGTCATGGACCTCTACTCGAAGCCCAAGGAGAGTCGTTTTGAGCTCTGCAGACGCCAAAATAGGTGGCTTCTTATTAAAGTCAAGTCGCAGGAGTTGGCCTCGGCTACCTGCGATATGTGCGCTGGTATCGACGGCGGACCGGTCCAGCACCACTGGGATAGAATTCAGGTGACAGTCACCGGGGCGAGCCAGGCAGTGCTTGGAAAAACCAATGGTGAGCGCAGGTGTAACAAGGAGACTTGGTCGTGGAACAACACAGTCCAGTAGGCCAATTCTGCTAAATAACTGCAGCTGCACTGCAGCGCGGCGCGTGTCAAAATGCGTGCATTTTGACGTTTCTGTATTCTGTTAAGCGACTCTGCGTATCCTGCAAATGAACTACTTAACTCCTGTAATGTTATCATATTTCAAACTGATAATTGGATTTTTACTTAATATTGACTATTTAATACGTAATAGTTTATAGTTTCACACCCGATTGCCCTTCGTTGCCGGCATGGAGGTATTTCTTACTGAAAAGAAGCTTTACTTAATCATATATTCCTACAAAACTTTCCCAAAATAAAACAAATATTTTGCAATGTAAATCACCGCTTCAGAATATTAATTTCTCTTCGCAAAAGTTGCTTGAGACTAACGTTAGCAAAACTGCACATAAACTCCTTCTAAACTTCTGTCATCGCTATACAAATGTCAAAACAATTTAACAGAATACGATTATATTGCAGGAAACGTGCAGGTGCAGTGCAGGTTTTTGAACAGAATAGCGAGTCATTTACTGCAGCGTTCCTGCAACGTCGCTGCTGTCAGATCGCGTAACAGAATACCGAGACGTCAAAATGTACGCATTTTGACACACGCCGCGTTGCAGTGCAGCTGCAGTTTTTAGTAGAATCGGCCTATAGAGGGAGATTAGGGTGAAGAAAGCATCTTTAAATAGTGGCAAGCATCCAGATCTTCCTGAAACATGTCACTAAAAAGCCAGATAGCCAGGGCCAGACTACTTACAACCTATGTACAATAAGTTGGAATCGTCTGGGAGACAGACGCTCATTTACAAGTTGGCATTTTCCAGTGTCAAACGGCACAGGATATATCCAAGTGCCGCTGTGTAGAAGATCTCCGCGGCAACCTTCGACCTTCTTATTCGAGGACCTCATGATGAAGGAGAGATGGCATATTTCTGCGAGTTGCTAAACAAGCAGCATAAAGTGGTGCAGCCACCGTCACTCCCTCCTAATGAGGGACTAGTGCTACTACGAGTAATAACACCTGAAGAAGTCCAATGGGCTCTTCGTCGCATGAAGAGTAGGAAAACGATCGGAGCCGATGCAGTCCCCTTCGAAGCCTGGAAGGCGATGGAGCCTCGTGGTGTGAGCATCTTGGCCGACCTGTGTAACCGCATACTCCTCACCGGAAAAATCCCGAACCAATGGAGGCTGAGTTTCAAAGGTAAGGGATCAGTCAGGAGTGTGGTAGTTACCGCGGTATAAAGGTCATGTCTCACACTATGAAGCTCTTCGAGCAGATCAACTTTCGGATCTAGCAGGAGTGCATTGTCTCGAAATATCAGTATGGCTTCTGGCCTGATAATGGGATCATGGACCCCGTTTGTGCTTTAAGGATCGTCATGGAGAGAGATGAATACAGGACAAACAACACGTCTTCTGTTATTAGACATGTATTCCATGTCGCACTCGGAACACAAGCGAAGGACTGTGTGCCTCGTGCGATCATCTGGTGGGCAGTGAGGTCCAAACGGGTGCCCGAAGCGTATATTGACATTTGCCGGGACATGTATCTCTATTCCTATTCCATAGCTTCCAATTTGTCCGACAATATATAAAATCAAACAGACAGAATCTCTTCCGCTTTGTCAGTATAGATCTGTGATCCCATGTTATTTATATACAATGAATAATATAACGAATTACCCTACTGTTGAATAAAAAATTACCGTCACATGGCAAGCCGGAAATATATCATCGCATCGTGCATACTATAACAGGATTTGCTTTTTTGTAAAAGCAGTCTACACAAAAGCCTTTTGAAACGCCAAATTGGTACACACACGTGGCGGACACTTTGATTCTTTTAGTATTTGAACATTTATTATTCTAAATCTATAGACAATAAGCGCTACGTTATGGTAGCGTTTCAAAGGAGTAACGTATAATCATTTTTAAATGATACTATTTAGCTTTATTTCGTACATTTGTTATGAGTTTTACAATCGACAACTTCTGTTAAATCGATTTCGATGGTCCTTGACATTCGTATTAACTTCCCATGACAATGATGTAAAGACAATATCATCCTACGGATGGTACTCCAATAAAGCTAAAGACATAACTAGTTATTAATTACGTTAATTTATATTAAATGAATGAAATCTTTGAACTGATTATTGCTCCATATGTTCTATATATAGAACATTGAGCGCATTTTTTTTATACCGCTAAGGTGGCAATCAAGCATACGGCCTGCCGGATGGTAAATAGTCACCGTAGCCTATGGACATTTGCTACACCAGAGGTCACGCATTTCACCCTCTCACACGCACTCATAAATACACTCATACATTACACAAGGAGAGCAGAACACGATACACTACTACAATTTCTTCTTTTATTTTGCCTTTTTTGTATTTTATGTATTTTTGCCTTTGTTTTATTTTTGTATTTGATTTTAGATTAATACAAATTGTATGTATTACCTAGAATACCCTAAAAGTATCTTACATTTTGCTAATGTTTGTATAAAATTAAGGAAGAGCACTGTCGTTCGAAATACAGGTTTATTGTAACCTAATTCGGACACAGATGTTTGCAAATATTGTACTATTTAGCAATGCACACTTTAATTGTATTTATTATGTTCACTTACCTTGAAATAAAATTATTATTATTATTATTTCTTGAAGAATTCCATCATGCTGTAGTCCCTTGGAAAAACCTCGGCTGGGAGCTCATTCCACGGCTTGAGAGTTCTCGGAAGAAAACTTCTCTGGAACTCTCTGGTCTCCGGTTCGTATTCTGGCGTGTACCACTAAATTCGTGTTCTCAGATTTATGTACATACTTGTAATTATCACTTGCCTGACGGTGAAAGATAACACCGTGAGGAAACCCACATGTCCAAGAAATTATATTTCGAAAGACGTGTGACCTTACCTGAGCATGCCCAGTTTTCTCTGTAGGTTGTGGAGATCTGACAGCAGTCGCTCCATGTAAAAACCAGTTGAGAATGCGCAAGCTTGCATTGCCAGAGGAACACCTGGCTCGTCAATTATATAACAATACAAAATTTTTGTTTTTAAATTTGTCGGCCATTTTGTCCATGTTCCTTAAGACATAGGAACGGATTTCCTGAACATTCCTATTCTACTTTTTTATGCTGAATCCGAATCTGAAGTCAAAATTCGAATATTCGAAAAAACCGCACACACAGACAAACATATAAGTAGATTTCATATAGGAACGGTGTTCCTGATCAGTATCTTCGTCAAATCCTTATTCTAAGACCCCGTCAATCCTAATGGATGAAACGAGATAACGCCAAGAAGAAGAATATTTATTCTAACGAGTAACGTCTACAGCGCCTGAGGATGCCTCGTGAGAGGCTTAACTCGCAGCGGCGATCAGGCCAGTCGTGGCAGCGAAGGTGGTGGGGGCAAGCGGGTTCTGTTCGACCGCAGCATGCAGTAGCAGCCATGACAGCGTCGGCATGTTGCATCTACTAACAGTAGTGGGTGGGTGCCGGCCGGCGCTTGGTCGCATGAACTAATTGGTGGCGGAAGCACACAAAGCAGGTTAGATCAAATTATAAGAAGATTTTCATTAAAAGTGAATGAATAGAAAGATTGATTTCGTTCGATCAGGTCAGATCGAATGGAACTGACGCCAAGTTTAGCCTTTCTTATTACATAACAATATATTTTCATTAAAAGTTGGTGTAGGCGCCTTAATTAAAATTGCGTAACTTCACCCACAACTCTTGTGGGGTTTCACAAAGCGATTTAATTTAAGCAGTGTAATGTATGCAATATTAATATTTAGCCTAATTGGGGTTTCGGCGTTGGGAGAGATAGGTAATTGAAGAAAGAAACTATTCGGAAAGTTACTCCAATTACTTTTTTCATGAATCCGGTGGCTGAATAGTTACTGGACAGGCCTACCAATCCTTCCCACCACTGTGTCTCCTGTATAGCCAGAATTAACAGCGGCGACCACCAAAAAGGCAATGAACAGTGAAGTTCATTGCTGTCCCGGCGGTTAAACTACAGCTGCCTTGGAACTCACAACGAAGTTTGTAGGAGTAGGAAGTTTTGGAACTGACTTACCCTCTTGGCAAAGTGAGAGACAGCAATATGACAAATAAGGTATTAAAAAACCTCGTAGCGATGGCTAGTCGAGTGAAGCTCAACTGCCGTGCACCACGGTTTATCAGATATCTAACACTACTGGGACCTAAACTGTGATTTGTTACCTAACACATCAATTCCAATAATATAAATTGCAGAAACGCCTCTCCCTTGTTGACACCAAATCAGAATAATATACTGAATGGTTAGCGATGGACTTTAACATCAAAGATCTTGGGTTCGATTCCCACTGACAATGAGGTAGGGCGCATCAAAGCAGACAGTCTGGGGAAGTCCACCTCACAGGAAACCGCGGCCAAATAACAACTCTTTAGACAGTTGTTGTGTTTCTGTCAGTGAGTGAGGTTACCAGTAAGCTCCTAAGGAAACTATCATCTAAGTATAATTTAAATATAATGCAGGGTTGCTCCTTTTATTCCTTAGTGCTATATTTAAATCAAATGATACTCTTTTACAAATGGTACTTTGTATTATTCTTTATCATACTAGTAAGATTATAACAAAAGGTCCTTTGTGTCGAATGTGAAGAAAGAAAGCGAGATAAATTAATGAGGAAACAGATATACAATGCAAATGTAAAATTATGTAGGTGCCGGGCAACGCACGGCTCATGTATTACGATCGAAGTGACCATGTTTTATCAAGAGCCTTGTAAACTGGCGAGTGAAAATGAAAAGAGGTAAAATAATGCTTAAGAAGTAGGTGAGGCATGTAAGGATTGGGTCCTTTGAATATTACTTGCACCCAACAATATTTCCATGGAAAGGTTTATAAAACTTTTTGTACTAACGCAGCGATGTGCGAGTAGAATTTTTAGTAGTATTGCTTACAACTCCGCCACTGGACTCGTCAGATCATGATTTTTACGAAAAATCCAATGAAAAAGACACAACTACAAACGGTTTCTATGTATTTTCTGTGCTTTATTCAATAAACATATCTGTGTTGGATTGTAGTACACTTTAACAAATTGGGTTACTGTTAAAGACTTATTTTGCAGATACCCAGGTGCTTACTGCAGACGTTACCTGGTACTCGAAGAAACACAATTATTCTCCAAGGACTTATTCTACTGCTGTCTCTTGTGAGGCTGATGTACTTTCGCAGGAGTGTATTGTGTGTTCGAGAGCCACGTTTGATAATTGACGACGTGCACATGGTGTACAGTCAGGTTGGTTATGATTTTAATAAAAATTAAGTCAATATTTAATTATTAAATGTCAAAATCATGTAGCGCTGCCTGGATAAAATACTCATTAAAAATTCTTAGGAATTTGACAAGTTAGCAACTTAAAAATCTATTTTCATATTCGAGCACTGTAATGATTTAAAGCTTAATTTGATTTCATACTTATACAAAGTTGACAACCCTATACGTTAGTAATAAAGATAAACTACTTACTGCGGCTGCCTGGCTGAATACATTAACCTCTATTATGACAATAATTGATATGAGTGATTGACGTATAAACTCATATCTCAAGCAACTGGCTCTAGAACCTGACATGTTTGATAAAGGTCTCTAAATCTACTGACAAAAGATTGCGATAATTCCCACTGGATACCGAGATACAAGGGAACGAAGTCGCGGCCGTTCTCCACTTCTAAATAAAAATAAAAAGGTTGGGTATTCGTTATACAAGTAAATTACTCTGATAACAGAGGGAGTGGCCGGGACTGTTGTTTTAAATTGCTTAAAGGGATTCCACGGGTAGGGTTGCCAGGTGGAATTATTGCACAGAATTTGCATAATAGAATTGTGGGATCGGAGTGTGTGTAATACAGGGTATTGCATGCGAGTACTTATAACTACGAATTGATAGAAAAAAGCCGATGTAGGTTAAAATATTGCTAATGAAATTAAAATAAGTGACAATTTAGTTCAATTAAATAGGATAAAAGAAATAACAATAATAAGGGCGCGATCGACAAGAAAATTTCTTGGCAAACTCAGTCTGCATTTGCTCGGCAGGTTTACTCGACATAGATGGATGTATTGGGGGTCATCTATTGACCCACCACAGAAAAGGTATACCTATGAGCAGCCTATGAGGCAATGTGACAGGATAATTGGTGGGGCTTGACGTATAGATAACGACAAACCTAGTATTCCAAACTGAGCACAGCCTATAGTGTCGTCGGAGGCTCAGTAAATTTACCCACGAGTTATTTCAGCGTTATGTAGTATTTTCGTCTTGTCTGTCTTATTAAATAACGTGAATTTGACATGGCACTAAAATCTTGATGTTTTATGTTCCCTGAATACTTGCACGCAAAGGATTTACGACCATACAACCGAGGCTTTAGTTAGTTCCTTTTTTGTGCCAGATATTTATTTATATTCCATATCATATTTGCAGTAGTTTTTCCGCGTGTTATTGTGTTTTTATTGAATAGTAGGTAGGTATTAAATTATATCGTATTTTCGATCTGTGTTATCACTGTTGACCCTCCAAGTCAGGATTCGCACTTACTTACTTAGAGTTATAGAGTTCCACTCTCAGAGTTCTATTCTGACTTCACTTGTATCTATGTATGTGTATTTTAAAAATATAAATTGTGAAGTTGGAATAAACGTATTTTTGTTGTATAATTGAATTATTATTAAAACAAAATGTCAGCAATGCTGCTATCATTGAACATCATCATGTTAGCTCTAAAACGGAAATATTATCATGTCGTCACTATAATGTTATACAATGCCAATTGTGACACGGGCGGCGGGAAATACCGTAAGTCCGTAAAATACTAACTTTCCAGAAATTAGTTATTAGTAGTAGTAGTAGTAAATTAGTGAGTTAGAGCAATTGTTGATAGGCCAATTTAACTTAGACTAAGAAAAGGGAAATTAAGAATTTGTATGTATGTATGTACATTTTCACGTCAGGTCCCTTGCGGGGTAGGCAGAGAGAACCGAGCGCCATAAGACGCGGTCCTTACATACTTCAGTCGCTTCTTTCACATTCATAGCTCTTTTCATGCACGCTCGCCGGTTCCTAAGCTCCTGATATCACCTTCTGATAAAACACGACCAATTTGGTCATGGTAGGTTAGTCTTGGTCTTCCTTGGCTCCTATATCCTTCCACTTTCGCATTGTATATCTGTTTCGTCATTCTTTCGTCTTGCATTCTTTCTACATGTCGGAAGCAACGGAGCATGTCCTTTCTTATCTTAACACCGACACTCTCTTTCAGTCCAACTCTCTTTCGTACGTCATCATTTCGAATGCTATAAAATTTGTATCAAATAAAATTGCATATTTTAAATGTTTTGGTGCTTTCCAAAACTGTATCGATCAAGTGTGGTTACATATAAGTTTATTTATTATACACACACACATTCAATTGAAATTAACTCCTGTATAATGATGTTTTAATTACACACATCAAGAACGTAAATTAATTTTACCAAGGCGAAGTGACAAGTTTCAGGCCTGACAAATGATAACTACGTTTCCGTATTTTTATGACTTAATTTTTCAAAATAATCTCTATCAAATTTATACAGTTTTCATAACCGTGCTCTAATGCAGTGGTACCATTTCTATGCTCGTCAGTCCGTCAAATTACTAATGGAGCGTCCAGGAAATTCTCTTTGCTTGTTTTTTTGTTTATATCAGAGATATTTTAAGGATAAGAAACAGATAATAGTCGTTGGGCTGAATGTAGCGAGTATGGTAGTTGAATGAACAACTCAAACTTGATAAATGCGGAGAGAGTGTAGGGAACAGTGTGAATGGCTAGACTTCTAGTCAGTCGAAACTTAAACGAGAAGGCACAGCTCGCTGTACACAACGCGGTGCTAACCCCAATGCTAACTTATGGAAATGAAAGCTGGGTATGGCAGAGAGAACATGAAAGTATAACAAACGCCGTCGAGATGAGAGCATTACGCAAAATTTGTGCAATGGCGTTTGTTGACCGCGTTCGCAACGATGATGTAAAAGAGAGAGTTGGACTGAAAGAGTGTCGGTTTTACGATAACAAAAGGCATGCTCCGTTGGTTCAGGCATGTAAAAATGTAGTACGAAAGAATGACGAAACAAATATACAATGACATAGTGGAGCCGAGGAAGGCCAAGACTCACCTAACACAAGACGTCAGAAGTCCTAGGAATCTGCGGGCGTGCATGAAAAGAGCTACAAATGTTAAAGAAGTGAGCAAGGTGTGTAAGGATCGCTTTTATAGAGCTATGTTCTCTCTGCCTACTCCGCAACGCAAGAGCAACGACCGATAGGCAGGTGCATTGCCCTGATGAAACAACATTTTTCGCCAATCATTCATTTATAAAATAATGAAATGAAATCTTATACTAACTATAATAATAAATTGATTGCCACAATAATAATATACTCGTAATAGTAGCAAAACTAAAATAAAACTAATATATATTCATTCGAAATAATTTATCTGTATTCGTTCATACAGGTAAATTAAAAAAAAAACTTACAAAACCAAATTCGAAATATGGGTCCAAAATCAATTTGGTTACACACTTTGTCCTCTAAACACTGCAATAACTGGGATACCTTTGTTGGTTTTACCCTTCTTCAGGTAAAATGAAGGCTTTCGCGTCCCAATAAAATATATATTTTTATTATTATATTACTATATTTGACGTGAAAGAAATTCATAGTTTCATTAATTTTTTTATTATTTTTGTGGAACCAAATTTATTTTTAATATAGTTAAATTATTTTTAGTATAAATATATAGCATGAGTTAATAAATAGAAAAAAAAAACTAAATCTGGTATTCCTATACTGACAAATTCTTATTGTTAACCCTAATTGTCTTAAAGTCGATAAAGCAATATTTTTTTATAAGTTAGGGTTAGTTTCCTATAGTTTAGTAATTTCATATCAAATTTTTAAAAGTATAAAAGTAAGCGGGTATATTAACTGCCCTTTCATATCGAATTGGGGATGTATTAATTTTAATAGCTGTCGTCATAACCTAAAAATTGTTTTTACTTTCTGTTGGATGCAATCATTGGACTAATAACTGAGTGGAATACTTCGATTGATCCAAGTACTAAACTGTTAATATAGATATCGTTGTTTGCTTTCGCTTTACATATGAGTACGTAAACAACGGATTCACAGAACAGGTTTTCATCAATCATAGATAAGAACATCAATCAACTTAGTTTTAACTTGAATAAAACAAATCATATTGCTGGTCTTAAAACTAACTTATGGAAGCGAGAGCTGGGTATGACAGTGATATGAGAGTATGAAAAGTACCAGCAAAAGTGGAATAAACGCGGTCGAAATGCGAGTGGCATAGCGCTCATAGATCACGTTCGTAATGGTGATGTAAGAAACGGAGTTGGTTTGAAAGTATCGGTGTTAAAATAAGTAGAAGCATGTTCCGTTGGTTCGGATATGTAGAAAGAATGTTGGTGGAATGAATTACGAAACAGATATAAAAAGCGACAGTGGAAGGACTTAGGCCAAGATTTATCCACCACGACCAAACTGATCGCGTTTTATTAGAATCTGGAGCCATAGGAACCGGTGAGTGTGTATGTATATGTAAAATATAAATGATAAATTAGAGATTGAGGTGCATAAGGACTGAGTCACATGGCGCTCGGTTCTCTCTGGCTATACTGCAAAGGGGAAATTGACGTGAAGATATGAAAGGTTTCAATATACGCTCTTTTTGGGCGAGGTTCAGAAATATCATGTATATGTATCAGGTATTGTAACCAGATAAAATAAAATTATTGTCTCTTTGTTTAAAACCAGAATAAAACATGCTATATCTCGATATTTCTGGATGAATTTTTGTGACAACCCTAACAGCTGTCGCCCAGTGCAGGCGGTTTAAATTTATACTCTTTATATAGACCAACTGGGTCCATTATCGTATTATTTATTCATATTAACAATTGATCAAGCCGCGTTTGGTGCTATAGCTTGATTATACTTCTCTTTTACAGATTAACCAAGAGCTTATGAAATAAACACAATTAAATAAAACAAACTATATTGGCACACAAAGTATTGGGTGGGAGCTAGATACAAGCTGGAACCTTGTGATTCAGTTCCAATACGAGCTGTGATCATTTTTAATGAGGCTTTTTGACGAGACGCTCGAGAGTTCGATTCCCACACAGGCCAAACATTTCTATGCATGAACATGTCTGTTCGTCTTGGTCTGGGTGTTTTTAAGATCAAAGCACATCTGGGGAAGCGCCTCTACCTCACAATAAACAACATATCTCATAAAAAAAACCGCAGCCAAATAACAACTCTCTGAAGGGTTGTTGTGTTCCTGCGTGCGTGTGAGGTCACCAGTAAGCTCCTAAGGAGTTGCTGTGTTAGTATCAGAGGTGGCATCGCGCGAGTGATACTTAATGTATTACAAGCGTTCATAGTAATATGCTACGGTAACCACTTTACGTCAGATGGGTCGTATGCTTATATGCCTCCAGACGTTGCCTAAAAAGCTGTCACCACCGTGTCGACCCCTTAAGTATAAGCAGAGAGTTTACCTCTTTATATTGGTCTAACCATTGTATAATGGGTCGTGTTTCGAGGAGTTGTGTGACAGTATAGTCACCGCCTTCTTCAATAACGGAACCGTTGGCCGTTGGCATAGAATTCATCCTCATTGGAAGAGCGACTGGTCGCGCCCTATGCGGTTCCAGAGCTATTTTTTAGAGAATTCTTAAGATATAAGAATGAACGTGAGATTTTCCTAATGGACTAGAGTATGAGGTTCGGCAAAAATAAAGTAAAGAGGTGTTCTAACTGTCCTGTCCTGTGCTGTAGGTTACATTATTTACCATTACGTAGGCCGTACGCGTGCTTGATATTTTAGCACTATCATAAAAAAAAAATCCGCTGGAATATAGCAAAGTAATCGAATGTAAATCTAATGTAAATCGATTCTTTAACATACTTCAAATGTAGTAAAAAAACAAATTTAATAATAATGGAGTTAATAAACTAAAAGCACTTGCGTGTTCCAACTTTTATCACATTATAATCAACATATTACAAAATGTGTTTGTTACATATCGATTTTATTACGACTTGCGGTAATTTTACGATATGCCATCACTCGCAATTTTCAGAGAGGTAGGGCGCATCAAAGCGGTCCGTCTGGGGAAGTACCACCACCTCACAGAAAACCGCTGCCAAATAACAACTCCCTGGAGGGTTGTTACTTGGCTGAGGGTTGTCGTTTGGCGTGTTTGTGTTTATGCATTACTTGTTTCTATATATTGAAATTAAATTATTTTTAACGGAAGTATCGCGTGTTTTATTTATTTTGTTGAAACCTGACGTTTCGAACGCTTTGCAGCGTCCGTGGTCGCAGGAAAGACTAAGGTGGTATTTGTCTTACATTAGTTATTCAATTATTACATCTACGAGAAGTCCTAAAAATAATCAAGTCACAAATCCAAAGATCTACTAAAAATGTTCGGACACTGTGAGCGATTTTTGTGTGAATCGGAACATATATAATTAATCCATCCATGTCGGTAGGTGTAATAATTGAATAACTAATGTAAGGGACTTCTTCCCGCGATTTTGACGAGTGACATTGTTCTTATATTTGAAATTTTTACAATTCAGTGTAAAATTAGTTTTATGTAACAATTTCGATAGTGTTTTCTAACATAAGTGCTAGTGCAATTATACAACAATGAAAAAACTCAAATATAACACGTTTATGCACTTTTTGGAAGACGTGAATAAGTTCATCAAGAAAACCTTGTAAAATTCCTATCGTTTTACGGGTGGTATTTAAACTGGGTTGATTGGGTCGAAGTACCCTTCCCAAGTATTTTATGAGCACAGTTCCTGAAGCTGGAACATAGAATTAAGATTTTCAAATGGTTCTAAACTGATGACGTGGCTGTATGGGCTAGATCCCTTTGCCTTTCCCCTCGGGGATAAAAAGAACCAAAAAAAAAAAATAACTAATGTAAGACAAATAGCACCTTAGTCTTCCTGTGACCACGGACGCTGCAAAGCGTTCGAAACGTCAGGTTTCAACAAAATAAATAAAACACGCGATACTTCCGTTAAAAATAGTTTAAATTCAATGTATAACAATCGCGAAAACCTAAGACAATACTATTGTTTCTATATACTTCTTTCTGTTTGCCTTCATATGATGTTCAGTACGATACATTGAAGAAAATCATTTTCATTTCCAATATTCGAATTACTAGTGACAGGGGAACAAATTTGAGTAGATTCGTTCTGACGTGACATGTTCAATATTCTGAGGAGCTCTATGGGATCGTTGAACTTGTCAGTATAATCAAAATTACAAGTTAAGCAGTGTAAACGGCATCCTGTATGTGGCTTTAGTTTCTTTAGACTTTCCACGTTAAAACCAAATTGGGAACGATGATTTTTTGTACAACGCAGGGAGGCATACCGTGCCATGACCAATTTGATCGTGTTTTATCGGTAAGTGACTTCAAGAACGTTAGAATCCGGCGAGCGTACGCGAGAAGAGATATACATGTTAAAGAAAGAGTGAGATATGCAAACAACCGAGTCGTGTGGCGCTCGGTTCTCTCTCCTTTCATTTCACCACAAGCTAAGATTTACTGAAAACATATTTTTATTTTTTCATCCAATCAGTATCGTGAAATTGCCATCACTCCATATCGATTTTAAATCGAATCGCTGTTAACTCAATATGCCCGCACTTGGTCTGAAGTATTGGTAATTAATAGGAAAGCTCGTGTGACCTACCACCTATGAAAATTGGATCTGAGGTTTAATACTGTACTATGCATTCCTATATATAGGAACCAAAATCGTTTATTATCGGTAGTACTTGGACAATCGAACTTCGCTTTTCTAATTTTTTTTATTGTAAAATCGCAAAAGTGGATAAAGAACTGGCCTAATGACCAACTGGTCCCCGGTTCGAATCGTGGCATGTACCAATAAATTCGTGTTTCGGATTTATATACAAATTTCTTTTTTTTTCTTCCTAAGAAAGATCTAGTTTCCCCTCTAGTTTGTAGAAGTGTGACGGTAGTCGCTGCATATAAAAATCAGTATCTTCGCCAAATCCTTCGTCTTAGGTAGCGGACCCTGCCAATTCTAATGAATTAGGAAATGGAATAACGTTAAATGCTAGCAGGTTAAAAAAGAAAAATGGTACATAAGTGAATTGAATAAGATACAAGATTACATTTAAAATAATTTTTATCTATTCTTTTGTGTAAATCTTTCTTGATAATTTGAGACTCGGCATATCCGATCTAAAATGATTTACCTACTTGATTTAGCGACTTCATTTGCACAAAACAAACTTTATTTTACAATATTGGTATTGAAGACACGAACGACAATAGATTTAAGCAGTTTGAAGTACTTTTACAGACAGCAATCAAACAAGATCGGAGTAACAAAGCGCGTCTGCAGAGAGTCTAAGATGTTAGAAGGTTCATTAACATATCGACAACGTTAGTCAGTCTGATAGGAGATTAATGCAAATACAATCCATATATTTCAGCGGTAACGTCTCGCAAAATGTGATAGCACTGATTTATACGGGATTTTAGTTGGAAATGTACGTAAATATAAGACCTTAGTACATATATATTTTTTATACATCTTCGAGAGTCTGCCGCAACTCCTTAGGAGTTTACTCACTCACTTCTCACTCACAAGTAGGAATACAATATCTCTACAGGAAGTTATTATTTGGTTGCGGTTTTTTGTGAAGTAGAGGTACTTCCCCAGAGAGGCTGCTTTGATGCGACCCACCAAATACTATTTCAATTTGAAGTTTATAGATATTAGCTGCACTATGCGTCTTTCATAGCAGATGTGCTTTTCTTACATGCTTTCTATTTTCTCGGTTATTAAGAGCTGTATCGCGATGTTATATAGCCTATAACCTTCCTCAAGAATTAGAATATCAAATGCAATAAGAATTTGTCAAATCCGTCTGGGAGTTCCAGAGGTTAATGCGTTCAAACAAATAATCGAAGAAACAAACACTTCCGCTTTATAAACTCGTAATTAGTACAATAGCACAAATATCTATTAAACTGACTATGACGACATTATCATAATTATTTTTGACATACAGTAAGACTATAGATAAATAATATCAATATTTTCGCAGTTTGACTACAGATTTTAACCATTTTAGGTATAGGTACATATGTGTTTGTGTGTCAAAGTCATGTGTGTTATGTGTTTTTTTATTAATTTAATGTATTTTCCAAGCATTATTTATTATAAAAAATTTTAGTTTTCTGCATTTCTTTTCCATATAAACTTTGACTGTGCCAAATTTCATTCCCGAATCCGAGTAATTTTCGTATAAAGGGGGTACAAAGTTTTTGCTTCACGTATTAAATATATTTGAAACTGTGTATTTGAAAATAGAAGATTCGTTATGGTTGGCCGCACTATGATTATTTGATCACTGAGGCAGCTGCGGTCGACAGCTAAGAGCAGACGTATCTGTTTACCCTCATCCGTTTTGTTTTGCTACAATACTGATATTTGATACTACTGACACATAATTCACTGAATTATCACTTCCACAACGTTAAAAACATATATGAATATTAAAACAACCGGGGTCACACTGCTTAAAGCGACCTTTAACTGGGGACGAAAAACCCACCCATCCATCCATAGGTAAAGCTGCTTAACTAACAATAAACTTACGTAAACACAAAAATAGGTAACAAAATTCAATAAATTTAAATGAGACGTTATAGCGCAACTAATTCTGTATTAAAATAGCGAGGGTGTTCTACTCGGAGGATCTGAGGACTCGAGCGTTACTTGAAGCCACTTCATGGATATTTCAGGACACGGGAGTATCCTGGGACGGCTGACTGTGCGTAGTTTCTATCAAATATGAGTACTCTGGGTATGGATTCACGTGGAAGCTGTTTATTCTTTTTGGGCTATGTGCAGTGATAAACAACCACGGCCCTCCTTTAAACGTTTGCATTACAGTGAGCATTGCTTGCACGTTGTCTTCAGATACAAACGATAAACCTCTTGACTGCGCATTAAGGCACCCCGCGCTCACATAAACGGTGTTTTAGCGCCTAAATATCCCAGCGATACGAGCCATGGGAACCATACGAACCAATGGGAGAATATTTTAACCAATAAGACGATAAGTACCGAGTTGTTGACCTGGCATTCCGCGGCTCCTACATCCTTCTACTTTAGCGTTGTGTATGTCTTCGTCGTCTTCATGTCTCTCCATGTTTCGTCATTCTTGCTTCCTGCACGTAGTAACTAGTAGTTTTAAGAGAGGTAGGGCGCATCAAATCAGCCCGTCTGGGGAAGTATCTCCACCTTACAGAAAACCGCAGCCAAATAAGAATTCCCTAGAGGGTTGTTGTGTTTCTGCGCGTGAGTGAAGTCACCAGAAAGCTCCCAAGGAGTTGCTGTGTAAGCAGCAGAGGAGGCATCACGCGAGTGTCTGTACAGATAAATAAAATTGGAGTGTCTGTTTGTAGTATTAAAATAACCGCTTTTTATTAAATGCATATGGATGTATACACGGTACATATACCAAAATATTTTTTTTACAATTTTTATCTGTCTGTCTGTTTGTTCCGTTCAGAGATTACCCATCTCTGAAACGGTTGGACGGATTTTGACGGGACTTTCACTGGCAGATAGCTGTAATAAGGAGTAACTTAGGCTACTTTTATTTTTGAAATTATATTTATTTTTATTAATATAAAGAAATAATAAAAAATAACTATTCCGCGCGGGCGAAGTCGCGGGCACAGCTAGTACTTAATATATTACAAGCGTTAATAGGCTACGGTACCCGCTTTACATGCCTCCCGACGTGGTATAAAAAAATCGGCCAAGTGCGAGTCGGACTCGCACACGAAGGGTTCCGTACCATTATCGATAAAAACGGCAATAAAAATCACGTTTGTTGTATGGGAGCCCCATTAAATATTTATTTTATTCTATTTTTTAGTATTTTTTGTTATAGCGGCAATAGAAATACATGATCTGTGAAAATTTCAACTGTCTAACTGTCACCGTTCATGAGATACAGCCTGGTGACAGACGGACGGACGGACGGACGGACAGCGGAGCCTCAGTAATAGGGTTCCGTTTTACCCTTTGGGTACGGAACCCTAAAAAAGTAACCCAATGCACCGCTACAGGTCACGAGGTAAAGTAGAACACGCCGCTTGTATTGCCTAGTTCAAGGATCAACATCGCGGTTCGTATTATATTGCTTTCCCAATACGGAACCATCGGTGCTCCAGTTGGTCTCGCTCTTGACCGGTTTATTTAACCCTCGCAATTATCGGTAAAGCCAAAGTGCGATCAATTTAAAGTAAATTGACTCACATTTTTCCCCAATCATCCCCCATTCATATATCATTTTCATCAATTTACCAGAAGCGCGATACAATTTCCCTGAACGAGCTGATATTATATTTTGATTCAGGAAATATATTTCACATTAATTGCTTAACGGATTATATTTTGATATAAACATGTTTCATATTTGAACTAGTGATCGCCGAAATGGTCGAATTTCGACCACAATCTATCTATCAAGAACTTCACGCCAAATCCCTTACGGGGTAGGCAGAGAGAACCGAGCGCCACGTGACTCGATCCTTACATACCTCACTCGCTTCTTTAACATTCATTGCTCTTTTCATGCACGCTCGCCAGTTTCTAGGGCTCCTGATATCACCTTCTGATAGAACACGACCAATTTGATCATGGTAGGTAAGTCTTGGCCTTCCTCGGCTCCTACATCCTTCCACATTTGCATTATATATCTGCTTCGTCATTGTTTCATCCTGCATTCTTTCTACATGTCCGAACCAACGGAGCATGCTTCTTCTTATTTTAACACCGACGCTCTCTTTCAGACCAACTCTGCTTCTAACCTCATCATTGCGAATACGGTCTACAAGCGTTACGCCTCAGTTTTGCGCAACGCTCGCATTTCAACCGCTTTTATCCTACTTTCATGCTCTCTCTGCTATACCCAGCTCTCGCTTCCATAAGTAAGCGTTGGGATCAGCACTACATTGTGTATAGCCAGCTGCGCCTTCTGACTCAGGTTTTTACTGCCAAGAAGTTTTCCCAACGCTCCATTCACACTATTCCCAGCACTCACTCACCTTTCGACCACAATCATTTTTGAAATTTGGAAAACTAAATATATATAACTACACGTCAAATCCCTTGCGGGGTAGGCAGAGTGAACCGAGCACCGCATGAGTCGGTCCTTATAGAGCTCACTCGCTTCTTTAATATTCATAGTTGTTCTCACGCACGACAAACCAAGCGTGTATCTCGCAGCAATACAACCCCACTGACAAATGGGAGATTAATTTTAACCAATAAGCGGATAAGTGCCGCGATGTTAATCGGCAAACTATCCAATAACAGCTGCGTGTTCTACTTTCAGCCCAACTCGTAGCGGCGAATTGAGTTACTACGTAATATCGGTTTCATCAGCTCCCCATACGTTATTTTAGGTTTTTAGGTTTCATAGGTTAGTTAGGCGTGGCGATTAAAGTATTCAATCATTTACCAAATACACTGAAGGCCCGCCAGGAAGGTAAATTTGAAACCCAGTTAAACAAGCTGCTAATCGTGAAAGCCTATTACAATGTCAAAGAATATTTTTGTGACAAACTTTAAATTTATTAGGATTACAGGCTTTCAATGAATTGTATTAGGTTATTATTATTGTGACATTTATTTTCAAGAACACCGTTCCTATATGAATTCTATATGTTTGTCTGTGCGTTTGTCTGTCGTTTTTTTCGAATATTCGAATTTTGACTTCAGATTCGGATTCAGCATAAAAAAGTAGAATAGGAATGTTCAGGAACACCGTTCCTAACTCTTACGGAACATGGTCAAAATGGCCGACATTAAAAAAAAAATATTGTTATATAATTGACGAGCCAGGTGTTCCTCTGGCAATGCAAGCTTGCGCATTCTCAACTGTTTATATGTTCTTATTGTTAATTTAATGTAATTTCAATACTATAATTATTTATTATACTGTGACATCCAGAATATGAAATCACGAATACCTTGTAAAGGTGATTTGTTAACATACATGACCTGCAAAGTGTTCGCATTATGTAACAAATCTTATGTGATTAAATGAATATGAATATTTCCTTTATGGTTACAAACATTATATTTTTCATCTGCATACAAATATGACCCAAGAGTTTTATTTATACCACTGAGATGACAAACAAGCATACAGCCCGGCCGATGGTAAGCCGAAGCCTGTGGACATTTGCTGATTATTACAAAGAGCAACTGCCGTCAGATATCCACAAGCCGGAGGGAAAACTAGGTCTGATTAGGTTGTTAGGCTAACCTAGCAGCCTAATCAGATGGTTTACCCTGTCTTCCGTGTCCCACGTATTCACTTTCGAGATATAATTTCTTGGACGTGCGCGGTTCTTCACGATGTTTTCCTTCACCGCCGAGCAAGAGATCTGAAAACACAAATTTTGTGGCACATGCCAGGAATCGAATAAGGAATCAGTTGGTCAAAAGGGCGGTCCTTGCCAGGAATCGAACAAGAAATCAGTTGGTCAAAAGGGCGGTTCTTGCCAGGAATTGAACAAGGAATCAGTTGGTCAATAGGGCGGTTCTTGCCAAGAATTGAACGAGGAATCAGTTGGTCAATAGGGCGGTCCTTGCCAGGAATCGAACAAGGAATCAGTTGGTCAATAGAGCGGTCCTTGCCAGGAATCGAACAAGGAATCAGTTGGTCAATAGAGCGGTCCTTGCCAGGAATCGAACAAGGAATCAGTTGGTCAAAAGGGCGGTTCTTGCCAGGAATCGAACAAGGAATCAGTTGGTCAAAAGGGCGGTTCTTGCCAGGAATCGAACAAGGAATCAGTCGGTCAATAGGGCGGTTCTTGCCAGGAATCGAACAAGGAATCAGTTGGTCAAAAGGGCGGTTCTTGCCAGGAATCGAACAAGGAATCAGTTGGTCAATAGGGCGGTTCTTTATTCACTGAGTTATCACTGTTCAAAAATTTGTATTAATCTATTTTTATAAATTGTGTACTACACCAACCCTAACTTATCCGACTGCAGTAACACGGATCACCCTTCAACCGAAGGGGTTTAGAGCATACTCCATCACGCTCCTCAATTGCGGATTGGTGGAGGCAAGACTATTTAAGCCGCTCGAAGGATTTTCATTGACTTAGCTTAACGACTGCCATCTATCGGCAACAGCCGAGACCGACGCCTTAACGTGCCCTCCGAAGCACGAAAAAGATAGAGATAGATAAATCCATCTATAGACAGGCTGCGGTTGACGTTGCTTAACCTGCGTGTTAGGTTAAAGTGACACGCGCAACGCAATCGAGCTTTCTGTTTTATAATTTGTATTAATCTATTCGTATAAATTAATAATTTTGTATGAATATAATAAATTATACAATCTTTACCTGACTTTTTGGCACTGTGTCCTTTTCCACCATTCTTATTTTTCCTGGGATAGAGATTTATCTTACTCTGACCACACCCCATCACAGTAGCCTCTCCTACTCGTCCACTGTCATCATCTCTTATCACTTCTTCGCCGTTAACACTAACACTATCAAGTGATTCTCTAAAGTTATCTAAGTTAATTTAATTCCTTGGAGTATTTTTTACATGTCATTAGGTTTTAGTCCATAATGTCTGTGTATAGCACTTGTTGGTATTTCCATTTCATTTTATGTTTCTTTGTTTGCTTCCCTCTGGCAGTAGTCGTTTGCCACTCTTGTCTCATTGACATTTTGTCATTGTCCATTTTGCATTGCCTGAAAGAAATAAAAACAACGTGTTACTGCCAATTGCGATTCAGATTTATTGTGATTACTTGGTTTGTTTGATTTGACTTATTGCGATTGCAGAAAATAAACTGAATCTGAATTAGATGCTTTTTAGGGCTCCGTACCCAAAGGGTAAAACGGAACCCTATTACTGAGACTTCGCTGTCCGTCCGTCCGCCCGTCTGTCACCAGGCTGTATCTCATGAACCGTCATAGTTAGACAGTTGAAATTTTCACAGATGATGTATTTCTGTTGCCGCTATAACAACAAATACTAAAAAATAGAATAAAGCAAATATTTATGGGGGCTCTCATACAACAAACGTGATTTTTTTTTCATTTTTAAGAATAAATAATTAAATTAAAATTAAACAAATATTTAAGGGGGGCTCCCGTGATTATTATTTTGGCCGTTTTTATAGATAATGGTACGGAACCCTTCGTGGGCGAGTTCAACTCGCACTTGGCCGATTTTTTTCCTATCGCGTTTCCTAATTAATCAGGATTGACGGAGTTCGATACCTGAGCCTAAGGATTTGGCCAAGATTTTAACATGAAGCGACTGCCGTCAGACCTTCTCATCCCGTAGGGATGACCAGACCTTTCTTAGATTAGGTCACACATCTTTAGAAATATATATTTATGGATGTGCAGGCTTCCTCACGATGTTTTCCTGAACACGTGATAGTGAACAAATATGTACATAAATTCTAAAACACAAATTTAGTGGTACATGCCTACACCGAGATTCGAACAGGGGACCAGTTGGTTAATATGTACACCGATTTTTCGTCAAGGCTATTTATAGCATATAATAGCAAAGAAAAGATGTGTCCAGGATTTATAGATTCATATCCTAGCATAAGAAAGTATTCATCTATTCTTTACTTTTATATCATAATTATTTGTTTTTATTAAAATTAGCTACGTCGTTCATAATATTTTATTTTTTATATAACGCCGGGGGGCATTTAAGCATATGGTCAACCTGATGTAAAGCAGTTACCATAGCCTATTAACGCTTGTATTACATTAAGTATCACTCGCGCGATGCGTCCTTTGCTGCTTACACAGCAACTCCTTAGGAGCTTACTGGTGACCTCACTCACACGCAGGAACACAACAACCCACTAGGTAGTTGTTATTTGGTTGCGATTTTCTGTGATGTTGAAGTACTTCCCCAGACGGGCTGCTTTGATGCACCCTACATCTCTTAAAACATCAGACCCCAGACAAACAGACATTTTCATGCACACAAATGTTTTTCTTGTGCGGGAATCGCACCCACGAGCGTTGGTGTCAAAGTTGCGTGATTCACGACTGAGCCACCCAGCTCGTCAGATTATATACCGTTCCAAACCTAATCCAATTATTTTATTAGTAATCTCCTAGGGCACTATTAGTTCCATATAATATATATTTCACGTTATATATATTTAGTGAAGTTACAATTTCACTGAAGTTAGTCTCTTTCACGAGGCACTTTTATCTTTGTTATTAAGAAAATACTTTATTATAAAAATATTTCTTGAGAAGCTCAAATAGATTCGCAACAAATACGAAATTTTCATATATGTAGTTCGATCGATCCTAAAGTTTGGCGATTTCATTAAAGTCGGTATTCGCGGTTTCCAAATCTATGGAAGTATTACAAACTATAGTACGTCAATAGTAACAAATATAAACACGTATTAACTTAGTCAGGGATAATCAAAATAATAATGTTCCATATTTTTTTTAATCCACCAAATCTGCGCTCATTCGTAACAAGATTGGAAGAGGAACCTTGACCCTAATAATCCCTAACCCTACGGTCTTCATATGAAACGATCTGGCCGGAGTGCCTCAAGGCTATCGTTGGAATAAAATGGATAATACATACATAAAAGAGGATTATAACGTTAAAGGCAATTTTCTCAGAAACTACGCACACAACATAACAAGATTATTGCAATAATTCTTATGAATGCTTTGCTTTTTGTTTTTGTTATATACAGCGTCGAGAGGCAAGAAATTATACGGTACACCTGATGTAAAGCGGTTATTGTAGCTTCTAGTATAGTTAACCTTTCAGTGATGCTGATGAGAGACCATTTGACAAAATTTCTGTCTTACCATGGACCACCAACTGTTTGGGGGTAATGTACAGTGAATAAAGGGTTGTGCTATATACCTAGTCCGGCCATAAGTTCTGTTACAAATGAATATATTATTATTAACTATTCAACCTACAAATAGATAGAAATATCGCACTATTTTTCTATTTTAAAACTTTACCTAGTTGTTTGCTCTTTGGCTTGTTATCTGTTAACTATAAAATGGAAGTCCGTTATTGGCCGTATGTTTGGTATACAAGTATTGTCATTATGTATCTAAGGGCTGTGGATTTTGTATTAAAATAAAAAAAAAAACAATGTGCATTTATTTTTTTTATGAAGTAATATAATCTTAATAAAACTTATATGTACGAGTATGTACATAATTATGAAAGTTTCAGCAAAAAAATAAACAATGATTCCATTCGAAATGGCCACCATTTGCTTTGATACAGGCCTTTAATCTGTCTGACCACGAATCTATGGATTTACGTACTGTTTCCATGGGAAATTTAGCCACTGCTTGCTCCAGAGATTTCTTAAGAGACACAATGCCGGAGTGTCGTACACTTTGTTATTTTGCTTGTTGTAGTCCTCTTCAATTGTGAATTTTTTTTCATCAGTAAAGAGGATATTTCTGTGCCTTTCACCTGCGTATCGGGATAGAAGGCGTTTTGATCGATCCACTCTCTTCAACTGTAGGGATTGGTTTAGGGCATGTCCTGTATATTGACGATAAGCGCCGAGCTGCAGGTCTTGTTTTATTATATGCGACAGAGTCCTAGTGTGAATCTTCATTTCTCACGATAAGATTTTTTGTTTCCTAAAGGGGTTTCCTAATGGGGGTAGTTCTAACAGCACGGTCGCCCCGATCTTTTAGGGCCATCAGCAGAGGAAGTGTTGGTATATCTGTCGATAGTACGATATATGAGCATACGGCTGATACCAAGCTTTTGGAGTGTCTTGAATATGACCGATGGCTCCATACCTACTTTGTCCAAGGCAATCACTGCAATTCTATTTACTTTAATACCTCTTTCCATATTTTTTTTAACATATTAAACGCGTTCCATATTCAAAAAACTAAAGAGTCGAAAGAAATAAAAGTTTTTATGTAACAGTAGGTATTTATGGCAGACTAGTTAAATATAATGAGAAATATAAAACAATTTTGTTCAACCTACTCGTGCAATCACTTATTTCTGTACATTCAAGTCTTCACAATCAAACAGATCTCTCAGCCATTCCTCACTAACCTAGTTCGGTATTTATAATTTTACAGAGAAACAATGCTTCCGATTCTATATTAGGGTTGTCACACTGATTTAATTTTGGGGTGTTCAATAGTTAGTGTTACAACGTTCTTGTTTAAAAATGCATTTAATAATAATAAATGTTGTCGGACAAATTACACAGCGCCATCTAGCCCCAAAGTAAGCGAAGCTTGTGTTATGGGTACTAGAAAACTGATAAACATACGTAAATACATTTTTTTTTTATAAATACATACTTGTTATACATAGAAAATACCCAGACCAATACAAACAGACATGTTCATGCACACAAATGTTTGTCATGTGTGGGAATCGAACCCACGAGCGTTGGTGTGAAAGTAGCGTAACAGCGCGTTCCACCGCTGAGCCACCGAGCTCGTCAGCCATTTACATAAATGATTCAGTTTTGAGATTGATCTCACTATTATAAGAACGATATTACCAGCTCACTGG
This sequence comes from Pyralis farinalis, assembly GCA_947507595.1. NCBI lineage: Eukaryota > Metazoa > Arthropoda > Insecta > Lepidoptera > Pyralidae > Pyralis > Pyralis farinalis. The sequence goes on along the minus strand of OX382261.1, from coordinate 5,548,898 downwards.
GACAGTGGCTAGTAATGCTGCTTTGACAGCGACGCTCGTGGGTTCGATTCCCACACAGGACCAACATTTGTGTGCATGAACATTTCGGTTTGTCTTGGTCTGGATGTTTTTAAGAGAGGTAGGGCGTATCAAAGCAACGCGTCTCGGAAAGTACCTTCACTTCATAGAAAACTGCAGCCAAATAACAACTCCCTGGCGTTTTACAACTGAACCGCTCGTCGACGGCTGAAGATTCATCCTGTAATCGGGTACCTACTACGTGGTTCTAAAGAACTTTCCTACCGGGAAAAGGCTAAGTTGCGGAATGAACTCTCTGCAGAGGCTTTCATTAGGGTTGCACGAGGTTCTTCAATAAAGGCGTAAGGGATAAAGAGGATTTTGCATGACCGACAATGCAAGAATGACACCCCTAGTAGGCTGCGGTAAATAGTTATCATAATAAATAGTTGTAATAAAATATACCCACATATTCAGAGATTTTCGTTGTACTTATGGAGAACCCTATATTTGTCCTATATTTGGTCTTTATATGGCCTATATACAATTCATGATGATAATGTAAACAATTTACTCATTCGCAGTCGAATGGCAAACGATCAAATGTTTCTTTAATGTTTGTACGATTGCACCGAGATTGTAAAGTCCATCTGGGTACGTTACAGTTTCCTGTCTCTCTTCTTCTTAGGTTTGGGATAAGACTTTTTTTGGCGAGGATACTGATTTTTACGTGACCTTACCTTAGAAAGGTCTCCCTGTGGGTGCTGGCGGTCTGACAGCAGTCGCTCAATGTAAAAATCAGTATCTTCGTCAAAGTCTTAGGCTTAGGTAGCGGACCCCGCCTATCTTAACAGATAAGGAGGTGGGATAACACTAACTACGAGACTGAGATTGTGGGCCGTCAGACCTACACAACCCAGAGGGAAAACCAGACTTAGGTCTTAGTCTAGGTCTTAGGTCAGGTCACACGTATTTCCAAATATAATTTCTTGGACGTGCAGATTTTCCTTACCATGTTTTCTTTCGCCGCCGAGTAAGTGATAATTACGATATTCACATAAATCCCATAACGCGAAATGTCAGAATTTGAAACGGGGATCGGTTAGTCAATAGGCAGTCTCTTTACCCACTGGACTATCACCGCTATAAAACTTTCCTGTCTATCTATGTATATCTTCACGCCAAATCCCTTGCGTGGTAGGCAGAGAGAACCGAGCGGCACACGGATCTTTACACATCATATTCCTGTCAGAAGCACATAATGTACAAAAGCCATGACTAAAGTCATCAAGAAGTCAACATCAAACGGACATTAATATCACAGCAGAGGTTGTTTTTCATACAATGTCTGGAGGTATACAAGCATACGGCCCACCTGATGTAAAGTGGTCACCGTAGCCTATGAATGTTTGTATCACATTGAGTATCAATCGCGCGATGTCACCTCTGTTGCTAGCATGCAACTCCTTAGGAGCTTACACACAGGAACAAAACAACCCTGTAGGGAGTCATTATTGGGCTGCGATTTTTCCGTGAGGTGGAGGTACTTCCTCAGAAGATTTGATACACCCTACTAAAAATACCCAGACCGAGACAAACTGAGATGTTCATGTCCAAACTGTTTACCCTGTGCGGGGATCGAGCATTGGTGTCAAAGTAACGTGATAATACGACATTGCATAAAAAACTTCAGCAGCATTCATTACCTTGGAGAGAGAAAATGAACAATTTTTGCACGGTATTGTTAATCGTGGATGTTCAGCAAATTGTAAGAATTGACAGAATCACTGAACCGTGGGATGGTCCATAAAAATGTACTTAGTTTTCATTATATTCTCTTCGTTAAGGATATTCTAAGATAAAAAATATTAGAAAGTTTCCGCGTCTTAAATTTTAAAGTCTCGTTTAAAATGGCGCTATCTCCATGAGCTGGTCGTTAGCAATGAGAACTTGAGAAAGCCCCGCCATTATGTAAAAACGTGCTGCGACACATAATTTGTAGATAATTGTTTAAAGGAAACAATTTTAATAGACAATTATTTTTTAATAATTTGAATGAATTACGAAACAGATATACGCAAAAGTAGAAGGGTGTAGGAGCCGAGGAAGGCCAAGGCTTTCCTACCATGACCAAATTGATAGTGTTTTGTCAGAAGCAACTCTCAGGAGCCCTAGAAACCGGCGAGCGCGCATGAATCGAGCTATAAATCTATACATCTATACATATAAATAAAATTGAAGTGTCTGTCTGTGATTTAAAAATAAAGCCTTTATCTTAAGCTCATATTATTATTTTCACGTTACCAAAGCCTAAATACGCATTTTTAACTTGTTGTCTGTCTGTCTGTTTGTTTGTCCGGGCTAATCTTCGAAATGGCTGAACCGATTTTAACGGGACTTTCACTGGTAGGTATAGGACTGTTCAGAGCAGAATATAAGGTACTTTTTATCCCGTAAATATTTAGGGTTTCTGCGTAAAAAAATGAAAAACTGTTAAAATTAGGGAGAAATATCTTCTTTCCCTTCGGGGGACTTTGCAATTTTATTTTTATTATTTTAGATGCGTATTTTTGTAACATAAAATAACTACGCATTTTTTATGTAATATAAATAAAATACATATACGTTGCCTCCTGTAAAGGTCAATAGATGGCACTGTACGAAAATTGAATCGCTCTATGGTTGCATCTACGACCCGGAACTTCGATTTTTTTTTAAACAGAAACAATTTCATCTCTGCAGAGAAATAAAGGCTACTAAAAGCGCAAATCTCATGCGTGCGAAGCCGCGGGCTACTACTAGTGTTAAATAAACGAGTGAGATGTGTAAAGACCGAGTCACTCGGTTGTCTCCGCCTACCCCGCAAGGCATTTGGCATGAAATCATAAGTACAAATATTTTTTGTCGCAGATTCTTAAGAAATAATAATCGTTTATTTCCAGTGGCACGTGGTAGATACATACGGTGTTACATTATGTCATACTGCGCATGCATCCCCCCACTTGTATTAAGTAGGTATGAATAGTAGACAGACTTGTATTAAGTAGGTATGAGTAGTAAAACAGTAAGTTGTTATTTGGCTGCAGTTTGCAGTATTCTGTGAGGCGTAGGTTTTTGCTTTGATGCATCCTACCTATGTCCATTACGGGAATCGAACCCACGAACGTTGTTCTCAAAGTAGCTTTACTAACCACTTTGTGCCACCGAGCTCAAAAAGTAAATACAACTTTGTAAGTAATTCACGAAAGAAATAAAAACAAGACGTAAAACCACGTGGCATCCATTAACACCTAATCAGGTTACCGAAATGCACGAACAGTACAATAGTTTACAATCCATTGCGTGCGTACGAGCGGAAGCTAGCCAATAAAAAAGAATTAAAGCGTCATTAAAGTCCAACTGTGTAATTTAGCCCACCTGTTGAAATCGTAACGCGTCATGTTCGTAAAAGTTGGGTAACTATTCCTATCGTATATTGGTAGGGTCACAGAAATAACTCGCGTTTACTTCCTACTAGAATTTTATCTATCTAGATCTTCACGCCAGGTCCCTTGCGGGGTAAGCAGAGACAAGCGAGCGCTATAAGACACGGTCCTCACCTTACACACCTCGCTCGATTGTTTAATGTTCATAGCTCCTTTCATGCACGCTAACCGGTTCCTAAATTTTCGAAGTCATCATCATCATCATCTCAGCGTTAATTCCGATCGCGTCTTACGCTTTCGCTTAGGTTCTAGAGCAGAGACGGCGAACCAATATTGTCACGCAAAATACCTCGGGCACGTTTATGATACATGAATCTATGTAGGTACTTGAAAAAAATCATTTGTTAAAATTTGTGATGGTAACAAAGTTCATTGAGGGACTTCTTCCCGCGCTTTTGACGAGTGACATTGTTGTTATACTTGAAATTTTTACAATTCAGTATAAAATTAGTTTTGTGTGACAATTTTGATAGTATTTTGTAACATAAGTGCTAGTGAAATTATACAGTAATGAAAAAACTCAAATATAACACGTTTATGTACTTTTTGGAGGCCGTGAATAAGTTCATCAAGAACACCTTGTAAAAATCACTATCGTTTTACGGGTGGTATTTAAACTGCAACCCAGTTTAAATACCACATTGGGTCTAGGTACCCTACCCTAATATTTTTTCAGCACAGTTCCTGAAGCTGGAACATAGAATTAACATTTTCAAATGGTCCTATACTGAAGACTTTGACACTGGCATAAAGTAGCAACACTATTGCCATATATATATAAAAAAAATAAAAAAAGAAAGTTCATTGAGCAATCGTACAAACGGTAACAGACTATGTAATTGAACAAAATATTGAATATTGAATAAAATATTGAACAAAATACTCTTACTCCTCAGTAATCCTGTATGCTGTATATAGAGGAAAAATCAATACTCCTCGCAATATCTCTTTAAGGGCAAGCAAGCCCAACACTTCATAACTAACTATGCAGCATAAAATTGTGCCCTGTGAATGTGTAAGTGGTCGGAGAGTGCTCTAAGCCCTCTGTAGCTATTCATCGCTGGGGAACCCTCCACAATCGAGAGACCATAGAGGCACTCCTGTATGCACCTTTGTAGTTTAAAGTAGCTTTGTTCACATGCCATGTTGGCTCTTGGCACTTTAAAGTAATTCTAATACTGCTTCCATTTCATTAGGCAACTTTTGACAGATACTATCTCTTTTGGATTTAAGATATAAGATTAAATATCTTTATTTGCCATTGGGTCCTTGCAGACACTCAGACAATATATTCTTATTGAATCATATTCCATTTTCTTAGTTATTGTCAATCTTTTTAAGTCTACTAGCATTTCGATAGCGTCGTTGCGCGTGTCATTCTAATCCAACACGCAGGTTAAGCAACGTCAACAGCATCCTGTCTATGGATGGGTTTATCTATGCCGAGTTTCTCCTCTCGAGTTGCTCGGAGGGCACGTTAAGCCGTCGGTTCCGGCTGTTGTCGATAGATGACAGTCGTTAAGCTAAGTCAGCCAGTGGCCCTCGGACGGCTTGAAAACACTCGCCTCCGCCAATTCGCAATTGAGCAGCGTGGCGGAGTATGCTCTAAACCCCTTCGGTTGAAGGGAGACCCGTATCCTTGCAGTGGGATGAGTAAGGGTTGATGTGATAATGATGATGAAGTGATAGCATTTCGGAACTGCGAAGCCATTAACGAAGCGAAAATGAAATAGTGAATATAAACTTGCCAATATAACTCTCTTTTCACTTCGTCAATTAGACATTACAATAAATTCATATCAGCTTCTTGAGACAATTATGATGTCAAGGAGTAAAATTAAAGATTGTCAAGAAAAACTTGCCCGTGTTAAATTATTGCCAGATATCTTTGTCTATTGTTTACATATTCATCAATTCATTATTACGCTTTTTTTTAAACACGCTATACTTGAAAGTCACCTATCTCTTTCTGACTCGTTGTCCTGTCAAAATATGTATTATAAAATATTTAATTTAATAATAAATTATCATATATTTATGATTAAAAGTGTTAAAAGAGTTACGAAACAAATATACAATACATAAAAACAAATATTTATGACGAGCTCGGTGGCTCAGTCGTTGCGACTTTGACACCAACGCTCGTGGGTTTGATTCCCACACAAAGCAAACATTTGTGTGCATGAACATATCTGTTTGTCTTGGTCTGGATCTTTTTAGAGAGGTAGGGCGCATCAAAGCAAGTCTGGGGAGTACCTCCACCTCACAGAATACCGCAGCCAAATAACAACTCCCTAGAGGGTTGTCGTGTTCCTGCGTGTGAGTGAGGCCACCAGTAAGCTCCCAAGGAGTTGCTGTGTAAGCAGCAGAGGAGGCATCGTGCGAGTGATTTATATATCGCAAGCGTTAATAGGCTACGGTACCCGCTTTACATCAAGTGGGCCGTATGCTTGTATGCCTCCCGACGTAGTATAAAGAAAAATACAACACGAAAGTAGAAGGATTTAGGAGCCGAGGAAAGCAACACTTACCTACCATGACCAAATTAATCGTGTTTTATCAGAAGGTGATGTTAATGGTTAAAGAAGCGAGTGAGGTGTATAAGGATCGAGTCATGTGGTGCTCAGTTCTCGGTAGGTTCTCTCTGCCTACCATTTGATTTGGCGTGGAGTTATAGGTATAAAAATGTGTTGTTTGTCCTTCTTTCATATCAAAACGGAGCAATGGAGTGATGTAATTCTCTGTATGGAGATAGTGGGAGGGTCTGAGAGTAACATAGGCTACTTACTATGGCGGTAAAATTGCTCACTTCCATGAAAAACACGTTTTGTTTCCTTTTGACCACGTCGACGAAGCCGCGGCAAACAGCTTATAGTACATAAAAATACTGATTATTACCTGTTTATTGAAATATTACCTGTTTGCATATCCAACGAATATTCTCTATGTATCTGGTATACACCAAAGTAAAGAAAGAAAGTTCGTTTGAAAGAGTGTATTGGTGTTAAGATAAGGACAGACATGCTCCGTTAGTTCGGACTTGCAGAAAGAATGCAAGAGGAAAGAATGACGAAACAGATATACAAAACGAAAGTAGCATGTAGGCCTTAACTCACCTACCACGACCAGATAGGTCGTGCGTTACAAGAGTCTCAGGAAGCGTGCATACATAGAAAGAGCTATCGTAGTATTGTCTTAGGTTTTCGCGATTGTTACACATTGAATTAAACAATTTTTAACGGAAGTATCGCGTGTTTTATTTATTTTGTTGAACCTGACGTGGTCGCAGGAAGACTAAGGTGATATTTGTCTTACATTAGTTATTCAATTATTACATCTACCGACATGGATGGATTAATTATATATGTTCCGATTCACACAAAAATCGCTAACAGTGTCCGAACATTTTTTAGTAGATCTTTGAGTTTGTGACTTGATTTTTTTAGGACTGGATCCCAAGCAGGTGGTGCTTGCCAACCATCTTCTCTATTGAAATTGGGGTGTTTTCTTATTTCAATACCCTCGCGCAACATTCTCGGCATGTGGCGATTCTCCTTGGCGAGGATTTGTGGTTTATCGAACCGGATGTAATGGTTTGGCTGGTCCAGTGTATGTTCATATACTGCAGAGTTTTTATCGCGCCTATTCTTCATGTCAGCAATGTGTTCTTTCACACGAGTACCTACGCTTCTCTTTGTTTGCCCTATGTATGGATAAACCACATTCGCAGTCTAATTTGTATACACCTGCATCTTGTAAGGGGATATTAGACTTGATAGGTCTTAGGACGCTAGAAACGTCAGGTTCAACAAAATAAATAAAACACGCGATACTTCCGTTAAAAATTGTTTAATTCAAAGAGCTATATATAGGTGGTGTGTAAGTACAAAGTCATGTGACACTCGGTTCTCTCGGCCTACCTCGCAAGGACCTGGCGTGAAGTTACAGATACTTAAAAATTTTACGACGATTATATGTAACGTCTTTCATCTGAAATATTGCCACAAATAAACACAGTCAATATATTTAATCATGTCCACCTAATTGTTAGATGAGTCATAACTTTAGACAGTTATCAAAGAACAATATTTCTCTTTAACTTAGTTTGCGAACTCAATTAAGAAAGTGGTTAACAGTTTCGCATTTGTGATAAATGGCAAGTTAAGTAATGTATAAGAAGATAATAGATTTATCTCGAGGAATAGAGTTGTTATTTAATGATGACATCCATCCGTCCATATGTTCACGCCGGACCACTTGCGGGATAGGCAGAGAGCACCGAGCGCCATAAGATCCGATCCTTACAGACTCACCTTACTGCCTCACTTATTTTGTTTAATTAAACTAAAAATAAAACCAGTTCTTGTCACGTTATGAATATGCTCTTCAAAGAAATGCTATAAAACAGTGCTGGTGTATTTGTATAATTTCAAATTCTCATGTATTTGTCTATCTTAAATAAAGGCGTAAAGTCGAGTCTGACTCTGAACTGAAGTTTGAACTGAATTATCCGTTTGTTTCTTTCATTTTTTTCTATTTCTTTCTTTGTCTTCAACATCGCAAGACCAGCGTACGGCCTGCCTGATGAAATCTGCAATATCAGACATAAACACGTATAAAGCTTATGATCTTCAGCGTTGAGGTAAACCAAATAAGTTGAAGCAAGTTAACTTACTCCTTCTTTTCCTTGCGTTAGCTCGTTTCCTGATCCGTTAAGTTTGGCGGAGTCCCTGCCTAAGCCTAAGGATTTAGCCAAGATACTAATTGTGACATGGATCGACTGCCGTCAGACCTACACAACGTCGGGAAGCATACAAGCATACGGCCCACTTAATGTAAAGCGGTTACCGGAGTCTATAAATGCTTGCAATACATTAAGTATGTATTATTCTCGCGATGCCATCTCTGCTGCTAACACTGCAACTCCTAAGGAGCTTATTGGAGACCTCACTCACACGCAGGAACACAACAACACTCTAGAGAGTTGTTATTAGACTACGGTTTTTTGTGAGGTGGAGGTACTTCCCCAGATGGGATGCTTGAATACGCCCCACCTCTCTTATAAACAACCAGACCAAAACGAACAGATATGTTCATGCACGCAAATCTTTGTCCTGTGTGGAAATCGAACCTACGTTGGTGTCAAGATTTTAAAAAGTATAAAATAACAATAGCAAAGAAAGATTGACCAGCTCCTAGATTCATAGACGCGGATAAATAAAAAGACCTCGGTTTATAGATGCACGCGTCAAAATCGCCGATAAAAATGATTCACGCCTGTGTACATACGGAAGAGCAGAACGCAAATACACGCGTCATAAAGTGTTGCGTTTTACACTGTTTGGGCTATAAATCGCTCTTCGCTCTGCTGTCCGCTCACTACGCCGCAAATAAAGCGTTGTTAAACATCGGATGCGAACCTCTTTTAGATATTTACTTCCAACTAAAGTTGTATAAACATATTCATATTGTGTTTTTTTATTGAGAGGTAGTGCAATTTGATCTAACCTGCAGTCCTTGTAGTAACTTGTAGCATGTTATTCTAGCGAGTAACGTCTACAGCGCCTGAGGATGCCTCGTGGAGAGGCGATACACGTGTCGCAGCGGCGATCAGGCCAGTCGTGGCAGCGACGGCGGTGGGGGCATGCGGTTTTTCTTCCAGATGGCGGACGACCGCAGCAGCCGAGGCAGAGACTACCGGAGCAGCCATGGCAGCGTCGGCATGTTGCATCTACTAACGGTAGTGGGTGGGTGCCGGCCGGCGCTAGGCCGCATGAACTAATTGGTGGCGGAAGCACACAAAGCAGGTTAGATCAAATTGCATGTAAATTTGACTTTCGCAAAATAACGCCTGAATCTATTAACTATGAGAGGTAGTGTGCATCAAAGCACGTCAGGGGAGGTACCCCTACCTTATAGAATACCGCGGCTAAATAACAACTCCCTAGGGGGTTGTTGTGTTCCTGCGTGTGAGTGAGGTCACCAGTATGCTCCTATGGAGTTGCTGTGTTAGCAGAAGTGACATCGTGAGAGTGATACTTAATGTATTGCTAGCGTTTATAGGCTACGATAACCGCTTTACATCAGGTGGGCCGTAAGCTTGACGTTGCATAAAAAATGTATCACACAGACAAATCTTACTTTCCTTAAATCAGTTCATATTGTATCTTATTAATTTCTCATAGCTTTAATCTTCTGCATCGCGTTATCTCGTTTTCTAATCCATTAAGATTGGCGGGGTCCGCTACCTAAGCCTAAGGATTTGGTGAGGACACTGATTTTTACATGGAGCGATTGCCGTCAGACCTCCACAACCTCGAGGGAAAACCAGATCTTTCTTAGGTTAGGTCACACGTCTTTGGAAATATATGTTCTTGGACGTGTGGGTTTCTTTACGATGTTTTCCTCCACCGCCGAGCAAGTGATAAATTTTTATACGTACACCCCTGCCGTGGGCAAGGCGATTTAAGCAGCAATATGTATATATAGTACACACATTTTTTTTTTTTTAAATCATTAAAAATAATAAATACACATTCATACATCATACTCTCTTTCATTCCGTAATTCATTCTTCCATTCATCATCTTTCAGTTTTATTTTCTAAAATTTGATTTTTCCCATTTTAGAACGTCGGTGAAACGATAGTGGCTGTTTCCAAACTTCCCTCCCCATACTGCATCAGTCCAGCCACGGGCGAAAGCCGGTTCTTTAGCCACTGGGCCATCACTGCTCTTTCTCATAGCTTCAATGTCTTTTTTTAATCTACCAGCATTTCGAAAATGACTAACGGCGAAGAAGAAATGCCAAAAGAAACTTGCCAATATACGAGTAGTATGGTAAATAGTTCCTAGTATCCATAGTTTATGGATATTTGCAACACCGGGGGTGTGGTTAAGGCGAAGCCGATCCTGGAAAACCTGTTCACGCCTTTTTTGAGAAAAGCTTAGCAAGGGGTTCATTCCACAACTTAACAGTTCTCGGAAGAAAACTTATCAGAAACCTCACAGTACGCGACCACTACGGTTCCAATGTATGAGGACAAGATTATGATTATTCCCATTTTGTTCTTTTTATACAATGTTTTTTTTTATGCTACGTCGGGAGGTATACAAGCATACGGCCCACCTGATGTAAAGCGGGTACCGTAGCCTATTGACGCTTGCGATATATTAAGTATCACTCGCGCGATGCCTCCTCTGCTGCTTACACAGCAACTCCTTGGGAGCTTACTGGTGACCTCACTCACACGCAGGAACACAACAACCCTCTAGGAAGTTGTTATTTGGCTGCGGTTTTCTGTGAGGTGGAGGTACTTCCCCAGACGGGCTGCTTTGATGCGCCCTACCTCTCTTAAAACATCCAGACCAGTACAAACAGACATGTTCATACACAAAAATGTTTGCCTTGTGTGGGAATCGAAGCGTTGGTGTCAAAGTCACGTCATTCACGACTGAACCACCGAGCTCGTCAATGTGGGAGGCATACAAGCATACGGCCTACCCGATGTAATATGGTTACCGTAGCCAATGCTTACAATACATTAAGTATCACATGATGTCGCCTGTGCTGCTATCACAGCAACTCCTTAGGAGCTTGCTGGTGACCTCACTCACACGCAGGAACACAACAACTCTTCAGAGAGTTGCTATTTGGCTGCGATTTTTGTCAGATGGAGGTACTTCCCCAGACGGACAGCTATATATGATCTATCTATATAAATGAAAATCAATGTACGATTTTGATGAAATTTTCAGGGATCATTCAGATTAGCCCATTCACTCTTGCCTGATACACGTCTTTCGTAACTCTTTTGTCATTCATTCTTTCTAAATGACCAAACCATCTCAGCCAATCTCAGCATACCCTTTTCAATTTTTGTCACTACATCATCTTTCACTCGACAAAGTTCTCGTATCGTGCTATTTTTATTCTATAACCATCTCACTCCACAGATACTCATACGTTTATTTATTTATTATTACAAAACATTGAAAAATCAAAACCTTCATACATCAATAAAAAAAAAAAAGAATTATCTGGGCATGCATTATAAAGAAGAAGAAGAGTTAGTGTTAGCACTTCTTGCCGAGTATTTATTTCGCGTTGTTTGTTATTTGTAGAAAAATAAAAGGAACTGGCTAAAACTATACTAAATCCCAAGTAGAACACCGAAATATGCCGAGTTCTTTTGTATTATGTATTAGATATTGTACATATATAATTACAGTCAATCTGGCTATCTTTGGCCCAGTTTGCACAATAAAAGTTAGACCAATGTTTAAAATAATACGTTACTCAAAAAGATACATTTATTATGGTGGCTTTATGTAGCCTACTTCCAAAAAATTTACTCATTTACCAATAATCTCTAGGAAAATAGTTTCAAAAATCCATTTAACCACTGGGCCAATGTTAGATTGTGAGTTGGGCTTGGATTGGCCCAGGTCCCAATTATAGGTTGTTTTTGCTTATTTTATTTTATTTAAAGCATTTTGCTAACATTGGCCTGCATATTTACCATAAAAACTACAGCTGAGAGCCATAGACAATAATTATGTATACATTCGTTTTCATTTATTAGTACTAAAATGGGTAAATAAATTGTTGCCATAGGAAAATCAACACAGTTTTTATTCAATCTTATTTTTTTGGTCAACAATGCGTTTTTAACTTATTTACTGACTTACCATATAGCTAAGACAATGAAAAAAGTATCAAAATAATTAAAATTTTATTTAATCCTACATATCATGGGGTTAAACTTTGAAAAATTTCCATTCCATTCCATGGTCAGGAAGTCGTCTTATATGATACCTTTATATAAAATACCTTTCTTTCTTTGAATATTAGTGTCATCCAGCATTCGTATGATATTTGTATCATTCATTATATAAAACTGAGCCACGGCCTTTATCACATTATCACCAATCATCTGAAGTTCCAGTCTACCGTCATGTACTTCGTATGTCTCTATAGAAAAAAATCCTCCTGTGCTATATCCAAACCACATTCTTCTTCATGTGTTATGTCTCCTTCGTCTGCCCTTTCTTCACACTTATCGAATATATCTCCTTCCAATATTTTGAGAATTTTGAACTTTGGCCCGGGCTCAAGTTACCCTTATTCACCGGTAATAATTTACCTGTTCAATATTTATGGTAATATCATGAGAATTAGCTAATTAACTCTCGTAATTTTTGAAAGAAATGATAGATAGACACATATGAGACACTTTAAAATAGCACTTGCCTCCTTAAGTATTCAAATGACAACACAGCAGACAACTTTTTGGCGCTTTCGTAACAAACCGCTCTATTCACACCACAGAAAAAAGCAACTGACGTCTCAACAATGATAGATGTTAATTATTTGGCAGAATCTGAGCATTTACGAAGATATATTAGAATCGATGTTTACAAATCTAGTTTGAAATACATAAAATCATAGCAAAAAAAAATCTATAATATGCATTTGAAATTTTGGGCCAATTTTATATTGAAGGCTTAAGTTACCCTGATCGACTGTACATAATGCTTATTACTGGATAATGTAGGTACGTATCGACATAACCACAGAATAAAAATATAAAAGCTACAATTATAGTATAATTAGGTGACATTAGATGTTAATTGTACTATAATTGTAGCCTCCTCGTACAGTATAAGTTTTTAATTATGTGTATGTTGTAGCCTTATCGTTTTAATATTTTTATGTTAAAACACCACAAATTGATATCAGCAAAATGTTATATGGGAACTTGCCATTGTTCTTTATATGTAATATGTATTTCTACTACTACTCTAACCCTAACTCATCCCACTGCAGGGATACGGGTCACCCTTCAACCGACGGTGTTTAGAACATACTCCACCACGCTGCTCAACTGCGGATTGGCGGGGACTGTCATTTATCAACAAAAACCGGAACCGACGGCTTATCGTGCCCTCCGAGCACGGAGAAGCTCGAGATAATCCCATCCATAGACAGACTGCTGTCGACATTGCTTGACCTGCGTGTTCGATTGGAATGACACACGTAACAACGCCATCGAGCTCTCGATAATATGTGTTTGAAGTATATTCAATTATACAAAATAAACTCTTGTGAGGAAATAAAATGCGGAGTATTTAAATCTGTCAATGTCAAATACGTATTAGACATTGATAGATAGATAATTGTATGACCAAGCAGTCGCTCTGCATATAGATTATCGCTAAAGAATCTTCATATTATATTGTTACTAGCTGACCCGGCAAACGTTGTTTTGCCATATAAATCATTCCTAGGATTATTTTAGTATTATAAAAATAGGGGTTGATGGTACAAGGGTGAAAATTTAGGCTTATATGTATTTTTTAATGCCACATCATAAAAAAATAATAATAAAAAAATTTGTACAAAAAATAAAAAAAATAAATTTGGGGTGAAGCACCCTTATCACTTAGGGGTATGAAAAATAGATAGTAGCCGATTCTCAGACCTACGGAATATGCATATAAAATTTCATCAAAATCGGTCAAGCCGTTTCGGAGGAGTATGGTAACTAACATTGTGACACGAGAATTTTATATATAAGAAAATAAATATGAACTGTATACGTTGTACATACATTGTACATGAATGAAATTTTGTGAATGCATGAATGTAAATGTGAATTGACTTACTCTGACCTATTTGTTATTGATAGTTTCAAAGGAGCAAATAACTGTGTAGCGTTTTTGAAAACTGTGGCCGGTATAGCAATAAAACCCAAGAATATATCAAACAAACCGTTATTGTTTATTATTAAATATAATTTAGTCTAGCAATACCTCATTTTTCTATGACGTATTTGTTAAAGCTCACAGCTGATGTAATATTTAGACAAGTTTCAAACTTAAAAATAAAATGAATTGTCTTCGAATTTCAATAAATTGGCGACTGTTAGTTTGATAATATATTATCACATACATAATCGTATATTAAGTCATACTTACTATAATCCAATAGCAATGACAGGGTCCGCTACCTAAGCCTAAGGATTTGACGAAGATACAGATTTTTAGCTCCAGACCTCCAAAACTCAGAGACAAAACCAGACCTTACTTAGGTTACATCTTTCGAAATATAATTTCTTGGACTTGCGGGTTTCCTCACGATGTGAGAGAATCTCGAACAGAAAACAACTTTGTCTATGGCCCAGACGAGTACGATGAAGATATTAAGCAAAGGAAAGTTTTCGAAACAGCTATTCCTTAACCTCATCCGAAACTACAAACGAATCTATGAAATCGACGTGGACAAACTGAAAAGAACTGAAAAGAGTATAATGATGAATAAAAGAAATCTAACTTGCCCTAAAATGTCGCTTGATAAATGTTTTTTTTTGTTTTTTGGTTCTTTTTATCCCCGAGCGGAAAAGGCAAAGGGATCTACCCCATACAGTCAAGTCTTCAGTTCAGAACCATTTCAAAATCTTAATTCTAGAAGTTCCAGCTTCAGGAACTGTGCTGGAAAATTACTTGGGAAGGGTACCTAGACCCAATCCTGCATTTTAAATACCTCCCGTAAAACGACAGTGAATATTATAAGGTTTCCTTCATGGACAAATCACGTCTTCCGAAAACCAGACCTTCCGAAAAGTTGTCTTCCATAGACGTGTTATACTTATGTTACAAAATACTATCAAAATTGTCACATAAAACTAATTTTATGCGGAATTGTAAAAAAATCAAGTATAACAACAATTTCTCCCGTCAAAAGCGCGAGAAGAAGTCCCAGACCTGTTCTAATGTGCGAGCCGTTTCGTAGAGGTCCGAGAGGAATCAAGGGAGGATGTTATTATGCGCTATCAAATTAACATTAACATTTGTAGGTACTTATTTATTTAAAAAAATATATGAAATAGATTTAGTGAAGTAATAAAGAAAAGCTCATGACTATAAGAAAAAAACGTATGCGTCTCGGGACGCCCGACAGAAGTGATAACTTAAAGTAATCTAAGTTGAACTATTTAATATTGAAATTGTTTAACTCGAGAAAAGCTTAGGTTATTACCAGTTATTACTTAACTTTTATGTAAGTATATTAAAATGATAATGTAAGGAGAGGTTATTTATTAATAAAATCTTTTATTGATTATAAAATATATTTTATTCTTAGTTACAATTGAGCCTACCTACCGCTGCCATATGCATGAGAGAAAGGGAAGCCAGACAGACTGGCGCCGTAACGCGTTACGTAACGAAGCTGTTTACCCTCCCATAAAAAGTTGTCACTTCAAAAACATTGGGCACTAAGTTGTAAGAATGATGTAATTCAAGTACCTATATAAGTATACTCATTCACGTTCATTACATTGTTATAACTTCGAACGAACAACGAATTCAGCTTTCGTTATTATTTTTATAAAACAATGTGAATTATATTATACTTTTGTCTAATTTCAATTATTCCTACTCTTACTTCTTCTTCTTTAATTTCGTTGTTCTTCATTTCAAGCTGTTATTTTTATCGTTGATACTACACAAAGCTTCACAGTTCGTTCTCATACCGGCGTTTGCCCCTGGTTAATGCTAACTACACAAAACACACAGTAATATGTGAGTGTAATACATATAACATTTGTGTCCCACAAATATCTGACACAAACTCATATAAAATGTCTCGTAAATCGACACACGGATCTTCTTTTGCAATCCTTATTACGAGTATTTTACTATATAGTATTTCATCTCGCATCCGACGTCGGATTTACTACAGTAGCTGGAACTCTGATATTTTTCTACATAAAAGTAGCTGTTATTTGCCTCTCTCCACTCGCCTGAGGGGGTTTTGCAAAATCCTTTCATGTATCGAATGTATCCGAACGAATGAAAAAGGCCTATAGTGTATACAAAATAGGTTTTAATGCTTGTTTGATATCAATGGTAGAAAATGTTACAGAGAAAATTTCAGATAGTAAAGTACACGACGTATAAAATGAGGCCAATCCAAAATCGCCTTAGGGTTTTCTGATCGCGTTACTTTATTCTCTTCACTTATTTATTTTTCTATGTCGAAGTTAAGTATACGTCTCACCTGATCTAAAATAGTTATTGTAGCCTATGAATCTCGCTCGCTCATTGCCCCTGTTAGTAACAATGCAACTTCTTAGGAGTTAACTGGTAACCTCACTCACTCGCAGGAATACAACAACCCTCCAAGAAGTTGTTTTCCGTGAGGTGGAAGTACTTCGCCAGACGGACTGCTTTGATGCACCCTACCTTTATTAGAAACATCTTAACTAAGACAAAGAGACATATTTCTGCACACAAATGTTTATCCTGCGTTGGAGTCGAATCCACGAGCTTTGGAATCAACGTATTATTAATCACTTCTAGTATTGCAAGTGTTCATAAGCTATGGTAACTACTTTACATCAGGTGAGCCGGATGTTCGTATGCCTTTTGACATTGTATAAAAAAATAACATTACATTTATGTGACAATTCTTGCTCATTACGTGATCTAAAGCTATGTATTTACATATCCATCATGTTATGAGTTACGAAAGACGTGTATCAGGCAAGAGTGAATGGTGATGTCGGGAGGGACCGCCCTAGACGCACACATATTAGAATTGGTGATGTGTTGAAAAAGGGCCAAATCAAAAGTACCCAAAACCGAAGAGCACGCATGAAGAGGTTGATGAGTGTGGAAGAAGCGAGAGAGGTATGTTTGGATCGGTGCACCTAGCGTTCTATAGTCTCTGCCTACCCCAATGGGAGACAGGCGG
Organism: Pyralis farinalis; assembly: GCA_947507595.1. Lineage (NCBI taxonomy): Eukaryota > Metazoa > Arthropoda > Insecta > Lepidoptera > Pyralidae > Pyralis > Pyralis farinalis. Next base: position 5,531,658 of record OX382261.1, on the reverse strand, counting down.
GATGATATGTATGTGTGTATATCCATCATGTTCTTCACGGGCTTAGTTATTGAGCTTCCCATCTTTTGGGCAAAATACTTTTCCCATCCTCGGCTTAGATTAACAGTCAGGTGGAATAATCGGTATCGGGCGTTCAATACTCTTTCGGGAAAGCTTTTCAGGATTGTTATATAAGCCAAATATTTTTTTGTCGGACAAATTACACAGTTTTATATAGTCGCAACGTAAGCGAAGCTTGTGTTATGGGAACTAGACAGCAGGGGGAAGTACCTCCACCTCGTAGAAAACCGCAGCCAAATAACAACTCCCTAGAGAGTTGTTGTGTTTCTGCGAGTGAGTGAGGTCACCAGGTAAGCTCCTGAGGAGTTGCTGTGTAAGCAGCAGAGTAGGCATCGCGTGAGTGATACTTAATATATTACATATGCTTGTATGCCTTCCGCGTTGCACTTTTGCACTTTGTGGTTAGTTTACGAGCGTTGGTATCAAAGTAGCAATTACTTTGATACCAACGCTCGTGGGTTCTATTCCCACACAGGACAAACAATTGTGTGCATGAACGTGCCTGTTTGTCTTGATCTGGGTGTTTTTAAGAGAGCTAGGGCGCTTAAAAGCAGGCCGTCTAGTAAAGTATCTCCACGTTACGGAAAACCGCAGCCAAATAACAACTCTTGGAGGGATGATGTGCTCCTGCGAGTGATTGAGGTCACCTGTAAGCTCCTAAGGAGTTGCTGTGTTCGCAGCAGAGTATTGCAAACGTATCATTGGCTACGATAATCGCTTTACATCAGGTGGACAGCGTGCTTGTATGTCTCCCGACGTTGTATAAGAAAATAACCCACCCACAATATATTGCATGACATACAGAGTGCATATTTATCAGCCAAAGGACGTCCACTGCCTCCATACATACATAGGCCTCCCCTTTAGATTTCCACAGCGATCGGTCCTGTGCTGCTTGCATCCATCGGCTCCCTGCGATCTTCACAAGATCGTCGGTCCGTCGTGTGGGGGGTCGTCCTACGCTGCGTTTGCAGGTTCGTGGTCGCCATTCGAGAACGTTTCTGCCCCAACGGCCATCGGTTCCGAGCTCCGAGCTATGTGGCCTGCCCACTGCCACTTCAGCTTGCTGATCCTTAGAGCCACGTCGGTAACTCTAGATCTGCTACGGATGTGCTCATTTCTGAATCTATCTCGTAGAGACTCTCCGAGCATGGCTCTCTCCATCGCACGCTGTGCAACCTTGAGCTTCCGTATGACGCCCATAGTAAGCGACCACTATATTTGGATATTTATATTATAGATATGGATTAGATATTTTGGATATTTTTTAATTTAAGTAAAATCTAAAGATGTTATTACTTAAGACTTCAGAGAAGTAACTTCTCACCGTGTTTAAAGTCTTTGAAATTTCTAATTTCATAAAAATATAAAAGTGATGACGGCGGGAATATCCCTATCTCCCTACTAAAAACATTCAGACCAAAACAAATAGACATGATCATGCAAAATATGGACCAAAGGCCGCGGCACGACAAAGAGTCTCAGAGTAGCAAATGAAGTGTGAACCCTCCACAATTCTGCTCACATTACGCAAGTTCTATGGAGGCATGGGTTAATACCACCTTCTTAGGACCTTACTGGGAAAATCATCATCATCTCAGAACGTATTCGTCCATTGCTGAACATAGGCTTCCCCTCTAGAGTGCCATTTCGTCGATTATGTGCCACCTGCATCCATCCACTCCCTACAAACCTCTTGAGGTCATCGCTCCGTCTAATGGAGTGTCGTCGCACACTGCGTGTACCAGTACGGTAACTCACGTAAATGAATACCTAGGATAATCTTTGTGGAGTTTTTATCTATCTATGGCCTTCTATAAGATGAAGGAACTTCCGACGTTCAAGCTGCTGTTTCAGGTAGGCTTGCCTTTTTTTTATCAGAGCAACGTGCAGGTGGCTTTGAATCTGTTAGATGGTGGTGAGATTATCAACGTTAATATTATAAATGCGTATGGAAGTTTGTCTGTCCTTCATCATCTCCTAAACGATGCGAAATGAAATTTGGTGACGAAACTCTAGTGTTCCTAACGCGAAAAAAACACAAGCGCGGAAAGAAGTTAATTTTATTCATTCAAAGTCAGGAGGCATACAAGCATAAGGTCCACCTGATGCAAAGTGGTTACCGCAGTCCATGAAAGCAATACAGAAGGTTTGTAACGGAAAGTATCACTCGCATGTCGCCAGCTCTGATGCTGACACAACAAGTCTTTAGGAGCTTTCTTGTAACCTCCTTCACTTGCGGGAACACAGTAACGCTTCAAGGATTTATTATTCGACTACGGTTTTCTGGTAACTGGAAGCACTTCACCCGACATAGGTGAATACCATCTTCTTAGGATCTTACTGATAAACGCACTCAAATGAACACAATAATTGGGTTAAAGTAGCATTATCTTAAATCAATACTCAGGTTCCAGATACGGATCAACTGAAGCGGTTTAGAGATAATAATTTGGTTTAACAACCGTCATCTATCAACGACAGCCGGAACCTGCGACTTGAGGGGTTCGAAGGACACACAGGTGAACCCATCCATTGATAGGTTGCGGTCGAGGTTGCTTAGCTTGCGTGTCCAGCACACGTAAAACGTTCATCGAGTATTACTCCGTTTGACAAAGGGTGCGACGATTTTAGCACAGTACAATGGAGAATGCGACGAAGTGGGATAGGTATGCAAACTAGAACGGTGTTTCCATTCCAGTAGCAGCGAAAAAGGTCAAATGGCGACGATTTTTTTTTGTTTTCAGATGTACAGGTTCAGGTTGGTAACTCCAGTTCTGCTACGGATGTGCTCATGTACCTACATGTTTGCAATTATGACTTTTTGGCTGTTATGGAAAACATCATGAGGAAACTGGCACGTCCAAGAAACTATATTTCGAAACACGTATGACCTTACCTGAGAAAAGCCTGGTTTTCCCGTTGGGTTGAGGAGGTCTGACGGCAGGCTCTCCATGTAAAGTTTAGTATCTTGGCTAAATCCTTAATCTTTGGTAGAGGACCTGACCTAAGAAATGTCTAGTTTTCCTTTGTGTAGAAGAAGCTAGACGGCAGTCGCTTCATATCAAAATCAGTATTTTCGCTAAATCTTTAAGCTTAGGTAGCGGACCCCACCAATCCTAACGGATTACGAACCAGGATAATGCTGAAGAAGAAGTTATATTAACTGAAGCTGTTCGAAAGTGTAAAACATATTTCCGATTTTTCTAGTGATCTAATAAAATCGTCTCTACGCATTTTTTTTCAGAAGGTCAAATGCTAACTAATGGTAATATGTAAGGTATTTCATTTTCCCCCATTTTAACAATATTTTTGCATATTCAATTTTGTAATATGCGCAGATCGGCACGCTATATAAATATATCAAAGTTCAAACTTCTATGTTAAATACATTCTTTTTTCTTCTTCATTTTTTTTCATTTCATTCGTTCATTGTTCTTTAGTAAAATATCACTGTTTATTTTGTTACAGTTATATAATATTTCTATCTATCTCACAGTAAGGACGGGCTTTTTTCTAATGTTTTCGACTAAAGTCCCGTTTTTTGGAAAAGATATACCAAATTTGATCCAAATCGTTCCATCCGATCCAATCGAGTAGTTTTCGAGATATATGTAAATATATATTTACAAGAAGTGTTTATTTAGAGCAGGGTTTCAAACTCGGCTACGCGACCCCCTAGGGGTTTGCCATTCAACGGTAGTGGGTTCGCGACAAGATTTACGTAATGCTGGCTGGATGACTGGCAGACACGTGTGGGGACGTAAGTTTGATTGCGTCGATTTAGAAGTTTGATTTTTTCTCACCTGGTCATGATAATAACGATATACAGAAATCGTGAAAACCAACTCGCGAGGAGCGAGCGAGTTCAACTGCGCGCGCGCCAACATACGTTCCACACGTGTCTGTCCGTCGTCCAGCCACCATTATGTAAATATTTTCGCGAATCCCCTACCGTTGAATGGCGGACCCCTAGGGGGTCGAGTACCCCACTTTGAGAACCCCCACCATAAGGGCCCCGTTTTTCCTATTGAGGTACGGAATCCTAAAAATAAGAAAAACTGTTCCTACGAAACACCGCCATACGCGGATAAAGAGGCGAGTTGCAGCTAGTATGCTTATGTACATAAGAAAGTGCTTCTTTAAAAGTTATTAACTCATTTAAAATGTGCGTACACGCATAACATAAATTTTCCAAAATGTTCAGCTGCAGAACGATATGCACATCACCCTATTGGCAAGTTCCATCGTGTAAGTGAAAATCCATTATCGTAACGAGATGCACGAGTATGTTATTATTTTAAGAACTTTATGCAAATGCAATTGCATTTCTTACATCGCCTCCCAGTTATTCATAAAACTCTGATGAATAGCCTAATATTCCCATTGTATTGTCTTAGGTTTTCGCGATTGTTACACATTGAATTAAACAACTGTCGCTGCAAAGCGTTCGAAACGTCAGGTTCAACAAAGTAGACAAAACACGCGATACTTCCGTTAAAAATTGTTTAATTCAATAATATTCCCATTTTTCCGGGTTCCGTACCCAAAGGGTAAAACGGACCCTATTACTGAGAATCCGCTGTCCGTCCGTCCGTCTATCACCAGGCTGTGTCTCATGAACCGTGATAGTTAGGCAGTTGAAATTTTCACAGATGATGTATTTTTTGTTGCCGCTATAACAACAAATACTAAAAAATAGAATAAATAAATATTTAAGGGGGCTCCCATACAACAAGCGTTATTTTTTCGCTCGTGTTTGCTCGATATTGATAACGGCAACAGGTAGACGCTTGAAATATTCACAGAATATTTAGTTATATATTCACTTTAAAAATAAATAATTAAAATAAAACAAATATTAAAGGGGGGCTCCCATACAACAAACATGATTTTTTGCCGTTTTTATAGATAATGGTACGGAACCCTTAGTGCGCGAGTCCGACTCACACTTGGCCGGTTTTTTCTGTATGATATCTGGGTTTTACGAATACCGGACTGACGCAAAGCCAATGTCCTAGAGATCTGAAGACGCCCCTCAGGAGTCACTGGCCGCTCGGAGAACGAATGTGTCCATCGTACTTGGAAAGTCTTCAAGTTCTTTGGGCACATTGACCGAAATCTTGACAACAGGTAGATATTAGTGATTCAAGGACGGGTTGAGGTCAAAGAGCACACGGTCAAACAGTTACTCGATGGACGGACTTAAGTAAATGTATTACATAAACTTCAGTGAGAGAATTCACCCGTTCAGCCCCGAACGGAGATCGATGGAGAAAGATTGCGCGAGCAACAACCGGAATAGAGAGCAATACTCCTGTGCACGTGCACGATGAGCCTGCGTGAAGATATACATACATACAGTTTGGTGTTGCAGTTACATATCTATCATTTACATCCAAAAATTAATTACACGACATGATAGCTAAAGAATGCGTTACGTTGAGTGAGGACCACAGATCACAGAAAATGTGACCTGAGGTGAGGACTGTGATGCATAGTGCGCGACGGGGGAAAAGCGCCGCCAATTGGAGGTTATTTCGCTGCAAATTATGTGTAATTTCCTTTTATAATTTACTTCCATTTACCCGTATTCACGTAATACTCACGGCCACAACACCGCAACATTTCTTATTTATTTCTGTTAGAAATCAGTTTATATATTAACCCTTCGAAACCCGGGTGGTCGAATACGACCGCGAAATGTATGGGAAAACGTATATAACGGGTTCTGACTGCTCAATAAAACGCTTATAAAAAATTTTGAGCTTAAACCTACCATTCTATTTCAAGGATTTTGTATTGATATGCCACTGTAACCGCTTTACATCAGTTGTATGGTTATAACCGATGCATAAAAAAAATACTTACCCCTTAAGATAGGAAATCTGCCAATGGGCAATACCACAGCCCGGTAGTTAATTTATTATTCCAGTTGTAAAACACCTTGTAAACTGAAGTAGCAGGTATGTGGGCTACAATGAATATTTGATTCTACACATGACAAGTTCTCACAAAAAGTTCCATACCTACTTTGACCTTTATAGGTAAAGATCTTTATTTATGGTAATGATGATGTAAGAAAGAGAGGTGGTTTGAAAGAAAGGCATGTTCCGTTGGTTCGTACATGTAGAAAGAATGAAGGATGAAAGAATGACGAAACAGATGCACTCGGACAATGCGAAAGCGGAAAGAAAAGAGAGTCGAGGTAGAGCAAGACTAACCTACCATGACCAATAGTCGTGTTTTATCAGAAGGTGATGTTACCAGCCCTATTAATGTTAAAGAAGCGAGTGAGGTGTGTAAGGACCGCGTGTTATGGCGCTCGGTTTTCTATTTCTAACCCGCAAGTGACCTGGCGGGAAGATATACATGAGTACATCTTTATTTACGCTGATACTGTATGAAACTAACACTGACGTGTAATATATTGTGATGGATATTACGAGGTCTCAGTGTGGGGCGTTATAAAAATATCATTGGCTCGTTAAGCTGGATTACAGCCGCAATATGACCTGATATGGAACGGTATATCGGCTATATTAGAGCAGTGATAATCCAGTGGGTAAGGAACTGGGTCGGTTCGAATCCAGGGCATGTACATGTACCACTAAATCCGAATTTTCGGATTTACGTACATGTTTGTCACTTGCTCTTCGGTGAAGGAAAACATCGTGAGGAAACCCGTGGTCCCGAGGTCGTGTGACCAGGAAATTATATTTGTAAAGACGTGTGACCTGACTTATGAAAGCTCTGGTTTTCCCTGTGGGTTGTGGAGATTTGACGGCAGTCGCTCCATGTAAAAATCAATCTCCTTTGCCAAACCCTTAGATTTAAGTCCGATCCTTTCCCAATGGATTAGAAAACGGGATAACGCGAAAAAGAAGAAGAATGGACGGGTATATCAGCGCGGAATGGGGTTTGTTTGACAAAATAATGTTGCTGAAATCGAACCAGGAGGTGACTAGCTCATGTTTATTAAATACCATCGATAATAGAGTGCAGATTATACTTGATGACTTTTCATTATAAGGAAAGTCGTTAAACCTATGTGGTGTGCAATGATAGCCCAGTGGATACTACAGTACCGGCCTATTGATCAATTGGTTCCCGGTTCGAATCAAGGCATGTACCACTAAATTCTTGTTTTCGGAGTTATGTATATATTTGTAATTATCACTTGCTCGGCGGTGAAGGGAAACATCGTGAGGAAATCCGCACGTCTAAAAAATTATTACTTAAGTATAGTATAATATAAGTTAAGTATCTTCGAGCGCAGCCTGTCTGCGGATAGGTTTATATATCTCGAGCTTCTCCATGCTTCGGCGAACACATTAGTTGTCGGTCTCGTAAAACTAAGTCAGTGGCCCTCGGGCAGCTTGAAAACACACTACCACCACCTAAACATCAACCCTTACTCATCCCGCAGCAGGGGTACGGGCCTCCTTTCAACCGAAGGGGTTTAGAGCACACTCTACCACGCTGCTCAACTGCGAATTGGCGGAGGTCTGAGTTTTCAAACGTAAGTTGATGTAGCAGTAGTAGCATTAGCTTATTTATTTAAAAGTAATTTCCACTATGTCATCAAATCATCGTCAAAATGGAACCGCCCGAAAAATATGCTCATGAAAGAACATTTAATCGGATCTCAAAACGAAACAAAGATATAAAGAAAGTCTGATATTGAACGATTTTTATAAATCACTTTATAACTAGAATAAATCTTCGTCAATTTTGTTTAAGCCACGTACATAAAAAACGCACACAACTAAAATTGAATTGCCCTATATATATCTTATTTCAAGACAAAAAACGAATAAACGGCTTGAGATAAAAGCCTAGGCCCTGAATAATTCATGAAATTATTATACAACAAAAATTAATTCCACGGAATAAATAATTACTTTCTATCAAAGCAAAATAATTTTATTCCAATCCGGATAAAAGTCATGAATTAAAAATACAACCATGATGTACCGGGAAGAGAATGTTATATTTTTCTACGGAGGAATCATGGGATTGACGTCTCGTATGCTACATTGGATTATCTTGCTGCGAGATTGTGGTTTAATTTATATGAAACAAGTCGGGAGCGCTAGCCTGCAAATTGCTTAGCTGAATTCGTTACTGGAAGCTCTGCGGGTATTTTATTAAAGAACATAACATAATTACGCTGCGGTGAACGGATTACTGTCCTGATCGTGATACATAGTATAGAGTTACGGGGCGTCGACTCTGTTCCCGAATGGCTTTTGATTGGGTACACACCATGTCACAATATAACTGTTTTTCCTACAACGTCGTCAGGCATGCAAGCATATGCCATCTGATGTAAAGCAGTTACAGTAGCCTACGAACGCTTATAATATATTAAGTGTCGCTCGCGCGATACCACCTCTGCTGCTAACACAGCAAGTCCTTAGGAACTTACTGGTAACCTCACTCACTCGCAGTAACACAACAACCCTCCAGCGAGTTGTTATATGGTAGCGTTATTTTCTGTGAGGTGAAGGTACTTCCCCAGACGAGCTGCGTTGATGTGCCCCATCTCTCTTAAAAGCTACCTGGAGGGTTGTTACTGCTAGCGAGTAAGAATACCAGTAATCTTCTAAGGAGTTGCCGTGTCAGCAGCAGAGGTGGCATTGCGTGAGTGATACATAATGCATTGTTAGCGTTCATAGGCTACGGTAACCACTTTACATCAGGTGGACCGTATATTTGTATGCCTCCCGACATTGCTTGAGAAGTCCTCTTTGGCCACCACCGATCTCCATCATCAGATCAGTTAGATAACATGACTGTAATGTTATCAGAACGACGCTCAGTTGGCAAGTTTTATTTATTTATGGAAAAGTTACACCAACAGTATACATACATAACATTGCCTATGACATTGTAGAAATATAATTCTTATATATATACCATGTTTTATCATGATACAACATTTAGAAGAAGACCAGCGATAGTCCAGTGGATAAAGAACCGGCCTTGTGGCCAACTGGTCCCCGGTTCGAGTACTGACATGTACCACTAAATTCATTTTTTCGGATTTATGTACATTTGTAATTATCACTTGCTCGACGGTGAAATTATTTTCGAAATACGTGTGACCTTACCTAAGAAAGGTCTGGTTTCTCCTCTGGGTTGTGGAGGTCGGACAGCACTAGTTCCATATAAAAATCTGTATCTTTGTCAAATCCTTAGGCTCAGGTTGCGGACCCTGCCAATTCTAATAGATGAAGAAGAGGCTAAACTTGGTTTTTGTTACAAACAGGTCAACCCGATATAAAGCAGTACACAGTCATTCCGGCCCAGCAGTTCCTAGTCGTAGATTGCCGTCTTGTTATAGCGCCAGTTCGAGTCTATCAAATTCAATACATAATTAATCTATACATATAAATAAAATTGAAGTGTCTGTCTGTGATTTCAAAATAAAGCCTTTATCTTAAGCTCATATTGTTATTTTCACGTTACCAAAGCTTAAACATGCATTTTTAACTTTTTTGTTTGTCTGTTTGTTTGTCCGGGCTAATCTTCGAAATGGCTGTACCGATTTCGACGGGAGTTTCACTGGTAGGTAGAGGACTGTTCAGAGCATAATATAGGCTACTTTTTATCCTGTAAACATTGAGGGTTCCTGCGTAAAACATGAAAAACTGTTAAAATTAGGGGGAAATATCGGTAACTTTGCGATTTTATTTTTATTATTTTCACAGAATACGTATTTTTGAGACATAAAATAACTACGAATTTTTTATGTAATAAATATAAAATAAATATACGTTGCCTCCCGTAAAGGTCAATAGATGGCGCTGTATGAAAATTGAATCGCTCTATGGTTGCATCTACGTCCCTGAACTTTGTTTTTTTTAAACAGAAAGAATTTCTTTTTCTTCCTAGTCCGGCGACGCAGTGACAGCCCACTCGGGGCTAACTACATAGTCAGATCAAAAAAAAAAAAAAAAAAAGAATTTCAGGCCTACAGAGAAGTAAAGTCTACTAAAAGCCCAAATCTCATGGGTGCGAAGCCGCGGGATTCAGTTAGTAATTAATAAAACATAAAGCTACTTTGATTTCCAATCTACAATTTCACCTATAAAGACATTTATATTGTAATTATACATTTTAGACTGATTTTGAGGGGCAACTTACGAGATAATAAAAAAAAAACGGCAAAATCTTCTTGACTCGATTTCCTTGATAAACGAACTGTTTATGTAGGGAACCCTTAGTGCGCGAGTCCGAATCGCACTCTACCAGTATTTTTTCTAATTCTTTTTCTGTCAATGCCTTACTATCAAGAAATCTGAAAGACTGACTAATTTTAAATCCCGTATCAATAGCTGCTATCTTTCAAGTGTTTTTTTTATTTTACATAAATATACTTTATTCCTGCGCAAAGTCTTTCTTTTGTTTCTTCTTTCTTTCTCTTAATGGACTGGCTAGCATGTTGTTATATAGTATTTATATGTAACGTTATTTGTACCAGTAAGCTCTTTTATATGTTAACATTGTTTCAATTCTCCATTATGTGTTAAGGTTGCCTTGAAGAAATTACATTAGCGATGTTCCCTTTGTATACAGTCCTATGTTATGTATTATTTATAGGGATAATAAATACATTTGTATTTGTACGATTTAAAAACCATTAAAACCCTTCACTATCTTAACTTCACCAAACTTATACATGATCACTCAAGCGCTAAAACATATACAACTAAAATAACTTTTTTTAAACAATTTTTAATACCTTTGAAACTGACTTCTGTAAAGGTTATCGCTAAACTCATAAGGAACCAATCGAACGCTAGGGCCTTTAAGGCAGTGATAGCCCAGTCCAGTGGGTTACCCGACCTTCACTGCTTCGGATCCTGGTGTGACATTTACCACTACTTTCGTGGTTTCAGATTTATGTACTAATTTGTAATTATCACTTACTCGTCGGTGAAGGAAAACATCTAGAGGAAACCTTCATGTCAAAGAAATTATAATTGGAAAGACGTGGAACCTAACCTAAGAAAAGTCGTGAGAGGTCTGACGGCAGTAGCTCTATATAAATATCAGTATCTTCACCGTATATCTAGATATAGACAGCGGATCCTGCCAAATCGAATGGATTAGGTAACGGGATACTGCTAAGAAAAAGAGTAGGTACGTTAGGGTACTCTCAAATATTAATCATAAAGGTTAACATTACGATGAAAGACAAAAAGAAGAACAGAAGGAAAAGTTACTCAAAAGTCAAAGTGATAGTGCTAAAAGTAGTTCATGCTAGCGTAAATCGTTTGGATTTGATTCAAAAATAAAAAAAAGTCTTAATTATAAGTCTACAGGTCTAATTCACAGTTATTAATATTCTATAATTTTATAAAAAATACTATTTTCTTCTATATAAAAACGTATCTATTTCACTAAATATGTACTACCTATATCTATTTTGTATATGCTCTAGCGTACGGAATAGACAATTTGGTTTTCGGACGTCGGCCCCCACGAAAACCTTCCACTGGTACAGTCTGGTGACGCACTTTATCCGATTCGCGTACATGGACGCCATTAAAGGGTCTGAAGTCTATCGTATGCTAAAAAGCTTATACCTTATATCTTCGCTTTAGGCATATAATCAAGGGTCTTTTTTTCAAGATTTGTCTATTTACGCCTTTCCAAGTCGGTAGATATGCATAGTCTATTGTGCGACTATCTTTCCGTAACTCGAAAGATTTTCTTTGTGAGTTTTTCTCTGTAGTGCTTATCTACCCATCTAAATCTTCACAACAGGTCCCTTGCAAGGTAGGCAAATAAAGGTAGAGACAACCGCGAACTCCAAAAGACGCAATTCCTCCACACATCGCTCGTTTCTTTAACATTTAAAGCTCTTTTTATACAAGTTCCTAGGGCTCTTGACGTCATCAGATAAAATACTACAAATATGACAGTCGTAGGCGAGTCTTGTCCACGACTCCTACGTCTTTCCGCTCTCTCATTGTATATCTGTTTCGTCATTCTTTCATACCGCATCTTTCTACACGCCCGAACCAACGAAGCATACTTTTAGATCAATTCTCTTTCTTACACCATCATCGGTGCGAACGTTGTCAGCAATCTTCATGCCACAGATTTTGCGCAAAGCTAGCATATCTACTGCGTTTATTCTACTTGCATACTCTTGCTAATTTCACATTCATACGTTTAGCGTTGGGATTAGCACCGCGTAATGTACAACTGAGCCTTCTTATTTAGATTTCAGCTGCCTATATTTTTTTCCAGCGCTCCATTCACGCTGTGGTGAGTAATAGACAAAATGTCAGAAAGTTGATAAATTGACGAAAAGTAAAATTTTCCAGTATTATTTTTCACACCTCGTTCGTACAGTCCTGTTAGTACCTACGAGCGTACCTTGCGTTTATTTAATACCACGCTGAGTGTACTATCGATTGGTTGTCTATAGTTGGAGCAGCTGTAGATGTCTGGCGTAGGGCGCGGGAGGGCGGCCTCTCCCTTCGGGATGTCTGCTTGTAAATTTAGCTAAGGTTAACGTGAGTTTTACGACTATACGCTTTGAAGAGTATTAAGATATTCGCCCATTTCTTAGCTAGTATAAATATAATAAATCGAAGTCAGTCACTCATATTGAAACAATTTTTTTTTAATCTGGAGTTGTGGTGTGGAGTAAGGATTTATCAATATTGCATTGACGGAAATTTTGGTTTTAAGTATTGAGTGGAAATATGTTCTAGACTAGATGACAAATGAGTTATTATTAAAATTTCTACATGTGTATTCGTACTCTATTTTTTATGCTGAATCCGAATCTGAAGTCAAAATTCGAATATTCGAAAAAAAGCGACAGACAAACGCACAGACAAACGCACGGACAATCGCACAGACAAACATATAGAATTCATATAGGAACGGTGTTCCTGATAAAAATAAATATTCTATTCGAAATTGCCACCTTTGCCTTTAGCCAGCTGCTTGCGCCAGAGATTTTTTAAGAGACACAATGTCGGCGTGTCGTTTCGTGCAGGCCATGCTCTAAAACTAACCATACTTTGTAGTCTATGGGGTTCAGATCTGAGCTAGACAAGGGCTAGTCTTCAGCTCTTATAAAGTCCGGAATGTTGTTTTCGAGCCAGGCATGGGTAGTTCGTGCCTTGTGACCGGGTGCAGAGTCTTGCTGAAAAGTCCACGGTACATTTTTAAAAAGTGTATTGCTGGGAGGTTTCACAATACGATCCAAGGCAGTCTCTTGATACACTTTGACTGAAGTCTTCACCCCTTTTTCTCAAAAATGAAGCTTTGTGACTCCTTGATAAGACCCATCCATCAAACCATTACAGACGCAGGACGATGGCCACGTTGTACCTTTTTGACCACTTGGGCGGCTTCTTTAGGACTATGTGCGTACACTTTGTCATTTTGATCCCTACAGTTAAAGAGATGCATGCCCAGTATATCGACGATTATACGCGACAGAGTTCTAGAGGGAATCTTAATATCTCGCGATAAGATTTTTTGTTTCCTTATGGGGGTTGCGGCGAATTCTGGCTTTAACAGCATTAACAGCCTTTGTAGTTCTAACAGTACGCGGTTGCCCTGATCTTTTATGGTCTTCAATAGAGGAAGTCTTGGTATATCTGTGAATGGTACGATATACGAACATCCGGCTGATACCAAGCTTTTGAAGTGTCTTGAATATCTTGAACAAGGCAATCACTGCAATCCTATTTTCTTTAACACCCCGCTCTACATTGTAATTTGATAATAAACACGAAAAATTTGTAAAATTTGACGGCGGAAATTGGGAAGAAGTTTTGAACATAACAAACACAATTTGAAATAATTAAAGAGTTGAAAAAAAAGAACAGTTTCTGTATAACAGTATATATGAACAGACTAGTAACTTTAGATCCTCCAAATAAACTTTCGAGAGCTTTGGACCGAAGCCGGGCCGAAGCCTCCTTAAGACAAAAGTCCTCCAACTGAGTACCCCGCGGTCGCTCTTTATAGTATGTTAGTACCTATGGCAGTGATCTCCTCAAAACACGCCGTCATTTTCTAAGCGTATGCTCTGTAACTGAGTGACGCTAGCGTCGCCCCTAGAAGCCTCCGATGAAGCCTTTAAGCCACGTTTTATTAGCCTTCCCGGGTAAAGACAGTCGCTAGGCGGTGTTTAGTCAGTAGGAGTCTGACATAACTTGTTCGGCTGTCAGAAAGGGTACTCGTGAGAGTTCACCACCTCCCTCCCATCGGGTCACCGGAGAGTGACCCTCACGGAAGAATGACTAACGCACACCCGCGTATGGGTTAGTCCTTCTTTTGTAAGTCTACCAACTAACTTCGATCGAGAGGTCCACAGCCGGATCCAACTCGGCTGGGCAACTTTTGTTCGGAAAACTTCGACACATCTTCTCGTGCAAAATACCTCAATGCCTGAAGAGCAAGGTCTTCGAACAATGTGTGTTGCCAGTGCTGGCATACGGAAGCTCAACGGCACTCAGCGTGCTCTGGAAAAAGCTATGCTCGGAGTTTCTCTGTGTAATAGAATCAGAAATGAGGATATCCGCACTAGAACTAAGGTACCTAACCGACATATCCTAAAAGATAAGCAATCTGAAGTGGCAGTGGGCCCGCTACATAGTTCGTAGAAACGATAACAATTGGAGAAGAAAGGTTTTTGAATGGCGTCCTCATCGTACATGCAGTATGTGATGACCCCCACTAGATGGAGCGACGATTTATAGAAGAGGTTTATAGAGAGTCGATGGCTGCAGGTGGCACAGGATCGAAACGAATGGCACTTTAGAGGGGAGGCCTATGTTCAGTATTAAACGAATACGGGCTGAGGTGCTGATGATGATGAATAAAGCTTCCGTCTCACCATCAATTCTTTTCTAACAAAAATATTGCTCTTCCTAGTGTTATTCCGCTTTCGTAATTCATTAGGATTAGCGGGTTCGGCTATCTAAGCCTAAGGATTTGGCGAAGGTACTAATTATGTCATGTCTTAGACCTCAACAACCTACAAGGAAAACCTTGTAGCATGTTATTCTAACGAGTAACGTCTACAGCGCCTGAGGATGCCTCGTGGAGAGGCGAAACACGTGTCGCAGCAACGACGAGGCTAGTCGTGGCAGCGACGGTGGTGGAGGCATGCGGTTTCTGTTCCAGATGGCGAATGACCGCAGTAGCCGAGGCAGAGACTACCGGAGCAGCCATGGCAGCGTCGGCATGTTGTATCTACTAACGGTAAAACGGTACGGTAAACGGGCGGAAGCACACACGTTAGATCAAATTGCATGTAAATTTGACTTTCGCAAAATAACGCCTGAATCTATTAAAACCAGAACTTTCTTAGGTGATGCGTGCGTTTATTCTCACACGCCTTTCTAAATATAATTTCATGGACGGTTCCAACAAATATGTATATAAATCCAAAAACACGAATTTAGTGGTACATACTGGATTCGAACCGGGACTTGTTGATCACTGCACGATATCATATTGCGACAAATTACTCACAAACATGCGAGTAACAAATAAATCACAATAATAACTCCGTTCCAGCTGCCAACAACGTGTAAAGCAGAATGTAATGAACCATAAAAAGTTTCAATAGTAACGATATGAATGAAAGTGTAGTTACATAGTTGGCCGGTGGAACTGGGGTGAACAACCAACTGGGGTGAACTACCAACTGGGGTGAACTACCAACTGGGTCAAGACACGTGTTCCTGAACTCCGATATAACGCGGCGTTAGCATTGGCACGAGCTTTAAACACAATGTTTGGGACTTATATAATCGCACTATTTACACTACAGCCAGATTTAAAGAGAGGTATGGTGCATCGAAGCAGTCCGTCTGGGGAAGTACCTCCACCTCACAGAAAATCGCAGTCTAACTACGCCCCGGGGGGTTGTTGTATTTCTGCGTGTGAGTGAGGTCACCAGCCAGCTCTTAACTTCATAGGAGCTGTGTTAGTAGCAAAGGAGGTATTGCACGAGTGATACTTAAATGTATTAAGCGTTTATAGTAACCACTTTACATCAGGTGGGCCGTATGCTTATATGGCTCCCGACTTTGAATAAAAAACCTCAAAGGAAATCGCAAATCGTAAAAGTAGAACGCGCAGCTCTTATCGGCGTCATTTATGTTTTTATTGGTTAAAATATCCTTCCATTGGTTTAGTAGGCTCGAATAGGTGGTATATTTAGGCGCTAAAACATTACGTTTTGGTGAGTGAGGAAGGCCTTCATGTGCAATCAAATAGCTAATAGGTTTGTGATTGGTAAACTTCGGGGCATGCCCAACGGGCAAGTTACATGAAGTTACACCATTGTTGATAAATATACCTGTGCCCTACCTCCCTTGTTAATTGTTGGGAACTACCACTAAGCTTACTTCAGTTGTATAAAAGCGTACTATATAGGTATAACATTTCACCCCCAAATTATTTCTTATACGGTATCACGTAACAGAGATATTACAGTCACGATATCAACCGCTCGTGACCTGAATAAACTTCGTGTTAAGACACGCCAATGACATAAATATCTAGCCGCTTTCTGCGGCATCACTTGATGGCATTTCATGTTTTTGAAGTGATAACTTCTTTTGGGAGGGTTCGTTACGTAACGCGTTACGGCGCCAGTCTATCTGGCTTCCCTTTCTCTCACGCATATGGCAGCGGATTAGTTTAAGTTATCACTTCTGTCGGGGGTCCCGAGACGCCCACTTTTTTTTTATACCATGGGGAGCATCCGGATCACTTTACGTCATAAACTGTTGCCACCCTAACATACATATGTCCCAAAATGACAACCTGGCAAACACTAAATTCGGATAGTAATATGTACATATTTGGAAATTATCACATGCTCAGTGGTGAAGTTAAACATCGTTAGGAAACCCGCACGTCCAAGAGATTACATTTCGAAAGACGAGTGAACTTATCCAAGAAAGGTCTGATGTTCCCACCGAGTTGAGGAGGTCTGACGGCAGTCGCTTTACGTAAAAATCAATATCTTCTCCAAACCTTTGGATTATAAAATGGGATAACGCTGAAAAAACAAACTTCTACAACCCAGGGGAACAGTCAACCCATTCTTATATTATGATATAATTTCTTGGATTTTTCTTTCCTTCACCGTCGAGCAAGTGATAATTCATGTGCCTAATCATTAAAACACGAACTCAGTGCCCACACCAAGATTCGAACCTGGGCCCGGTCGGTTAATAGGCTGGCTATATCCACTAAGCTATCACTGCTCATACCGGTTCAAATCCGTCCATCTATCTATAACTTCACGCCAAATCCCTTGCGGGGTAGGCAGAGAGAACCGAGCGCCACATGACTCCATCCTTACATATCTCACTTGCTTCTTTAACACTTGCCGGTTTCTAGGGCTCCTGATCACCTTCTGATAGAACACGACCAATTTGATCACGGTAGGTAAGTCTTGGCCTTCCTCGGCTCCTACATCCTTCTACTTTTGCATTGTATATCTGCTTCATCATTCTTTCATCCTGCATTCTTTCTACATGTCCGAACCAACCAACCAACCAACTCTGCATCTAACCTCATCACTGCGAATAAGGTCGACAAGTTCAAATCCGTGACGCACAGAAATCCGAGCGCAACCCATGCGTCGTAAATAGCGCGGGTGTAAAGCAGCCCATCTGAGCACATCGTTACGATACGCCGTGCGTATATCCAGGCATGGTCGTTGAATTCCAAGGGTTGTATCGACCGAGCAAGATCCCCTATCTAGTTTAGTTTTTACTGTCTCCTTTGTAATATTCTCGGTGTCCTATTTCTTTTTTTTATACAACGTCAGGAGACATATAAGCATACGGCCCACCTGATGTAAATGCAATACTTTTAGTATTACCTCTGTTGCTAACACTAGAACTTACAGACTGGAGACCTTACTCACACGCAGGATCAAAACAACCTAGAAAGTTGTTATTTTGGCTGCGCAGCCAGCTCTTAAGAAATTGCTGTGTTAGCCGCAGAGGTGGCATCGCGCGAGCGCTTTACATCAGGTGGGCCGTATGCTTGTATGCCCCCTGATGTTGTATAAAGAAAAAATCCGTATACAGTCAGCTGTTGACGCTATTAGCTTGGGTATTCAATTAGTCTGACACACGCAATTATGGCATCCAGTTGCTCTAGAACTCCAAGGTAGCATATATAGCATATATACACATCTTAAGGAACCACCTGGAGTAGGGTTTCTCAAATTGGGGTACGCGACCCTCTAGGGGTTCGCCATTCAACGGTAGTGGGTTCGCGACAAGATTTACGTAATGGTGGCTGTATGACTGGATCACTGGCAGACACGTGGAACGTATGTGTGGAGCGCGGTTGAGTTCGCTCGCACCTCGCTGGTGGGTTTTCACACCTGGTCATGATAATAACGATTTACAGAAATTGACTTGATGCTGAGACAGAATTAAGGTTATAATTGTCCAAAATTACATATAATTGACAAAAAACAAGCCCACCCGTCACATTAATATTAAAACGCGATTTCTTACATATAGTTATATATAGATATTGAAATAATAGTATTATATTATGTCCCTCCCCACATGATATAATAATATTATTTGGGTTTTTCACTGTCATCTGGAAACTTTAACAGAGGTACTTGGAGCCGTAAGTTTCAGCCCTCAAGAGTGATGCTTACACACGACTAAACATAACCACTTCGTAGTAGTATAGCCAAATTCTGGTTTGCTGTTCGGTTGTAAGCAATGAATTTAACAGAACAACTTTGTTAGAGTGCCATCCACATTTCTCGACATAATCGTAACAATTTCGAGACTCCAATTCCACGAAACACGTCACAATTTCCTTCAGATTAAACGTCGAGACGAAGCCGTAACCGGGCGGGTCTCGACGTAACCGTTAAGTGAACGACAAACGTCGGAAATACCGTGGCAAATCTTCAGGAAATTGTTATCGCATAACATGTTGATTTATGTAAGGAAATACTACAAGTACATAGTTCTTAAAGTTAGAAAAGACCAACTTATGAGACCAGTGGCGTATTCACATTGCCTCGGAAAGCGATATTCCAAACGAAATCGAAATGTTTTCACTCAGATTCCATACATTTTGGCAGATATGAATATGCTTACAAGATGTAACATCGAGAACGTAATGTATGTGGAACTAATCTAAACTCAAAACTTCGGTCATTTTATGTAAACAAACAAATGTGACAGTCAGGAAAATCAACCGCAGGTATGATTTTTATTCATTTATGAATCATCATCAGCATCTTATTGCTTATCCCGATTGCCTCCCATATTACTTAGACATACATCTGATTTGACAGTGGGCTCCGATGACCGGTTACTACCGGATGTCTTCCCCAAACTCCTCACTTGCTGCGTCATGTTTTTTCCGCGAGAGCATCGTCTGCAAATTGACAGGGCACACCGCGTGCAATTGAGGTTAACTTCAAATGAAATGTTTTGTGAGGTCCCCCACACGATGGACCGACGATCTTGTGAAGACCGCAGGGAGCCGATGAATGCAAGCGGCACAGGATCGATTGCTGTGGAAGTCTAAGGGGGGAGGCCTATGTTCAGTAGTGGACGACCTTAGGCTGATATGAAAACGATGACAAATTAAAATTAAATAATAAAATATATATGTTACAGAAATTCAATGGACGTAAATAATAAAAATATACATTTATTACAAAGTAATTTAAGTGTGGACAGGTAATAATAAACACATTCGAGCACTTAGGACAAGAAAAAGAACAATGTGAAATATCTCAGATAGACCATAATGTTTTTACATCTGCGTAGATTTGTATATTGCCAGTGCAATATTTTCTTTTATCGAACGCGTTCGAATTATTGTTATTTCTATGTATACATGAAACATTTTTGTTTCAAATTTCCTATAACTGTATGAATAATAATAATAGATTTATTAACCGCTAAAGATAGACTTATATACTCTATTTCGTAAAATTTATTTACATACTATTATGGGTGGTGCAGTTTAGACTAGCAACACCTTTGTTTACATTAAATGAATTAATATTTTGACTCTAGGCGAATGAAACTAAAAGAGATAGTGAGATGCGAAATCATATTGCATTTAGAGCACAGTTAAATAACGATTCCCGGAAGCTTGTGTCAGTAAGTAAATCAGAATGGTTATTTACTTATAATAATTATTTTTTAAATTGAGGGTAAGTACTCCGGTTGGATTATTTTCAAAATATCGCTGGGTCCTGGTCCAGTCTTCCTTTCCAATTGTACACGTATAACTTTGAGAGAGAAAGAAGCACACGGTCCATTTGATGTGAAGCGGCTTCCGTAGTCTATGAACATTTGAAATGCAAGAAGCACCAGCATCGCGAGCATTGGCACTCCTGCCGTCAACATAGCAATTATTCAGAAACTTACACTCGCAATGACACTCCAGGGAGTTGTCATGTTGGTTACAGTGTTCTCTGGGCTGGAGATACTTCACCAGATGGCATGTTTCGAAAAGCCCTACTCTTCTTTAGTAAGCGCATCATTTATTAATTTCACAAACGAGCGAGAAATTTATATAGACATAAACCATTGTCAACTATCTCTAAATGAGGCAGATTTCTCGCTATTTCAATTTAGCATTCAAATCCAATAGTTGCTAAAACCACTAACTTGTCTCGCAGTCCTTTCAGAGAATTTCTATTGAAATAATCCATTAAAATATACCGTTAAATTAGAAACGTGTACTATCCAAATGAATAGAACGCCGACTACCCCACCTAGATAGTTGGTTTTCTATTCATTCATTCAGTAACATTTCACAGATTAATATAGTACATAATACTATAGGACTAACTTTTGTGCCTTAGAGAACTTCCTACTCATTAAATCTACGAGAGTAGAAAGAGCATTCTTTGAACCACATCTATACTAACATATAAAGCGAAAGAATTTGATTGCTTATTTTGCGTCACCCCGTTCCCTGGGGTGATCGCTTCAGATGAAGCCTTCCGGCTAAAGGCAGTCCCATGGGGTGTTTTAGTCAGTAGAAATCTGACTTCATCAGTTCGTTCGCACGAAATGATATCTTTGGAAGATCTCACCTCCTCCCTCCCATTTTCTGGAGGGTGCTCCTCACGGAAGAATGACTAATGCACACCCGCGTGTGTGGGTTAGTCCTTCTTTTGTGGATCTTCAATTTTCTTGGGCGAAAAACAAAACAAAAAAAAGATTGCTTATTAAAATTTGTTCGTTTGTTCCTTTAGTATGTGATAGCCTTGTTCTTGAAAAATGTAGGCTATTCGACATTACGATGTGATCCATACAAAAAGAAAGAAAGTAAGAAATAGATACCAAGATTCGCGCGGGCTAAGTCGCGGCTTGTAGCTAGTAACATAAAAAGTGTTTTAAAAAACTGTGATCATTTTATATATCAGATTTGGGTTAGAATCAATCTAAGGATGAGTCTTAGATTGATTCTAACCCAAATCCGATCCAAAACTCGTCCAAACCTGACCAAAATTTGAGCCAAAGGCAAAAAAGCCTTACTCAAAATAATTTTAGCTCAAATCAAATTAGAGTTTGAAGCGGGTTTTACATTTCATTATTTATTTTATTGAAATAAATACTGTGCCTATTAAAAATATGTTTTTTTATACAACGTCGGGAGGCATTCAAGCTTACGGCTCGCCTGACGTAAAGCGGTTGCCGTAGCCTATAAACGTTTGCAATACATACATCACTCGCGCGATGCCACCTCTGCTACTAACACAGCAACTCCATAGGAGCTTACTGGTGACCTCACTCACACGCAGGAACTACAATCCTCCTGGGAGTTATTATTTGGCTGCGGTTTTCTGTGAGGTACTTCCCCGGAAGGGCTGCTTTGATGCGCCCTACCTCTCTTAAATATCATTCTATTCTTCCAGTAACACTTATATATAAATCTTCATTAACTATATTATATATAAAGAGATATATAAAGATATATTATATATAAAGAGAGCGTCGGTGTTAAAATAAGAAGAGGCATGCTCCGATGGTTCGGGCATGTAGAAAGAATGCAAGATGAAAGAATGACGAAGCAGATATACAATGCAAAAGTGGAAGGATGTAGGAGCCGGGGAAGGCCAAGACTTACCTACCATGACCAAATTGGTCATGTTCTATCAGAAGGTGATGTCAGGAGCCCTAGAAACCGGCGTGCGTGCATGAGAAGAGCAATGAATGTTAAAGAAGCGAGTGAGATATGTAAGGATCGAGTCACGTGGCGCTCGGTTCTCTCTGCCTACCCCGCAAGGGATTTGGCGTGAAGTTATAGATAGATAGATAGAACTATATTATTTAGATTTTCGAGATAATGAGACGGATCCCACTTCTTCAGTATCATAGTAATGACAGTGGTTAGTAATAAGAAAATATGGCATCATATTCATAGGAAATACATAAAAAAATAATGTAAAGATAAGATAAACACTCTTTATTTGCAAGTGATCCCGCGCGGGCACATAGACACGTATTATTAATCTTATGCATCTTTTTCAATTCTTCTATTATTAATAATTACTATTTTTCTTTTTTAATCTGCTAATATTTCGGAAATGACCATTGGTGAAGAATAAATGTTGAAAGAATCTTGGCAACATAGAGGTCTCTTTTCAAATTGTCAATTAGATACGAGTATTACTGGGACTGAAACGGGGACTGTTTACACTACTTTGCATAGCAACAAACATACGGTTTGTCTGATGCGACCTAGTAGGTACACCTTATATATTTTCAAATAAATCGCCGCCACAAGATGGCGGTTCGTTTGTTTTTTTGTCAGCCATGATATATAACACGAGTGACAGAATTTAAAGAGTAGAAAACGATAAATAAATAATATGGAGTTGTTCGAAATGATGCCGACAGCTACTTTTTATAACCGCACCGCTGCCGACGGCGGGGAGTTCACCCTCACACGCTTGAACCGCAATGGTCGCGTACGGTGCGGTTCCAGAGAAGTTGTCTTCCGAGAACACTCAAGCTGTGGAATGAGCTCCCAGCCGAGGTTTTTCCAAGGGACTACAGCATGGAGTTCTTCAAGAAATGCGTGAAGAGGTTTTTAGAGGGTCGGCAACGCATGAGTGACGCCTCTGGTGTTGCAAATGTCCATTGGCTACGGTGACTGTTTAACATCAGGCAGGCCGTATGCTTGATTGCCACCTTAGTGGTATAAAAAAAAATATGGCCACTCCTTCAAAGTGGTGGGTTAAATTTTCGACCACCTTACCATGAATCTTAATTACTGCTCACTGCTGCCGCAGACTAATACTGACACTGCTGCCGCAGGCTCAATGCTGTGGTAACCATTAGTAAGGCAAAATAAAACAATCCTGCAACGGAGTATTAAATATAATTTTGAAGGTCGAAGGGAATTAGCGTTTAAAACTTTAAAATAATTCCACAACTGACTAAACTCTCAAGGTATTGGAAATATAGAACAAACTTGCAAAGTTTACTTAAGGCATTTTGAAGTAAGGGGATTTGGATAGTAAACGAATCACCACACTGAAAAAGTGAGACGTATCTATGACATTTTAATATAATCAATTAGATCTAAACTACTTTGCGTACTTCCGCCACCAGTTAGTTCATAAGAACTAGCTCCGAAAGCATCCACCCATTACTATTAGTAAATGTATGCCGCCAAGGCTCTGGTCATCTCTGCCATAGCTGCGGCGGTCGAATCCACTATTGCCTGGCATCTGTAACAGGAACCGTTGCTACTTTGGCCGATAATAGTTAACTGACTCAGACGTTATTTTGCGAAAGGCAAATTTACAGGCAATTTGATCTAAACTACTATGTGTGTGACCGAAGCAACAAGGGCAGCAACGGGTGCATGCAGTTCATATTTCAGATCAACAGACAGATAGAAACGACTGCAGCAGACGATGCAGAGGGGATTAGAGCAGCCGTGGCAACGAAGACATGCATCTACTAATGGTAGTGGATGAGTGCCGGCTGGCGCTAATTCGCATGAACTAGTCGGTAGCAAAAGCACATAAAGTAGTTTAGATCATATTGCCTGCTACTCTGATCGTCTCTGCAATACGTGGTTCGCCCCTCTACGAGGCACCTTAAGAACTGTAGAGGTTAATCGTTACTATAAGATGCTATGAATCAATCTCTACTAATGATGTGGGCTGAATTTAGTTACTTTATGTATATATGTATATATATTACATCTTTTCCTTACCCTCTTTAATATTTCATAATTCAAAATTTTAGTAGACCGATATACCGAAATAGTAGTAGTAAAAAAATCGTAGCCGGCCTAGCGTAGCTACGATTTTTTTATCACTGTAATCTTCTTTCTATCGTTATCCAGTTTCACTATTTTATAATCCATTAGAATTGGTGGGGTTACCTAAACCTAAGGATTTGACGAACATATGGATTTTGACTACTGTCGGATCTCCACGGTCCAGAGGAAAAACCTGACATTTCTTAGATTTGACATCATTTGAAATATATTTCCTTGGACTCCTACTTCCTTCCGTAGTTTTCATTCACAGCCGAGCAAGTGTATTAATACGAAAACATGAATTTAGTGGTACGAGTACATGCCTACACCGGGATTCGAACTAGGATCCATCGATGAACATGACCACCATGTTCTGTCCACCATCTAAATCCACTAGGCAATCATTATCCAATAAAGCAAAAAATGTGAGTTATTATGTGCTTAAATATTGTATATATACCAGTGACTAAATTGAATGTCATAAGTAGGTTTCATAAGAACCATTCCGCGTCCTACGTTCATTATGTCAAAGGTTAAAGGCTGGAAAGATTATTACTGCGGCTTCCAGCATAAGCTGCGGTTAGCCGATCACAGACGACGGCGGAGCGTGGGCAGGTGGTTGCTTTGAGGTTAGTTTCACGTTATGCATTGTACAATTTTACATAAGCAGAATATGATAATGTGCATGACATAACTAGTGGCTATAAATACTGCTACAAAGAAACTTTTTTTTCAACTCTTTAATTATTTTGAATTTGAATCGCGTTTATTATGTTAAAAACTTCTTTCTCCCGCCATTTTACGTATATTTTTCGTGTTTATTATCAAATTATAACATGGAATGGGGCGTTATAGACAATAGGATTGCAGTGATTGCCTTGCACAAAATGGGTATGGAGCCGTCGGTCATATACAAGAGACTTCAAAAGCTTGGTGTCAACCGTATGTTCGTATGTCGTACTATCGACAGTTGTACCAACACTTCCTCTGTTGAAGATCATAAAAGATTGGGACGACCGCGTGCTGTTAGAGTTAGGGGGTTCTACCAGTCCTAGCTAGACACAGAGCGACTGACCTTCTTGGACGTGTGGCTGACCTCGTGATGTTTTTCTTCACCGACGAGCAAATGATAATTACAAACAAATTCGGAAATATGAATTTAGTGGTTTGAACAAACACTATAATAGTATAATAATGGTCAATTCAATTCAAAATTTCTTTATTTTTCTCAACAATCTTATAAAATACACTGCAATGCAGTCAGCGAGTCCTAGAAATCAACGACCGTGCATGAAAAGAGCTATGAATGTTAAAGAAGTGAGTAAGGTGTCTAAGGACCGCGTCTTAGCGTTCGGTTCTCACTGCCTACCCCGCAAGAGACCTGGCGTGACGACATATATACAATATTTTAAATGCGAAACAAGTCTGTTTATTACTACGAAAAAAACCCTGGACAGATCGTAATAAAATTTGATGAAGATGTAGCCTGTGACCAAAGTACACAAAGCGGCGTGTTGGAGAACATTATTATCGCTACGTCAAGAACCCCACGTGAGTAGTTTATAATATGCTGCGATTTAATAGAAATTTCCAGTTAATCTCAGTTATAGAACTTCTCAAACTGTACGTAATGCAACTAATTCCTGCTAATTCGAGGAATTAGTTCAGTTTGTATGAACGCGTACGATTATGGGCCATATACATATGTCAGTCACTATGCTAGGCGCGAGATGACAGTTTCGAGTAGAACAAATTTATGTAAATCTTACTTATGGCTTTAAATGAACAACAGTTAGATAGTTTCTATTTTTTAAACTTGGCTCAAATTCTTCAGCAGTTACTCTCTCATAAAAATAGTATGTTATAGAAGAATTCATTTGTCCTGAAAACGTAAATAAGTCGACAAAATTTGAATTTCGTCGTACAATTTCAATAATTTCGAATATTCAAGGAATTCAACAATATTGCTTTGCAACAAATGTTACATCATGTTGTACGACGGAAATTGTTTCCCCTCCTCCCATTACCAACCCACCCTCGCCCCTAATGGCACAATCTACCTGAAGACGAACTTCTGCGCGATACGTCAGGTATCGAGTAGTCCAGGTGCCTGGGTGCTTCTCTCCTTAAGGTACACAGAGTCCGCGAGTTCCGAGTCCGAGTCGCGAGTTAGCCCATATGACGCCCTAAGCTGCAATCTGTCCCCTCTTGGAGACTCGTCGCTTTCTTTCATACCCTTTTCTCAAATACAGTGACACAGCAAGGGCCAATAGCATTGCCAATTCTTCTTCTTCTTAGAGTTATCCCGCTTCCTAATCCAATAGGATCCATCCATCTTTCCCGTAAGCTTTTCGGTAGAGACTAGCAGTACTCGTAAATTACATGAAGTCCATAATTACATTGATTCATGAACTTTAAAATCGGTTTAAAATTTAAACAAACATGTTTCGTAACATCAAAGCGAATAATTCCACGCATCCTGTAAGGAGTGACGGCAATATAAAACATGTTACAACATAAATGCCTGATAGCATTTAAATGTCAGGTACATTGAACTTTGAGAGCCGTAAGTTGCACAACGTTTTAAATAAACAAGCATTTTTTATACCACTAACAGTATACATTAATTAACGAAGCAAGACTTTATCTAAATACAAAATTTGTTCCAAATCGTTAGAGCCGTTTGCGAAATGATTGTTTGAAGCGCTTATCGCTGGAACTACCGGTCGGATTTTTTTATTTTTTTTGCATGTGATAGTCAGCGACGTATCAAAAGGTAGGCACGTTATACACCAACATTATTGTATTTTAAAATGGCGCAAGTAATACTACATCTACGTACAGTTATTTATTATGACACTTTGCTCTAACAAAGAGAAGGGCATACCTGTCGTTAGAAAGAGATGAATATATATGATTTATGCTTTGTAGCAAAATACGTATAGACGCGACGCGAGAGCGTGGCCAACTGAATGCGAGTTGGGCAATTACCTTACTTTCGTATAGCCATTCTAGAGCGTGTACGACGTATCTATAACTATAAAACATCGTAGGTGATAGCCCAATTCTTGAGGAAGGTTATATAAGCTTTTCAACATCACGAAAGGAAAACAAAGCGGTTCTATGGGATACCGGGATACGTGCGGACGCGGGCTGCAGCTGGTATAGATATACATATAATTCTTCTGTCCGTGTGCATGTCACTCAGCTCCTCCTAAACGGTTGGACGGATGTTGATGAAATTTTTTGTGTGTTTTAAGTGGATTGAGAATGGTTCAAATTCGCAATTGGATCCGGTAGGTGGCGCTGCAATCGGTTGGGTCCGCTAGTACCTATTTTATATTTTTAAAAGCAGGCTATTTAATACGGTAGGTTAGATAGGTACAAATTAAAATTTATTCTTAGAAATTTTAGCAATAGGGAATATGTATGAAAAATTATTAGGACAGATTTTAAAACAGAAGATAGAGACAGGAAGATATCTCAAAGTAATTTTTTTCTACGCTAATTAGTTTGCGAGACAATGCTGTTCGAAAGTGGCATTTCATCACGTGACTTGAAAACGCTTCATACTAAGAGGCCGCGGCAGATGACGTCACAAACTATGAAAAAATGTATGGATTTTATCTAAATAATAGGGGTTAAAGTATGAAATTGCCGTTTTATAGTAATAGATACTTTGAATTGACATTAAACCTTCATGGTGTGAGATTTTCGAGTGAAACTTTTCTAATTTTTTAGTAATACCTATGAGGTTTTGGTTTTAAAAAATATGCAACATTTGATTTTCGAATTTCAATTATTTTTATATTCATATGTCACACATCTTAGAAAAAAAACGAGTGTTATTTTTTCAGTACAAATCGGTAATTTCATACCGTAACCCCTGATATGTGGTGTTAACTGACTGACTAGTACTAGACTCTACTTATACGACTACCCCAAAAACAGCATATATGCATATATTTTTTCTTGTCCCGTTTCCTAATCAAATACGAGTACCTAGCCTAGCTAGTCTAGTCTAGTTACCTAAGCCTAAGGATTTAGCGAGATATGAGCTTCTGCCGTCGGACCTTTACAGATCTTTCTTCCGTTAGGTTACACGTCCTTTGAAATATAACTACTAGAACCCGCGGGTTTCCTTACGATGTTTTCCTTCACCGCCGAGCAAGTGATAAATAAAAGTATATATCCATATATACTTTTATTTTTCACTTCATATCCATATATCCGAAAACACGAATTTAGTGGTACATGCCAGGATTCTAAACGGGGACGACTTGGTCTATAAGCCGTATCTATATCCACTACGCTATCATTCCTAAATATTTTGGATTTTCTTTGTTCTACCATAATTACTAAACCCATTAACCGATTCAGATGTAAGAGGTGTCATTAGATCCCTTACGCTTTACCGGGTGACATATGTGATGTCTAAATAAAAACTTTGCCGAGCCGGTTGGCGCCGTGGTTAATAACGCGACTTTGACACAAACGCTCGTGGGTTCGATTCCCGCACAGAACAAACATTTGTGTGCATGAACATGTCTTGTTTGACTTGGTCTAGGTGTTTTTAGGAGAGGTAGAGCGCATTAAAAAAAGCCCGTCTGGGGAAGTAGCTACCTCCACCTCACAGAAAACTACAGCCATATAACTCACTAGAGGGTTGTTGTGTTCCTGCGTTACCAGTTAGCTCCTAAGGAGTTGCTGTGTTACCAGCAGAGGCGGCATCGCGCGAGTGATACTTAATGTATTGCAAGCGTTCATAGGCTACGGTAACCGCTTTACATGAGGCGGCCGTATACTTGTATACCTCCCGACGTTGTATAAAAACAAATGACCTCGCCTGTTTTGTGTGCTACCGCCACCAATTAGTTCATGCGAACTAGCGCCGATCGGCATCCGGCCACTACCGTAAGAAGTATATATACATACTAACGGCATGCATCTACTAACGGAAGCACAACTAGTTTCTACAAATACTTGCTTCAATTGTGGTTGTAAAATTATATTTATCCTATAAA
Source organism: Pyralis farinalis (assembly GCA_947507595.1). NCBI lineage: Eukaryota > Metazoa > Arthropoda > Insecta > Lepidoptera > Pyralidae > Pyralis > Pyralis farinalis. Next base: position 5,502,274 of record OX382261.1, on the reverse strand, counting down.
ATGCTAAAACAACTTCTTCTGCACACAATTTTTAATATGAGGTTAAAAACTTTTAATTCTCGCGTCAAACCACCCTGAAGCAGTATTTAATTAAGTCTGCGATATCCTCGCCGGGTTCGTTTGACTCCTCAAAGCTATACGACTGCGTGTGATCTCTTTAACGTCACTTTGAAGTTATGGCAACATTGTAATTACTTTAAAATGACTTCTTTGGTACAGTCGAGAGCAACGAATTTGAGACGTATGGCTTTCAATTGTAGGTCTTTCTACATACATTTCTTTTATACTACGTTGGAAGGCATACAAGCATACGGCTCACTCAAAGCGGTTTCCGCGCGATGCCACCTCTGCTGCTAACACAGCAACTCCATAGGAGCTTACTGGTGACCTCACTTACACGGAAGAACACAACAACCCTCTAGGGAGTTGTTATTTGGCTGCGGTTTTCTGTTAGAGGTACTTCCCCAAACGGGCTGCTTGGATGCGCCCTACCTCTCCTAAAAACACACAGACAAACCACCCACCACCAAGACAAGACAAACAGAGATGTTCATGCATACAAATGGCTGTCCTGTGTGCGAATCGAACCCACGAGCGTTGGTGTCGAAGTAGCGTAACAGCGCGTTTCATCACTGCGCCACCGAGCTCGTCAAAAGAGACTTCTTAGGATATATACAGTCGTGAGCAACGAATTCTCTACGAATTGCTTTCAGTTTTAGGTCTTTCTACATACCTACGTGCATCTTTCATCGTCGTGAGAATCTTTTTACTAGCGGTGTCCCGTTGCCTAATCCGATAGGATTGGCGGGGTCCACTAGCTAAGCCTAAGGATTTGGCTAATATATTAATTAGTCATAAGAATCATACAAAGTTTGCAGTATCAAACTTGATGTATATTTTGACGGGCTCGGTGTCACAGCAGTTAATAACGGTTCGATTCCCACACAGGACAAACATTTGTGTGCATGAACATGTCCGTTTGTCTTGGCCTGGGTGTTTTTAAGAGAGATAGGGCATCATAGCAGCCCGTCTGGGGAAGTATCTGCGCCTCACAGAAAACCGCAGCCAAATAACAACTCCCTGGAGGGTTGTTGTATTCTGCGTGTAATTGTGGTCACACGTAAGCTCCTAAGGAGTCAGCAGAGGTGGCATCGCGCAAGTGATACACAATGTATTACAAGCGTTCATAGGCCGCAACTGCTTTACATCAGGTGGGTCGTATGCTTGTATGCCCCCCGACGTTGTATAAAAAAACTTAGAATATTAAAATAGTATAGTTGTGTTCGTTAAATAAGGCGATAATTTTCGAATTCTTTGTCTGTCTATTATGAACATAAAACAATAAACTTGACGCCCATTAACGCGCACTTACATTCACCAAAAGTTAGTGTTTCAGCGCTTAAATGTCTCACCGGTCCGAGCGTACGGATGTTTTAACCAATAAGCTGAAGTGACACGGTGTTGATCGGTGAACAAGCCAATTAGAACTGCGTTCTACTTCGTCACTACCGGTTCGATTGGTTATTTTCTTCATGATCTAAAAACTGCTCACTAGATTTGATGAAAGTTTAGACAACCCGTGTTTCCTACATCAACATATAAGCTACGGAAATAGTATTGTCTTAGGTTTTCGGGATTGTTATACATTGAATTAAACAATTTTTAACGGAGGCAGGAGTATACAAATTAGACTACGAATGTGGTTTATCACACATAGGGCAAGCAAAGAGAAGCATAGGTACTCGAGTGAAAGAACACATTGCTGATATGAAGAATAGGCGTGATAAAAACTCTGCAGTATGTGAACATACACTGGACCAGCGGTTCAATAAACCACAAATCTTCGCCAAGGAGAATCGCTACATGTCTAGATTGCTACGCGAGGCTATTGGAATAAGAAAACACCCCAATTTCAATAGAGAAGATGGCTGGCAAATACCACCTGCTTGGGATCCAGTTCTAAAAATAATCAAGTCACAAACCCAGAGATCTACTCAAAAACGTTCAGACACTGTGAGCGATTTTTGTGTGAATCGGAACATATATAATTAATCCATCAATGTCGGTGGATGTAATAATTGAATAACCAATGTAAGACAAATGTCACCTTAGTCTTCCTGCGACCACGGATGCATTCGAAACGTCAGGTTCAACAAAATAAATGAAACATGCGATACTTCCGTTAAAAATTGTTTAATTCAAAGCTCCGGAAATGTCTAGACTTACTACAAAATCGGCCAAGTGCGAGTCGGACTCGCGCACGAAGGGTTCCGTACCATTATCTATAAAAACAGCAAAAAAAAATGACGTTTGTTGTATGGGAGCCCCCTTAAATATTTATTTTATTCTATTTTTTAGTATTTGTTGTTATAGCGGCAACAGAAATACATCATCTGTGAAAATTTCAACTGTCTAACTATCACGGTTCATGAGATACAGCCTGGTGACAGACGGACGGACGGACGGACAGCGGAGCCTCAGTAATAGGGTTCCGTTTTACCCTTTGGGTACGGAACCCTAAAAAGCGTGAAAAACCACGCTTTACGTGAGTTAATGTGCGACGCCCAGCCATTCTAAGAAAATGACAGTTGACAAATAAATCTGTGTGACATAATGAACGCTTGGAGCGTTGGTAGAACATATCATATTTGGCATTGTTACTTCTCACTGTACCTACGTACATATTTTATAAGATATATCATTTCCACTCGTCTCATATGATAAAAACAGGGATTTTTCCTTCGGATTTCCTGTTTGTCACATGCCGCCGTGTCTCTACGCAATAATATTGTAATATCGTTCGGTAATAATAAACTATATTATTATATGATTCAATAACTTTATTATTATATAGATATTCTGGATCGTCATATTGTATAGATAGTAAAATGGCAATCAATTTTGTACAAAAAGTAGGTTATATGTTTTTTTTTCATACAACGTCAGGAGGCATTTAAACATACGGCCCACCTGATGTAAAGCAGTTACCGTAGCCTATTAACATTTGTAATACGAGTATATTAAGTATCACTCGCGCGATGCCTCCTCTGCTGTCTACACAGCAACTCCTTAGGACCTTATTGGTGACCGCACTCACACGCAGGAACACAACAACCCTCTAGGGAGTTGTTATTTGGCTGCGGTTTTCTGTGAGGTGGAGGTACTCCCCAGACTTGCTTTGATGCGCCCTACCTCTCTAAAAAGATCCAAACCAAGACAAACACACATGTTCATGCACACAAATGTTTTCCTTGTGTGGGAACCGGACCCACGAGCGTTGGTGTCAAAGTCGCGTCATTCACGACTGAGCCACCGAGCTCGTGAATATACCTATATATATATATATATATATATATATATATATATATTATATTAGTTCAGCATAGTGGCTCCTCTTTGCCTGATGGTAAGCGAAAGAGGAGCCCAAATCGCAATTGCAACTGACAACATACTACATACCGTATCCTGTCAGTTGACGCTGCCATGCTGACCCGCAAAATGCTTCTTCACGCTTCGTTTGAAGGATCCCATATTGTAGGAAGGAGGGAACACATGTGCAGGCAAAGCGTTCCACTCTTTAATGGTACGACAAAGTTAGGAGTTGCCGAACTTTTTGGTACGCGAAGAGATATTCTCAACCGTGGAACGATGACATCGCAAGCCCGCACGTGTGGTTCTATGACGGAAGGGAGAGGGTGGGATAAGGGAAAACAGTTCTCCAGAGCACTCGCCATGGTAAAGGCGGTAAAATACGCTTAGAGACATAGGCTATGTCCCTACAGAGTTGAAGAGGTTAAAATATATAAAGGTAAAGAGTTTGTTTGAGCGCGCTAATCTCTGAAAGTACTAGGCGGATTTGAAAAAATATTTTTGCATTTGATAGTCGCAATTCTTAAGGAAAGTTATAGACTATTCAACATCACGATCCGACCCTCAGCAGCCGAGCAAAAGAAAGAAAGTAAGAAAATGATTCCCACGGCATACTGATACACGAGCGGACCAAATCGCGGGCTGTAGCTAGTAATATACAAAGCATAAGAGTTTGTTAGAATTGTTGTTTGTTTGAACGCACTAATCTAAATATCGATAGCACGTTGCCACTTCTGTAACTAACACAGTAACTCCATAGAACACACTCATTAGTTTAGAATACATTAATCCTCGAGAGAGTTGTTGTTTAGCCGTGGTCCCCAGCTTGGTTGCTTTGATGACCCCTACCTCTCTTAACCTACTGCACTGCGATAGTATTATTATATGGTTATAATAGACTGTCACAAATCACTAGTCTTGTGACGTAGATAAACAACATTTAACCCTTCAGTGATCATGGTGCCCAGTGGATCGAAGCAGAGCCATGGTCGGCTAAAATTACACGTTTATAGCAAAATACTACATGCTTGTTTTTTTTTAATGAATGTACACAGTGTAAACTAAACTGCCTCTCGTTTCGCATTTGGGTCATAGGTGTGGAACAAATACCTTAGCCTAAGAATTGATTTTATTATTAGCATATTTGGACATGTATATAGAACGCTAAGTATCTTGCTCGTATTTGCATCGGAGATTTTTACAAGCTCTCTAAAATTCGAGCTTACTGTGTGAAAATGGTTCACATAAAGTGGTAAAAAAAAGAGAATACAAGAAGTCTCACTAACGCTTGCAATACATAATGTTTCACCCGCACTTTACCATCCTTGATGACAGCAAGTTCTTATGAGCTTACTGGTAACCTCACTGACTCGAATACATATACAACAACCCTCCAGGGAATTGTTTATTGGCTGCGATTTGCTGCGAGGTGAAGGTGTTTTTTTTTGCGACCTACCTAGCTTAAAAACGCTCAGACAAAGACAAACGGATATTTGTCTTGGTCTAGGTATTTGTGGTTGAAGAGAGTAGTGGAGTAGCTGGCAACACTACTTTAACACTAAGGCGTTAAAGCTTTGTCAACTACTCCCCCTCTCTTCAAATCTCAGTACATTCAATTTTACTGTTCCCATTCCTCTATTTCCGTTTACTCATGACCGTGACCACGACACCGCGACCACACCCCGTTTTATTTTTTCTAAATTAATATCAGCTGATAAGTTACAAATTGACTAAAATCCTATTTATTTCTTTGCCCATTAGGGCTAAGTCATTTGAATTCTTACCACTGTGTAGAACAAGTTTTTAAAGCTTCGTAAATTCCAATGTACCATTGACAGGACCAATAAATTGTCGTCCAGTTAGACATATAATAGCCGAGGGTCTTTGTCCAGATAATTTACTAGTTTGTCCCGCGTCGCTGAAGACGTGCTTTGTTTTCTAAGAACTCCTAATTTGTCCAGACAAGAAGTTATGTCCTGAAATGTTTGGAAACTTTATTTTTGTTCACTTGATATGCGCGCAACACTTGGCATGTTTGAGATTAGTTTGACAAACAGACGTGATGATGTGAGAGTACAGACCAATAAAACGCTTGATTGCGCATAAAGGAATCCCGCATTCACAAAAGGCTGAGGTTTAGCTCCTAAATATCTCAGCGATTTGAGCCTACTGACCAATGGGAGGATTAACCAATAAGCCCATATGTGCCGCGATGTTAGAGAGAGTGAGGTAGGGCGCATCAAAGCAGCCCGTCTGGGGAAGTACCTCCACCTCACAGAAAACCGCAGCCAAATAACAACTCCCTAGAAGGTTGTTGTGTTCCTGCGTGTGAGTGAGGTCACCAGTAAGTTCCCAAGGAGTTGTTGTGTAAGCAGCAAATGAGGCATCGCGCGGTAAGCGTTAATAGGCTACGGTCAGTGGCGTGCACTCCATATAGACAAAAAGACATTGCCTACCCTATCAATTTGATAAATACCATCCGATGTTTCATTCTTAAACATAGTTTTTAACTAATATTTCGTATCAAAAACAGCTCCATCTATCGGTATCGGTAAGTTATTAAAATCATCGCTAGTCATATTCAAATCGCAGCTAGGCGCTACGCTACACCAGCGCCGCATTGGCAGCTTTTTACGGCGGAAGACACTAACTATTTCTGTCTAAATTTACGTATGTGTGCCGTGTTGTTAATACAAATACTGTAGTGTGCATTCCTGTAATTACATTCCTGTAATATAAATAACGCACACTATTGCAAAGTATAGACAATGTCTTTTCAGCTGAACTATAACGTAAATTACCTAAGTGTCGCGAGCATTGCTACGTAACTATTTTAAAAAGTAGTTTGCTGCATGTAATTATAGTGAAAGATATTGCCATTTCTTTTTTTCGTATAAAATTGATGTTAATTTTATTTTGATTTTAAGACGGCCGCCATTGTTTTTGTTTTGAATCGATTGACTGGTAGCAGACGAAATAAGATTTTAAAGTTTTAAAGTTGATAAATATGGATGATATTCACTGCGAAAGTTGTTCATGTGGTGTGTGTAGTGTTCGGTGAATAAAAACAAGTGATCACATACATCATTATTTCCACAAGACTGGGTAACCAAAATCAACATTCTGTATTTTTTGGTTAGTTAATAGCTTTAAAAAAAATCTGCCTACCCTGTCGAAAATCTCTGTGCACGCCACTGGCTACGGTACCAGCTTTACATCAGGTGGGCCGTATGCTAGTATGCCTCCCGACGTAGTATAAAAAAAAATGTTAATTCATGAACTAGCCAACAAGAGCTACCCATTCTACTTTACTCCCCGACCAGATACAGTGAATTGAGTTACTACGTAAAATTTACCTCATCGGTTCTCCATAGGTTTTCATAATGTGTGAGAGTGATAAAGCAGCGCCAGGTTACACTGTGGCTGTATATTTATTTATACAAGTGATCGCCCAGTGGTCGAAACTCGACCATAATTCAAACAATTATTAAGTTTGAACGTTATTAAAATCATTTTGTTTGATACCATTTTGACGAGCTCGGTGGCTCAGTCGTGAATGACGCGACTTTGACCACAACACTCGTGGGTTCGATTCCCACACAGGACAAATATTTGTGTGACTGAACATATCTGTATTGGTCTGGGTGTTTTAAGAGAGATAGGGCAAGGCTGCCCGTCTAGGGAAGAATCTGGGGAGAGTTATTAGTGTTCCTGCGTGTGAGTGAGGTCACCAGTAAGCTCCTAAGGAGTTGCTGTGTTAACAGCAGAGGTGGCATCGTGCGAGTGGTATTTAATGTATTACAAGCATTCACAGGCTACGGTAACCGTTTTACATCAGGTGGACCGTATGCTTGAATGCCTCCCGACGTTGTATAAAAAGAAACAATTTCATAATTGGTGTTGCAATAGTCCACAAGTTACGGCAACTGCTTACCATCAGGCAGGCCGTATGCTTGTTGCCTTCTTCTTTGTGTTATCCCGTTTCCCAATCCAATAGGATTGGCGGGGTCCGTTACCTAAGCCTAAGGATTTGGCGAAGATACTGATTTTTATACGGAGCGACTGTCGTCAGACCTCCACAACTCAGAGGGAAAACCAGACCTTTCTCAGGTAAGGTCTCACGTCTTTCGAAATATAATTTCTTGGATATGCGGGTTTCCTCATGATGTTTTCCATCACCGCTGAACAAGTGATAATCACAAATATGTACATAAATTCGAAAACACGAATTTAGTGGTACACCCCTGGATTCGAACCAGGGCCCTGTTGATCACAAGGCCGGTTCTTTATCCACCAAGCTATCACTGCTCGTTTCTTTAACTAGTAGGAATAAAATTCGGTTTACCTACTTTTTTTTGACAGACTGTATAAAGATTCGTCAAACAAAACTTCGCCAGTAGCATCTGCTACCGCTACGAAAGTTTGTAGACAGAAATAAATAGTCGTCTAGGAAAACTATCGCCTTTTGTCTGAGGACTTGTTTACTGTCTCACTGCGCGCTTTGTGCACGACAGGGAAATCTGTTTGTGAGAAACTTAACGCCCAAACAAGTTGTGTGAACGTAATTTATATACGCTATTTTATAGTTATAACAGATTAGCTTATATTAAAAATTAAGTGAATGGAGCGTAGGATAAACCCAGCCAGTCCAGTGGGTGACGGGTGTAAGAGAGGTAGGGCGCATCAAAGCAGCCCGTCTGGTGAAGTACCTCCACCTCACAGAAAACCGCAGCCAAATAACAACTCTCTAGAGGCTGTTGTGTTCCTGCGTGTGAGTGAGGTAACCAGTAACTCCCAAGGGGTTGCTGGGTTAGCAGGAGAGGTGGCATCACGCGAGTGAGACTTTGTACAAACCACCAGAGGGAGATTTTGTACATAAGTCGTCTGCGTGGGTACCTCAGTCACACCTATTTCTACAGTCAAGCAGCTATATTTATATAGCTGTGTTCCGGTTAAGGGTAAGATATGGTAGAGAAATTACACGGTACTGTAACAAAACAGCCTTAGGTCACAAGATTGGCACCGCGCTAGTAACATCCCCGTGGAGTTGCGAGCGCGAATAGGCTGACCGCTTACTATCTATGCGGGCCGAATGCTTATTTACCAATCTAGTTGTATAAAAAACAAGTGAAAAATAATTATTATAAGCGTTCATAGGCTTCTATAACCGCTTTACATCAGGGGGCCGTAAGCTTGTATGTCTCCCGACGTTGGATAAAAAAATACCAATTAATTCTCTATTAAAGACTTGGTATATAATTTTGCATTTAAGTGCATTCTGAAGCACGAAGATTTCCGAGAACCATTAGTGCACAACTATAAGCCATTAAGATCTTCAATTATAGATATATTATTTTGAAAATAGTTCGAACAAGAACATTGCTCTCAGCTATTAAAAAAGCCCTATAGCTCAGAGCAATGTTCTTGTTTCCGAATAATTCAAAAACCCTTTTGATAAAAAATGTGCGATATATTCAATCATACAGTAAATGACAATTATGGCAGTGATACATAGCTCAGCGGAAAAAGAATTGACCAATTATCCGACGGTCCCTCGTTTGAATCCAGGAGTACCACAAAATTCGAGTTTCCGAATTTATGTACATCTATCTATCTATAACTTCACGCCAATCCCTTACGGGGTAGGCAGAGAGAACCGAACGCCACGTGACTTGATCCTTACATACCTCAATCGCTTCTTTAACATTCATTGCTCTTTTCATGCACGCTCGCCGGTTTCTATGGTTCCTGACATCACCTTCTGATAGAACACGACGAATTTGATCATGGTAGGTAAGTCTTGGCCTTACTCGGCTCCTACATCCTTCCACTTTTGCATTGTATATCTGCTTCGTCATTCTTTCATTCTGCATTCTTTATACATGTCCGAACCAACGCAGCATGCCTCTACTTATTATTATTTAACACTGACGCTCTCTTTCACACCAACTCTGCTTCTATCCTCATCATTGCGAATACGGTCTACAAGCGTTACGCCACAAATTTTGCGCAACGCTCGCATTTCAACCGCGTTTATCCTACTTTCATGCTCTATCTGCCATACCCAGCTCTCGCTTCCATAAGTAAGCGTTGGGACCAGCACTGCATTGTGTATACATATAAATATTGTATATAATTTGTGTACATATTTGTAATTATCAGCTCGGCGGTGAAGGAAAACGTTGTGACGAAACCCGTACCCGTATGTGATCGAACATAGGAAAGGTTTGGTTTTCACTGTAATTTGTGGAGAACTGACGGCAGTCGCTCATATTAAAATCAGTACCGTCGCCAAATCCAGTCTTTACGCTGCGGATACCGCCAAACGCTAGGAATAAGAAGAAGATTCTGACTTGTGTTCTGTGAATCACAATTCGTCGAGGACCTCTGCCCGCGCTTTTGACGAGTGACATTGTTGTTTTACTTGAAATTTTTACAATTCAGTATAAAATTAGTTTTGTGTGACAATTTCGATAGTATTTTGTAACATAAGTGCTAGTGAAATTATATAGTAATGACAAAACTCAAATATAACACGTTTATGCACTTTTTGGAAGACGTGAATAAGTTCATCAAGAAAACCTCGCAATAATCACTATAGTTTAACGGGTGGTATTTAAATTGGGTTGATAGGGTCTAGGTTCCCAAGTATTTCTGAAGCTGGCACAGCACAGTTCCTGAAGCTGGAATATAGAATTAAGATTTTCAAATGGTTCTAAACTGAAGACTGGCTGTATGGGCTACATCCCTTTGCCTTTCCCCTCGGGGATAAAAAAAAAAACAAAAAAAAAACAATTCGTCGATTTGTCAACGTCAAATTGTCATATTTCAATTTACTGATTTGATGTCTACTATTAGCGCGTTTCAAATGATTCTGCTTGTATGTGTAAAATTACTTACGCCACGTTAACCATGTAAACATCTAATTTCCGTTCGCATTGTCTCTTACTAATCCCTGTTTAATGAATTTTGCCTTATGATTTCCGACATGTAAGTAGTTATTATTTCATGAGCTATGATTATTTATTTAAGCAATTAATTTAACTAAATAAATTGCCTGCCGCATTACGTACTTTGTGTTAATACCTTGAAGGAAAAGAGCTATGAATGTTATAGAAATGGGTGACGCGTGTCATGTCATTTTTAGGGTTCCGTACCCAAAGGGTAAAACGGAACCCTATTACTGAGGCTCCGCTGTCCGTCCGTCCGTCCGTCTGTCACCAGGCTGTATCTCTTGAACCGTGATAGTTAGACAGTTGAAATTTTCACAGATGATGTATTTATGTTGCCGCTATAACAACAAATACTAAAAAATAATATAAAATAAATATTAAGGGGGCTCCCATACAACAAACGTGATTTTGTTACTGTTTTTATAGATAGTGGTACGGAATCCTTAGTGCGCGAGTCCGACTCGCACTTGTCCGATTTTTTTAAGAGAGGTAAGGCGCATCAAAGTTTTCCGTCTAGGAAAATACTTCCACCTCACAGATAAAGCGCAGCCAAATAACAACTGCCTGGAGGGTCGTTGTGTTCCTGCATGTGAGTGAGGTCACAAGTAAGCCCCTATGGAGTTGTCGTAATACAAACGTTGATAGGCTACTGTAGCCGCTTTACATAAGCGGGGGTATTCACACTGTCACGGAAACTTCTTATTCAAATAGACATTTTAGGGTAATACATTAAAAAATATTTTTTATACAAGGAGTATCAAAAAAGGTATATCAAAGCGGGAAGGGAGGATTCTACTTGTTAATGTGAACAACTTTTGCTTTAGGACCAATTTCAGAATATTAAAAAAGATATGCATGTAACATATAAATATAAATAGCACAAAAACGACAAACACGAAAAAACTCTAGATTACAAATTTGAACTTATTTTTGCGTGCGATTTGTTCGAACCTGCTTTGTGTACGACGGGCATTAGTTCGCATGAACTATGAACATGAATACAAAGCAGGGTAAATCTAATTGCGTTGAAAGTTGACTTTCTCCCAATAATGCCTGAATTTATTATCACGTTTTCGATTTTGGTTCCACAGTAAAAGTTATCCATGTTAATAGATAACTTCGTTAAGTTGTTACTAGTGAGTTAGTAACAATTTACATTCAGCTTTACCTTTTTACTTTTTTATATACTACGTCGCTAGGCATACAATCATACGGCTCACCTGATGTAACGCGGGTACCGTAGCCTATTAACGCTTGCGATATATTAATTGCCGCCCTACCTCTCTTAAACATAAAATTTGGAATTTCAAGTGCTAGTGGTCAAATGTACAAAACAGCACATGTCGCCGGTTCCAAATCACATAAAAGGATAGAAACAGAAATATTTGATATATTTTTTGCAGAAGATAAAGGAAACGTCGACAGTTATTCCCATCACGTAATCTAGCAATCGTCGAGCCATCATCGCTGAAACTTTCGAACAACAATAACATCCATTAATATCGCGATAAGACACATTTTCCAATAACAAGCGTATTCTTTATAACGCCGGATCGAACACGGATTATCTCGTAGAATATTTTTATTAAAGAATTTTTCGATATTGACATAAGCTTTGAAAATGTGGTGAAAGACATACAGAATAGTTATTTTAATAATATGACATACAAATTTCGGAAAGGTTAACGTGAAAAACTGGCATTTATTTGGCATATTTATTTAAAACAAAACTTAACATGCAATTTGATCTAACCTGCTTTGTGTGTGTTGCGGGTTTGGAATAAGACCAGAGTTTTCAGGAACGTATGTATATTCTTACATAATAACTAGTAAATAACAGCAAGCTGTGTAGGCAGAGCTGATATTTTTTAAATTTAAAAAATATTTAAATATTTTATTTTTAATTTTTTTTAAATATATGGAATCCTGTACGACATCTAGCGACGAGTGCTGTTACTTTTTCTGTTGATGGGAGTGCAGTGCAGACTCTGCACTGCAGAGTGGCCGGCCATACGTTTTCCCATATGTTTTTTTTTCTAATTGGAACGATTTTGGACCGTTCTTCCTCACCAACGAACATTTAAATTTCAAATTAAAGGATACAAAACTACAATATGTTAGCTATTAGTGTGTCGATTTTGGAGTTTCTCACTATTACCGCCTAAACGCTAGCTGGATGACATCAGTGTACCCCAAACGACAATTTTGAGGGTAATGTGGCTCCGCTGGCTATCGCAGCTCTGCCAATAAACAGTCTATATATATATTTAACACAACAAAGAAATATTACTATAACAAAGGGATATTGATCTGGACATCTCAACGTGATGTTTGGTGTTTATAATTTTAATTTCCATATACTTGCTATATTTTAATTTACTACATCTGTTATTTTACTCACGTATTCCTATAAAGGAGGATACATACTTATTCTAAAGGTACGAATACATTAATATGCTGTATCCCATATGTTCTTCCGCCACCAATTAGTTCATGCGGCCTAGCGCCGGCCGGCGAACTACTGTTAGTCGATGCAACATGCCGACGCTGCCATGGCTGCTCCGGTAGTATCTGCCTCGGCTGCTGCGGTCGTCCGCCATCTGGAACAGAATCCCCATGCCCCCACCACCGTCGCTGCCACGACTGGCCTGGTCGCCGCTGCGACACGTGTTTCTCCTCTCCACGAGGCATCATCAGGCGTTGTAGACGTTAATCGTAAGAATAACATGCTACACTTGTAGCGCTACAAGTAGGTACAGCATGTTATTCTTACGATTAACGTTCGCAAAATAACTGAATCTATTAATTAAAACTTAGCATTCTCGTGATGCCGAAAGTTTGTTAAGCTTAAGTGGTAGGGAGCATCAAAGCTGCTCGTCTGGAGATGTACCTCCACCGCACAGAAAACCACAGCCGAATAACGAAAAGTTTTTGTTGTGTTTCTGCGCGTGAGTGAGGGCACCAGTAAGTGTGTAATGAAATGCTGTGTTAGCAGCAGATACATCATCTGTAAAAATTTCAACTGTCTAACTATCACGGTTCATGAGATACAGCCTGGTGACAGACGGACGGACGGACGGACGGACAGCGGAGCCTCAGTAATAGGGTTCTGTTTTACCCTTTGGGTACGGAACCCTAAAAACAGAATAAATAAATATTTAAGTGGGCTCCCATACAACAGACATGATTTTATTTGCAGTTTTTATAGATAATGGTACGGAACCCTTCGTGCGCGAGTCCGACTCGCACTTGGCCGGTTTCTTTTTTAGGGTTCCGTACCCAAAGGGTAAAACGGAACCCTAGTTTCTGCCTATATTTCTCTGCACTGACATTTTGGCCTCTAGAAATAAAACTATAAATGTGATTGAGATGCGGTTTTCACCAGAAAGTCAAACTAAATTGCATCTTTCTAATGGTATCAAAATGGAGTTAATTTGATAACCGGAAGTATTTAAAAAAGTACATTTTGTACTTCCAGGTTGTAATTACAGTCATCGGTCATTTGTATAGAACAGTAATAACAAAAGCGTAAAAGTAGTGGTGGGATTTGCGCGAAGCGCGAACTCCAGCACTTGTAAATAATAAAAAATAACTATTCCGCGCGGACGAAGTCGCGGGCACAGCTAGTAAGAAAAAAATTCGTAGCATAACGATGCAAGAAAGTTAAAGTTTGTATGGAGATTTTATCCCGTGCTCGTTAAATCTAAACTTAGCATTTTACGAGACAAGTATTGAAATAAGAAATTCCTACATTTCTATAAATTCTTCCCTTAGTAGGGTGTAAAGTAGGAAAAGTTTCAGTATTGAATTTGTATTTCTTTAGTTGACAACATTTGTGTAGAATCTACGGTGTGTATCTACGGTCAGTGTTCTAGAAATTTATAATTAGTAAATAACTATATACTTACATACATATAGTGTTAAACAAAGAATTAAGAAGTAATCATTGATACAAAACTATTTAAGAAAAAAGTCATTGTACAATTAGTTTTTAAATACATCTCTTCTTCGCCAATGGTCATTTGAAATGCTGGTAGATTAAAAAAGAGAAAAACTTAAAATATATATATATATATATAATATTGAAAATGTAAGACGTGTCTAATTGCCCGCGAGGTTCTAAAGACAGATAAAGAATTTTTATCTTTACATCTCATATATATTTTACTAGCTTAGCGTTATCCCGTTTCCTAATCCATTAGGATTGGCGGGGTCCACTACTTAAGCCTAAGGATTTGGCGAAGATACTGGTCTTTGAATGGAGACTGCCGTCAGACATCAACAACCCAGAGGGAAAACCAGATCATTCTTATGTAAAGTCTTTCGAAATATAATTTCTTGGACGTGCGGGTTTCCTCATGATGCTTTCTGTCACCGCCGAGCAATACATACGGATTCGAACCGAGGAGTTGTTGTTCACGAGCCGGTTCTTCATCCCATGGACTATCACTGTTACGCGCTACACTGTTCACGCGCATCCCGATATCCCGTGGGAACCAATTTCGTATGGTGACTTTATAATAGCATATAACCTTCCTTAAGAATTGGGTTTTGACGAGCTTGGTGGCTCAGTCGGCAATGACGCGACTTTGACACCAACGCTCGTGGGTTCGATTCCCACACAAGGCAAACATTTGTGTGCATGAACATGTCTGTATGTCTTGGTCTGGATGTTGTAAAAGAGGTAGGGCGCATCAAAGCAGCCCGTCTGAGGAAGTACTTCCACCTCACAGAAAACCGCAGCCAAATAACAACTCCCTAGAGGGTTGTTGTGTTCCGGCGTGTGAGTAAGGTCACCAGTAAGCTCCTTGTAAGTTGCTGTGTAAGCAGCAGAGGAGGCATCGCGCGAGTGATACTTAATATATCGCAAGCGTTAATAGGCTACGGTATTCGCTTTATCATCAGGTGGGTCGTATGCTTGTATGCCTCCCGACGTAGTATAAAAAAAATGGGTTATCAAATGCAAAAATATCCATCCGGTAGTTCCAGAGATTAACGCGCTCAAACAAACAAAAAACGAACTCTTCCGCGTTATATATTAGTAATGCCTTCAAAATATTGTCAAAATAATGTACCTATATTTATTTGTTTCTAATTATTACATCACAACAATGCCTGAATACAGCTTAGATAATTAAAAAAAATAGAAAGCAATACTTTACTAATTTTATAATTTGGTTGCTATTATTGACTAACTTTGTGCATTTTTATTCAAAACAAGAATGAAGCTGCGTGGTCACTGTCAACTTTTTTATTTGGTCTGAGACTGTCACATAAATTTGCGGATCTCTCGCATTACTCAAAACGAAGGTTTCTCAGGCTGAATCACGGTACGCATTAGTCAACGAACGTAACAAATAACTCTCCACGAGAATATTTAAATAGTTTATCTCTAGTATACTTTACCAGAGGGAGACTTTGTACAAAAGTCGTCTGCGTGGGTACCTCTGTCTCACCTATTTCTACCGACAAGCAGCTATATTTATATAGCTGTGTCCCGGTTTTAAGGGTGAGATATGGCAGAGAAATTACAGGCTACTCTGATGAAACATCCTTAGGTCACAAGATGGGCAGCGCGCGACTTGACCGCTTACCATCTAATGCGGGTCGCATGCTTTCTTTGCCAACCTAGTATCATAAAAAAGTATCTCTAGTATCTCTAAGCAGCAGCACTTGTTCACAATATATATGACGGACACACTTCTGTCTTTTTTCACGAATTCATTCCCACAGATTACAGAACGAAGGGCTGTTACATAAAAAAAAAATACATTCAAACATAAAAACTAAAAGAATGTTATGAAAGTTATGACCGTATTTCTTATGTAGCCGGTAGCTAGAAACTTTCAGTGTGATCCACATATATTATTAGGATATGATTAAATCCATTACAACCGCGTAAGAGAGAAAACAGCAGTTTATTGAATGCGCTATTAAAATATCAACAAGCATTTTAAAGTAAACACTCGGCTATTGTAAATATTATTACGGAACACCGGCTTGGCTGTCCGTACGTACGAAGAGTTCACACATGAATTATGAAAGCTATCTATCTTTAAATACAAACAATAGATTATATACTTATAATAAAACAGTAACGAGACCTTGTCTGCATAGAAATATTTTTAGAAAAAAAAATATTCCCGTGTACTAAGACCGACATTGAAGCAAAAACCACTTTTTGAAGTGAAAACTTCTTTAGCGGCGTTGTGCACTTTTTGGGATGAGTAAAAAATGTTAAACTCGTGTCAGGACACGTGACCCCGACCGTAAGATTTTGGTGAGAATTAGAACTTAAGTTCGCTGCAGCGTTAAACATTAGTTACCTCTAATTAAACAATTAAAACATGAAGCGCTGGATCGTTCATAGGGCATTATTTTCTCGCGACCAAAACGTCGTAAGCGCCATGAAATTCTTGGCGCTTACGCTTTCGCGTAAGCGCCAATTCTTTACGCGTTTCGTTCAATGTAGTTTATCAACATCGCTGTTTGGTTTAAGCGGCGCAGGGTGCTTGCGCGAGTGTGCGTGTGTGTTTGAGTTTTAGAGATTGGCGATGATGATGATGGTGAATGAAAATGAGTTGTTGAAATTATGGATGAAAGTTGATTTTTCTGAGAGATAAACTTTTTAATATAAAATAATTGTAATAGTTATGAAGTGTTAAATTTTTAATGTAATATAAATTGTCATGTTTATGTACGATAGTGCAATAAATTAATATTGTCTTTTACCCATCGATGTATAGTAGATACTTTTATACTGATAAATAAAGCAACTCATGCGAAGTTATTCCCTAACCATTCCAAAATATTCAAAAATGCACAACGTTAATGTTCAAGTTTTCACTTCTGCCGGCACTCCCGGAGTGCAACCCGTTTTTTTTTAATCTTGTCTGCCCGTGCTAGGTGCGCCTTAAAAGTACTAAACGAATTCTATTGAAATTCTGTACGATTGCTCATCTCCCGGGTCAATATAATACTTTCATCCCAAAAACTAAATTGATGAACGCTAAAACTGTGTGCCGGAATGGCTAAACCAATTAAGAAGAGAAGAAACTTCGCTATTGGAGCGTTATCATAGTGGACGAAATGGAGTTATTTCGTTCACTTCTCCAGTAGAATAAAATAAATAAATATTGTCTGACAAATTACACAGCGCCACCTAGCCCCAAAGTAAGCGAAGCTTGTGTTATGGGTACTAGACAACTGATAAACATACGTAAATACATTTTTTTTTGTAAATACATACTTATTATACATAGAAAATACCCAGGCCAATACAAACAGACATGTTCATGCACACAAATGTTTGTACTGTGTGGGAATCGAACCCACGAGCGTTGGTGTCAAAGTAACGTAACAGCGCGTTTCACCACTGCGCCACCGAGCTCGTCATAAAATACCAACGAATATACCCCACAAGAATAGATATTTACTATTCTGTGAAAGCTCTCGCATACACATTAAAAATGTTGAGACCGGTGAAATTAGTAAAATACTAGCTGTAGCCCGCGATTTCGTCCGCGCGTATCGTTATGTTCCACGATTATGATTATATTCCAGTAAATCCAGTTTGAATCTGGCTTAGGTCGGGCTTAAGTAACTGGGTTGGTGGGTCAGGTTAGGTTTCATATTGGCGATTTCACGTACTGACTATTTAAATAATAAATAAATAAATAATAAATAAATATTGGCGGACAAATTACACAGCGCCATGTAGCCCCAAAGTAAGCGAAGCTTGTGTTATGGGTACTAGACAACTGATAAACATACGTAAATAATTTTTTTTTTGTAAATACATACTTATTATACATAGAAAATACCCAGACCAAGAAAAACAGACATGTTCGTGCACACAAATGTTTGTACTGTGTGGGAATCGAACCCACGAGCGTTGGTGTCAAAGTAGCGTAACAACGCGTTTCACCACTGCGCCACCGAGCTCGTCGAATAAAAATTATGTTAACCAAATTAATGTATAAATGATGTTGAAATTAGCTTTCAAATTAAAAACCTCATTTGTAATCGGTTAATCCATTCGGGGGCTATACCATCATCTATACTAATACATAAAGCGGAAGAGTTTGTTTTAATGCGCTAATCTCTGGAACTACCAGGCGGATTTGAAAAATCTTTTTTTTCCATTTGATAGCTTAATTCTCAAAGAAGGTTATAATCTACATAACATCAAGATACGACTATTAGAATCCTAGGAAAAATAAGAAAAAGCGGCTCCCACGAGATACCGGTATGCGCACGAAGTCGCAGGCTACATTTTTTTTTTATACAACTAGAATGACAAATAAGCATGCGGCCCGCATCAGATGGTAAGCGATCACCGCAGCCTATTGACGCTCGCAACACCACGGGGATGTTACTCGCGCGCTGCCAATCTTGTGACCTAAGGCTGTTTCGTCACAGTACCCAGTAATTTCTCTGCTATATCTCACCCTTCAAACCGGAACACAACTATATAAATATAGCTGCTTGGCGGTAGAAATAGGTGAGACAGAGGTACCCACGCAGACGACGACTGTACGAAGTCTCCCTCTGGTGAAAAATTATTAGACGTTGTAAATATTTGTTATTTTGCGAAAGTCAAATTTACATGCAATTTGATCAGAATTTGATGAGAA
Organism: Pyralis farinalis; assembly: GCA_947507595.1. NCBI lineage: Eukaryota > Metazoa > Arthropoda > Insecta > Lepidoptera > Pyralidae > Pyralis > Pyralis farinalis. The sequence goes on along the minus strand of OX382261.1, from coordinate 5,483,316 downwards.
GCAGATTGCTTGGTGTGCTTCCGCTACTAATTAGTTCATGCCAACTAGAGCCGACCGGCACCCACACACAGCCGTTAGTAGATGCAATTATTCTAACGACTAACATCTACATCGCCTGAGGATGCTTCGTGGAGAGGCGAAACACGTGTCGCAGCGACGACGGTCAGTCATGGCAGCAACGGCGGCGGTGCATGCGGTTTATTTCCAGATGACGGGCAATCGCGAGGCACGACAGCAGCAGCCGAGACAGAGACGGCCGGAGCAGCCGTGGTAGTGACGTCATGTTGCATCTACTAACGGTAGTGGGTGGGTGCCTGCCGGCGCTAGTTGGCATGATGGCTAATTGGTGGCGGAAGCACACAAAGCAGTTAGATCAAATTGCATGTATATTGGGTTAGGACTTAACAATAATACGACGAGCTCGGTACGCTACTTTGACACCAACGCTCGTGGGTTCCATTCCCACACAGTACAAACATTTGTGTGCATGAACATGTCTGTTTGTATTGGTCTGGGAATTTTCTATGTATAATAAGTATGTATTTACAAAAAATAAATGTATTTACGTATGTTTACCAGTTGTCTAGTACCCATAACACAAGCTTCGCTTACTTTGGGGCTAGGTGGCGCTGTGTAATTTGTCCGACAATATTTATTTATAATAATAAAGTGGAGTCAAGAGCGAGTCAGATTTGCATATTTATTGCTTCATACTATGCGCTTATCGAGATCCATCAACGCCAATTATAAGTTTATAAGTTGCTTGGTTTTCGAGAAAAGCATCTGTGAGAGATGGATGGACTAACGAGGGTTGGTGAGCCGTACAGTACACTGTTGTGTGGAACAGCTTCTGACACAGAGTCAATTTTCATATATCATTTACTAACCATTCGCTTTGTTTAGAGCATGGGTACCAGGAGAACTTATCAGAAGAAATATACGTTCTCGCCATTGCTTCCTAGCAAATTTATGAAAGCATGATGTAAAAATACACGGGCTCTTTTAAATTTTGCGATTGTATAAAGTATATCGACAATCAGAAACGCGAACACGCTGATGCATCGACTTGATAGTATTAGAAAGTCCTTCGTTGAAAATTGTATTAGGTTGCATAAAAAATTGCTTCCAACGGTCCTTGCTTTTCCTGAAAAGAGATTCACAGGCTACGGTAAATACTTTACATCGGCTTGGCCGCATGCTTAAATCTCTTCCGATGATGTATTTAAAAAACAGTTTCTTAATTTACATGATTTTCTTGCCTTTTTAAATACAACACGTATCTAATAAGCTTACAGCCTGCCGGTAGCCAGTTACAATGCCTGCAAAATCCGCATTAGTACTGTAATCACCTTACAGAAAACCGCGACAAGGAGCTCAAGGAACAACCTATGCGTTCACAAAGGAACTATCTAGAACCGCACATATGGGTTGTAAAATCTTTTACAAATTCATTGTCCGTAGAACAAAGTATTTAGTACTGTCACATCCAATTTTTTTGTGATTTTTGTCGTTCGTAGCTTTATTATTAACTGATTCTTATCAACACCTCTGACTTGAAAATTTAATATTATTATTAGGTGTCCATGGCTATCACCATTAAGTGTATAAGGGACTCCCATTTGCAATTATTAATTAGCGCTTATCGAGAGCTGGCACTGATTATTATTCCAGATATGTACTCACACTGTGCAGTATTGGAAATGGAGAATAAATCTATGAAAATAGAAATTAAAAAAAAACCTCCGACTTCAAAAACATCCGCTATGAAAAAATGCACTTAAATAGACGATAACTGTAACAATGGTAACTGCTTACCATCGGGCATGCAAGAAAATAGTGACCGTGAACACCACTGAATGATATATTTTTTCCGGTTATTTGGATTTGAAAACCAAAATACTCAATCGATTTTGATAACATTTTTATGGGACTAAGCTGAAGGTATATTCCTTCAATTAAAAAAAAATCTAATCAGTTTTTAGGGACGGAGTTCTGAGGTAACAAACATAAAAATAACACCTAACTGAGAAACTCCTCCTTTTTTAAGGCGGTTAAAAACCCCTGCATACTAGACATCAAACAGAGTTTATCCGATATCTAAAACTTCGGCGCTCTTTTGATTATGTATGACGTACGCGCCTAGCGGCTCTCTACTTCCTGGTGTTATCCCGTTTCGCTGACCATAAGGACGGGGTCCGCTAACTAAGCCTAAGGATTTCACAAAGATACAGATTTTGACATGCACTGACTACGGTCTGGCCTCTACAAAGCAAATGGACAATCAGAGTATTTTTAGGTTAGGTGACACGTATTTCGAAATAACTTCTTGGATGTGCGGGTTTCCTCAAGATGTGAACAAGTGATAATTACAAATATTTACGTCAATGGGAAAACACTAATTTAGTGGCACCCACACCAGGATTAGAACCAGAACCAATCGTTTAGTAGTTGATCCATTAAGCTACTACGCTAAGTACTCTACTGTTTTCAGGAACACCGTTCCTATATGAAATCTATATGTTTGTCTGTGGGTGCGTTTGTCTGTGCGTTTTTTTCTAAATATCGAATTTTGACTTCAGATTCGGATTCAGCACAAAAAAGTAGAATCTGAATGTTCAGGAACACCGTTCATATCTCTTAAGGAACATGGTCAAAATAGTCAACGAATTAAAAAAATAAATTTAATTGTTATATAATTGACGAGCCAGGTGTTCCTCAGGCAATGCAAGCTTGCGCATTCTCAACTGGTTTAATAATGCCGTAAGTATATGTACCCTAGTTTATTTATTTTGGGCATGGTGGGGATGAATGAGTTTCGTGTGCGTGGGGATTTATGTCTTGCGTCTTATATATTAATAAGGGGTAAAATAACGAACAGTCGATTGTTGCGCATTACGAGCTTTTGCGTCCCAGATAATTACGTATGGCGTCGTCGCCGGCCGCAAATATTAGGTGTGCCGCGCGGGCGGCGGGCGCACAGACCTGCTAGGGGCCGTGGACACGCGCGCTGCGCACTCTGAACCAAATAGCGGAGAAAATTGATTTGTTTTCCTGTTCTCTGATCGAATTCAATAAGATAGCATTGTTCACAATATGTTATGAACAAAGGTAATCTGTATTAGGTTGAAATCTGTAAAAATAGCTGCAACAGTGGTAAATAAATAAATAAATATTTTTTCTCACATCGGGAGACATACAAGCATACGGCCCACCTGATGTAAAGCGGTTACCGTAGCCTACAAACGTTTGCAACACATTTAGTACAACTCGCGCGATGCCACCTCAGCTGCTAACATAGCAGCTCCTTAGGCGCTTACTCGTGGCCTCACTGACTCGCAGGAACACAACAACCCCCTAGGGAGTTGTCATTTGGCTGCGGTTTTCTGTGAGGTGGCGGTACTTCCCCAGATGGGCTGTTTTGATGCGCCTCTCTCTATACCTCTCTGAAAACACTCAAAAGACAAACAGACATGTTTATGCACACAAATGTTTGTCCTGTGTGGGAATCGAACCCACGAGCATCTGTGTCAAAGTAACATAACAGCGCCAACGAGTTCGTCAAAACGTTATATACGTATGTATACGTCAAATATAAATTTTTGTCGATAAAAAGAGGGGCCAACCTCCATCCGGTATTCTATAAAAAGGCCCGCCTTAAATAACTAGGTTAAAATGTCTATGTAGATACCGAAATGCCATTAATGATTAAGGCTTGACGTCTACGGCGGATTCTTCAAACATTTCATTAAGAAAGGTTACCGCTGAGAGAACAGTTTGATAATAATAAGGTCTGTTTCCCACCAAAGTATATAGAAGTGAATTTTGATAATATTGACTTTGATGTACCAAAATTCGGCATTTTACAAGAAATGCTGAACATATTCGAACACGGAGAAGCTCGATACAGATATAATTCTATATATGTTTAAATAATTTAGTATAACTTCAAAAGTGTAACTTCAGCAACAAGCAACGGTGGTGGGGGCACGCGGATTCTGTTCCAGATGGCGGACGACCGCAGCAGCCGAGGCAGAGACTATCCGAGCAGCCATGGCAGCGTCGGCATGTTGCACTTACTAACAGTAGTGGATGGGTGCCGGCCGGCGCTAGGCCGCATGAACTAATTGGTGGCGGAAGCACACAAAGCAGGTTAGATCAAATTGCATGTAAATTTGACTTTCGCAAAATAACCTGAATCTATTAACTATGGTGAATGGAGCGTTGGGTAAACTTCTAGGCAGCCGAAATCTAAGCCAGAAGGCACAGCTTGCTGTACACAACGCGGTGCTAATTCCAACGCTAACTTATGGAAGTGAGAGCTGGGTATGGCAGAGAGTGCATGAAAGTAGAATAAATGCGGTCAAGATGCGAGCATTGCGCAAAATTTGTGGCATAACGCTTGCTGACCGCGTTCGTAATGAAGACGTGAGAGAAAGAGTTGGTCTAAAAGAGAGTGTCGGTGTTAAGATAAGAAAGGGCATGCTCCGTTGGTTCGGACATGTAAAAAGATTACGGGACGAAAGAATGACGAAACAGATATACAATGCAAAAGTGGAAGGATGTAGGAGCCGAGGAAGGCCGAGACTAACCTACCATGATCAAATTGGTCGTGTTTTATCAGAAGGTGATGTCAGAAGCCCCAGGAACCGGCGAGCGTGCATGAAAAGAGCTATGAATGTCACAGAAGCGAGTGAAGTATGCAAGGACCGCGTCTTATGGCGCTCGGTTCTCTCTGCCTACCCCGCAAGGGACTTGGCGTGAAGATATACATACATATACATACAATCTATTAACTAAATTCGAGTAAATTTTGAATTGTATTGTACTAAAAATATATATAAATACAAATTTTACGTTCAGTTCCCTTTATATTCGCAAATTTTAAACATTACGAAAATAAATTTTCGCTAAAACTGACTACATTTCATTTCGTACTAGTCGCGTGTCCTGCGGTCGTACCCGCTCTGCCCTACTTGGTCAGCCCTTCTTGGGATGCGACCTCATTCCTTCTCAGTGCGCTGCAGTGATCGCTCGTCTCACTACGCTAAAAGTAGGAAAACAAAATTAAAAAATCCATATTATAAAATAAGAAATGCCGCTAACAAAACAGAGCTGAATCGTAAATCTGCAAGTACATTCCAGTTTACCTGTTGTCATTATGCTCGAGGTAAAGCCTGGGATTAACCTGAAAAGCATTGGGCCAAGGAGTTAGCTGTGGGCTAATAGGATGACAAAGTAATGTTTAGGGGTTGACAGCGGCCCAACATGTTGCATACAATATTGACAACCTGATATATTACAGAAAATGGATTAATTTCTTATACAACGTCGGGAGGCATACAAGCACACGGCCCACCTGATGTAAACCGGTTACCGTAACCTATGAACACAGCAACTCCTTAGGAGATTTCTGGTGGCCTCACACACTCGCAGGGACCCAACCACCTACCAGGGAGTTATTTGGCTGCGGATTTCTGTGAAGTAGAGGTACACTTACCCAGGCGCTTTGATGCGCCCTACCTCTCTTAAAAATACCCAGGACCAATACAAACAGATTTATAGCGTTATTACGCTACTTTGACACCAACGCTCGTGGGTTCGATTCCCACACAGTACAAACATTTGTGTGCATGAACATGTCTGTTTGTCTTGGTCTGGGTATTTTCTATGTATATGGAATTACAGTAGACTCCAAATTACAATGGGGCCCCCACACAAATAAACTAGCCGGTAAGCTCAGCTCTGCTGCATATGCAGTTAGGAGAATCAGGCAATTGACGGATGTGGCTACTGCGCGCTTAGTCTATTTCAGCTACTTTCACAGCATTATGTCGTATGGTATACTGTTGTGGGGAACGGCGGCTGACATTGAGACAATTTTTATCTTACAAAAAAGAGCTATTCGCTCTATTTATAACATGGGCTCCAGAGAATCCCTCAGGGAACTGTTCAAAGAAATAAATATCCTCACTATTACTTCTCAATATATTTATGAAAACATAATGTATGCCCGTAAAAATTTAAAGTCGTTTGTAAATTTCAGTGAAAAACTTAGAAGTAGAAATAAGTTGTGTATGCCGGTACATCGGCTTGCTAGGACTGGTAGATCTTTTCTTGTAAATTGTATTCGATTTTATAATAAATTGCCTGAAACAGTTCTGTCCTTTCCTGACAATGTATTCAAAAAACACATTAAAAATACTCTCTGTAGAAGGGCTTATTATAGAATTGATGAATATTTAACTGACAAAGATGTCTGGAAATAATTCAGCACAGACTATCTGTCCTTAATAATCGTTAATTTTACGATATGATATCATTATTGTACCAATATGCTTATGTAATTTTATTTTGTAATACATAATTGACAATTTTAAAAGAGACCTATATTGGCAAGTTTCTTTCGGCATTTCTTCTTAGCCAATGGTCACTTCCGAAATGCTAGTACATTAAAAAAAAAAGGAAAAAAGTTAAATAAGAGAATTAAACAAGTTACAATAAGATTATATTTAAAAAAAAAAATGTAAGACGTGTCTAAGTGCCCGCGAGGGCCCAATGCCAAATAAAGAATTTTTATCTTTTTTATCTTTTTATAATAAGTATGTATTTACAAAAAAAAAAAAATTACGTATGTTTATCAGTTGTCTAGTACCCATAACACAAGCTTCGCTTACTTTGGGGCTAGATGGCGCTGTGTAATTTGTCCGCCAATATTTATTTTATTTAAAAAAAATATATTTTATTTTAAAAAAGTAACGTAACATCGTGTTTCGCCACTGCGCCACCGAGCTCGTCATAATTTTGTTTTATAACAAAATATACGAACAAAGATAGCCGAGTGGATAACAATAATTAATTTAAAATTCTTTGTGCTAAGTAAAAGAAAAGAAAAAAGGAAGACAAACATTTTAAATATAAGAATACTTTTGCATTTCCCCTAAACTTTAGTTTTGATTCAATCATAATCGTTATTGATTCAATATAATACCTGTCCTGCGTGGAAATCGAACCCACAAGCGTCATTGTCAAAGTAGCGTTACTAACTGCGCCATCGAGCTCGTCAAAAAGATTCGATATTATGTCACGCATTCGAATTTTCTTGTTGAAATTATCTTTGAGGTAAACCCGATAATGGTGTAATCACTAATTGTAAAGAAACCTAATCTTCCTTACACTGACAACTACGTATCTAAATTATATCTCAAGTTTCGGTCAAATAGTGATAGATAGACCAAAACATCTGTTTCGTTAAAGTTATTAATAAATTGTCTCACCCGCATTACCTACAGTCGTCGAGTTAAAAAATAAAGAGGAAATTCCTGAATTTCGCATCGTGAGATTATTGAAAATCAACACGCGGCTATTCCCATCCTACAAGATCGGTTTACAATAGGAGAGAATAGCATGCTTTTAAACATAGGCTTCTGATTGGTCGACGCTGCGCCTCGGCTATTACTTCTTTATATAAGAACAATGGTTGCTTGAATGCGGCAAATAATTATCATAGTTTATGTTAAGAAATCGTAGCAATGCGCACAACCAAGAGAATACTCGTTGTAAGCTACAAAATTTTAGCGCAATTAATGAGAAATTATTTAGTATTGTCTTAGGTTTTCGCGATTGTTACACATTGAATTAAATAATTTTTAACGGAAATATCGCGTGTTTTATTTATTTTGTTTAACCTGACGTTTCGAATGCTTCGCAGCGTCCGTGGTCGCAGAAAGACTAAGGTGACATTTGTCTTACATTGGTTATTCAATTAGTACATCTACCGACATGGACAGATGAATTATTTATAATGTTCCGATTCACACAAAAATCGCTCACGGTGTCCGAACGTTTTTGAGTAGATCTCTGGGTTTGTGTTGTTTTGTTTTGCTCTGTCCACAAATCAACCACAAATCACATCACAAATTCACCACAAATCCTCGCCAAGGAGAACCGCTACATGCCTAGAATGCTACGCGAGGCTATTTAAATAATAAAACACCCCAATTTCAATAGACAAGATGGTTGGCAAGTACAACCTGCTTGGGATCCAGTTTTTAAAAAAATCAAGTCACAAACCCAGAGAACTACTCAAAAATGTTCGGACCCCGTGAGCGATTTTTGTGTGAATCGGAATATATATAAATAAATAATCCATCCATGTCGGTAGATGTAATAATTGAATAACCAATGTAAGACAAATGTCACCTTAGTCTTCCTGCGACCACGGATGCTGGGAAGCATTCGAAATGTCAGGTTAAACAAAATAAATAAATCACGCGATATTTCCGTTAAAAAGTATTTAATTCAATGAGAAATTATTTGTTTATTTATATCCCAACGCTTACTTATGGAAGCGAAAGCTATGCATGGCAGAGAGAGCATGAAAGTAGGATGAACGCGGTCGAAATGCAAGCGTTGCGCGAAATTTGTGGCGTAAGGCGTAACGCTTGTTGACTGTATCCGCAATGATGATGTTAGAAACAGAGTTGGTCTGAAAGAGAACGTCGGTGTTAAAATTAGAAGAGGCATGCTCTGTTCGTTCGGACATGTAGAAAGAATACAGGATGAAAGAATGATAAAGCAGATATACAACGCAAAAGTGGCTGGATGTAGGAGCCGAAGAAGGCCAAAATTTACTTGCCATGACCAAATTGGTCGTGTTCTATCAGAAGGTGATGTCAGGAGCCCTAGAAACCGGCGAGCGTGCATGAGAAGAGCAATGAATGTGAAAGAAGCGAGTGAGGTGTGTAAGAATCGGGTCACGTGACGCTTGGTTCTCTGTGCCTACCCCACAAAGGATTTGGCGTAAAGTTATAGGTAGAGATATTCATGTCCATACGTTAATAATTGAAGATATAAGTGAGTTATGTAACATTTGATCGATTTTCTGTTTTTTTTTTTATCAAGTGAATCCACCTATATATCCTATTTTTCATATAACTTTACTTGAAAAAATTCCTAACAATCGAAATGTTACAAAAGTCTTAGCATCATGTCTCTGAGCTGTAATTTCTACAAGTAAAGACTTTAAATATAATTTACTGTAAATGATGTTTTATGTCATATCACCTTCATCCGCTCATGTCTTCAATTGTGATACCTTTCGATGTATATAAATGAAGGCTAAGCCTTTATGACCAAGATACAGGATTTCTAGAGTTAATGCCTGTAGAGCTAGGGGTTTGACATGTTATTGAATAGCTTTTTAACGATCGGGTTAGGAGCGTGTAAGTCGCAGTAACAAATTTTTAGTTTTTCGTGCTTTATCTATTTTCCGATCCAGGGATAGTCATGCATATGCACATATTAGGGAACTGAAGCGTACCGCCATTTTTACTATGACGTCGCACTGAAGAGGCGACGTCAGAGCATTTCAGCCCGTCTTTTAGTTACGGGTAAATTTTATTCAATTTAATTGTATGGTACAGTATAAAAGCGAAACAAAATATAACTTACTGATATTCATTCGTCTAAAAGTGTTTAAACATACTAAGGAGAGTCGGCAATTCCTTAAACGCCTGTATGATTATCGTCGCTCGGTTAAGCGATGTGTACGAGTGCGCATCTTGGATGGTAACTCGAAAAGAATAGTAAATCCTTAAATTCTAGGTAAACTTTGGAGCCAACCAAACGGTATGATACACCAGCAGTTGGAGAACACTAGAGTGAAGTGGACGACTTAACATCATGAATCACATCGTCGCGTTGGTATGGCCACATAAATGGGAAACCATGTGAGGTGACGTATTAGAAGACATTTTGACGAGCTCGGTGGCGCAGTGGTGTATGGCGCGGCTTTGACACCAACGCTCGTAGGTTCGATTCCCACACAGTACAAACAATTGTGTGCATGGACATGTCTATTTGTCATAGTCGGTGTGTTTTAAGAGAGGAAGGGTGCATCAAAGCAGCCTGTCTGGGGAAGTACAGTACAGCGGCGGCATGCATCTACTAACAGTGGTGGGTGGATGCCGGCCTGCAGTAGTTCGCACGAACTAATCGGGAGCGGAAGCATACAAAGTAGTTTAGATCAAATTGCCTATTTTAATTGATTAAACTTGCAATAATGTTGTGCTCCTGCGAAAGAGTGAAGTTAGTCCCACTTAGCAGAGGGGTTGGTAACGCGCGAGCAACACTTACATTTCACAATTAAACGCCAGTATGATTGTTAGTCAACTGGCATAGCATATAAAAAACTTAAGAAAAAGAATTGAATCGTCTTACTCGCATGCTATTTATTAGTCATAGTTTACAATAGACGTTATCCTTTCTCAACAGAAATAACTGTAGACGTATTTTATTAAGGAGCTAAACCGCCATATTGAATTTCCAGGCTTAGTGAAGTTTTCAATCAGATTTACGCGAATTATTAATTAATGAGTAATAAATGATTTGAACATAGAAGGTTTTATTATATACTATACTATAGATATTATTAAAAGCCGTAATCTATGTAGACTTTCACGCTTCAGTTCAGACAATCGTAAACATACACGTATATCTTCCAACCAGGGGTACTATTACTTAGGGGTGCTATCGACTAATATGGGAACGATTCAGTAGAATGAATAGATGAACAATCGATCGGTGAACTTAAGTGTAGAGCCACATATGACGAAATTACGGTTCGGCATATATGTCAGTAGTTTCGTAGTTCATGAGGAACTTGAGATATAGTAATTAGTTATGCTAGTCGGGTTTCTGCTTCATTATTCGCATTGGTTTATCATCATCATCCGAGCTATGCTTTCGCTTTGGAGCCCTGGGTCTTCTAGCGTATCGTATTGATTCAAAAATAATTAATTTTTAATCATTTGATGATCGCACGTAATTTTTGAGAAGATTTGATGTATATATGATGAAAATTAATTTATGTACTATAAAGTTTGTTTATAAAACATTTAAATAAATAAAAATGTGAAACCAACTAAGTATAAATCAGTTGCGAAAATACGCATTTATTTGAACTTTTTATTTAAAAATAATCATCTTGGCCATTATGCTGCTTCAAAGGTGCTCACGAGGCTATCCTCAGGGTTCAGGGTTGGGGCCGTATCTTGGAATATCGGTTTTGATGACTTTCTTAGCCTATCCTTACCGGAAGCGTGCTCGTTAACTGGGTACGCCGATGATGGCCTCATATTAATAAATGCTAATTTCAGATCAAGTATAGACAAAACTAGCCAGTACATCAGAGTCATAGTCATAGTATATAGTCATAGTACAGTACAGTCTTGATTTCGCACCCCACAAAACATATCAGCTCTTATTCAAGGGAAATTATCAGGTTCCGCCGTGATTACACTTCAATGGAGTCTCAGTCGCAAACAAAAACTCGGTTTGTTACTTTGGATTACTGTTAGACAAAGGTTTTAATTACATTGAACACATGAACCACGTTGAAGAAAAGCCTAAAAGACCTTGCGTTAACTCGAATTTCCACCTAGACGTGGGGCTTAACTTTTAAAACGTATTTAATATGTATTACGTACGTGCTGAAAAGTCAGCGTCTCGCTTTAATATTTTTATGTAAATCGTATAGAACTGTGAGCACCGAGGCACTACCAGTGCTGGCAGGCGTGTTACCAGTTGACTTAGAAGTGTAACACCGCGCTTCAATGTACTATCCCTATAAAAACATGCACCCTGACTTTCTAAAAACCGCGATCATGACAAAATACTTAGATTGTTCAAACCAATTGACGAGGTACTTGAAACTTTGCTGTGTGAATGACCAGAAAGATGGAAAACTTCTAGTAAAGGACGCCACTTGTATCTGTTCTTTCAATCAGTGCGAGACAGATTAAATAAAGAGTACTTAGAAGTCGATCATCCCGTTCTGCAATTTTTAACTGGGCATGGAAACTTTAGGGCTATGCTCTTTTGGTTTAGACTTGTGTCATCGCCTTTATGTGAGTGTTCAACGACAAATCATGAATTCTAGCAAACAGTACATCATGTTCTCTGGGAGTGCGATTTCTTCATCACATCACATCACATCGGGGGTAGTGTACTGTTCTGATTTGGTCGCAACAATTAAGAAAATTACCAGGCGTTTCAGCAATCTATATTATTGGAATCGATGGTAACAATAGGTAACAACTAACAATTTAGGTCCTAATAGTGTTAGATATCTGATAAATCGTGGTGCACGGCAGTTGACCTTCACTTGACTAGCCATATCATTAAGGTTTATCACTGCCTTATTTTTCATATTGTTGTCACTCACTTTGCCAAGAGGGGAAGTCAATCCCAAAACTTCCTACTCCTACAAATTTCTTCTGATTAAATTCGTTGCGTGTTCCAAGGCAGCTGTAGTTTAACCCCCGGAACAGCAATGAACTTCACTGTTCATTGCCTTTTGGTGGTCGCCGCTGTTAATTCTGGCTACACAGGAGACACAGTGGTGGGAATGAGTGGTGGGCCAGTCTCATAAAGCACTTTTTTTGGATGGTTAAAAAACATGTTGGACAAAATCTACACTTCAGCGCTCTCTGTCTTAATAATTTGTAACGTTGAACAAACTGCCTACTTTGCACTTGAAAATGTCTCATGGTATTGCATAATGTTCGCTGCAGCGCTAAAACATTAGTTACCTCTAATTAAACAATTAAAACATGAAGCGCTAGATCGTTCATAGAGCATTATTTTCTCGCGACCAAAACGTTGTAAGCGCCATGAAGTTCTTGGCGCTTACGCGTTTCGTTCAACGTAGTTTATCAACATCGCTGTTTGGTCCGCATGTTCAAGTTTTCACTTCTGCCGGCACTCCCGGAGTGCAACCCGTTTTTTTTTTATAAGAGACGTCGCCGTCGGTCGGGAGTTATAGAAACATACCTCATCATTTAATGTAAAATGCCTACTGGAGCCTGTAAGCTCCGCTGCTAACAGCGACTTCTCAGGAACTTGCTGGTAATCTTACTCACTCACGGAAACTTAACTTCCAGGGGAATTGTATTTTGTGGTTTGGTTTTCTACAAAGTGAAGGTACTTCCCCAGAAGTTATGGCGTAACAAAAATCTCACCTACGTACACTTTTAGCGGCATAAGTAACATTAAAGGGTAATATTGCTTGCGACGAGGTTGATGGCGCAGTGGTTATTAACGTTTCTTTGACACCAATGCTCGTGGGTTCGATTCCCACACAGGACAAACATTTGTGTGCATGAACATGTCTGTTTGTTTTGTCCTGCGTGTTTTCTATGTATCATAAGTATGAATTTACAAAAAAAAGAAATGTAGTTACATGTGCTTATCAGTTCTCTAGTACCCATAACATAGCTTCTATTACTTTGGGGCTAGATAGCGCTGTGTAATTTGTCAGACAATAAATATTTAAGCGTAAAAGATGTATACTTTACGCTTACTTCATAACCTACCGGTATTACCTTCTTATTCTTCTTTTTTCTAGCGTTATCACATTACCTAATCCATTAGGACTGTCAACGTCCGCTATCTATCTATCTAAGAATTTGTCGAAGATATCGATTTTGAGAGCGAATGTCGTCGGACCTCCACAACCTAGAGACAAAACTAGATATATCTTAGATTAGGTCACACGTTATTATTATCTATACCAACAAAATTAATTTTGAATTTTCTAATTCGGATAAGCTACAAGCAAAATGACTGTGACGTACAGACATATCCACGAAACTATGGGTTTCTTGTTTACTATAACAGAACGCAAGAAAGGTCTCGCACCACTAGTAAATTGATCCCTTCTTAGATTAGCGATCGTCTTGCGAAACCACAGAAAGAAAAACATAACGCTGATTAATTTTCCTTGTCTAGAAATTCTCACAACACATCTGTTATTGTTGCTAATCTATTTCCTCAAGTGCGAGTGATCGCCAGCTCTCATTTATTTGGATTTCGCTAAATTACCTTCACGATATTCTATCATTCATCAACCAATCTGTTATATACACAAAACATCGGGACGTCACACATACGACACTGATGGAAAGTAGTTACAAAAGATTATTAACTATCTGAATATTAATCAGAAGATATGCCGTGGTCTTGTGAATCTTGAGAAAGCATTTGATAGAGTTGTGTGAAAGGATCTCTGGGACATTTTGCCCGAACATCGAGCTCCGTATGTGCAATTCACTTATGAGGAGTATACCTATAGCATGCGTACGGATGGACAGCAGCTTATTTTGTTGCCTCGGTTTGGATCAATATTCGTGTCTGTCTGCTCGGCTATTCATCCAGTAGCTGGACAGTTGTCTTCTGAGAATAAGATCTACGAATATGGGATAGGAAATGGATGGTACTGCATGCAGACGATGCCGTACTAGCAGAATCTCTATCCAAGCTGCAAGCACTAGTCGCAACGATGAAATGTGTTGTGTTGAAGTGAAAGATATTGTACATCTTGGAAACGATTTAGCAGGCATGGAAGATATACAGCTGATGTGGAGCGACTAGTAGTACAGGGAACTGTGTGAATGGAGTCTTGGGAAAACTTCTAGACAGCCGAAATCTAAGTCAGTTCGCATAGATCGCTGTGCACAATGCAATCCTAATCCCAACACCAACTTATGAAAGTGAAAGCTGGGTATGGCAAAGAGAGTATAAAAGTAGAACAAATACATTGTGCAATATTTGTTGCCCAACGCTTCCTGACTACGCTCGCTATGATGATGTTAGAATGAGTACCGTTGTAATAAAGGACTAAGTAGTAAAATGTTCGGACATGTGGAAAGAACGCAGAGTGAGAGAATGACGAAATGGTCATTCAATGCGATAGTGGAAGCATAAAAGATCCGATAAAGACCAAGACTCGCCCACCACGACTAATTTTATCGGAATTTGATCTCCGAAACTCTATCGAAGCGCTCGCTTTTTAACATATACATGTGCGTTCCTGACACCTCCTTCACCAACCAATTTGATCTTTTTCTTCTTCTTAGCGTCATCCTGATTCATAATCCATTAGGATTGGCGGGGTTCGCTACCTAAGCCTAAGGATATGGCGAAGATAGTGATTTTATAGTCTTTCAAAATATAATTTATTGGACTTGCGACTTTCCTCACGATGTGTTCCTTCACCGCCGAACAAGTGATAATCACAAATGTGTACACAAATCCCAAAACACGAATTTAGATTCGAACCTAAGCATTTATAGCGCATTTAATGCACGCTCACCAGTTCCTAGCTTTCCTGACACCGCCTTCGCCAACCAATTCGATCCTTTCAGGCCAAATTTCTTCTTTACATCTTCATCGTAAACTGGGCCTACAAGCATCATCACAGGTTTTGCCCAACACTCGCGCCGACGGCGATTATTCTACATAGCTCTCTCTTCTAAACCCAGCTCCTGCTACCGTATTCTTCCCGTTGTGTATAGCAAGATGTGCTTTAGAAAGTACTTAATCCTAAAGTAAATTCCTTCTTCCATCCTAAATAAAGTTTTGTTGAATATACGTATAGTTAGATGAGTAAAAACGTACACACTATCGGATAGTGAACTCAGCACTTTGATGTTTGCAGTTTAATGAAATTTTTAGAGAGCTTTCACTAAGAGCTTTTTCGCGTGCGCCTATTAAGGGGATTACGTCGAGTGTATTCGTTATTGTTCACGTTTGTATGGTGTTTCCATTACCTACTTCGAACTACGGGGCTACTTGCTTCGCACAAGTTATTTTATAGAAAGCAGATAGCCTAGTGGACATAAGACTAGTCTATTAAGCGGCTAGTCTCTTAGAATCATGGTGTGCATGTACCACTAAATACGTGTTAACATTTATGTACATATTTGTAATTGTCACTTGTTAGGCGGTGAAGTGAAATATCGTGAGGAAACATACACGCCTACGAAATTATATTTCTAAAGACTAATCTAAGACAGGTTTGATTTTACCGCCGGGCGTCATGTCAATCTTAGTATCTTCGCCACATTCATAGGTCCCGATCCCGCCAATTCTAATGAAAAGGGTGGAACCACTAGGAAGAAGAAGTGCTACATGCTTTATTACCTCCGCATGTTGTATAAAAAAGAAGGACTGAACAAGAACACAGGTTATTATTTTGCGTTAAGTGCCAAAATAAAGTACACTCACAAAGCAAGCCAAAGGTCATAATTCCAAACAATCCCGAGTTTTAATTAATTTATTCGTCCTACAACTTATCGCGGGACAGCCGAAGCCCGCTATTAGCTACAAATCTTGTTACCTTATTAACACAAAGCCGCTCAATGAGCGTTGGTTGGCTATAATTTTATTATGTTGCCGCTGTAAACTGCGGTTCAATTTGGTTCGTTAGGCTGGTAAAGTTGTTCTTATAGTTTGAAAATAGCATCGCTTTGAACACTAAAAGCTTCGTTCTTAACTAATGATTGGATAAATGACGAGCCCGGTGGTTGAGTGGATAACTATGGCTTCTTTCACACTAAGGGTCGTGGGTTCGACTTGCGAATAAGACAAATATTTGTGTCGATGAACATGTATGTTTGGTCTAGGTATTGTCTATGCACTATAATTATGTATATACAAATACTGCATTTACATATTTTCAATTTATTACTAGTCTAGTATAAGTTTTCCTTGGTTTGCAACTAGGTGTTTGCACAGTCTACTGTGTATGTAGTCCTTTAGATATTACATTTAATGATTGTGGCGACTTATTAAAGAAATGATTGAGTAGGTCTGCCTTATAGTAAGTAATCTCTGTAACATAAAATAATTCCAACATCGCATCACTCGCGAATAGCAGACCCTATAGACACCTCTTCAAATCTATTTACCCAACTAAACTAACAGTAGGGCAATGTTTTTCGCGCGTATGTATGTCAATTACATTGTGACCTCCTGTAGTCTAAACGGCTTGACCGATATCGAAGAGTGAGTAATCATTACATTCGTATTCTTCCACCGAGTGTCATAGGTTATGTGACGTCAGCAAAAAATGAATATGGCGGACGTAAACCATTAAACTGTCAATAACTGGGGACGACTTGTTAGTTTATTTATTAAACCGAGTTATTTGATTCACACTCTCGACAGTGACATCATTCCTCAAGCCAGAGGTTCATGTAAAAAAGTGCCTATGTAAGAAGAAAGAAAGAAAGAAAATCATTTATTTGTACATCACACAACACTGTACAATATATACGTAACTATGTTGTAAAGTTAATTAGACGCAAAATCAAGACAAATATGCCAAAATACATAAAACAAACTAATGATAACAGCTAACAGTATTATGCGATGTTACAAATTGGTCTCGGCTCAGTATATTGTCGAAACCTGTGTGACAGACCCGACACTGCTTTTCAGCCGAAACCAGCCTTGTGACACCACGGACGCAGCAAACAAAACACTATGTACTAATGAAATAATACATGAAGAGATTAAATTAAAAAAAAGTATCAAATACACATAAATACCCTATTTCACAAATGTTATTTTTAATACCAAAATTACAGACTTTTAAGGATTATACCTAAGAGACTTCTGTGAGTTAAATTGTGTTACATGACGAAGTATACTTAAGCATATCAATAATTATTTCGAATGTAAACCGAGTGCCAAAACTGTAAGGAAGAAAATAAAGTTCTCGACTTCGACAAATCACAATATTATTACGGTTATTAAAGTCAATTAAAAGAAGAACATCTAATTTCACGTATTAAGAATCACTGTAAAATAAGTTTAATTGAGCTGTTCCCGGCCACATACTTTCTGCCTTACGGAGCAAATGAGTTATGATTACCAATATACTGTAGGAGCAAATCGGCAAGTGCATTTCTTTGAGAAACGACTAATACAGCCAATGTTCGTCGATAAATCCAACCGGTGAGTAGATACTTTTTTTTTATTAATTAGAACCACTATGAATCTTGGATATTATACTTATTTAAGCGGACTCCTGTCCATTACACAATAACACCTAAAACCTGCAGCTTAATTGAACAATGATAGTTCAACCACAAAATTACTTAATTAAAATATTAAAATAGCATTTAAGGTAATACACTCAACCAGAACAAACATACTTATATTAAGCTCGTAAGACATAATCGGACTTTTGCTAATCACACTAATCATATCCAGTTCAGTTAAATTTGTTTTTGAGCGTTTAATATATATGTTTTAACAGCTGCTAAAAAAGACTTTTTTGTTTTTAGGGCACGTATTGGTGGAGGAATGTTATTCCAGCAACGAGTGGCAGCATACCTGAAACTGCCTCGAAAACCTGCTGACCTATGGTATGGTGTGGATAGACGGAAAAGGTTAGACCGTGCAGAGTATTTACGATAAAGGTAAGATGAAGGTATCTGCGTGATTCCATTTTTAACATATTACACTTATTTAAATATGGCGTTATGTGGCTACGAGGTGGGACAGTAAAGCAGAAACGAGCACAGGCATTTTGTTAGCCTTCCCGTTCTGGCTAGAAGACAAGGCCCATACACTGTATCTGCATAGTTGAGTTTTGAAAGGATTAATGAGTCACATAGTCTTATTCTCAAATCAGTACTGAGGTAAGGACGAACCTTGTACAGTAGTTTCAATCTGTAGAAACAGTTCTGTACTGCATTAAGGATGTGTCTTTCAAAATGTAGATGTGCATCCATAATAAGGCCTAGGTTGCGTGCCTCAGCAACATGTTCAATTGGCTGATCTCCAAGCAGTACTCTAGGACATTGACCCAATATGTCAGCCATTTGCTGCTTTGTGCCATGTATCAGGTACTTGGTTTTACATGGATTCAACTGTAGGCAATTTTTATGGGACCAGTTGCAGATGCGATTAAGATCCTCATTCAACCTTTTTACAGATATGCCTGTATCATAGGGATGCAAATGAATATAAATCTGTAGATCATCAGCATATAAATGGAATTTACAATTTTGTATATTTTCCACTATGTCAGCAGTGTACAGGATAAAAAGTAATGGACCGATTATCGAGCCCTGCGGGACACCCCTCAGAACAGGACTGCACACCGACCTAGCTGATGTACCATCACTCCTTTTCCCCTCTACCACCTGACTTCTAGATTTCAAGTAACTGCGAAACCATTGCACCGATGCTGTATCTAGTCCATAGTGTGACATCTTCGAAAGAAGAAGCAAATGGTTTATAGTATCAAATGCATGGGAATAGTCAAGGAATACCAGTATTGTGCCCATTCCCTGGTCCTGAGCAGACAAGATATCATCAGTAACATTTAAAAGGGCAATTGCTGTACTACGGCCCTTACGGAAGCCAGACTGGGCACTAGGTAGTATGTTGTTATCCTCCAGATATTTGGACAGTTGTTGGTAGACCACCTTTTCTAGAATCTTTGAGACCACTGACGAAATACTTATTGGTCTCAGATCCTTTATATCGACTGGATTAGGTGTTTTCGGGGCTGGCCATACAAGGCCTGTACCCCATAAGTCAGGAAAGGTAGATGTAGTAATTGATCTGTTTACAATATCTGTGATAGGATCCAATGAGTGTGGAAGTGTTAAAATTATCATTTTTAGGCAGATACCGTCTATACCCTCTGCATTAGAATGCAAAGACTTGATGATTTGTGCTACTACCCTACTCTCCACAGGTTTTAGTTTAAAAGTAGCAGGACCATGTCTGTGGGACTCATAGTGCAAGAGGACACTGGCCTGGACCTCACCATGTCCAGGAACATCAAGAAAAAATCTATTAATATCATTAGGATTGTTTAGAAAGGGGGGTATCTCTTTACTATTTTTATGAAGGACAGTGGCTTTCAAATTCTTCCATAACCTTTTAGGGTTGTTCATATTATTATTAATGTGCTGTTCGAAATATCGTTTTACAACCTCGTTTTACAATCGCACAGCTCGCCGGCGGCTGGGAGTTCATCCGCACACACTGGAACCGCAATGGTCGCGCACTGTGCGCTTTACGAGAAGTTTTCTACCGAGAATTATTATGTTGTGGAATAAGCTCCCTGCCGAGGTTTTTCCAAAGGACTACAGTATGGGGTTCTTCAAAAAAGGCGTGAAGAGGTTCTTACAGGGTCGGCAACGCAAGAGTGACACCCCTTGTGTTGCAAATGCCCATAGGCTACGGTAACTGCTTACCATCAGGCAGGCCGTACGCTTGTTTACCACCTTAGTGGTATAAAAAAAAAATGCCTTTTTTTCATGGTGTATAGCTGAAACTACAACTGCCTTCATATCTTTATAGAACTGTTTATGAGTGTCCAGCCCAGATTTCCTGTACCTTGTGTAACTTTTGTCACGAATATGCATCATATCTCTTACTGTGTCAGTTAGCCATGGATGTCCCGGGTCTTTTATACATATCTTTCTTTTAGGTGCATGTAGGTCAAACAAAGTGAGAAGGTAGCAATTAAAGGTTTGGACCATATCGTTAACATTCCTCAAAGTAGATATGTAATTCCAGTCAATCTTATCAAGGTCAGCGTTAAAGATATCCATAAGAATATCTTTAAATGGTCTACAGATAATAATTTTGGGCATCAGTCGCTGCTTTCTGATATCAAGTACTGCGGAAACAACAGCATGACTACCCAGATCGGAAATGTGGGACACCTTAATTTCACGCATCCGTGCATCAGTACACACTAAATCAATCAAAGTCTCACTATGATCAGTGAAATGAGTTGGCTCTCGAACCCATTGCTTTAAATTAACACACTGCAAAAACGTGTCCAAGAGTTTACTTTTATTATCTGATGGACATAATAAATTTATATTAAAGTCACCAGTTAGGAAGATATTGTCATAACTGGAAAAAGCTGCACAGGACTCTGTGTTAGCGAGTCCAAAAAGCAAATTAACGTCCTGCCATGGTGGTCTGTATGCTGTCCCAATAACTAGAGATGTCGAATTAATTTTCGTACTTATCCATAACTGCTCCACTGATGATGCAGGGTGTGGGCAAACTCGCATATTCAAACCTCGTCTTGTATAGAATCCAACACCTCCACCCCAACCACATCGGACATCCAATGGACGTGGGCAGTGCCTAAACCAGTAACCAGGTAGCGATGGAGCAAGTCCCTCTTCACCATCCCGCAACCATGTCTCATTAATGGCTATGATATCTGGCTCTAAATCCCTCATAGCAACCAGAAATTCCTCATGTTTTGTACGAAGTGAGCCAGCATTAAGAAATCCAATTTTTAAATAATTATTTTTTATCATTTTTATTTATGTAAAGTCATCAATTTCCCGAGTTCATAAACAGATTGTACATATAAAATAATAATAAATATTCTAAGTAATTGTTTATTAATTAATTTAAGTTTTTTGAGTTTGTATATATAAAATACTTGTAAATATTGTAAATAATGGTTTATTAATTGATTTAAGAGCAAAAAATAGTTAATTATATGATTTGTAATTATATAGGATTGTGACAATGAAAAATTTGTATATAGATATCTTGCCGATTTGCCACTAGAGTTCAGGTTATTTTTATTAAATACTAAAAGGTATATTACTAATTGAACTAGATATAACATAATAGCACAAAACCTCGACTGTTGATTATTCCTGTTACCATTTGACAATGCGCACATAAGTGGATTTTGTACATTCGTATGTTTAATCACATCTAACAGAATCGGCTCCAAAAACACGCACCAGGTCGTCCTCAGAATGTATGCGTTGAACCCCCGCCCCATCCGATTGACGTGCAAAAATCTTGCCTTGCCTGGACCACACATATTTCCAGGACAGCCGTCTGCATATCTGCTTGGTTTTATACAAAAGGGACTTGTTTAGTCTCGTAAGCCTCTCATTTAAATAAAACCTCTATGCAGGGGCTGGTATACCTATATCGGCGGTGGTGGTGGTGCGGCGCACACGCGCCGCGCGTAGTAGGTCGTCGCGCAGGCCGCGCCGCGCCAGCCGCATTACAACGCAGCGGCCGCGCGTTCCCCTCTCGGTTCCGGGAGGCGCGCGCGCGCCCACACGCTCAGCGAACACGATATCCCGCTCGTCGACCGTTGATCCGATTTTCGCTGCTATAAGCGTAATCACATGAATCAGATTCTCTCCTTGGACTTCTGGGAGATTGGATATTTCTATGTCGGAGGAGAGGAGCTCCTGATCCCTATCCTTAAGATCCCGCTTCAGACATGCAATCGTCTGCTCGACTGCAGCGTGTTTCCCGCATTCCCCATATATTTCTGTACGTGACTCCAGTTTCTCTATGCGGCATTCGAGAACATCAATCCGCTTATTTGTATTTTCCACTGAAAGTAGCATTTTGTTAAAATCTTCTCTTAGCAGAGCAAAATGAGAATGCAAAGCACGTATCTCGTTCCTTATTTCCATCCCCAATTCAAATCCAAATATAGGTGGATTATTAATGGCAGTCGTGCCGCACTCGCTCTCAGTGCTAGCTCTGTCCGGCGCCGTGTGCACCGGGGGCGGCTGCCTGCAGCCTGAAGCAGCCTTCTCCTGAACATAGTCCCCTTATACCTTTAACGGGTGTGCTCGATTTGTCTCCTTTTGGGATTTTCATCTTACATGCAGGGCAGAGCCAATCCGCAACAATTTCAGCAGAGCCAGGTATGCTGACACAAGCCCTGTGATAAGATGTCGAGCACCGCGTACACCTAGCCGCAGATCCTGGCGACACAAACTTTCCGCATGCATTGCAGTTAATTGTCTTTGTGGGCTGCACTGGCATTATTATTTGTTATAAAATAACTGTTATTAAAAATCAGCTGTTTATATGTTGGTTAGGAAGGTATAAAGTAAAATAAAATTTGTAAACTGACCGTGTTCTAATAAATTTATATAAACAAGATATATGGTTTTTCACTAAAACAGTATTAAAGAGACGCACAAACACTGCCACGACAGACCAAGTAATTATACTTGTGGTTACGATGTTCACATTAACTGTTAATAGTTTGAATTTATATTAATAATTTATTCGTTACGATACACGAGCGTATGCAAGCACGTCCGCGACGTCACCTATGTCGTCAATCTTTCATCTTACATTCTTTGTACACGTCCGAATCACCGGAGCATGGTTCTTCTTATCTTAACACAAACACTTTCTTATCGATCAACTCTTTCTTACTTAAAATTTGCGGTGTAACGCTTGTAGACCGTGTTAGCATGAAAATCATGCTAACACGGTCTACAAGCGTTACACCGCAAATTTTACGCAACGATTGCAGCTTCATTTTATTCTACTTTCATGCTCTCTGCCATACCTAGCCCTCGCCTCTATTCATTAGCATTGGGATTCAACACAGCATGCTGTACCGTCCGGCTCAAGATTTTCCTTCCTAAAACTTTCCCAAAACACATTATTCGCTGCATTCATCCATCTATCCATATCAGCGTATCTTCCATCCCTGCGAAAAGTGCATCCGAAACATACAATCTGACCCACTTGTACACTACATCTTCAACCATGATCCATGCGTTCGTTCTGTTCCTCTCTCTTTCAGTATTTCATAGCATTATCTTTAGACGTGTCTCCACAATATTGCGAAATGAGAAAACTTGATTCGCATATCCTCATCCACATTTTGAAATCCACCCACCCACAACATTCCGTTGCATTTCACTCTCATTCTCCTCTCAATTAGTTCAGAATTGCATTCCGATGGTTTGACAGGAGTCACGACGAACACGCGTCTGGCACATGACCCCCAAACATAAGCAAACCAAGCGTAGTACTTATCTACTATATATACAAATAATTAGAAGCAAAGTAGAAAATATTTTAAATTAAAGTTGTACATTTGGTTCTGAGGAAATTAATTAGTAAAAACTATCGTGACAAATCAACTCGTCCATAGACAACCCTTACCATTGCCTTACTTGGGTATCCGATTAGATTGACACGCGCACCGATGCCAATGAGTTCCTTTATTTTCCTTCGATATAGACACGTCGATTACTTATCAGAAACTCTTTTCATTTTATACCTATATAGAAATCATGACCAATTACGCCGTAAATATAATTCTATTTCTGTTATCTTTATTTGACGTACCTAACATAGTTTAGATATAGGCTATCCACGCTATATACACTAGTGACCCCAAAATTATCCGTCCGTCGCATAGCCGCTGGGTGGTGGCGGAATGCCCCCAATTCGCGGGTTCAGGCTAACAATGGCTGGAATCCCATTATTGTGCCGGAGCTTTGTTTGTCTATTAACTATACGCTTTTATATCAGCTCCAGATTATTACATAATAAGGCTAGCTTCATTTGTTTTATGGCAATAACAAATAGTTAAGCGGCTGGAAGTGGAAATAGTGATATAAGTCAGAGTGATCGGCAATTTGTGTTACTTAAATACCTATGATATACTTGATGACGAGCTCACCAACACCAACGCTCGTAGGTTCGATTCCCACACAAGACAAACATTTGTGTGCATGAACATGACTGTTTGTCTTGGTCTGGATATTTTAAGAGAGGTAGGGCGCATCAAAGCGGCCCGTCTGGGGAAGTACTCTCCACCTCACAGAAAACCGCAGCCAAATAACAACTCCCTAGAGGGTTGTTGTGTTCCTGCGTGTGAGTGAAGTCACCAGTAAGCTCCTAAGGAGTTGTGGTGTAAGCAGCAGAGGAGGCATCGTGTGAGTGATATATGTTACAAGGGTTAATAGGCTACGGTAACTGCTTTACATCAGGTGAACCGTATGCATGTATGCCCCCCGACGTTGTATAAAAAAACCCTATATTTTTACACGGCACGGCAAAAAAGCTATACAGCAATCCAGACTCTTTTACTCAAAAGTAGAGTGTCAGGGTACATGTATATTTCCTGCCCGATCGCTTTTCATATGACAGGTTGCATACAAACACCAATGTTACAAAAAATGCCGTCCCGGAGCGATGCCGCTTTCCCACTTATCCCGCCTGTGGATATCTAATTTTTGACGACCTCGGTGGCGCAGTCGTGAATAAAGCGACTTTAACACCAACGCTCGTAGGTTCGATTCCCACACAAGATACAGATTTGTGTGCATGAACATGTCTGTTTGTCTTGGTCTGGATGTTTTAAGAGAAATAGGACATATTAAAGCAGCCCGCCTGTGGAAGTATTACAAGCGTTCATAGGCTACGGTAACCGCTTTACATCAGGTGGGCCATATGCTTGTATGCCTTCTGACGTTGTATATAAAAATACATTACAAAACCAGTTAAGAATGCGCAAGCTTGCATTGTCAGAGGAACACCTGGCTCGTCAATTATATAACAATTCAATTTTTTATCTTTTAAGTTTGTCGGCCATTTTGACCATGCTCCTTAAGAGATAGGAACGGTGTTGCTGAACATTCCTATTCTACTTTTTATGCAGAATCCGAATCTGAAGTCAAAATTCGAATATTCGAAAAAAAGCGACAGACAAACGCACGGACAAACGCACAGACAAAAATATAGAATTCATATAGGAACGGTGTTCCTGAAAATACCAACATACCTGTACAATACTTCAAACTGAAACATTAAACCCATATTTCCATTTCAAACCACTTCGAGACATCTTTGACTGTTAGATATTTTACAGAATTATTTCAATGCTTCATGAATCTATTTCCATCTCGTGTCACATTTGTTACTAGACGTACTTTGAAACCTACAATATGTAAATTTCAAAATGGTTGCTCTGTGACGTAACAACATCCCTAACGAGATACCCTTAGTTCATCTCGCCACTGTGTAGCGAGAGTAACATTATTTATAAGTGCAAAAGTTATAATGCAAGTTACTTGACGAGCCCCATTATCCTTAGGGTTGAGTCTCAAGTTCGGACATAGATGTAACAAATTGGATAATCTAGAGAATAAAGGTCTGATAGTAAAGAGTTATAGACTTGACTATTGTCATTATTTATCCTTATCGTTGTGCAGTCTAAGATATCGGAACCTCCAATTGTCTGGATCTAAATGGGTAGCAATTCAAACTAAGTTTTCCTTTCTATCTGTGTGGTTTCCACTGCAGATTTATTTATCTTTGCACAGCAGTATGTTATATTCTCATATACTACTCTGTGTAAAAAGTATCGGGAATATGTCAATAAAAAGACCCGCGTAAAAGAGGTCGTTCTAATTTTTTTACTGCATGTTGGTAGCACTGTACTGATTTAGCGCGCAAAATTTGAGCGGGATCTGTCATTTAATTTGTTTTAAACTACACTTTTTGTTGGTCATAGTTTTGAGTCCTCGGCGATTTTTACAATGGAAAATATTGTTGAACAAAGAGTGTGCCTTAAATTTTGTGTTTCAAATGATATTTCATGTGGTGAATCACTAAAAATGTTGCGAAATACCTACGGCGAATCGTGTATATCGAAAACAAGGGCTTATGAATGGTATAAGGCTTTTAAAGAAGGCCGAGAAGTAGTAGTAGACTTGCCTCGTTCTGGTAGACCTTCAACCGCTACGACCAGAGAAAACATCGACAGAATCAAGAAGCTAGTGCTCGAAAATCGACGTATGAGTCTGAGAGAGTTGGCTAGTGAGGTGAACATATCTTTTAAGTCCGTCCACAACATTCTCATTGACATTTTAGGCATGAAACGCGTCGCCGCTCGACTAGTTCCAAAAGAGCTCAATTTTGTTCAAAAAGCGCAGCGAAAGCATGTCGCTGAAGACATGGTTTCCCGAGCTTCTACGGATCCGACCTTTATGAAACGTATAATAACTGGCGACGAGACATGGGTTTATGAGTACGACATGCAAACAAGCCAACAGTCTTCAGAATGGCGTCTCGAAAACGAGCCGAAACCCAAAAAACCGCGGCAAAGTCGCTCCAAAATCAAGGTGATGCTGACAGTTTTTTTTGACTACCGTGGTGTGGTTCACTCCGAATTCCTTCCAGAGGGAGAAACAGTGAATAAAGAATATTATTTAGGCGTCATGAAGCGTTTGCGTGAGAGTATCCGCCGAAAACGTCCAGATTTGTGGCAACACAACTCATGGATGCTGCACCATGATAATGCACCATCACACACAGCCATTATAGTGAAAGAGTTTTTAGCGAAAAATTCAACAAAAGTTCTCGACCAAGCACCGTATTCACCTGATATGGCTCCGTCTGACTTTTTTTTATTTCCCAAGTTAAAATTACCACTTCGAGGAAAACGTTTTGAGTCGATAGAAGCCATAAAAGAAAATTCGCTGAATGAGCTAAAGGCCATACCGCAAATAGCCTATGAAAAATGTATGGAAGACTGGGTGAAGCGGTGGAGATGTTGTATTGCAAGCGATGGGGCCTACTTTGAAGGCGATAAAATAAATTTAGATGAATAATTTGTATTTTTTGTTTTATTGACAAATTCCCGATACTTAGTACACAGAATGTAAGTTATCAAAGAAACCTGCAAACGTTGTACCGGTGCATTTTTTTTTATCTTCTTTGTCTTATCTCGTTTCCTAATCCAGTAGATTGTACTGCTCACGTGTATCATACGGTGCAAAGCGGCTACTGTAGCCTAAACATTTGCAATACAGGAAGTATCCTCGCGCGTTGCCATTCCTGCTGTTAAAAGAGTAACTCCTTAGGAGTTATCTCATACCCTTACTCGTTTGCACAACAACCGTCCAGAGATTTGGCTGCGTTTTTCTATGAGGTGGAGATAAACAGACATCTCCATGTACACAAATGTTTGTCTTGCGCGGGAATTGTACCCACGAGCCATTGCTAACCACTAAGCTAAGTTCTCAATTATCCGTCTGGGGAAGCACCTCCACGTTACAGAAGGCCGCAGCTAAATAACAACTCCGGGAGGATTGTGTTCCTGCGCGTGAGTAAGGTCGCCAGCTTATAGAGAGGCCGTTGTGCGGACCGCGGAAGAACTGGCGGATGTCGCAACACCACTAGCAGTGTGGGCCGTGGCAGACTGGCGTGGCGGTCAGGGAAGCCTGAGGATTTAGCGAAGATGCTGATTTTTATATGGAACGACTGCCATTAGATTTGGATATATTATATTCGAGCATATAAACCAGTTGAGAATGCGCAAGCTTGCATTGCCAGAGGAACACCTGGCTCGTCAATTATATAACAATTCAATTTTTTTTTTAATTTGTCGGTCTTTTTACCATGTTCCTTAAGAGATAGGAACGGTGTTCCTGAACATTTCTATTCTACTTTTTTATGCTGAAACCGAATCTGAAGTCAAAATTCGAATATTCGAAAAAAAGCGACAGACAAACACACAGACTAACGCAGACAAACATATAGATTTCATATAGGAACGGTGTTCCTGAAAATAGGATAAACGCAGTCGAAATACGAGCGTTGCGCAAAATTTGTGGCGTGACGATTGTAGACCGCGTTAGCAATGCCGATGTTGGAATCACAGTTCGTCTGAAAGAGAGTGTCAGTATATTTTTTTTTTACTCTGAGGCGCAGTTTCCCCTGTCGCGGTCGGGCTGATTTGTTGCGCCCTTCCTCTCTTAAAACACCCAGACCAAGAGAAACATGCGTGTTCATGCACAAATGCTTGTGCTGTGCGGGAATCGCACCCACTAGCGTTGGTGTCAAAGTAGCGTTACTAACTACTGCGCCGCAGAGCTCGTTAACGTCACTTCACTCACTAATAAATATTTTTGTATTTTTTTTGTATTTTAATGGGTGTTTGGTGAGATTATGTTACAAGTATCTGATAAATGCATTTTATTTGCGCTACGTATCCGGACTTATTCCCATGTCAATGCCGTTAATAGCTAGTTTCTGAAATAAGTCGATGTGATGTGGGAGAGGTGTGCTTATAAGAAATCCGATGTGGAAACTACCTGCTCCGTTGGTTCGGACATGTAGAAAGAATAACGAAGCAGATATACAATGCAAAAGTGGAAGGATGTAGGAGCCGGGGAAGGCCAAGACTTACCTACCATGACCAAATTGGTCGTGTTCTATCAGAAGGTGATGTCAGGAGCCCTAGAAATCAGCGAGCGTGCATGAGAAGAGCAATGAATGTTAAAGAAGCGAGGGAGATATGTAAGGATCGAGTCACGTGGCGCTCGGTTCTCTCTGCCTACCCCGCAAGGGATTTGGCATGAAGTTATAGATAGATAGATAGAAACTACCTCCACCTCATGAATTCGCAGCCAAATAAGAGCTCTTTAATGAGCTTTTGTATTCTTGTGAGTTTTTTTTTATACTACATCGGGGGGTATACAAGCATACGGCCCACCTGATGTAAAGCAGATACCGTAGCCTATTAACGCTTGCGATAGGTACATTAAGTATCACTCGCGCGATGCCTCCTCTGCTGCTTACACAGCAACTCCTTGGGAGCTTACTGGTGACCTCACTCACACGCAGGAACACAACAACCCTCTTGGGAGTTGTAATTTGGCTGCGGTTTTTTGTGAGGTGGAGGTACTTCCCCAGATGGGCTGCTCTGATGCGCCCTACCTCTTTTAAGAATGTGAATGAATGAAGTCATGAGTATATCGCTATATTAGCAGCGACGGTGCATCTTTATGTTACAAGCGGTCATAGGCTATTGTACCTTTTCATGAAGTGGGCCATATGTTTGCTTGCCTCCCGATGTTGTATAAAGGCAAGGTGAGGTTCGCTTTGACTCGGAATGGATGTTTATAAAAGAGGTAGGACGCATGGAAGCAGTTCTTCTAGGGGAAGTACTTCCACCTCCCAGAAAATCACAGCCGAATAATAACACCCTCGAGCTTATTCTGGTCGTAGGTGTGAGTGAGGGCACCAGTAAGCTCCTAAGGAGTTGCTTGGTGGCATCCTGCCAGTGGTACTTAATATATTGCAAGCGTTCATAGGATCGATAACTGCTTTACAACAAGTGAATCGTGTGTTTGTATGTCTCCTGATGTTTCATAATTTTGAGTGAAATATTCGAAGAAATATTTTGATTGTGCTGATTAAGCATATCCTTAGTGCATAAAAAACTTTAAGCGGACTCCGAAGCGAATGCGTAAGATTCTTCTTCTTAGCGTTAGTCCGTTTCCTAATCCATTAGGATCGGCGGGGTTCGCTACCTAAGCCTGTCTAATTGACTATTGTAATCTAATTGACCTGTTATAGTTTCTTTCGGCATTTCTTCTTCACAAATCAATATATGATAATGTCCCAAAAGTGCCCAACGAGCCTAAAGAAGTTTTCACTTAAAAACATAATGAAGTGTGACATGGAGAACAAACAGATTTGTAAATCTAAGACGTGTATCTTTATGTGAAAATAAATGTATTCCAACATTCCTAATTTGCACTTGAAACATTTTCGACACCAAATTCGAGCGGAACGGAAACAGTGAGTACGCAAATTCCGTCGCGTAAATTGAGACGCGTAACTCTCAATATGGGGTTAACTTTCTTGTTCGTAATTTCGGCAGGTGTAATATATGGTAGTCATTCCATCATAACAACATTCATTATTCACAATAAGCAGTACCGAATACAAGCCCTACGGCCTATACACAATGTGAACGCAAATCAACAGAATTAATAGTAAGGGGAACTCAGAATCCCGCTTAAAATAAAAGCCGTTTCAGAATCTGTCACACTTTTGAAAGACGATTATCAGCGGCAGAATTTATAATTAGAACAGTTTGCTGTTGACTTTAATCACTTCGTATAACATCGGGTATGCGAGTATTTTGTGTATACATGGAATACTTACATTATATCTCATTTCTTCTTCTTCTTAGCGTTATCCCGTTTCATAATCCACTACGGGTGGCGGGGTCCGCTACCTAAGCTTAAGATTTTGGCGAAGATACTACTTTTTACATGGAGCGACTGCCTTCAGACCTCCGCAACCCAGAGGGAAAACTAGATCACTCTTAGGTATGGTCACACGTGTTTCGAAATATAATTTCTTAGTCGTGCGCGATTTCGTCACGATGGTTTCCTTCACCGCTGAGCAAGTGATAATTACAAATAAGTACATATATGCGAAAACGCGAATTGGTACATGCCAGAATTCGAATCGAGGACCTGTTGTTCACTAGGCTGGATCTTTATCCACTGGGCTATCAATGGATTTAATTATATGTCATTTATATACTTATTACCAAAGTAAGAGTTTGTTGATACATTTTAAAGCAATATTGGTAGAGATGAGCCTGTTCTTACAATTGTAAGAGAATGTAGTCACACTAACCTGGCATGTTGATTAATATGCTTAGTAAAGTAAAGCATTAAACTTATATGAAATCAGTATGTAGTATGTTTAATAACAAAAAGAGAGTCAAAGCCTCGCTCAAACTTAGGGAGCTATCACACGGCGACTTTTTGGAGCGATACAAGTCGCAAAAAGAGCGCGGTACAGTCGCGATGCAGACGTTGCATATCCCATCGTACATGTAACTGCAACTTCGCATCGCTACTATCGCTGCAGCATCGATACAGTCGCGCGCTGTAGTGAGTTTCTGTGAATGCCTGTGGACAGTTGCCCGACATAGTCGCATGTTTGCATCTATTCAGAAAAGATGCTGAAGCAAATCTACTACTGCTACGAGTACTCAAGCTTTTGTCGTACGTTGCAAATACTACAAACGGCCAAAAGTAGCAATGCAGACATACTCGTACATATAGAAACGCGCGTCTGTATCGCTACAAAAAGTCGCCGAATCACAAGGTTGTATATGTATAAAAAAGCTTCAGACGAACTTGACTTGTGCAGTACAGGTTTCTTGCTTCAAGTGAAATATTGTTTGGTACACATTAGGTTTATAAAGAACCACGCTTCGAAAGACACAAAAATTAGGGATATTTTTAGATCCAGATTGTAAACGTAAATAAAATACAGGTTGTATATTTATGTAAGTCAATATCAAGAAACAGATGTAAATAGAAATAGCTAGGAGTCATGATGAGATCTAACATCTTTCGTTTAACAAAATTGGTGTTGACAAACATTGTTGTCTCAACCATATTCTGCTTAACAAATTCATGATATATGAACAATATTTAAATTGGAAATGATGATAAAAGGGAGCATTGATAACAATCGCAACATATGGGATGTTGCGATTGTTGTCAATGCTGCCTTTCGGTTATTAACCCTTCGAAACCCGGGTGGTCGTATACGACCGCGAAATGTATGGGAAAACGTATATAACGGGTTCTGACTGCTCAATTACGCTTATTGAAATGTAGACAATAAATAATATATTAATATTGATACAATGGATCCGTAATGATGCGATTGGCTCTTAAAATAAAATCGGTTGAACACCTTATATATATGTATATATATATATATATATCCCTAACTTTACGTCGCGTAGGGTAGGCAGTGAGAGCCGAGCACCACATGACTCGATCCTCATACACCTCACTCGCTTCTTTAACATTCAATACTCTTCTCATGCACACTAGCCAGTTTCTTAGGTTTCTGACATCACCTGATAAAACACGATCAATTAATAATTAATTAATTATTATCATAGTAGGCAAGTCTTGGCCTTCCTCAGCTCCTACATCCTTCTACTTTCGCGGTGTATATCTGTTTCGTAATTCTTTCTTCCTGTATTCTTTCTACATGCCCGAATCAACGGAGCATGTCTCTTCTTATTATAACACCTAGACTCTCTTTTAGACCTACTCTGTTTCTAACATCATCATTGCGAATACGGTCTACAAGCATTATGTCACAAATTTTATGCAACGCTCGCATTTCCACCGCGTTTATCCTACTTTCATGATCTGTATGCCAGTTTATTTAGGTATATATATGTCTTTATACCCAGCTCTCGCTTACTTCTAAGCGAGCATAAGCGAGAGCTGGGTATAAAGACATATCTTAATAAGGTCGCAATAGATTTTATTTTAGCGACGAGCTCGGTGGCGCAGTGGTGAAACGCGCTGTTGTGTGGTGGTGTTACGCTACTTTGACACCAACGCTCGTGGGTTCGATTCCCACACAGTACAAACATTTGTGTGCATGAACATGTCTTTTTTTTATGGGTCTGGGTATTTTCTATGTATAATAAGTATGTATTTACAAAAAAAAAATGTATTTACGTATGTTTATCAGTTGTCTAGTACCCATAACACAAGCTTCGCTTACTTTGGGGCTAGGTGGCGCTGTGTAATTTGTCCCACAATATTTATTTATTTATTATTTATTTATTTATTTTGAGGAGTTGATTGATATGACGTACAGTTTCTTTTTTCAATTGCACTGTTCGCCATCGGCCGGGAAATTCATTCTCCCATACTGAAACGACAATGTCGCATACCTATTGTACCGTACCAAAGGGGTGTTTTTACGATTTATTACGGTATAAGTGCGGTTTCAGGTTAAGAGCAGTGATAGCTCAGTGGAAAAAAAACCGGCCTATTATCCGACGCTCCAGGGTTCGAATCCTGGCGTGGCCATGTACCACTAAATTCGTCTTTTCGGATTTATGTACATATTTATAATTATCTCTTGTTCGACGGTAAAGGAAACTTCGTGATGAAACCCGCAGGTCCAAGAAATTATATTTCGAAAGACGTGTGAATAACCCTAACTTTAGAACTGTATGGTTTTCCCCCTGGGTTATGGAGGTCTGATGGCAGTCGCTCTATGTCTGAATATTCGCCAAATCTTCAAATTGTGTCTTCGACAAATACGGTTTGAGATTGTGGAATTAACTCCCTGACGAGGTTGTCCTTGGATAGAACAACTTGAACTTCTTCAAAATGGGCTTTAAGGATTTTTTACAAGTCGGTAAAGCACAAGTCATACCTCTGGTGTTGTAACTGTTCATAGCTTTTGGTGGACCTTACTCTTATTTACCATCAGGGAGATCCCTTGTGAGGTAGATAGAGTGAATCGAACCAAGACACGGTCCTTACAAACTTCGCTCGCTTTTTAAAGATTCATAGCTCTTTTCCATGCAAGCTCGCCGGTCTGTAAGGCTGCTGATATCTTCTACTAATAAAACACAACCAATTTAGTCGCAAGAGGTGACGCTTGGCCTATCATGTCTCCTACATCCTTCCACTTTCGCATTGTATACATGTTTCGTCATTATTTCATTATTATTTTTTTAAGAGAGGTAGGGCGCATCAATACTGCCCGTCGGGGGAAGTACCTTCACCTCACAGAAAACCGCAGCCAAATAACAACTCCCTAGAGGGTTGTCGTGTTCCTGCGTGTGAATGAGGTTACCAGTAAGCTCCCAAGGAGTTGCTGTATAAGCAGCAGAGGCATCGCGCGAGTGATACTTAATATATCGCAAGCGTTAACAGGCCACGGTACACGCTTTACATCAGGTGGGCCGTATGTTTGTATACCTCCCGACGTAGTATAAAAAAAAAATTCACCGTGCTTCCATCTACATGTCCGAACCAACAGAGCATGCATTTTTTTATCTAAACATCGACACTCTCAACCAACTCTTTCTTACATCGTCGTTGTGAACGCAATCTGCAACGTACTGTAACGTTAAGTAATGCTCGCATATCGACCGCGTTTATTCCACTTTCATACTCTCTCCGCCATTTTACCAACTTGGTTGTACAAAAAGCTCGCAAGTTGGATAATAGAACAGTAATTCAATATCTCGTCGATATTGCGCACCGACTTTACCAGGATAGGTATTGAAACTAAAGCAAAATGAACGACTGGATATCCATTTGTCGAGAATAGGATTAGTGCCGTAGAGAACAGAGGCTTTTGAGCTACGGATTACTCCATATCTTAAGAAGGCTTAGTAGTGACCTGATTGTGGAATGTAGCGGTATTATAAGTATTATTTACAAATATATCAGGATGATTTACACAATTGTAACTTCATAAATCTTTGGCTGCGACACTATGGCTGCAACTATTTTTTTTTTATATGCAACTAGCGACCCCCCCCCCCCCCCCCCGGCTTCGCACTGGTAGTAGAGCTCATTAGGCCTACATTTTTTTTCTAAATAAATATAGAATAAGACATAAGAATAATACGAGCATGAATCTAGGATAAACGCGGTCGAAATGCGAGCGTTGCGCAAAATTTGTGGCGTAACGCTTGTAGACCGTATTCGTAATGATGATATTAGAAACAGAGTTGGTCTGAAAGAGAGCGTCGGTGTTAAAATAAGAAGAGGCATGCTCCGTTGGTTCGGACATGTAGAAAGAATGCAGGATGAAGGAATGAGAAGCAGATATACAAGGCAATAGTGGAGGAGCCGAGGAAGGCCAAGACTTATCTACCATGACCAAATTGGTCGTGTTTTATCAGGAGATGATATCAGAAGCCTTAGAAACCGGCGAGCGCGCATGAGAAGAGCTACGAATGTTATAGAACGAGTGAGGTATGTAAGGATCGAGTCACGTGGCGCTCGGTTCTCTCTGCCTACCCCGTAAGGAATTTGGCGTGAAGTTATAAATGTTTAGCTCTGTCGTTGGGTCGCATCAAGTTATTGCGCCGAATATGTGGATAGATTTAAAAGTAACATGTGTCTATAATATGTGATGAAAGCTCCCAGGCGGCTTGACTTTTCCGACATTTTTAACAATGATCGTCATATTTCAACCGATTAACACAAAACCTTAGCTTTGACGAGCTCGGTGGCGCAGTGGTGAAACGCGCTGTTACCCTACTTTGACACCAACGCTCGTGGGTTCGATTCCCACACAGTACAAACATTTGTGTGCTTGTATTGGTCTGGGTATTTTCTATGTATAATTAGTATATATTTACAAAAAAAAATGTATTTACGTATGTTTATCAGTTGTCTAGTACCCATAACACAAGCTTCGCTTACTTTGGGGCTAGGTGGCGCTGTGTAATTTGTCCGGCAATATTTATTTATTATTTATTTATTAGCTAATTATACACCTAAACCTTGCTCAAGAATCGTCTATTGGTGAAAACCGCATAAAAATACGTTCTGTAGTTTTTGAGTTTATTAACGGATAGACGCGGTGTGGGACTTTGTTTTATAGTATGTAGTGATATCGGGAGACATACAACTCTACGCTAGTATCATCCGCACGTTGCCACTCCTACTACTAACACAGTAACTCCTTTCAAACATTCCTACACAGGACATACATTTGTGTGTATGAACACATCTGTTTGTCTTGGTATGGGTATCTTTACTTGGTATGGGTAGTGCGCGTCAATGTAGCACGTCTGTATTAGATGTACCTCCACCTCACTGAAAACCGCAGCCAAATGCCAACGAGGATTATTGTGTTCCCGCGAGTGAGCGGGGTTACCAGTAAACTCCTAAGGAATTGATGTGCTGGCAACAGAAGTGGCATCGCGTGGGAGATTCATAATGTAACCACTTAAGATCGGGTGGGTCGTACGCTTGTATGCCTCCCAGCGATGTATAAAATAAAACCTATGTAGGTGTAGGTACTCCCCCAGTCGGGCTGCTTTGATCGCCCCAACACCCAGACTAATACAAACAGACATGTTCATTCACGTCAATGTTTGTACTGCGTGGGAATCGAACCTACAAGTCTTGTTTAAGTTTAAGTAGCCATTGCACCGAGTGCAGTTTTTAAGGTTACTAATGAAAAAAATCGGCCAAGTGCGAGTCGGACTCGCGCACGAAGGGTTCCGTACCATTATCTATAAAAAACGGCAAAATTGTATGGGAGCCCCCCTTAAATATTTGTTTTATTTTGATTTATTTATTTATTCTTAAAATGAATACATAACTAAATATTCTGTGAATATTTCAAGCGTCTACCTGTTGCCGTTATCAATATCGAGCAAAAATGAGCAAAAAAAAAAAACGTTTGTTGTATGGGAGCCCCCTTAAATATTGATTTTATTCTATTTTTTAGTATTTGTTGTTATAGCGGCAACAGAAATACATCATCTGTGAAAATTTCAACTGTCTAACTATCACCGTTCATGAGATACAGCCTGGTGACAGACGGACGGACGGACGGACGGACGGACAGCGGAGCCTCAGTAATAGGGTTCCGTTTTACCCTTTGGGTACGGAACCCTAAAAACGTGTTAGCTATCCTACAAAAGCTCTGGCTTTTCGTCTGAGTTGTGGTGATGGCAGTCGCTTTATGCCAAAATAAGTTTCTCCGCCAAATCTTAAGGCTTAAGACTCCGTCAATCCTATTTAGGAAACGGAATACCGCTAGTAAGCAGAATGTACACAAATTGAAAATATTAGCTTTACGGGAAGAGTTTCTACACAAAAACATTAAATAAACAATAACAATGTAAGTATTGATAGGTTTCTAGGGTGCTATCATTAATATTTACTTAAACTGATAGTAAATACTTTCATAATTTTGGGTAATAAAATTCTCTACAAAAAGTTCACCTGCGAAGTTACTGAATTGATGTATAAAAACATTGAGTAATACAAAGAAAATAACAGGAGAGTTAGTCAGGAAAACAAACAAAAAAGGTATGGCAAAGTCAAAGTCAAATGTTTATTTGCTAAAATACATCAGTTAATACAAGGTGACAATCAAATTTACCGTTTGTGTATTCAGTTTGCATGGAGACATACAAAACTTCCAATTACATTAAATAGGTACATCGTATATTAATTATTCATTTGGATACATAATCAATTATCAATAAATGTATGCATATCCTTTTAATTTATATTCTAAATACCCCTTAATACTATAAAAACATTTGTTTGACTAAGTCATTTAGTCAATTTAGTTTTTTTTTATACATAGTCGGGAGGCATACAGGCATACGGCCCACACGATGTAAAGTAGTTACCGTAGCCTATTAGCGCTTGTAATATATTAAGTATCACTCGCGCGATGACTACTCTGCTGCTTACACAGCAACTCCTTAGGAGCTTACCGGTGACCTCACTCATACGCAGGAACACAACAACCCTCTATTGAGCTGTTATTTATTTGCGGTTTCCTGTGAGGTGGAGGTACTTACCCAGACGGGCTGCTTTAATGCGCCCTACCTCTCTTAAAACATCCAGTCCAAGGCAAACAGACATGTTCATGCACACAAATGTTCGTCTTGTGTGGGAATCGAACCTACAAGCGTAGGTGCCACCGAGCTCGTCAATAATTGTCATTACAAGGTCTGATTGTCTTTGAATGTGCAGATAATGGTGAGACAGTTACACTCCATTCCACTTTAACATTCTTCTTATCGTTATGGCACTCATCGTTGCGCATCACATCCTCGACTCCAAAGACGTGAAAATTCTTTAGAATCATACGATACGCGCGGCTTTCCGT
This sequence comes from Pyralis farinalis, assembly GCA_947507595.1. Classification (NCBI taxonomy): domain Eukaryota; kingdom Metazoa; phylum Arthropoda; class Insecta; order Lepidoptera; family Pyralidae; genus Pyralis; species Pyralis farinalis. The sequence continues at coordinate 5,445,219 of OX382261.1, read as the reverse complement.
CAGAAATTTGTCAGTTTCAGTCAGAAAGTTTAAGTAGCTATTGCACCGAGTGCTGTTATTAAGGTTACTAATTAAAAAAAAGTGTTAGCTATCCTATGAAAGCGCTGGCTTTTCTTTTGGGTTGTGGTGATGCCAGTCGCTTTATGTCAAAATAAGTTTCTCCGCCAAATCTTAAGGCTTAAGACTCCGTCAATCCTATTAGTTTAGGAAACGGAATACCGCTAGGAAGCACAATGTACACATATTGAAAATACATTCTGCTGTGCTGAAATTTGTATAGTATCGAACAGGTCCAAACCGTCTTGCCTAACTATTAATCTCAAGAGATTTAAGTGTGGTGTCATTGTTCGACACAATAAGGCTCACTGATACGACCTTCAGTTTGGAGCCAGGGGGGACGCATTGATGGATGTAATATAAGATAAGAAATAAGAAGAGGCATATTACATTGCATCAAATTCGTAAAAAGAATGACGAGCTCGCGCTGTTATACGTTACTTTGACACCAACGCTCGTGGGCTCGATTCCCACACAGCACGAACATTTGTGTGCATGAACATGGCTGTTTGTTTTGGTCTGGATATTATCAGCCATTCAGTTTTTGGCTGCAGGGAGTTGACGAGCTCGGTGGCGCAGTGTTTAGTAGCTGTAGCTTACGCTGCTTTGACACCGAAACTTGCGGGTTCAATTCCCATACAGGACAAATATATGTGTGCATGAACATATCTGTATTGGTATACGTATTTTTAAGAGAGTTCCAGCGCATCAATTCAGTCCGTCTAGGGATGTACGTCCACTTTACAGAAAACCGCAGCCGAATAACAACTCCCTAGGGAATTGTTGTGTTCCTGCGTGTAAATAAGGTCACCAGTATGCTCCTATGGAGTTGCTGTTCCATGTCTGATGAGTGATGACACAACAAATAGAAATGGAGTTTAAAGCTGCTCTTTGGTCTTTTCACACACGCTCCTCGGTTTAGGACTTCTGACTCCAATTTCTATTAAAACACGACCAATTTGGTCGTGGTAAATGACTCTAGGTCTTCGACGGCTCACTCGCGCTATGCCACCTCTGCTGCTAACACAGCCTCAAAAGCTTTCTAGTAACCCCACTCGCAGAAACACAACAAATCTCCAGGAAGTAGTTATTTGGCTGCTGTTCTGTGAGGAGATTCCCCATGCCTATTCAGTCTGCTTTGATGCGCCCTATCTCTCTTAATTCTTTCAATAATTTACTTCGCGTAAAGAATATTTGTGTAGATGTTTCATTTCCGAATTTAGGTATAAATCAAAGAGGATATTTTCTAGATTCACATGTAGGCTACTTTTGTTCGAGGTATGTTTAGGGTCTTTGGTTCAATTGTCGAAAACGCGGACAGCATTCATTAAAATATGTATTTATTAGAACATATAAAATATTTGAATTCATGAATGTCCGACTGGAATGACATTTGGATATGACTCAGCACATGTATTAACATAAATGTCTTTTAGTTTTACCACTTAACATCTTGAATTTGACATAAAAATAATCGACGGTTTAAAAAAATACCTATATGGAAGTTTCTTTCGACGTTTTTTCTACGCCAATGCCAATTTCCGAAATGCTGGTAGATAAAAAAAGAAAAATGTAAACTATGAAAAATAACATAACACAGTATGTCGAAGTTTCCGCGAGGTCTAGGGGCAAAAGTAGAATTTTCATTTTTTACATCAGTTAGCCTTTATGAAAAAATTTAGACCTTTCTCTCTTCAATTTGACTGATACCCAGAATAAGATAGATAGATCGATAGATCATGATGATCTTGCCAATAAAAGACTTTTCCATATGCAGCTCATGATGTAAATAATTCTTAAGATTTAGATTACGATCATCGAATTAGTCTGTTTATAGCGTATACTTATAGCAAACATGGCTTTTAAATGCTCTACATTCATATTTTGGCTTGCATTTTTTTTCTTTTCTCCTTTTCTCTTATAAAATAATACGGGATGTATAGTTATGAAGTACAAGCCCTATGCAAAAAAAAAGAAAGGATTCGATTGCGTCCAGTGCTGCACCGAAGACCGTCGAATTCCGGGCGCATGTTCAAAACTTACCATAAATCCCAAGGCATCGAACAATCCAATCCCATAAACAGTTATCATTATCACACCCATATCCACTTTGCATCACTGTTATCACAATATCACAAAACAAAACACGAAAAGTCAATACACTACACTTACAATAATTCAATCACATTTCTGACAGCACATTAAATGGTCAGATAATCCGAACGTCTTCCATTTTTGTATTTAATTTGGCGGGTTTATGATGTGGTTTTTCTTTTCCTTTTTTTTAATTAAAGGCAAGGATTGATGTAGCCGTACAGCCAGCACGCTTGCGCGGTGCCCCCGACATTGCGCGACTGAGTGAGAGAATGAAAACGCTCTTGCATCGTTCGTACCTGTTACATTTTCAAGGGTTCCGACTGCGCTTGCGTATAAGCCCCTACGGAAATATTAGCGACGCTATTTATTATTAAGTTTGAATAATTTGGATTTATTACAATGGAAGGAGTAGTTTGATCGATGAAGTTGTCTCAAGTTGGTGGCGCTTTGATTTGTAGGGGGCGAAAGTTCCGAACTATTTTCGTTTTCGATTTGGTTACGACTTTTTTCTTCGGGTTCTTTTTTGCTACGTCCTCATATACTAAACGCACATATGGCGTGGCTGATGTGAACCAGTAACTGCAATCTAAAGATACTTGCATTACGACTATCTTTGAAGCATTGCTACATTCGCTGCTAACACAATATTTTCTTTCTAACTTAATAGAAATCATATATATATATATATATATATATATATATATATATATATATACTACGTCGGGAGGCATACAAGCATACGGACCATCTGATGTAAAGCGGGTACCGTAGCCTATTAACGCTAGCGATATATTTAGTATCACTGGCGCGATGCCTCCGCTACTGCTTGGGAGCTTACTGCTGACCTCATTCACACGCAGAAACACAACAACCCTCTAGGGAGGTGTTATTTGGCTGCGGTTTTCTGTGAGGTGGAGGGTGCTTCCCCAGACGGGCTGCTTTGATGCGCCCTTCCTATCTTAAAGCATCCGGACTAAGACAAACAGCCATGTTCATGCCCACAAATGTTTGCCTTGTGTGGGAATTGAACCCACAAGCGTTGGTGTCAAAGTCGCATCATTCACGACTGAGCCCCCGAGCTCGTCAAAAATTATAAGTATAAAATAGGAATGCAAATATGAACAATTAAATGGACAGAGGCATTTTTTAGAACCAGGATGTACGTGTACTTACACAAAATGCCACCGACATTTAACAAATGCCCGTGTAAAATGTAATTTGATTGTCTGGCGATAGCGTACGAGAACACAACGTAGCTTTTGGTAATGAATACAGTGCGATTCAAAGAATGTTTGCCTCTGTCGGTTTATTTCTCATAATGATCTTTGTTAATATCTCAAATGAGGGCAGTATTTATAAGTGTCATTGATTTATCTATTTAGGGATGTCTGTATCACTGACCTGTAGAGAATATTACTGTTTTCTAATTAACGATAAGGCGAGAGGTAGAGTATTGTTTATTATGGAGGACACTAAGAATTAAAAATCGGCCAAGTGCGAGTCGGACTCGCGCACGAAGGGCTCCGTACCATTATCTATAAAAACGGCAAAAAAAAACTCGTTTGTTGTATGGGAGCCCCCCCTAAATATTTGTTTTATTTTAATTTAATTATTTATTCTTAAAATAAATATATAACTAAATATTCTGTGAATATTTCAAGCGTCTACCTGTTGCCGTTATCAATATCCAGCAAAAATGAGCAAAAAAAATCACGTTTATTGTATGGGAGCCCCCTTAAATATTTATTTTATTCTATTTTTTAGTATTTGTTGTTATAGCGGCAACATAAATACATCATCTGTGAAAATTTCAACTGTCTAACTATCACGGTTTATGAGATACAGCCTGGTGACAGACGGACGGACGGACGGACAGCGGAGCCTCAGTAATAGGGTTCCTTTTTACCCTTTGGGTACGGAACCCTAAAAACGATGAGTTTGACTGGGTAATTATTCAACACTAAGTCATAAATCTCCGCAATGAAAAGGTTGATATTATGGGGAAGGAACAAGAAAATAAATTCATTTTATTTAGTCCTCATCATTAGCGCTTTTCTAGGGTAGACTGGGTACGGTTGTGCCAGGGTACGGTTGTTACAGTCGTCATATCAGCGAAAGTATAAGGAATACCGGGTAGGCTGCAAAGAGAAAGAGGAGCAGTGTACCCATCTGAACGTGTATCACAGTATTGCGTCAGCCATCGCGCGACAGTAACGCTTGCAGAGGCCTATATTACTTTGTAACAGTCAAAAGTAAGTATTTTTATTCGATTTCTTTTAATAATTGTTGTTATATGTCTACAGATAGAGTAATGAGTATTTTCCCTCGTTATAAGTTAAATATTTGGTGTCAAATAGCAGTGATTACTTTGTACGTAGATTATTGGGTATTATCATGATAATTGTTTTTTTACGAATGAGTGCATTGGGTACAGTTGTGCCACATTTTCTGGGTACAATTGTGACACAAGTAAAAATTTTTTTTTGCTTTTAGATGCGCAGAACATGCACGAGGAAGACTGGAATTTATCCGTATAATCGTAACCTATTCCAAGAAATTGATTTTGCACCGTCTTTTAACGGACAGATCCTGCAGGGTCATCATTTGTAATGGATAGACCAAAGACACTAGAGAGACTAATCCTACAGAACCATCACTTGTTGCAGACATACCAAACCTTGACACTGGAGAAAATAATACAGGATCTAACGATGAAATGCCGCCAGTTTCCTAACTAACTTATAACTAATTGGGTGAATCTTTAGTTCGAAAATAAAGCAATATTTAGCCAAGTGCGTCATCCGCCTCAACCTCTTTTTCGCCTGAAGTTGTTCGACTTTTCCGAAGGTTCGGCAAAGAAACATAAGATATTCCAGAACAAATAAATCGACCATTTATACAGATATACCTGAAAAAGAAGCAGTCTCGCTGGAATTTGAAGAAAAAGAAAAGCGATAGAACCTTAAGCAACAAGACACAGGAAAAGGAAAAACAAAATTAAGAAAATGAAGATATCGCCACCATCATCGGATGAAGAAGAGTATTTCTGTCTGGTTTCTGTAGGCGCATATTCTGAAAGTAGGCCTGGCGAAAAATGGATCAAATGCCAAAGAAAATGTGAGCTCTGGTCCCACAGAGTGCCCAGGTGGTAACTCGCCATTATATTTGCCATGACTCTGACTAGATCTTGGTATTTTTTTTTTCAGTTTATAGACAACTAGAATCAACCTTAGATTTTTATTGGTTTTTGACGTTGTATGATAATACTTACATAAATATTTATATTCCTTAAGAAGATATTATTAGCTTCTTGCAGCACTAAATGTCATTTAATTTTTAGTTCTAATTTTTCCACTTAATAGGGATAGGTGAATCAAGGGCATTTTGTTATAACATTTATTAAAATTTATTTTATATTTATGCTGTAGTGCCTTATTGTTATAAGCGATTAAAATGTTCCCAAATTCTATTTCTATTGTTACGTAATTATTATTTCTTTCAGAAGAATGTCATATTGTATTAATTTGATATTATTTGCAATAAAAGTGAATTTAGACCCTTTTGGCGTTTTATTTTGAACCTGTCACTACCGACCCCACACACTGTCACAACCGCCCCTGGCCTGTGGTCCGCTGTGACAAAATTTCTTTTTTTTTTTAATTTGCTCCTACGCGTTATCCATTGCACTTGGAGACAAAATTGTAGTAATTATACGTAAACAAATGTACATGTAGACTAGAAAAACACTTTCCGTGAAGCTAACTGACATTCTGACAAAATTATGGGCGATCAATTGAAAATTGTCACAACTGTACCCAGTCTACCCTGCTCTTAATCATCAACAGTTTTTATATCCATGCGGCTGCTTCTCCACCTGGTTTAGCATCAATATGGGTGTCAAGCCGGGCTGCGTTCTATCAGTTCGGCTGTTCGTCCGGTATCTGAACAGTCTATAGTGAATATGATCTACGAATGTAGATTACTTGAATGGTGATATAGTGGTGAATTGTCTGCTTTATGCCGAGGATTTCACGTTATTGGCAGATTCGTCATCTGAACAGCGAATACTAGTCGTGGTCGTTAAAGATGATTCTATAGAGAAAGGCTAACAATTCAATGTCATGAAAATATTTTTAGTCATTAAGTCCTTATGCCCGTTTCCGATCTTCACCATCAGATCTATTCTATCGTCGTATTATCAACAAAACAGCTGCTACGATTACACAACCATTAGTGGTGGTTGAAATCTAGATCCTTAGATTCCATTATATCCATAGTTACCAATAGACCAGATCGTCGTACCAGAGTTGGAAAAAGACCGTCTGAAAGAGAGCGTCGCTGTTAAAATAAGAAGAGGCATGCTCCGTTGGTTCGGACATGTAGAAAGAATGCAGGATGAAAGAATGACGAAGCAGATATATACAACGCAAAAGAGGAAGGATGTAGGAGCCGAGCAAAGCCAAGACTTACCTACCATAACCATATTGGTCGTGTTCTATCAGAAGGTGATATCAGGAGCCCTAGAAATCGGCGAGCGTGCATGAAAAGAGCAATGAATGTGAAAGAAGTGAGTGAGGTGTGTAAGGATTTGGTCACGTGGCGCTCGGTTCTTTCTGCCTACTCCGCAAGGGATTTGGCGTGAAATTGTAGATAGATAGATAGACCAATCGTCATAATAAGGTGGTGTTTAGTCAGTAAAAGTCTGACATAACCCTTACGGTCGATCATAAGGAAACTCAATGGGTTATCGTGGTTCACCACGTCTTTCCCATCTCCGGGTCACGATGGGATGGGATGCCCGGAGGGTGTCCAACTCAGAAAAACAACTAAGGTGCGTAATCTATTAGCTTAGTCTTTCTTTTGTAGGTCATCCCTAAAAGCATTTTATGTCGTCCCGCTTCCCCTGAGGCAATCGCCTCCGGTGAAGCCTCAAAAGCCATCCCGTGTAAGTCAGTCTCTAGATGGTGTCTAATCAGTAAGAGTCTGATATAACCCGTGCGACCAGCCAAGGGAATTCATGAGAATTCGCCACCTCCTTCAAATAGTCCGCAGTGTGCCCTCCTCAGAAGAGAAGAGAGACTAAAGCACGCTTTCACTGACTTAGTCCTTCATTTATGGGTCGTCGGACCTAATGAAGTAAGGACCTACTCTGGAAAGGCCCTGACGCGCATATATATATATATATATATATATATATATACATATAGAGATCTACCACCTGTAGATACTAAGTACGGAAAAACAACAATATCACACTGGCCCTATTATCGTAACACAAGGTCATGAATTTAAACGCATAATAATAACAAAATGAATTCATAAGATTCCAATTTATTATTTTTATTTGATTTATCCATCTATATCTTCGCGCCAAATCCCTTGCGGGGTAGGCAGAGAGAACCGAGCGCCACGTGACTCGATCCTTACATACCTCACTCGCTTCTTTAACATTCATTGCTCTTTTTATGCACGCTCGCCGGTTCCAGGGCTCCTGACATCACCTTCTGATAGAACACGGCTCCTACATCCTTCCACTTTTGCATTTTCATTTGATCACGGGCGTTAACCCCGGTTAACGGTTATCAATGGGACAATATAGGCATGAGTAGATCACGGCAGGTATTGGGATTATTGCGAATGTATCGGAAATTATTATGCTATTGAAATAAGATCTGGAAGGATTATTAGTAGTGGACTATTACAGACGAGGGACGGATGCCTGCCATAACTATCATTTCCGATGTTACTTTCGGCAGGCGGTGGCTCGCTACTCACCTGATGGATCCCTGAAATGCCAGAGAAAGTCGGCCGGAGGCAACACCGACTCAGTGATGTCAAGAGGTGTGCTGCGCTTTCTCCGAAGTTACTTGCGGCGTTATGCCCTGTAACACTTCCTCCCCTGGAGCATACTGCTCTATCGACTCCTTGCATTCTTGAGTTTCCACTCCGACCGACGAAGATACGCCGGAGACGAAGGCCCTGTTCGACTCTCTGGAGCACTCAGGTACCCGTGGTGTCGTTACGCACCACCAGCTCGCTGCAAGCTGCCCTGCGGGGTTTATTGTTATTATTTTTATACGTCAGGAGGCATACAAACATAGACCCCACCCGATGTTAAGCTGTTACCGTAGCCTACATTAAGTACGCTTGCAATACATTAAGTATCACTATGCTAACATAGCAATTTCTTAGGAGTTTATTGGTGACCTCACTCACACGCAGGAACACAACGACCCTCTAGGGAGTTGTTATTTGGCTGTAGTTTTCTGTGAGGTGAAGGTACCTCCCCGGACAGACCGCTTTGATGCGCCCCACCTCTCTCAAAAACTCCAGACCAAGACAAACACATATGTTCTTGCACACAAATGTTTGTCCTGTGTGGGAATCGAACCCACAAGATCGAAGATCAGCGAACCGACGAGCGTTGTTGCCAAAGTTGCGTCATTCACCACTGCGCCATCGAGCTATTGTTGTTGTAGCGTATTTCAATTGTTGAATCCCTACCTTTAATACATACGTATTACAATACCTTTAAAATAGCTTTTACAAAATTAATAATAGATCCAGCACAATGCCATTTTCACATTTTTCATTCATTGAAAAGAATTTTCCCCTTTTCAGCCTTTATCGATTTGTGGTTCAGACGTGAACAGTGAAGGAGCTTGTGATTGAAATGGGTATAGTTGAGTAGATATCTATATTATTTATCTATGTATTCTGAGCCACAGGTGTTTTGACTCACTTAATACCTGTCACCTTGTCTAAGCTAGCACAGCTTTAGTACAGTGATAAACAACCTATACTCTAGTGGATAAACAACTTACCTATTAACTGTCTTTGATTCAAATTCTGTGGTAAATTGCCTCGAAAGCTATATTCTAAACGGGTTCGAAAAATTTTCACTAAGATTTCATACATTTTTACAGATAACTTTTCGATTACGATTCGTATATGGAGGCACTGTAAATACCCCCTGGCGTGGGTATGTACCACATTTGTGGATTCATATTTATGTGCATGTATATATATTACATATTTGTAATTATCACTTGCATGGCAGTGGAGGAAAACCCGCACATCCAAATTATATTTCGAAAGACGTCGTGTCGTTGAGGTATGACGGTAGTCGGTTCATGTTAAAATTAGTATTGGACTTAAGTTGTGGATTGCTCCAATCCTAACGGATTAAGAAACATGGTAACGGGAAGACGAGACATTGTCTGAGCTAAGTTAATGCTGTGTCACTTTTCGAAGTCGTCACTCATTAATAAATAAACGCACACCCTAATCCGCTACCGATCCTAGTAATTTGCAAGAATTTTCATTGAGTATGTAGAGATAAAATACAAAAGGATTATTGAAAAAATACCAAGCGTATTGCCAAAAAATATTTCTCATTGCAACTCTATATTTGTTCTACGTTTGCATGTTAAAAAATGGGTTAATTAAAACAAAACTTGGAGTAAATGTTCTGCAAACCAAATAAATACCTACTTCCTGAAATATTTGATATTCTATACACATGAGAGTGAGTGTAAGGAGTAATACCGTTAAATGCGTGTCGGACTTAAAAAAGCTTCATTTGCTTGCGGAGAGTTTCGTACCACCGCACAATATTTAACACTACTTTACACCCCCTTTAATTTATTATATTATTTTTGATATGACGGCATTACACGCTTGCACTCTCTGTGAAAATGTGCATTGTCTATTTATTACGGTTGAAAAGATAAAGCCCTATGTTGTACTCGTATATTTATACAACGTCAGGATGCCTACAAGCATGCAGCCCACTTAATGTGAAGTGGTTACCCGCCTATGAAAGCTTGTAATACAGGTAATATCGCTTGCGGGTTACCACCCCCTGTGCTAACACATCGACTTCTTATGAGGTTACTAGTAACCTAACTCATTCGCAAGAACACAGCAACCCTACAGGGAGTTGTTATTTAACTATGTTTTTGTGAGGTGGAGGTACTTCCCCAGTCGAGCTGCCTTGATGCGGCTTACCACTCTTAAAAACGCCCAGAACAAGACAAAGAGACATGTTCATGCACACAAACGTTTGTCCTCTGTGTGGGTATCGAACCCACGAACCTTAGTGTTAAAGTAGCATTGCTAACCACTCCGCCACTGGGCTCCTTAGTCTACAGGCGTCCTTGGTGCTTTAGTACCCGTAACAATATAATATCGAACAACGTAACCAACACGATATGACTTACAATATAGCCGAATTTCAGTTTCAAAATCTATTGAACAAAGGAAGCAAAAATTTGGCCAAATTTAATATTCAGCATGCAACAACATTGTCAAATTATAATCACTAATATTTAACCCACTTATTACTGAATGCGAAGAAAACAAAGATAATGATTTTTGAAAGCGAGGAAACCAGAACCAATGTAAGGATTACGGTTGTTTTTTTTTTTATATATAGGCTCAGCATAGTGGCTCCGCTTCGCCTGTTGGTAAGCGAAAAGAGGAGCCCAAATTGTAGCGGCAACTGACAAAGGACTAAGTGTCCTGTCAGTTGACGCTACCATGCTGGCCCGCAAGGTGCTTCTTCACGCTTCGTTTGAGGGATCCCGTGTTGTAGAAAGGAGGAAACATGTGCAGGCAAGGCGTTCCACTTTTTAATAGTACGACACAGATGTGATGAGTTGCCGAACTTTTTAGTACGAGAAGAAATGTCCTCAACAGTGTAATAATGACATCGCAAGCCTGCACGTGTGGTTCTATGACGGAAGGGTGAGGGTGGGATAAGGGAAAGTAGTTCTTCAGAGCACTCACCATGGTACAGGCGGTAAAATTTAAAATGATGATGAAGTGTTGGAAGAAGTAGATGAAATTATATATCTTGGATGCGCTTTCAGCACGGATGGAAGGTACACCACTGATTGGGAAAAGATGAGTGAGTGCTGAATTTAGTGTGAATGCAGCGTTAGTAAAACTTCTTGGTAGTAATAGCTTGAGCCAGAAGGCACAGCTATACGCAATGCAGTGCTGGTTTCAACAACTTAATTCGCTACTGATCCTAGTAATTTGCAAGAATTTCCATTGACTATGTAGAGTTAAAATACAAAAGGATTATTGAAAATACCAGGTGTATTGTCGAAAAATATTCCTCATTTCAACTCCACATTTGATACGCCCTACTTCTCTTAAAAACACGCAGATCAAAACAAACAGACACGTTCATACACACAAACGTTTGTCCTGTGCGGGAATCGAACCCACGAGCGTTGGTGTCACAACCCATGTTATTAACCGCGGCGCCGCCGAGCTCGTCGTAGTGCGAGATCATACAAGCATGTGTGTCACCTGATGGCAAGTGAGCACCGCCACAAGTAGTCGTCAGCAACGCCAAAGCGCCACGCATCCGTTCCCAGCTTTTTGAGGTAAAAATATTTTTTTTACATAAGCGCATCCAAATGCTATTCGTTCAGGAATTTATTTGAGGATCGAGTCGACTTTTCGTTCGTCTTCTTCGTTCTTTTTCTTCCACGAAGGTCGCTAGTGGAAGTTGAAATCTTAAATAGCGAACTGTGCTAGATCACCAGTAATCTAGGTGGTAGGAAAGAAATTTTATAATGACTGCATAAATAACTACGAGTATATAACTATAAATATAGAGACAGGTTACGTGTAGACAGTAAGTCCAGCAGATCGGAAATCACTGTGTCGCCGACGATTTGAACTGTCCTATGTCCTATGTGAACAAATTGAGTAACCATGATGGAAATAACTCACCGATATGGGTATGGGGGTAACGTAGAACTCGCAGCTCTTATTCGCTACTTCGCGGATCATCATCTCGTTACAGATCGGCTTATTGGTTAAAATATCCTCCCACTGGTCAGTAAACTCGTATCGTTGGATATTTATGCGCTATACCACTATGTTATGGTAAGTGGCCCCTCACTTCCTTCCTGAGATATCATAATTATTGTTTATTGATTTGTGGGTGTAAATATACACTTGGGAGTGTCAACCCCGAAATGTGAACAGAACCTACGCGCTTGCGACGCCCCGGGTCTTATATAGGCTGACCAAGGGCGGCGCGGGCAAAAACTAATGGGAATTTTTGCCCGTACCTCTTCAGTTGGCTATGCGCTCCAAGTGCAAAATTTAAATATTACTCTATACGTCGACTATAAAATATCGTATGAGGTGAAAAGATAAGAGTTCGCTAGAAACTGAAAACTTTGACCAACGAGTTATATACGAGTTGGATGAAATTCAATCTCACACCTAAACCATATTGGCGTCTCAATCTCATTTTTTTTGGTTCTTTTTATCCCCGAGGGGAAAGGCAAAGGGATCTAGCCCATACAGCCAAGTCATCAGTTTAGAACCATTTGAAAATCTTAATTCTATGTTCCAGCTTCAGGAACTCTGCTGAAAAAATACTTGGGAAGGGTACCTAGACCCAATCAACCCACTTTAAATACCACTCATAAAACGATAGTAATTTTACAAGGTTTTCTTGATGAACTTATTCACGTCTTCCAAAAAGTGCATAAACGTGTTATATTTGAGTTTTTTCATTACTGTATAAATTCACTAGCACTTATGGTACAAAATACTATCAAAATTGTCACACAAAACTAATTTTATACAGAATTGTAAAAATTTCAAGTAAAACAACAATGTCACTCGTCAAAAGCGCGGGAAGAAGTCCTTCTAATCTCAGTCTCAGGCACATTTTTTTTCAGCCTCCTCATTGACGCCATACCTTCATAATTAACTAAACTCATCATGCATACACTCATCAAATATCGAAAATTTATACGAAAGAACATTGGTGTTTTTTAAGAGTTAAAATTATGCCAGTCCAAATCCTAATTATAACAATTCATCTGCAGCGGCGCCATCTTCAGTAACTGAATGAAAAGTACATAGTACATTTTAGCAAGGATTTGGTTCCTTAAGTAATATTTAGATGGCAGTAGCGGTCAATTAATGTTTTTTTTTGTGGAGCAACTATGTACCTACATTCAATATGATATTCTTAACACAAAAATTAAAATCTTTAGTGACCAAGTAAGAACAAAGAACAGCGGATTTCGTCTCGCACTTATGACGAATGGCATTGTCGTTACTAGGTACCTACCGTATTTTTACGTTTCAGTATAAAAATCGTTTTAGGCACAAACTAATAACACACTAGATGGTGCATGACGATCACTCTCACTCTCCATAATGTAGAATTTTAATGCCTAAATATCACAGCGATACGAGCCTACTGACCAATTGCAGAATATTTTAACCAATAAGAAGATAAGTGCCGTGATGTTGATCCGCGAACTAGCCAATAAGAGCTGTGCGTTCTACTTTACCATCCGACCCGTACCGGTGAATTGAGTTACTATTTAATATCAATCTAATTGGTTCTCCATAGACTATTTACTTCCTTCATACTTTTAGTATTAGCTCAAAGACATTTCGGAGGGTTAGAAGCGTGTTCATGGCGACTATCACCGACGAATTAAACGTGCGAACTAGGGCGTCGCCTAGAGACGACACGTACCGATTCACCGCCGTCGGTTTGATAGTGCATACGGCGAAGGGAATAGCCACCCTCTACGCAGCGCCTAGCGGCACGCCGAGAGCCAATTAGGTACGTGAAATGTGAAAGGAAGTTTGAAAGATAATGTGAACATGCTGATGGAGATAATGAAGAGATGCCTAGACGCTTGGTGTGTGACAGAAACTTAGCGGAAGGGGATCGATGCCACCGACGATTTTCCCAGAGGAGTGATAGCCCATGGTCGGATTTGCGTTCCAATTGACGGACCGCATTGGAATTTTGAGCTTATGAATGCGTCAGCTTATAGTAAAAGTCCTAAATATTGTAAATTTAAGCTCTAATTTATAAAAGTAGGCACTTAAAAGCAACAATCGGGTCCCTCAGTCGTAACTGACAGGTATTCATGTCTTATACTACTACTACTATAACTTCATGCCAAATCTCTTGCTGGGTAGGCAGAGAACCGAGCGCCACGTGACTCGAACCTTCATGTTTTTTTCTTTCATGCACTCTTGCCTGTTTCTAGGGCTCCTGACATCACCTTCTAATAGAACATGACCAATTTGATAATGGTAAGTAAGCCTTGACCTTCCTCGGCTCACACATCCTTCCACTTTTGCATTGTGTATCTGCATCGTCATTCTTTCTACATTTTCGAACCAACGGATCATGCCTCTTCTTATTTTAACACCGACGCTCTCTTTCAGACCAACTCTGCTTCTAACATCATCCTTGCGAATACGGTCTACAAGCGTTACGCCACACATTTGGCGCAACGCTTGCATTTGGACCGCGTTAATCCTACTTTTATGCTCTCTCTGCCATACCCAGCTCTCGCTTCCATAAGCGTTGGGACCAGCACTGTATTGTGTATTATACGGTACGGTAAGGATGGATTGTTGGTTGGGTGATCCAATGTAAGGATTACGGTAGATGATGACTGTAAAAACCTGACCCAGCTGTGCCTTCTGGGTTAGGTTTTTACAGTCATCATCTACCATAATCCTTACATTGGTTCTGGTTTCTTCTCTTTCAAATACCATTATCTTTGTTTTCTTCGCATTCAATAGTAAGCCTTTCTTCATACATTCGTCTTTAATCATTGTGACCAGTATTTGCAGTTCAAATGATGTTTCTGCTAATAGGACGGTATCGTCGGCATACAGCAGACAGTTCACCACTAGGTCACCCATGCGTAATCCTACATTCGTCAATCTAATTCTCAGTAGACAACTACAGATACAGAATATCCAGCCTGGCAGACAACATGCAACCCTGTTTGACACCAATTTTGACATCAAACCAGGGTGACATGATGCCATCTGTTCGCACACATGCGGAGCAATCCTTGCAGGTGGGCTGCACAGCACAGAGCAGTGAACAGTCAATCCCATATCTCGGCAATATGCACCACAGTTCCTTTCGCACGACCCTGTCAAATACCTTCTCAAGATCCGCAAAACCGCAGAAAACTTTCTGGTCTGTGGCCAGATGCTTCTCCACGACATTGCGGACCGAGAAAACTTGATCCGTACATCCCCTTCCATATCGGAATCCTCCCTGTGCCTCCCACAGCATTTCATCAGATTTAGAAAGAAAGAAAGAAAGAAAGAAAGAAAGAAAAACATTTATTCGTACACAACACAACACTGAACAACAAACATATACACAGCAAAACATATATACAAAACTAAGCATAACATAACATAACAAATATAAACACAGCAAACAGTGTTGTGCGATGTAACAAAATGGTCTGGACTCAGTATATTGTCGAAGCCTGTGTAGCAGACCCGACACTGATTTTCAGTCCAGACCAGTCTTTTGTGACACCGCGGACGGAACAAACAAGCACTATGCACTAAGACAAACAACGAACACTATAATTAACCAACATAAAAGAAACAATATAAAACATACTTAAATATACAGCTTAAAGATTACAAAAATATTCCAATTGTAAGAACCGAGTGCCAAAACGAAAAAGCAGATACAAGACGGAAGAACAAAATAAATAAAAAGCGTTCATGACATCAATCCAAGTGAACAGCAAAATACTCAGAGGACGAAAAATAGTATGTACTATTACGTATCGCCCTCATTCTCCTTTCAATTACCTTTCCATATACTTTTGCTGCTAAGCTATATTGAAAATAGAGAAATTAAATCTACGTACATAATTATAGACAAGTCTTGTAGAATGTTGTTTTGCGTCACCCCGTTCCCCTGGGGTGACCGCTTCAGATGAAGCCTTTGTAGCCTCCCGGCTAAAGGCAGTCCCAGGGGGTGTTTTAGTCGGTGGAAATCCGACATAATCAGTTCGTTCGCACGAAATGGTATCTTTAAAAGATTTCACCTCCTCCCTCCCTTTTTCCGGAGGGTGCCCCTAACGGAGGAATGACCAATGCACACCCGGGTGTGGGTTGGTCCTACCTTTGTGGGTCTTCAATTTCTTGGGCGAAAATCAAAAAAATGTAGAATGTTATTCTTACGATTAACGTCTACAACGCCTGATAATGCGAGAGAGAGGCGAAACGTGTCGCAGCGACGACCAGTGGGCCGATTCTACTAAAAACTGCAACTGCACTGCAGTGCGGCGTGTGTCAAAATGCGTACATTTTGACGTTTCGGTATTCTGTTAAACGATCTGACAGCAGCGACGTTGCAGGAATGTTGCAGTAAATGAATCGCTATTCTGTTAAAAAACCTGCACTGCAACTGCACGTTTCCTGCAATATAATCGTATTCTGATAAATTGTTTTGACATTTGTATACCGGTGACAGCAGTTTTGAAGGAGTTTACTTGCAGTTTTGTTAACGTTACTCTTGAACAACTTTTGCGAAGTGAAATTAATATTCTGAGGCGGTGAATTATATTTGCTTTGTTTTGGGAGATGTTTGTGGATAAATATAATTAAGTAAAGCTTCTTTTCGGTTAGAAATACCTCCACTCCGGCAACCAAGGTCAATAGTGAAACTATAGGAGTCAACATTAAATAAAAATTCCGTTTTATTAGATGGAAAAATGGCAACATTTTAGGTTTTAAGTAGTTTACTTGCAGGATACGCACAGTTGCAGGGTAGTTGCAGTGCCGTTGCAGTGCAGCATACGCGCAGTTCCAGCGCAGTTGCAGTGCAGGAAATTTTAGTAGAATACACCTATCGGCACTGCACTATTCCTGCACGACTCAAGTGACAGGCGTAAACGTGCAGTTGCAGTTATTTAGCAGAATTGGCCCACAAGCCAGTCGTGGCAGCGACGGTGGTGGGGGCATGTGGTTTCTGTTCCAGATGGCGGACGACCGCAGCAGCCGAGGTAGAGACTACCGGAGCAGCCATGGCAGCGTCGGCATGTTGCATCTACTAAAGGTAGTGGGTGGGTGCCGGCCGGCGCTAGACCGCATGAACTAATTGGTGTCGGAAGCACACAAAGCAGGTTAAATTTTTTATGCGGCGCACATTTACACCAAAGTATGCACTAATTATACGTACCACTCATATCACACCTTCCTGCTGGAGTAACGTACATGAAATATGGATACTTCGAAAATCCGAGTAATTTTTGAACACGTGTTCCGACGCAGAATTATCGCGGGAGAAACGGCTCGCAATATCACTGCTGCGTTTGGAGAGGAGACTGCTAGAGAATGCACCGTGTATCTTTGGTTACATTCGTAATGGAACTTCAGACTTGAAAAACAACCACGGAAGACCGTCCACACAGGTGAATAACGCTGAATTGAAAATGGTGGAAGCAGATCCCAGTTAAACTACCCAGGAATTTGCGGTATGGTTTAACATTACCTTACCTACAATATTTACTCATTTGTATCAAATCAATAGAATAAAAAAATATGAAAAATGAGTGCCTAATGATTCGACTAATCGGCAAAAAAAAATGCGTGTTGAAACTTGTGTTACCACCTTGTTAAATCGGTACAGAAATGAAGTAATATTGGATCGACATGTGACGAAAAGTGGATTCTTTACGATAACCGTAAGCAAAAAATGCAATGGCTGACCCCAGGTCAAACGCCGCAACAGTGCCCTTAAAGCAAAGCTTACCAATAAAAAAGGTAATGGTGACTGTTTGGTGGTCTTTAATTTCTTCCCAGGAGGCAGTACAAAATGCTTTCACAGTTTGTAGAATCTAGATAGCCAGAATTCTATCGCAGAGGCATGAATCAACTTCCGATTAGATGGCAGCAATGTATAGATAATGAGGGTAAATATTTTGATTATATAAATGTTACATCTTAGAAAAAACTAGCTTTAATTTTTCAGTACAAATCGGCAATTTCATACTTTAACATAACTACGTGCAATGGCTTTAAATAAACATTTTTATTGTTTTAACATGCTTCTACTTAGTAAGACTATTCGTGCTTTGAGTTTGACGAAATAATTTGGATTTCAATGCAATATTTTTGCTTTCACACCATAATTATTCAATAAAGTTTCGTTTAGATTACGTTGATTTGCTCATCCCTAGTACACGTAATATAACGATATTGGCGATTCGTGTTGGTACTAAGTAATACCTTACAACGATACTACATTTTGATTATATAAATGTTACATCTTAGAAAAAACTAGTTTGAATTTTTCAGTACAAATCGGCAATTTCATACTTTAACATAACTACGTGCAATGGCTTTAAATAAACATTTTTATTGTTTTAACATGCTTCTACTTAGTAAGACTATTCGTGCTTTGAGTTTGACGAAATAATTTGGATTTCAATGCAATATTTTTGCTTTCACACCATAATTATTCAATAAAGTTTCGTTTAGATTACGTTGATTTGCTCATCGCTAGTACACGTAATATAACGATATTGGCGATTCGTGTTGGTACTAAGTAATACCTTACAACGATACTACATTTTGATTATATAAATGTTACATCTTAGAAAAAACTAGTTTGAATTTTTCAGTACAAATCGGCAATTTCATACTTTAACATAACTACGTGCAATGGCTTTAAATAAACATTTTTATTATTTTAACATGCTTCTACTTAGTAAGACTATTCGTGCTTCGAGTTTGACGAAATAATTTGGATTTCAATGCAATATTTTTGCTTTCACACCATAATTATTCAATAAAGTTTCGTTTAGATTACGTTGATTTGCTCATCGCTAGTACACGTAATATAACGATATTGGCGATTCGTGTTGGTACTAAGTAATACCTTACAACGATACTACATAATCAACTTCGCAATTTTCTATAAATATAATGAAACGCAAAATTTGTTAATTATTAAGAATACATCCTGGATTGTAATGTACAACGTTTATTTGCAACTTAATCTTTAATATTTTTGCACCAATAAACAATTTATAAAACTTGACGTGAAATTAAGTCTGGCGCGTGGAGCACATATTTCATATCCCGAAATATTACGGGCATGGCAGTTAAAGGGTTAAAACACACAAAGCTGGTAGGCTTGATTCCAATAATGAACTGAACCAAAAATGAACACGTCTGGGTGGTTTTATTTTTATCTTGTGGTGGCTTTGACTGGGGTAGAACCTCCAACCGTAGCTAAATTAACTCCCTGGAGGGTAGTGTTCCTGCTAATGTACGAGGATATCAGCTTAGTAGTAATCTCACTCGTTAGCAGGAATAGTTGTGTTCCTCAAAGTTCTGAGGAGTTGCTGTATTAGCAACAAGGATGGCAACGCGCGAACGATACTTCCTGTATTGCAAGCGTTCATAGTCTACGGTAAGAACTTTACATCAGATGGACCGTATACATATATGCCTTACGACGTTGTAATAACTACAAATCTTAAATAAAACTGAGAGAAAAACCAAAAATGATTGACCAAACTGAATGTGTTTTAGCTAATAAGTTCAAATAAAACGCAGTAATACGATGTCTTAAGTTTATTAGGCTTAACCCTGCTTTTGCGCGAGTTCTCTCGCCTTAGCCTTCTCAAGCTTGGCGATGCGCGCGTTGGATTTGTTGCCAAGGACACCGCCTCCCCAGTGCTTGCGGAGCTCCTCATAGCGCTCGTTGAAGTTAGTCTTGATAGCTTCAACAACCTTCGTGAAGGCGGCACGGTCACCAGACTCAACCTGTTAAAAAAATATATATTTTATCTGTCTGAAAAAGATGTTATTTTATATTATGATCAAAATTGGAAAAAATTACTTTGTAAGAATGAGTGATTCAAGTGGCATATTCAGATTTTATCTATATTAGGTGGTAGATATGTTGTCATCATGGCATTTAGATAGCAAATAAATCATCATAATATGCCACTGTAAATAGGAACAATAGGGAATACATGCGTATTTGTTTATATTTTTATTTTACATTGCTATATAACAGTAAAAACCATTCAACACCAAAAGTAATTAAACGCCCGCCATTTTATTTTGGCACGCTTGATGTGTCATTGTCCATGACAACAAACAAGTGGAGGGATTACGTTGAAGAAGTATTGTGCACTGATGCAATTTTACAATCTTTCTACTTTCAACTAATACATCATAGGGAACAACCGTCTTCCTCTAAAAAGAACCCACGAAACCCACGTTTACATTGACATTTGTATCCCTTCGTCAAATACTGTGGACCCCAACGATCCTAATGGATTAGGAAACAGTATAGATAAACCTAAGAAGAAGACTTTACTAGGTCAATAACGCGCGAGTGATGTCTTTCAGTTATATATACTGTTCACCCTAATAAACGAGCATGGAGTAACTTTGTAAATCTTTAGACCGACGCTTGCAACACCAGAAACGTGAGTGAGAAACCAATGAGTTCGAGAAACCAATGAGTTCAGTCAACTTGCCTATATTTTGCAGAAGTAAACCTTTAAGGTATGGCACGACATGCAACCATTATGATTCTAACGGTGGTGAAAACACTGAAGAGTTTTGCTAATTGCAGCTAAATATACACATGGAGATCCAGTTATCACAATAATAACATATACTATGTCCTTCTCTAAACCAGATATGTACATGAGCATATCTGAATGATGTTTGGGTGTTTACTATGTATTAAAAAAAACATTCAGGAATATTGGTCAGTACAATCTGCTCAATTTGTACCTAGATTTGTGTGTGTAGACTAAATTGTTCGGAAATATTTATTTATAATATCAGAGTGAATACTCACATGTGAAAGTGCTACGCACGTGCATGTCTTGCGGTGGACGAGGGCTCCAAGGCGGGACTTGCCCTTCACAATGCAGTATGGGACACCCATCTTACGGCAGAGCGCTGGCAGGAACAACACCAACTGAAAATAATATATATATATACTATCAAAAACAAATACTGGCTTTAACAGTTTGTCACACACTAACACCCCTTTGCTCTACACTTTTAATAAAATACATTTACTTCCATATAACGGAGTACTTTCAGTTACACCAGAAGGTTAATTCTACATTGTCGAAATCAATATCTCCTATTACAAAAGTTGAGATAGGCTAAATTGATTTTAACAATGAAGGAATCCTTAAAGATCAAAAGGAAGTTGTTGATTTCTTGCTGGTTATATATAATATCTCTTAGGGTTAATTCTACATTGTCGAAATCAATATCTCCTATTACAAAAGTTGAGATAGGCTAAATTGATTTTAACAATGAAGGAATCCTTAAAGATCAAAAGGAAGTTGTTGATTTCTTGCTGGTTATATATAATATCTCTTTTGTATTTTTGATAAATTACACAGGGGCTACAAAAAAACAATAGTAGGTTTTTTTTTTGTAATCCGTAATGAATAAACAACTATTTTGTTTGTATGATTGTATAAATGTATACAATTTACAAATAAAGCTAGTTCAATAAGGATTCCCGAAAATGAGTACCCAATAAATACTGTTCGCATTTTGCAGTTGTTATTTAAAATGGTACCTTGAAATTAATATGTAGCTCAGAGTCAACAATCTTCATGCAGCTTGTGATCACATCAATGTGCACAGCCTCAGGTGAAGAAATTCTAACATCACTGCTACAAACAATTCCAAGGAACCAATCATTCAGTTGGTTATGTTTGTGAACATTGACACACCATAACATTCTGCGTTTACAGCATGCTAAGTACATATTTTTACAAGGTGTAATAAGGGTATTATAATCAAGGCGAATCAGTGAATATAAATATTATGAACTTTAATTATTGCAACCACATTTAAACAAATTTGCCTAAAAGATATTAATACTTACTAATCAGCGCATCAGTTTGTACAAAGATAGGAATTTAATTTATGAAGTAAAAGTGACGAAAAGTTATTAATTTGCAACTGGTGGGTTCGTCACCAATCGCCAAGCCTCAAAATGTTTGTTTTTGTGTGTATATAAGATGGTAGTTGTGCAAGCATCCAGTCAAACTCCTTGAAAGATTATTGTGTTCCTGTGAGTGGGGGTTATATCAGTTAACTTCTAGAGAGTTGCTGTGCTAGCTTATGCTATGATAATCTATGTATGCTTGTATGACGCAGCCTGATGTTGTAGAAAAAAACGTTTATTTAGCTGTAGTATACTACAAAATGTATTATGATAGTGTATATCATAGAAGTCTCTTAATACGCGTGGTGCACCACGGTCATCTGCTGAGGCTTGATTATGTAATCTCCTATATATCCTTACTCATACATCTTATGTTAAAATTCAATAGATCAAGAACATAGACAAATAATTCACATAACTGTTTATAATAATTTAACCATGAACAAAATTATTTTGAAAAACAATCTTTTAATATGACGAAGATTATTAGATTAGAAAGAGAATTAGTGTAAAAATCGGTAAAAAAGTATTTGCAGCACACGATAACAAATAAGTCCAAACAAATGGACTAAATGAATCAATATTTTAAAGAATTCGAAAATAGTGTTTATTTGGACTTTTTGATCCGAGTAGATACTGTACGTCATACTGAAGTCAATGGATGAAGGGATGCCGCATTTACAATAGTATGTGTGTCGTTCATTGTATGGATATAACGATCCTTTTCAGGTAGCGGAAACTCGAGCGGCGCCAAAAGGCTTGCGAATTAACTAGCTCTGCAATCAAAGGCCAAGGCACATCCAATTATAAAATATCTTACCTCAATAGGGTCAACATCATGTGCAATGACCACAAGTTGTGCCTTCTTTTTCTCAACCAGTTTAGTCACTGTGTTGGTGCCAGCACGGAGTGTGTTTGGCCTCTTTGCTGGGGGCTCGTCTTTCTTTGCAACCTGTGAATAAGATTTCACTTCAAATTAGATAGTTCTAGGTCTGGCAGTTTGAATGCAAATACAGATAAAATATCAGAGATCTTGGTGGAAGAGGTCTTCATGGCATTCTGTCTAAAATTTTATGCATCATGTCAGATATATTCAGATTTCATGGCAAAATTAGAAAATTAAACACAAAAAAAATGTACTAACACGTGACGCGTGTGGCCAAGATAGGCCACACGCCACGTCTCGTCTCCCTACCTAGCACAGGCAAACTGCGAGCTGAGGAATACCAGTTCGCAACCTGAAATGTTTTTGGAGGTGTAGATGGTAAGATAGAGGAAATTTGTGAGAGGATGTTCGACAAGAAAAATTGATTTCTAGTAAAATATTGAATCAAAAATTTGAAAAGTTGATCAATGGAAACTGTGTCAAAAATATGTGGAGTTAGTAAGAAAAAGTAGCAATGTTGAAATGAGAGATATGATAGTACAAAAGAAAGTGGTGTGGAAAGATCTGTTAGCTAAGTAAGCTAATAGAAGAGTTCAAGGAGATGTGACAGTACTGACAGGGCAGTAAAAGAACAGTATGATATTTTAAAAAGGAAAGTTAAGCAGATAGTGAAAGAAAAGAAAAAGGAATGCAAGGACCAGTATGACAGAAAATTCTCTAGTAATTTTTGTTCCAATGTATGTAAAGTTATTCTGACATTGAGTCAGAACAGCCAGAGGCAAATCTGGAGATTCGAGAGTAGGTATTATGATAAGGAAATCAAATGGAAAGTATTTGAATGAGGCAGAAAGTACAGAAATAGAATCGAAGATATGAATGAGAATTTTCAAGTGTGTAAATGAAATTAGCATGGAAGAGATAATGAATGCAATAAAGAGAATGAAAATAGATATAGCTGGAGGATATGACAGGATATCTGCCGAAATGCTCAAAGCAGGTGGAGGAATCATAGCAGGCCTGATGTAGCTTTTATTCAACCTATGCTGGCGTTCCCACCGTGTACCAGGATACTGGGTTAAGGCCATGATTGTGCCGCTGTACAAAGGTAAAGGTTCACAGCAGGATTGCAAGAATTATTGTGTATAAGTCTCCTGAGCCAAGTAGGCAAATTATATGCAAAGATTCTGTTCAACTTATTCATGGACAGTTGTTTGACAGACTTAAAAGAGTAAGACTGTGGAGTAAAAAAGAAAGAGTGAGTATTTTTTATATTTATATTTGTCCGAGAATATTTATTTAAAACCCTGTTGTTTGTTGATGATCAGGTTCTCCTTGCATCTTCGGCGGAAGAACTACAACAAATGATTACTGTAATGAATGAGACCTTTAAAAGGAAAGGTATGACAATAAATGTAATAAAGACAAAAGCGATAATATTTGAAAGGAATAAAAACGTTACAGATTGAGATCAAAGATGAAAAAGTGTAATAAGTAAATGTATTTGTTTATCTAGGTTCTTTGTTTATGAGAGATGGAAAATGTGAGTGATATTGAAAGAAGAGTGAAAGCAGGAAACCGTATCAATGGTGCATTGTACTCGATAGTAACAAGCGATAACATATTGAGCAAAGCTCACCTTGCTATCATTCAGTGTGTATGAATGCCAACATTGATGTACAGCAGTGAAACATGGGTATGGCAGAAGCATGAAAGCAGAGTGAACACCGTAGAAATGAGAAAGCTGAGGAGTATGTGTGCAGTGAGAATGCTTGAATAGAGTAAAAATAGCATGATACGAGAACTTTGTGGAATGAAAACTAATGTAGAGACACAAATTTAAAAGGGTATGCTGAGATGGTTTGATAGTTTAGAACACATGTGGACAACACTCGGCCTGCTGTAAGGTTTGATCAGGCCCGCGAGACATTTTGAAAAAACCCAATTAAAAAAAATTAAGTACACTACTTATATATACTCACAGAATCTACTTATATATATGCACTACTTTTAAACGCGGCCCGCAAACGTATTTGCATGCTAAAGTTTGGCCCACAACATGTCAAAGATTGCCCATACCTGGTTTAGAAAGAATGAATGACAAAATTGTTACAAAAGAAGTGTATCAGGCAAGAGTCAATGGGGATTTCAGGAGGGGCTGCCCTGGACAATGATATATAAAAAATTAAATTGGTGATGTGTTGAAAAAGGGCCAAATCAAAAGTACCCAAAACCGAAGGGTGTGCATGAAGAGATTGATGAGTGTGGAAGAAGCGAGAGGGGTATGTTTGGATCGGTACAATCTGGCGTTCCATAGTCTCTGCCTACCCCGATTAGAGTATGGCATACCTAAATGGGAGTGGGATATGTACTGATACAAAAAAGTGGTCTAATCACAAAGCAATCTCATTATGCAGGAAGTCACTAGAACTAACAATGGAACTTAGAAACACGATCACATTTATATTGGCAAGCCCACATATAAATCAAATACAATGATTTTAAGGATACTTTATGATTTATCCTCGAACCTTTACATTTAGCCCATAGGAAAATCATGGAAGAAAGAAACCCAAATATGTTCTGATTTTTGTTATACTAGCGATTAGCAACACTTTTAGACTTTTTACCTTAGCTTCAGCAGCTTTCCTCAGGCGTTCTTTCCTTGCTGCCTCAGTCTCTGGAGTATATTTCTCCAATATCTTGAACAGACCTTTGGCTGGAATATAATACAAAATTGAATTAGAACAAGAATAAAATATTAAGCGCAGTTTACATGTCATGTGGTTTAATCAGAGTTAAAAAGCTCGTATAATTTTGTACAATCATAGTGATTCAGAATTGCATTTGTAATCATCATTTAAAATAACAAAACATAATCAAATCAAGTGTAAATTCTATATTTCCATCTTTACAATGAAAACATACATTTTTGATAATGTTCTTCCCCATTACATTTATATCTCAAACTTATTTCAATAGAAAAGTTCAAAACCAGGATCGATGCAAGCACACAGAAAAGCACTTTAGCACTAAAAAACTTGACAATTGTTGCAAAGTCCACAACAACAATATATACTCTTGTCATTGTGGACTTCGCAACGTGGACTGTTCAAAGTGTTTACAATATTGGCCATTACATGAATGGGCCTGAAGTTCTATAGCATTTTCATCAACAAACATCCTATAGGCCACATTCCATAAAAAAATTATATCAGTTGAAGCAAGATATGGAAGTGAAGCAGTTCCTTGCTCTTTTGTAAAGATTTGTTTAAAAATGTGTTTTACAAACCTGTAGTCTTGTCAACTGTCTGGGTGAACTGGTTGATCGGTGGCGGGACTTTTAGTCTTCGCTGGAGCACCGCCTTTTGACGCTGAATGCGGATGTACTTGGGCCATCTCACAAAGCGGGACAGGTCACGAGTCGGCTGAATGTCCTGGCCTGACAATGATTTTGATTAATGAGTGCCATAAACAAATGAGAGAAATAAATGGCAATGGCTAGTCTGATAAAAATTTACGTAAATCTTTGCTAAACTGTAAAATACACATGATATAAGTAACGCATATAGTATATCGGTGGTCTGCACCATGTGCAGCTGGCGCTTACACTTTACACTATGTATGGCATCTCCCATAATATATACTCACTGAACCTATTTGTCTGGTATACATACTTATTGAATTCAAGATGTTAATAATATATAGAGCAAAAATAGGCAAATTATTGCAGATAATTTTATTGTTTATAGAAATGGTCTATGATGTTTGTAGTATAATTACGAAGCTTTGTATTTTTTTAAACTTTCATTTAATATTTGAAGTCAACATTTAGTAAAAGTCAAAATTACTAAAATGATAGGTGTTAAGTAGTTCCATTGCAAGATATGCACAGTTGCTTCATAGTTGCAGTACCATTGCAGTATAGGAAATTTTAAATACATGTATTGGCATACTACTGCATGACGGAAATGAGAATTGTGAATGTGCAGCTGCCACATTTTAGTAGAATTGGTATACTGACCCATGCTCAAGTTCTACTACATTTATTTATGTTTATTATAATATAAATTACTGATGAAAGAAGTTTCAATAACTCAAATGGGATTGAAAACATTGAAAGCAAAGATATTTTATGTACTCAACAAAGGCTAGTTGAGATCCATTAGTCTTTGTACAAATCGGGCCTTAATTTTGTCGTTACTTTCTATTATTTATGCAATTCAGTGCAATAAAGGTATTTACAAGCAAACTAACAAATACTTTCTTATAAGTCTTCCAATGTCTCAATACATTTAATTATAACACATGCTAAAAATAAAATTTTATGATTTATTTAAAGTTTATGATTTAGAAGTACCAACTAATTACCTAGTAAGTACTAAGTACCTGTGCATATTTATGTGAATCAACTGATAATGCAATGCAAAGTGATTTTACTTACATTTAAGTCACAAGACAAACAACAAGATTCACCATATATGTTCTAATAAACGTAATCAATGACAGGACCAATCAGTGTTAAAAAGCTCGTTATTTTATCAACCACATGGCGATTCAGAGTAATTTTTTGCATCATTATGGTCCTTGAAAGTCTAGTTCACATCTTAAAATGAAAGGATTTACATACCAATAGCAAAATTCTTGGTCCTCTTTTCGAACAGTGGATTTACAACTTTCTTAGGTTCAACTTTCTTGACGACCAAGGGAGCGGCCGCAACCTTCTTCCCAACCTTCTTCTTAGGCTGAAAAACGTAACAATATTACTAAACCGGTGTCCAGTTACACTAGTATAAATCAAGAACATATAGCAACTTCAGAGATCTTGGTGATAATAATGGGTAATCATAACACTTCATGCGCATTTTAACATCATGGAATATTTTGTAGGTTATGTCAAATGTTATTGTAATTTTAAGGCAACACATAAAGCATTTCACTTATCATCTTATATAATAAATACACCGCTAACACAATACAAGTACTGACGAGAAAATAAAGTGGTAAACAGAAAACTTATAATTATGAAAACATGTTACCGATATAAAGTTACTTCATAGCATAATCACTTTTAAGCTCAAAAATATAATAATTTACTAAACGCACATGGTTTTTACCTTCTTCTGCACCATTCTGCTTATATTTTAAATTAGTGATTTATTAGTCACGAATAGATACGTGACCAAAAAAGAAAAGGAACGTTCGGCGATAATGGCCGAAGTCTAAAAGGTAGGAAACAGTAAACGTCATTTTGACATAAACTGCCAGTATGACCAGATTTTACTTGATAAATCTACTGCAAGCGTGATATAACAATGTAATCGCCAACAGCATAGAATATTTCGAAAACAAAATATGAAATATTTCTTGTTATAGACTAACAAAAAGATAGGATTTCTGACGTTTCACATTTGTCATGTCGAATTAACATTAATTATGCCACATAAATATAGCTAAAACCAGTATAAATAGGAAGAGCGCTATATAAATGAAGTAACTCTAGTCGCATATTGTTTTTATCAGAATAAGTTAGATACATCATTGACTAGAGAATAAGTTAGAGCATACGACAAGAGGTTGATGAGTGTGGAAGAGGCAAGAGAGGTATGTTTCGATGGGTGCACCGCGTTGCAGTCTGCCTACCCCAATGGGAGACGGGGGTGATGGGATGTAAGAATACATTCTTGCAAATGTTATCTTGTTTCACTTAACGCGAATACCCGTTTGGAATTTTCGTATTCAAGTATGTCGTAGGAACTATGAATATTTCAAGATTAAAAAGTAATCTATCTTTTGACTCGGGGTAAAACTTATACCTTATAAAATTTGTTCAAAATTGATTTAGAGAAAGTTTTGTAAACTTTTTGACTTTTATACTGTTATAGGGTCTAGCTGCGTCGCGATTTATAATAATTCGTGAAACATTTGATCATGCCCGGATTTTATAGTCTGATTTCTTATCGCGTAAGAAAAATTACAGGTAATACAGGGACGATTGAATTTGAAACCTTGTTTATTATACAACAGATTTACAAAATAAATAAATTTATAGATTTTGGAATATACTACAAAAATCAGTAAAAAATATTCAACCTGCTTTGACCGCAGATGACTGTCTGCCAGTCCCCAAACACGTCACGACAAAGTTCATTCAGCTGAGTCGCCTGCTCCGAACACACGACGCCTAGGCGGCCGGCGCCGACGGTGGCGGCCCCCACTCCGGTACGCCGCTCGATTCTCAATCACTAGCATACATAAATGTACACCCACGTTATTTATACAACATTAGAAGGTATACAAGCATACGATCCACCTGATGAATAGTAGTTACCTATGAATTCTTGCTTGCAATGGGTATCGCCTAGCCACCCCCGTTACTAATATAGCAACTCCTCCAAGAGTTTGCTTGTTACCTCAGTTACTTGCTGAAATTCAATGTGACGACGATCACGGGGTGATGCAGTGGTTGCAATGCTACTTTAAAATGAAGGCTCCTGTATATGTCTGTTTGTCTCAGTCTAGAGTAAGAGAGGTAGGGTGTATCAGAGCAGCTCGATGGATGAGCACCTCCACCTCTCAGAAAACTACAGCCTTATAACATCGCCGAGGAGTGTTGATATCTTCCTACGAGTAAGTGAAGTTATTAGTAAACTCCCAAGAAGTTGCTGTGTTAGCATTAGGAGCAGCAACACGCATCAAATATTTCCAACATTGCAAGCGTTAATAGGCAACAATAACTTTTTAACATCGGGTGGGCTCTATGCTTGTATGCCTCCCGACGTTGAATAAAGAAAAACCAAACGCGTCGATGGGCAGGCTGCGACCGATGCTAATTACCAGTGGCACACTCACCGACGCCATAGAGATCCACAAGCACACCGAATCACGACGTTGTCACTTCTTAGTGGTAGATAACGCGTGAGTGATCCTCCTGAAAGCTAGCTATTTATGGGCTGGCGTAACCACTTTACATCAAGGGGTCCGAAGTCATGTTTATCTCCTGACAACTTAAAAAAGTCACGTAAGTGTTTTGAAACTTATTACGTCACTATGTATATTTTTTATACCTCGATGGTTTGCCCTGCCTGATGGTAAGCAATTACCGTAGCCTATCATTTGCAACATCAGAGGCGCCACTCATGCGTTGCCGATTGAATACATAAGTATACTCGCGACAAGTAGTCAACAATAATTAAGTAAAGAATTTCTTAAAATTTGTTTATTTCCTGGTTCTTCCTTCATACTTTTTGTGGGCGAAATTAATAACTGTTCAAACTGTACTATATTTTTTCGAGGCGCAAGATTGTGCCACGTTTCTCCAAATTATTTTTAAACGAGATAATGCTTCTCTGACACTTCGCCTTATGTTAAAAACGTCTACGATTTGCTGCTTTAACTCATCAACACTTCGGGCTTCCTCCGTGTACATTCGGCGTTTTATTTCTCCCAAATAAAAATCCATTGGTTTGCGGTCTGGTGACCTCGGGTGTCAAGTTACTGGACTTCCACGTCCTATCCACCGATCACCGAACCTATTAACCAAAGAAGCAAGTACTCACAGCTCGTAATGAGCCAGACATCCATCGTGTTAAAAATAAAGTCCATTTAAATATGCCAATGCAACGTCATCTAAAAATTCGTTTTGCACTGGACGAATCATTTGCAGATACGTGATGCCGGTTAAACGTCCTTCAATCTATATTGGTCAGAGTATGTGGTCGCTTATTATGACATTAGTAACAATAATAATGTTTATTTATTTTCACTCTTAATCTAGAAAATTATTACATAATATAGATAAGGTTATGCACAAAATAATATCGAGAGAGACTGGTGACAAAGATAGGCCGAAGCCGTTCGCTCATTACACCAGTTTCAAATTCCAAACACTCACACCGAAGCATGTTTGTAACTTAGCGACTGGCGGGCGCGCCGCGGAGCGGCGTATCGTTGACCCGTGCGATAACGAGACGGGGAACACAGTTGCAACTCGAGCGGTGTTTTGTGTTTTTGATTCTTTGTGCTACACTAAGATGTTTTTATAGTTATAGATACGCCATACACACTCTAGAATGGCAATACGAAAGTAAGGTAATTGCTCAACTCGCATTCAGTTGGCCTTACTCTCGCGTTGCGGCTATACGTACTTCCTCACAAAGCATAAATGTCTTAATATATATATTCATCTGTTTCTAACGACAGGCATGCCCTATCATTTGTCCCTTTGTTAGAGCAAAGTGTCATAATAAATAACTGTACGTAGATATAGTACTACTTGCGCCATGCCAAAATACAATAATGTTGGTGTATAACGTGTCTATCTTTTGATACGTCGCTGGTGCTACATTTGTTTGCTTCACCGTCAAAGGAAAAGCCGACGCGCGCCGTATTTACGGGTACGGTGACTATGACTAATAAAAATATTGGACTTTCCCAATTATTTTGTAATATTCAAAATAAAAAAATAAAAAATACAAATTTTCACATTAGTAGACTCTATTACGCTTAAATAGCATGCCATGTTATTCTCAAGACTATATTGAATGTCAGCCGGTATATGTATTATGCATTGATTATAACATATTGTGAAATTGGGAAGAAAATAGACTATGATACTGAAATTTGTTACTTAATTTATGTAAGGAAATTTCTATAAATATTAATAAACTACGAGTATATAAGTACATCAAATTAAATAAATAAATAATAAATATTGTTGGACAACTTACACAGCGCCATCAAGCCCCAAAGTAAGCAAAGCTTATGTTATGGGTACTAGACAAATGATAAACATACGTAAATACATTTTTTTGTAAATACATACTTACGCTACATAGAAAATACCTAGACCACGATTAACAGACATGTTCATGCACACAAATGTTTGTCCTGTATAGAAATCAAACCCATGAGCGTTAGTGGTTGGTCAAAGTAGCGTAACAGCGCGTTTCACCACTGCGCCATCGAGCTAGAAAAGTAGCGTTAAGCATAGACGTAATAAAAAAAGCAGACACCGTCTCCCGAACTAAACACTGAAGCACCGCCATAGTAAGTCAGTCGCTATATGTACGAGCCGACACACATACGTTCACACCATAGTAAGTCTACCGCCCGCCAATACGCACCGACACCTCGCCACGTGATAACCTTGTCGAAAAAAAATAATAATACCGTCGTGCGTAGTGAAGAGCTGTCGAAACCATAGTGGTACAATAAAAAAAAGCCTAGGGATTACTTTTCATAGGTAAGCAAGTAATTTTTCTGATTAAATAATCGTTTTCACTTAAATTAATTTTTCAAAACAATAAATCGAACGGTGTTACCATAACTCACATTTCCATATTAGCGTAAATGTGGGAGATCATTTTTCTTTTGTTCTCTTGTAATTCTTACTTAATTCAGATACCTAATTTTGTTTAAATAGACATATAAACTTACATCCTATAATTCTTTTACTGAACAACAACATACCTTTAATATTTTTTAGATTTCTATTGTCAAATGAATGCATCATTTGAAAGAAGCTACAAGTTACAAATCAACGATCCATAAAATTCGAGTTTCAAAGACAGTAACGAATCAACTATTTTTTTATTTCTTTTTAGTTAGTTTCTCTCAAGCTGTGGAATGAGTTTCCAGCCAAGGTTTTTCCAAGGGACTACAGCATGGAGTCCTTCAAGAAATGCGTGAAGAGGTTTTTAGAGGGTCGGCAACGCATGAGTGACACCCCTGGGGTTGCAAATGTCCATAGACTACGGTGACTGTTTACCATCAGGCAGGCCGTATGTTTGATTGCCACCTTAGTAGTATAAAAAAATAGTTAAAGTAATGGGAAATTTTCTTCCATCTGGCAACCCACTTGACACTCACACATATTTACATGCCGCCATTGTGGTGCTTCAGTTGTTTCTTAGCGAGATTCCGTCTGACTATTTTATTACGTCTATGGCGTCAAGATTCACATTATGGCGGAATTTCGAAATCTAAAGCAGCACTATCTTTCTTTTTGAACTATGCGGCTTATAAACTAATTTAAAAAATGTTATCATATATGCTATAGAAATGTCCTTACTCAATATGTGAATATTAAGAGAAAATTGCAATTTTCATTGAAAAACAAAACTCTTTACAATGAGTTGTGATGCTTAAAATCTACCAAAAAAGTAGAAACCTAGCAAATCTCACCACGCCGCTGCCGCGGCGACACGAACAATGCCCGTGTTTCTTAACTTTCTTGTTCATTGGTAAAGGCTAAGGTAAACGCTCATGCTGCTTAGTCGTTATTAAAAATACTGTTGTAATATTAATAAATATTAAGATTAACAAAAAACCATAATTTGGTTAGCTAAATTACAAGTGACATATATTTTCATATTAAGCAATAAACAGAGACAATATACGCAAGACATTTGTTTATTTCTCTCTTCCCAAGTTTTGTGTACATATCAATAATGTACTTAGTCTAAGGACATATCTTCTGAGAGAAACTGGGCAATGAACAGTGAAGTCTATTGCTGTCCCGGTGGTTAAACTACAGCTGCCTTGGAACTCACAACACAACGAATTTAATCAGAAGAAATTTGCAAGAGTAGGATGTTTTCGAATTGACTTCCCCTGTTGACAAAGTGAGAGAGACAGCAATGTGACAAATAAGGCATTAAAAAACCTCAAAGGGGTGGCTAGTCAAGTGAAGCTCAACTGCCGTGCACACCGGTTTATCAGATATCTAACACTATTGGGACCTAAATTGTGATGTGAGTTGTTACCTAACACATCATATCACTCGCGCGATGCCTCCTCTGCTGCTTACACAGCAACTCCTTAGGAGCTTACTGGTGTCCTCACTCACACGCAGGAACACAGCAACCCTCTAGGGAGTTGTTATTTGGCTGCGGTTTTCTGTGAGGTGGAGGTACTTTCCTAGATGGGCTGCTTCGATGCACCCTACCTCTCTTAAACCATCCAGACCAAGACAAACAGACATGTTCATGAACACAAATGTTTGCTTTGTGTGGGAATCGAACCCACGAGCGGTGGTGTCAAACTCGTGTCATTCACGAGTGTGCCACCGAGCTCGTCAAAAATATTATAGAAGGTATCTAACTAATAGACGATTTATGAGGCCCTATAAAATCTTTGATAATCCTGGCGATATTGAGATAGGTCTAAAATTATTTAAACATCGCTACCCCTAAATAAAGGTTTAATAAGAGTTTCTTTAAACAGCCGTTTTATGGCGCGCACTGAGCAAATCACCTGTAGACAAGGCTAAATTACAGATATGCGTGATGTACAGTACGAAGATGTGTATGTATATTTTATAAAACATTGTCAGAGATTAGGTCAAGCCCCACATCGCACTTTTCTCTTAGCTCCATAATAAGGTGGTAGATTTCATCTTCATCAGTATGTCAGTAGGCAACATAACAAATGAGTAGATCGGTGCATATAGAGAGACGAGTATTTTAAGTCTTTGTATTCGCGTTCGCGTTCGGCGTTACCTTCACTTTCAACTTTGATTTTTCTTTTGAGTGATAATTATGTATTACATTATGTATTACAAGCGTTCATAGGCTACGGTGACCGTTTTACATCAGATGCGTCGTGTGCCTTCCGCCATTGACGCCATTGTATAAACAGAAACTCAGTTAAATCCTTTAGTAGATACTTCTATCTCACTCTCTCGCACGTTAAATCCTACAGATGGTATATGTTCATCTCTTTTTAAGCGGACGTGCGTAACGTTTTTTGTTAACGTGTTCACTTGATTTTACTTCTCATAAAATTTCCGTGCCGGGCCTTGTGACTCAAAATCGTTTCTTATATAGAAAACTCCAATAATTTTATTCAATCATTATTCTGCAAAAAGTAGACTGGTATAACTACTAAAATGTTGTCTGGTGTCTGGTGATAATAAAATATACTGAAAATTGTGCAATTCAAATAAGTATCTAAACCAACATTAGTTACTTGCCTACTCTTTGTCTAAAACGACCGTTAATTTTTCCGAAATCATAATGCAATTATGACATCCGTATATGCTTATGGTATGTACAATGTACTCTGTGATGTGAATATGAATTGACTCGATGACTTACTACTATGAATAACGCCATCTAGTTGTGGTACCCCTAATTCAAAATTTGTAACAACTAGCAAGAATCTCCGCAACATCATAGAACAAGAAGAGTGAGGAAAAATTAATACTTGTCATATACGCAAGATGGCAGCACATAATACAAAAAGAAAATAATAAATAGTACTTCATCTGCATGTCATGAGAGAAGAGATATCACGTAAACTGTACGAGCGTATCTATCAAATTATTCAATTCGATTCTTTATCAGACGAAGAAACAGAATATGCACCATCATGTGACCTTAGCCGAAGCTAGCCAGAATTACAATCAAACAACAACGAAAAGTTGAAGAAAACCAATGTAAAAACTTGTAATTTGAATAACAGGTTTTATTCAAATTAAAAGTTTTTACCTTGGTTAAATAGCAGAAAATGTTATAGAAAGCGTAATATCCGAAAATTTGGCATGTAATTCTAAGACACACAGTATTATTTAAACAATTCGTCTAAATTTTATTTGATGATTGCTTAATTTTGTTTTTAATATAATAGACTCTCTGCAAACATTTTTGAATATTTTGGAATGGTTCTTGACATACTCGTAATTGACAATAACTGGATCAAATCTGTAACACTTTTCTGCATATAAATTAAACATTTTGTTTCTACTTAGCAGAATACCTGTAGTTGCCCAATCATTAAACTCAAATTTATTTGTAATATAATTTTTTTACGTTTAAGTATTTTTTGATATTCACTAGATATAGCATGAAAATTGGTATGAAGAAAATCCGGATCATCTACAGTGTAATAATCCAACAATTGAAACCTGTCCTGCAATACGTTATTGTATCTAATGAGTTTGTTTTTGGCCATTGGTCTGTACTAGACATGACTTCATACATATGTATTATAGGAACCTTGATTAACTACCAACTGACCACAATGATCTGAGAGCAAGTCGCCAATTATTGTTTTATTTATATAGTCATCATTACAAAAAACATTATCAAGACAAGTTGCAGATGTTGCCGTTATACGCGTAGGCTTCAGAAATAGGGTTTCTAGATCAAAGGATTTAAATTAATTTAGAAATCTAATACTTGTTTGTATTTCTACTAATATATCAATGTTGAAATAACCGCAGACGATTCTGTCTTTTTTGGTTTTGAAAACTTTTCTTAAAATATCCTCCATTACTTGCTCAAATAGCAAATAATCGCCACTAGGAGGTCTATATACACAAATATTTTTCTAATAATAGAGAGCCTAACAATATCCAAACGTTCTTTGGCTTTTTGGTAATATATAACTATAGCGTGTAAAGAAATATTACCTGACGTATTGAAACTAACTTTAGAGCTGTGATAGCCCAATAAGGACGTGGGGATGTACCACTAAATTCGTGCCTTCTACATATTTGTAATTGTCACTTGCTCGGCGGTGAAGACACGTCCACACCCGCACGTTCAAGAAATTATATTTCAAAAGAGGTGTGACGTGTGAGAAAGATCTAGTTCCATGTAACAATCAGTATCTTCGCCAAAATCTTGGGTAGTAGACCCAGCCAATCCTATTGGATTAGGAAACGGGATAACGCTAAAAAAAGCGAATGAGAAAACTACTCGTATATCGATCAATAATACAGTTGATCGGTAGAATATCCACAGATTCTTTCTATATCAACATTACTTGCCATCTACAATGAACTCTAATTACAATCAGGCAGATACGACGGTAAGTACTTCATAAGAGACAGAGCTTATGCTTGATCATATCACTCAATGTGTAATTAATAATAAATATATAATATTAAGCGATACCGGATGTATAACAATAATACCCAATGTATGTACGAGGTGGTATATTTTTTAAGCTTACATTTTTATATTCTTTAGATATTCTGCACAGATTAGGCGTGAATTAAATAAGGGCTAAACAGATACACTCGATAAAACTCAATTTAGGAGTCTAGATAAAAATGAGCACGAAATTTTACTTACCCAAGGGCCCTATTGAAAACAAAAAAACCTTTTGGCTTAATTATAACTTCTGAGATAGGAAAGTTACAAAATAATTAACGGAACCCTCTTGTTGTCCCTCTATCCTTCCGTGTGTCACGTGCCGTAACTGACGTGCGCTAAAAACAAGATCAACAGACCACAAGTCCACAACAATTTAATACGTGAAAGTACTGGCAACCCTGAAACTTTAAATTAAACTTTAGGTTGGGCTATACATAAAATATAACCTTTCCTGTGCAAACCACAGCAATTAATAGTTGGTTTCCTGAACAATGGCTCTAAATGGAGTGAAAAGATACGAGTATATTCAATATTTTATTTGCAACTTAGTGTAGTGTTTCTAACCAGTTAGGTCTCAGACTAAGATCATGCCGAATATCCATGTTACACTTATGCCGGCCACTGTTGGAAGCTCTAAGCTCGAAGTTGTTGACGAATATGTTTAAATAGGGCATTATTTATTCATTTAGGTAAGTGTGTACATGCTCCCTTTACGTTTATATAATGTATATGTTTCTTTAGATTGATACGTTTAGTACGTGATTAAGATTTACCGTACGTGATTAAGTCGATAATTCATACACAATATATGATTCAATTTGCTATATATATATACTAATTTGAATCATATATTGTGTTTGAATTATCGACTTCTTGTATCGTAATTGACGTTCAGCACAGCAAGTCTAACTTCGACCAAAAGGTTAACAGACGGATCCAACTCGGCTGGGCAGCGTTCAGGAAACTTCGACATATCTTCTCGTCCAAAATACCTCAACGCCTGAAGTGTGTTGCCAGTGATGACATTTGGAACTGAGACGTGGCCCTTTCCTGCGGGCCGTATGGGGAAGTACAAGGTCGCTCAGCAAGCTATGAAAAGAGCTATGCTCGGGGATTCACTGCGATTGAATAAGGTATGAGGATATCCGCAGTAGAACTAAGGTAACCCATATAAGGCCCACAGGATAAGTAAGCTGAAGTGGCAGTGGGCCGACCACATAGTTCGTAGAACCGACAACCACTGCGGAAGAAAGGTTTTCGAATGACCTCTCCGTACTACATGCAGTGTGGGACGACCTCCCACTAGATGGACCGACGACCTCAAGAGGTTTGTAGCGAGTCGATGGATGCAGGTGTCACAGGATCGAGACGAGTGGCACTCTAGAAGGAAGGCCTATGTTCTGCAGTGCACGAATACAGGCTGAGACGATGGTGATGAAGGGACGGCAGACCTGAGTATTTGTTAATAATAATTTCAGCTTGATAATGTTAATGATATCAGCTTCACCCGTCGCTTGGAAAAAGACTCTTGAGCTTCACATACGGACAGACAGACAGATGAACAAAAAAGTGATCCTGTAAGTGATATTCGTTTTTCCTTTTGAGGTACGAAACCCTAAAAAAACACCCACATATTCGCGCGTATACAATCACCCAATCTGCATGTGTAGTGAAAACCACTACCATTTGTATAGAGTTTCCAAGGTCCAGCCTCATGGGAATGTTTTCTGACAATAGCACCCTGGTCTGGTAACCCTAGTCAAAGTCAGTTTCAGAATTAATTTATACAGGATGTTTTGTGAGCCAATTTGATAGTTTCGAACAACAAAAAGTTAATGGTCCAACTTTAGTCCAAACTGGAGGCAGGTGAATAATGAAAACGGATATCTGTTCTGTGAACAGTACAAGCTATTGTATTAGTGTAATGGATATAAATATTGTTAACGGTTCGGGTAGTAAATAAGCATGAATACCTTACTTACCACTTAGCAGTACTTTTTTAACAATGTTGGGAGGCATATAAGTATACGGCCCAGTTGATGTCAAGCGGTTACCGTAGCCTATGAACGCTTGTAATAAAGATAAAGTAAAAAATATTAATATGCCATTCCATTAGACCCTCACCGGCACTTAGACATGACGTAAATTCTCATTATTGTATCTTATACATTTTTCATAGTTTTTATTGCTCTCTTATCTCATCTCTTTTTTAATCTACCATCATTTGAAAAATGACCATGGCGAAGAAGAACTGGCCAAAGAAACTTACCAATACAGGTATCTTTTCTACATTAAGTATCACTGGCGCGATGCCACCTCGGCTGCTAACACAGCAACTCATTAGGAGATCAGTAGTGACCTCGCTCACACACAAGTACACAAAAACCCTCCCTGGAGTTATTTGGCTGCGGTTCTCCTGGCCTGCGATAGTTCGCATGAACTAATTGGTGGCGGAAGCACACAAAGCAGGCTAGATCAAATTGCATGATATTTTGTTACTACAAAATATTGTATTCATTTTTAAAATATATGTCTGCAACACAGCGAACTTAAAAAGCATGTTCTTGCCCGAAAACGTATTCAAGGGTGGCATTAAAAATACTCTACGCAAAAAGGCATATTATAAGTTTACTAAGTATCTTAACAACAAGGACGGGTAGAGTTTATTCAGCACAGGTACTCATTTATCACTTTATTTTCACTATTTGACATTGTTATGTTACTAGTTGAAGAAAAGGGAGTATTAAAAGCGATAAGTACTAATTTAATAGGTCTATTTTACAAAATATAATAAATATAAAAAAGGGTTCACTTTAAGTTCGGCTAAATAAGGTCTTTAAGAACTCGCGCTTTAATTTGTCTAACCGGTATATCACTGATAGAATCACTGGTGGGTGTACTAAGTGGCTGCCGGCTATAGTGGTCGACGACTGTAGACGGCAGGTTAGCGTGCTAGCCAGCACGCAGATCCAGACGTGAAGTTGTTGGTAATGGTGGGGACCGCCTTACGGACCAACACCGCAGTGGTATCTTTGTCAGCCGCCGTAGTCCACAACAGGGGCTGCAGGTATTATAATTTTTAGATTAGTTAGATGTCCGGAAATTATCGAGTTTGGAAAAGGTAGTAATATCCCGAGGGTTCACCACGTAGCCCTCAGCAGGAGGCTGGTGGTCTCAGACGTGGTGCACTGAATCTCTACTTCTCGAAAGCTTCCTCCAGACTGACTTGTTTTCTGTTTTCCGACACTAAAATGTAATATTTTAAAATTTTGAATTACAAATCAATATTTTTGACAAATTGTCATAGATTAAACAGAGCATGTAAAGAAAAGATTCTATATAAATCATTAAATAAGGTTGTAACATTACAACATCACTGTTATTGTAGTTAATAGATTCAGGCGTTATTTTGCGAAAGTCAAATTTACATGCAATTTGATCTAACCTGCTTTGTGTGCTTCCGTCAGCAATTAGTTCATGCGGCCTAGCGCCGGCCGGCACCCATCCACTACTGTTAGTTCGTGCAACATGCCGACGTTGCTATGGCTGCTCCGGTAGTCTCTGCCTCGGCTGCTGCGGTCGTCCGCCATCTGGAACAGAATCCGCATGCCCCCACCACCACCGTCGCTGCCACGACTGGCCTGGTCGTCGCTGCGATACGTGTTTCGCCTCTCCACGGGGCATCATCAGGCGTTGTAGACGTTAATCGTAAGAATAACATGCTACAAGTCCGATTAACGTCTCGGATCAAATTGCATGTTATTGTAGTGGCATATTGGCATTTATGTATTTTAATTACAGCGGAACTCGATATAACGAGCACAGCTGGCTAGTGTGTACAACACAGTGTTATTTGTAGTCCCAATGATACATTGTGGAAGCGAGAGCCAGTATTATTACGCTTATGCATGCCTGCCCGCCTGCTTGTAATAAGCGTGTAATTCGATAGCTCTCTCCCAATTCATCGTTCATTCAGGAACTAGAATACCACATCAACTCTTAGTCATCCCACTGCAGTATTTAGAGCATACTCCACCACGCTGCACGCACACGGAGATCAGTGTTTTCAAACCGCCCAAGGGCTACTGACGACTGTCATCGACAACAGCCGGGACCGACGGCTTAATGCACCCTCCGAGTACGGAGAAACTCGAGATGGATAAACCCATCCATCGACAGGCTGCGGTCGACATTGCTTAACCTGCGTGTTCGGTTAGAATGACACACGCCACGACGCCATCGAGCTCTCAGGTAACTAGAATAAACATATTAAAAGTCAAGAATCCTTTACAACTTCCCTAACCGCGGTTTTCCGTTTATAATTTTAATCCCACAACATTACACGAACATTATCACGTCCATTAGCCATTTATAATTTACCATTAGCAGTGGTAATAATCCTAATATGTTTTAAATGGCCGCTCTCGTTCTCGACAGTCATTCCCATTTGTACCGGCATTATACAGAGTCCAGTAACCCAGTTAAATAGGCAACAAAAGCTCCATATTGTAATAATTTCAAGATATTTATATACCAGCATGGTTTTCCAAAATTAAAAAGAGTAAAGGTTGTTGATTCAGGTTGTAGACCACCACAGTATTAAATTTCATCAAAATCCATTCTGTAGTTCTGACATAATGCGCAACAGATAAACACGACTGTTTTGTTTCCTTAATCGATAGTTCTACTCTACCAATCAAACAATAATTTATTGTGGAACGTAGGCTAAGGTACGTTCAGGGAGCCGAGATAAAAAACTAAAACAATAGTTCAGGGACGCACAACATATTTTTATAGAGTATAATAGTCTTCTTTCCTGTAGCATTATGATCATTAAGCTACTCGTATCACTCTTTTATTTAGTGTAACATACTATGTATCCATCTATGTATCTATATCTTCACACTAACTCTCTTGCGGAATAGGTAACTCTCGAGCACCATAAGAGGCGGCCATTACGCAATATGTATTTCCTATTACGTATTTACATTAGCAAAATTAAATTAAAAACGGAGTGTGGCTGTGTCATGGACACAGTTGTGAGTTTTACATGAATACATGTTCATAACTGATATACGGAAATAGTTACACTAAAAGAAAAGTATAAAATTATCTCAAAATAACGGCGTTTTCTTGACGATTTACGATGCGTCACAGTCCTCACTCAACTCAAAGCCTTATGCCTAACAGAGCATAATAAGTTTTTTTTTAATCTTTGACGCGCTCTCCTCTAAAGTTACGAAAAATGAGTTACGATGTTTTTCCTTGCAGGTGTCGAAATGTCGATTTTTTTTAAATTGTAGTCACACAACATTACTTGTCGACACGACTACATACATATTATGCCCATCACTCCAGTGATACTTAATGTAGAAAAGATACCTGTATTGACAAGTTTCTTTTGTCATTTCTTCTTCGCCAGTGGTCATTTCTGAAATGCTGGTAGATTAAAACAGAGAAATAAAAACAAGGGAAAATTAATAAGATACAATAATGAGAATATAAGACATGTCTAAGTGCCGGCGTTCATAGGCTACGGTAACCGCTTTACATCAAATGGGGCGTATACTTGTATGCCTCCCAATATTGTATAAAAAAAGTGAGGAATTTATGTACAGATATGTGATTCCCGTACCAATATTTACTGCGACAGCGACTAGCGACAGTTACCCTGCCATTTCTGCCTGCGAGAGAAAAGGACGAGGATACTTATCGCGTGATTTGTAATGAAACTGGGTAGAGGGCCAGCGTGTTTACCATTTTTGTCTCTTCTCGTTAAACGTCCTTTTTTTATAAGAAGTACAACAAATGTTGTATACATGGTGTCTTACTATGTCCTGCCTCCAGTCAAAGTCAAAGTCAAAGTCAAAATCTTTTTATTCCGTAAAAATGGCTACATTTGTTTGGAATCGTCACAATTTTTTTCCCTACCGTGCAGTTCATGACTAGGTGAGCACTGATAAAAATACTGCCAAAAAACTCAGGCATCCCTCTTTTGGTATCCAAACAAATTTACATAATTTATTAATTACATTACAATTGGATCGACTCACTCCCAGGCATTTTTATCATTAATATAGTCAGATACTTTATAATATGCCCTGCTACACAATTTGGCTTTAATAGTAGTTTTAAATTTGTTTATTGACAATTCTCTTATATTGCTGGGAAGTTTGTTATAGAACCGTATACATTGCCCCATAAAAGAATTACTTATTTTGTGGAGACGGCTTGCATTGCATGTAAGACAAGATTATGCTTATATCTAGTATTTATGCTATGAGTATCACTCTTTTTACAAAATGAGTCTATGTTTTTATGGACATACAAAAGATTTTCATAGATATATTGCGAAGCGACTGTTAAAATATTTATTTCTTTGAATTTTTCTTTAAGGCTCTCCCGGGGACCAAGTTTGTAGATAATACCGCACCAGGGCCTACAATATTAGTATCTTAAGATTGTTTTTTTTTATACTTTATTGCCATTCACAATTACAATATAATTACATAGTATCCTCCTTTTAAGTAATTGAATACCTGTGCCAGAAAGGCCCGCTCTTCTATAACATTCAATATGACAAAGTTTAGGGTTAGTGGTTTACTTGTTGGTATATCATTATCAATCAGTTTATGTAATAAAAATGTTACTTGAGAATTGTGTAACTTGATTACACTTTATTTGTTTGAGTTGACTAAGATTTGCTATTATGCTGCCTGCCTGCTTTCGCCTCTATTTAGAGACGTACTCTATATCGAGACACTATCTATCTATAAATTCACGTCAAATCTCTTGCAAGGTAGTCAGAAAGAGCGCCACTTGACTCGCTCCTTACACACCTTACTCGCTTCTACGAGGTTATGCTTGGTCCATACGGTGATGAGAGAGTGAACGATGCTGGTAAGTTACTTTTAGACTTATGTACATGGGTAAAAAGGATTTCTTCACTTAAAAAAATCTAATTTTCTCGACATTTCAAAGCAATGTTAAGTAAGTTTCTTTTAGACGTATGTATAGAACGAAACCTCCTTGTGTCGAACACGTTCTTCCATCACAGGGATATTCACACTTTCACATGGAGACGGAATGAACAGAAAAGTGTGATTGATTTGATTTTGATAAATGGACGTCTCCGAAAGTCGTTAATGGATACAAGAGGCTTTAGTGGCCTCAATCTTGAAACGGACCACTATCTGGTGATAAGCCGGTTTGTCGGCCTTTTCAAGAAGTGGAGGCACTATGCACGAGTGCGTATTCCTTTCGGAGATCATGAAAGAATAAGAAGTGAAAACTTGGAAGATGAAAGTGTAAGGAGTAGGTTCGTATGTACGTCTAGTCGGTGAATGACTTGCGAACATGAGTCTTTCCGACTAAAATGTAGACGAATGTTGGAAAGTTCTGAAAGAAAGTATGGTGGACAGTGCGAAAGAAGCATGTGGATGCGCAAAGAGACGTAGAACACTGAGAGGAGATGCCTTGAGGGAAGCGGAGATTGATTCCTCCGTGGAAAAAAGAGGAGGGTGTGACTGGAGTACATATCATCTTTGCATAAGAGTGATGATATGAAAGAGAAGAAGAAAGAAATATACCGTCTATACAACAATGAAACCAAAGCTTTAGTGAAAGAGAAGCGTGAAAGACTATTTATGAATGAGGAAGAGAGGCTGACGAAGAACTTCAATGCGAATACGAAACTCTTCTGGAGAGAGGTAAAGAAGTCTCGGAGTGGTCCGTCAGCATCCAGAAAGGACAAGATAAAATGTAAACTGGTGGTATTCTTGCCAACACTCAGGAAGTCTTAGAATGGTAGAAGCGATGGAAGGTACACCGCTGATGTGGAGAGACGAGTGAGTGCAGGGAATAGCGTGAATGGTGCGTTGGGTAAACTGTTTGGCAGCCGAAATCTAAGCCAGAAGGCACAGCTCGCTGTACACGGCGCGGTGTTAATCCCAACGCTAACTTATGGAAGTGAGAGCTGGGTATGGCAGAGAGAGCATGAAAGTAGAATAAATGCGGTCGAGATGCGAGCACTGCGAAAAATTTGTGGCATAACGCTTGCTGACCGCGTTCGAAATGATGACGTACGAAAGAGAGTTGGACTGAAAGAGAGCGTCGGTGTTAAGATAAGAAAGGGCATGCTCCGTTGGTTCGGACATGTAGAAAGAATGCAAGATGAAAGAATGACGAAACAGTT
Source organism: Pyralis farinalis (assembly GCA_947507595.1). Lineage (NCBI taxonomy): Eukaryota > Metazoa > Arthropoda > Insecta > Lepidoptera > Pyralidae > Pyralis > Pyralis farinalis. The sequence continues at coordinate 5,400,316 of OX382261.1, read as the reverse complement.
ATACAATGCGAAAGTGGAAGGATGTAGGAGCCGAGGAAGACAAAGACTAACCTACCATGACCAAATTGGTCGTGTTTTATCAGAAGGTGATGTCAGGAGCCTTAGGAACCGGAGAGCGTGCACGAAAAGAGCTATGAATGTGAAAGAAGCGAGTGAAGTATGTAAGGACCGCGTCTTATGGCGCTCGGTTCTCTCTGCCTACCCCGCAAGGGACCTGGCGTGAAGATATACATACATATACACGTGTCTAAGTGTTAGAGTAAATAAAAAAAAATATTCTTTATCTTTTTATTTAAATACAAAATTTTATTCTCTCTGAGATACACAATATATTTTTATATATACAAAAGAATTACTCATTTGAAGTAATAGGTTAATAAATTTATTATATACATGTTTAGTGTTTTAATCTTAACCTGTAACTTCAATGAATTCAATTTAATTTCTTCATTTAAGTTTCCCTCACATAGAGCTTTATGTAAGTACTTGGAATTCGCAATGGAACATTTGTATGAATAAAATATATTATTGATCCGTCTCTTGTGCAATGCTGAGTACACTCAACATTTGATGCAAAGGGAATATTCAATTCAGTGCATCAAAAGACTGACGATAAATTTAATTCATTCGTTTGAGACTAACACACCGATTTGAAATATAAACATGTTTACTCGCTGGAATTTCTTTCAGGAGTCCATATGTTAAGTGAGGCGATGCTAGAATATTAACTATGTTGATGAACTCAATGGTAGAGTGCTTAGCAATGGTCCTTTAACACCGAGGCTAGTGTGTTCGATTCTCACAGCACAAACATTTGTAAACATGGATAGGTGTGTCTGTTTGTATTGGTCTGGATGTTTTTAAAAGAAGGCGCATCAAAGCACCTCGATGTAGGAAGTATTTCCACCTCACAGAAAATCTCAGACAAATAAAAACTGCGAAGACATCAGGCATATTCATATTAAAAGTAAAAGCTAAAGTAAAAATTTAAAACTAGCCACAAATAATACTTCGTGCCTTAATGTCTATGTTCAATTGCCACATTTTCTACATATGTAAGCAAGATACAGAAAGTAAATTAGTGTTAATGTGTAAAAAGAATCGCTGTTCGCTAAATTCTACTATGTATAAGATACAAACAAATGTATACAATTTTTGTATATATTATATTTAAGAATTTAAAGATAATCACTTTACTCCATGCAATCCAGATTAAATTTCTTATTCCAGCGGTTTACAAAACGCCATTCAGTTGTAATTGGATACAGATCCCTTTTCACTACAAGCACTGTGTTTTCACTCGTTTAATTGGCTATATTAGACGTAATTGATTTTCTTCTAGTTGGTTATAATATAATTAGTAATTAAGTAAAAGATGCTTACTTCTTCTAGTTAATTATTCTAAGGTGTTTCTGGATCTACGGTTAGTTCCAAGAACACTCTAACTTCGTTAGCCAGCTTCGTAACTATATCTTCTTGTGAGGAAGACAGTTCGTGGCTAATATCTTTCATCACATGACCTACGTTCGACATGATATGTTTTCCACTCTTCAGCCATTCATAGAAACTATTCACAAAGCGATGAAAAGGTTCTAGTTTCTTTTTCCTATAAATGTAATCCATATCCGACAGTATAATATTAAGTAATTTCTGGTCAAATCCCCCTGGAAAATCTGAGTTACTGTTTTCACATTGTAATCTACTTTCGACAGATTTTAATACAGACTGCAAAATGTCTTTCGCTGGAGAATTATATGTGTAAGACATATCGTTTAAAATTATCTGGAATTGATTAGTTGTTTCTTCACTAAGCAATGAGTAAAATGACGTGTGTGATATTGTTTCGTAAAATGCCTTCATGAACATCATAATTTGATGTTCTGACATGCTTTCCACACGTTTTAATAAAACGTTGACTGTTCTTGTTACTTCCATATACTTAAAACAAATGTTATACGCAACGCAAAGCTTTCTCATATATCTCTCTTCAACTACAGCAACTGCGAGCACGAGTTTTTGTATCAATCTCTTTTTGAATTCATTGGCCGCTTTAGATTTACCTTCGATATTTTCTGTAGCATAGGCGATGGCTAATTGCTGAAATTTAGAACTGATTTTTTTTATCACACCGGCCATAACGTTCGCTTCGTTATCATCAGATATATTCTTGTTGGCATTCTTTAAAATCTTTTTGACATCTTTAAGTAACCAAATGTATTCATTTTTGAAAATCATACTTCCATCATCTTTACCATATTGGTTGTCTTCTACAGGTTTACTATGCATCCCGTTTTGTAATATTATCTTTACTGATTTTCCGAGTGTCACAACATATTCGTTGACAAAATAAGCTAATCGGTTTTCACAAAGTTCTATATTGCGACAAAGAAAAGCGGCCTTTGTTTCTAAGATTGCATAGTCCCATTTGTCTGGCATAAGAGATCGTCTACCACTCTTGTCACTCAGGGACATTAAATTTGTTAAAGTTTCCAATACCTCTCCTCCGATGGCTACATTGCCCTGTACGTCTGCTTTTATGGCATCGGATATCCATGATAAAACTGAAAATAGAAGTTTATCTTACATATTCGTATTTAGGACAGTATGTTAATGAAAGAAATAAAATTCCTCAGAAATATCCTGGTAAAGGTAAGGTGAAGTAGTTTCCCGGTCGGGCTGCTTTAATTTATTTTATACTACGACGGATAGCAAACAAGCATACGGCCCGCCTGATGTAAAGCGGTTACCGTAGCCTATGATCACTAGCAAAAAAATTATGTCGCTAGCGCGTTGCCACCCCCGCTGTCAACATAGCAACTCCTCATCTTCTGGTGACTTCACTCACTTGCAGGAACACAATAATCCTCCACAGAGTTGTTATTCTGTGAGGTGGAGGTACTTCCCCAGTTGGGCTAACGTCGTGCCCTACCTCTCTTTCGCCAGAGCTTGTTGTTGATAAGGAGGGTGCACTACGTGCAGGTGAGGTTGGCTTTGGCTCTAACGGTGACATTGAGCCAAAAAAACACTCCTAGAGAGAATATGATGCGCCCTACCTCTCTTAAAAACACCCATACCAAGACAAACAGGCATGTTCATGTACACAAATATTTGTCCTGTGTGGAAATCAAACCCACGAGCGTTGGTTTCAAAGTCGCGTTATTAACTGCGGTGCCACCAAGTTCATCAGAGTATACTTTATCATATCTATCAGAGAAATGCACAATTAGAACTAAACAACTCACAATCAGGTAGTACATCAGTTCTGAAGTATATCTCTCATTGCGAAGCAAGCACTATTTCATACCTAAGTACTCTAAAGATTTATAAAGTTTTACCACTAATAATTACCACAATATTAAGAGCGCAAGTGACTCGTCCATTTTAGAGTTAAATTAAACTTTATCTGCACGTAGTACATCCACTGGTGTCAATTAACAAATCAGGCTTTCGAAAGGGAGAATCAGGGTACAGCATATTATCATGCAGCAGAAATCCTTAAAAATTCTTGCGAGTGAATTCCATGAAGGAGTTGCCAAGTTTTCGGTTTTAGGCTTGCAATTCACGAGCGAATTCTTTGCATTGCAAGCGTCCTTTAATTAAATAATACAGTAAACAATTCACATCAAGTTTGGCACACAACATAGTATAAGAATAATTATAAAAGTTTTCATTGGCGAATAGATCCTGTAAAATTGACACAAAAAGAAACGTATCCAATTGCAAACTTCCTGCTTTTTGGAGACAGTAACAAAGCATATGGGCTACCCGACTGATAAGAAGCCTATGCTATTCCTTAAGAATCGAAAGCTTAAAGGTTCACATTATTAGGCGTACTAAACCGTTAAAAAATATCTTATTACCCAAGATCCCAAGGAAATTTCTTATAAAATGCACGTTGAAATCCATTCCGGTGCGATCAGCATTATCGTTTCATAACTGTAAGAAATAAAGCGGAGCAATAAATAATTTTATTTCACCTTGTTATTTCACGGAAAACAAATCTTTCAATGCACGGTTTAGGCAATAAAGTGCCCGTTAGGTATTTGTAAGTCGTCGTAATGTTTGTAGACTTTAATGCGTTTCAAAAATGTTATGCCATATTCAACGATTTGTTTAAATCGTGTAAAACTATATCTGCTTGGTTATTATGACAAGTTTGAAAGAAAGGTCTTATAGTGGAAGCAGCTGCGAGAACAATATGTTAAAACGGTCTGTGTCTGTAGAGGTATTCACATTGCCTCGAAACGCCATATTCGAATCGGAATCGAAAAGTTGTCTATAAAATGTATGCAATCTGACTCAAAATTTTTCGATTCACATCAAATATCTTGCGGGGATAGGCAGAAAGAGACTGAGAGCCACATGACTCGTTCCTTACACACCTCACTCGATACTTTAACTTTCATAGCTCTTCTCATGCACGTTTGCCGGTCTATAGGGCTCCTGACATTACCTTCTGATAAGACAGAGCCTTAGAAACCGGTAAGCGTGCATGAAAAGAGCTATGATTGTTTTGTGAGTTGTGGCTCTTCTATCTGTCTACCCCGCACGAGATCCGGCGTGAAGATATAAATAGATTGTTATAACCTGCATTTAGAAATTGACCATTAGAGAAGAAGTAATGCCGAAAGATACTTCCCATACGCTTAGATGAATTATATCTATTGCTGAATCTAAAACGGTAAATAATAGTTTGTGATGTCGGCACGTCGTTGAAATATGTTGGAACACTGGTGGACACGTCACCGGAAGAGCGTCATCGTTGCTCTTGTGGGTGCTCGAGAAGAGTGGAAATCCCGTTTATATTTTGAAGTTCTATATTACATATTTTAGTTTATTCGTGGGATTCAAGGCGGAGCTAAGTCTTGTAGTTTGCAAATAATAAATAAGTCTTTATTATATCTCCACAATATGTTTAAAGCTTCGATTGAAACTATATTTAGATTAATTATATTTAGTTCATAGTGTGGAAGACTGGTGCCTGTGGTAGGTTAAAAACCTAGAGTTACAAATCGCCGGCCTCCCACCCCGTAACATAGCGATTATGTACTTTCCAGACATTTTATATAAAAACAAATAACTCTAAACATGAACTTACAATGTGTTTCATTTGCAACTTGAGCATGCAAGTAAATCTATCTGTCAAAGAGGGTAAGAGTTTAAAGTAAGCGAAATGTTAGGTGTTGAGTGAGGGGTGTTTGAGTGCTCGTGAGTGAGCTGACGCTCTTGCGCGGGCTTGTGTGTGGGTTTGAGTGTATGTTAATGAAGAAAGCTCAGTCAGAGAGAGAATTCTCTTAAAGGAAGCACTTCTGTCATGTGATATGACAGTGTCAGCAAGCAATTGGAAACGTTCTTTTTGCAGACGAATTTTATAAGAGGATATATGGCTAAAATATTATTTACTTTATTGTATAAGTAATCTCCAAGAACAGAAAAATCTGTAATAAAGTGCTGATAGTTGAAGAAAGCTCAGTCAGAGAGAGAAGTATCTTATAAGAAGCGCTTCTGTCATGTGATATGACAGTGTCAGCAACCAATTGGAAACGTCCTTTTTGCAGACGAATTTTATAAGAGGATATATGGCTAAAATATTATTTATTTTATTGTATAAGTAATCTCCAAGAACAGAAAAATCTGTAATAAAGTGCAGATAGTCAGAAGTTGCCTGGGTTTGTAAAGCTCTTTCGCACTTTAAGCGTTAAACACTTGTTTGTGAACATAGTTCATTGGAATTGCGGTGGTTTGGCGCCACGCGATTACACCTACCAAGTATTCAATGGATACTCTTGCCCTTCTACTTTTTACTGCCTACTTTTTTAATGCTAGGCGCCTTTTCCCTAATTCGTCGGATTCCGTCGCGGAAAAGAATAAGGAGACCTCACATAAGTGCTTATTTGTAATTACGAGTATGTTAGAGTGTAGAAATGTTGCATTAAATGTGCAATGTAATTTGTCAGTAGAGTGTATTTATACAACTTTTATACACTAAAATATTACGTGAAATATAACTTTTCACTCCATTTAGGACCATTGTTTCATGAAACCAACTATTTCAATGTTTGAAAACCAACTACTTTAGTTTGCACAGTAGATATCATATTTTATGCCCAGCCCAAAGTTTAATTTAAAATGGAAACTTTAACCCTGAGGGGTTGCCAGTATTTTCACGTATTAAATTGTTGTGGTCTGTTGATCTTGATTTTACCGGACCTCGCACGTCTGTTAAAACAGGCACGTGACACACGGACGGACACAGCGATAACAAGAGGGTTTCGTTAATTATTTTGTAATTTCCCTATCTTGGAAGTTATACTAACACTAGAAAGACCGAAGCGGTCAAATGATTACATTTTAGTTAGATCATATTTCTGAAAATATTGCATGGGAGTAGTTTTCGTTTTTTGACTTAATAATTCAGCTTTGTTCACATTATTCCGATATGTCTATATTGATAGCTGGACTATTGGCAAGGCTCTCGAACTTCTGTCTTCTTATCTGGGCAATAGGATACAGAAGGTCGATGTTAATGGTAAAAGATCTTCGGGGACCCCTGTAGTCATGGGAGTCCCACAGGGGTCAATTCTAGGTCCATTCTTATTTTTAGTATATATAAATGACTTACCTTATTATGTAAAGGATAAACATGAGATTGTATTGTTTGCGGATGATACCTCTTTGACATTCAAAATTAATAGACAGTTAGGTAATTATGACGAAGTTAACGATGCTCTCTCTAAAGTTATGCATTGGTTTAATGTTTATAATCTGCTTTTAAATGATAAAAAGACTAAAGTAATTAAGTTCTCAACACCTAATGTAAGACAGGTGACTACCAATGTACACGTTAATGGAACTAATTTAGCCCCTGTGGAGACAACTGTGTTCTTGGGTATAACAATTGACTCCAAACTACAATGGGGCCCACAAATTGAAAAATTATCAGGAAAACTAAGTTCTGCAGCCTATGCAGTGAAAACTATTAGACGGCTCACTGATGTTGATACGGCTAGAATAGTTTATTTCAGCTACTTTCATAGTATTATGTCATACGGAATTCTTCTTTGGGGTAACTCCGCGGACATTAACACCATCTTTTTATTGCAAAAGAGAGCCATAAGAGCTATCTACAAACTTGGTCCCCGTGAGAGCCTTAGAGAAAAATTCAAAGAAATAAATATTCTAACAGTCGCATCGCAATATATCTATGAAAATCTTTTGTATGTCCATAAAAACATAGACTCATTTTGTAAAAAGAGTGATACTCATAACATAAATACTAGATATAAGCATAATCTTGTGTTACATGCAAGCCGTCTCCACAAAATAAGTAATTCTTTTATGGGGCAATGTATACGGTTCTATAACAAACTTCCCAGCAATATAAGAGAATTGTCAATAAACAAGTTTAAAACTACTATTAAAGCCAAATTGTGTAGCAGGGCATATTATAAAGTATCTGACTATATTAATGATAAAAATGCCTGGGATTGAGTCGATCCAATTATAATGTAATTAATAAATTATGTAAATTTGTTTGGATACCAAAAGAGGGATGCCTGAGTTTTTTGGCAGTATTTTTATCAGTGCTCACCTAGTCATGAACTGCACGGTAGGGAAAAAAATTGTGACGATTCCAAACAAATGTAGCCATTTTTACGGAATAAAAAGATTTTGACTTTGACTTTGACTTTGATTGTTCATGGGAAATGACTACCTACTTGATCGCAATGTTTACATTTTGTTAAATAAAAAAAATCGAATCCCGGCATGTACCACTAAAATCGTGTTTTCGGTTTTATGTACGTATTTGTAATTTGTAATTATCACTAGCTCGGCGGTGAAGGAAAACATCGTGAGGAAACCCGCACGTCCAAGTAGTTCTATTTCTAAAGACGTGTGACCTTTCCAAAGAATGATCTGGTTTTCAGTCGAGGTTGTAGAGGTCTGACGGCAGTCGCTTCATGTAAAAATCTGCATTTCCGCCAAACCCTTAATCCTAATGGATTAGGAAACGGGATAACGCCAAGAAGAAGAAGATTTATTGTTAACTATACATTGGGTGATAATCAAGCATAAGTCCTGCCTGTTATAAAGTGTTAACCGTAGTACTTACTGCTTGCAATTCTTGTTGACACACCTGTTTCACCAGCTTCAGAGCAGAGTTTAACGGCAAAAATAATAGACTAATAGTAGAAATAATAGATTAGAATTCAAAATGACTTTATTGAAAAATGTTTCTATTCTATTCTAATTCTAAAGCCATTTGTTCCCATTAAAGTCATGCATATTACAACAATTCGTTTGTCATTTATAATTTATATTCACATTAAGATCTATTCGTTTACATAATAATATTATTGCAATTGAACTAATATGACGTTATAATTTTAATTGGTGTAATTATATATATTTTCTTAGTCAATTAAATGCGACACCCATTTTCGGGTGTAGGCCTCCCCCAACTCTTTCCAGCGTGTTCGGTCCCGTGCTTCTCTAGTCCACGCGATTCCGGCGACAGCGACGAAGTCCTTGAACAATGTTTAGTGTATAAAATATACGTCGAAGACCGTGTTTATTGCATGACGTTTAAATTGTAAACAGTATTTTATGCAATTTGATCTAACCTGCTTTGTGTGCTTCCGCCACCAATTAGTTCATGCGGCCAAGCGCCAGCCGGCACCCACCCACTACTGTTAGTAGATGCAACAAGCCGACGTTGTCATGGCTGCTCCGGTAGTCTCTGCCTCGGCTGCTGCGGTCGTCCGCCATCTGGAACAGAAACCGTATGCCCCCACCACCGTCGCTGCCACGACTGGCCAGCCATGCAATTCTGTAAGAGCAAACATCCTTACATCCTCGGAAACATCGGCTGTTACAGCCTTAAACACAAAATTGCAATTCTTTGGTGTCGCTTTTCATGGTTGTGCGACACTAGCGCCGCAAGGCTGCGTTTGGATTTGGAATTCTACAAGGCAAACAGCCTCGCGTACGCTTACAGCCTTATAGAATACCAAATAATTTAGCCGTGATCGCAGTAGACGATGTCAAAGCTGTGACATCTGTGATCACAGCGACGCACACAGCCATTACGAGTCGCTTAGAGAATTGCATGGCTGTTAGTAGATGCAACATGCCGACGTTGCCATGGCTGCTCCGGTAGTCTCTGCCTCGGCTGCTGCGGTCGTCCGCCATCTGGAACAGAAACCGTATGCCCCCACCACCGTCGCTGCCACGACTGGCCTGGTCGTCGCTGCGACACGTGTTCACAGAGTACTTTATTATATATAGGAAACACGAGGCACGTGTTTCGCCTTTCCACGAGGCATCATCAGGCGTTGTAGGCGTTAATCGTAAAAATAACATGCTACAAATTAACTATTTAACAGTATTTTTGTCTTCCGTTTTTTTATACAACGTCGCAAGGCGTACAAGTGTACGACCAACCTAATATAAGGTGGTAATCGTAAAATATTTGCGTATGTTTATCAGTTGTTCTAGTACCAGCACATAATTTGTTCAATTTGGGGCTAGATTGTAATTTGTCCGAAGATATTTATTATTATTTTATTTTTCCTACGATTTCCACATACTGGCCGAAATAAATTTATCGAACCCCTGTGTGTATCCACTTTGCAACTGGCAGGCCTCCATAACGTTAGTTAAACCAATATTGACGTAGGTATATGCCACTGACAAAGTGTAAAACATTAAAATTCGACGAGGTCCTAATTTGGACGCATTTGCTTTGGTAGTAGGTATTTGACATATTTCATCAACATGAAACAAACAAAAATAATATTAATAAAATAAATACAATTTCTGTAATTGTTATTGTAAGGTTTACTAAATACTCAGAAATGGTTTGACCGATTTAATTAGGTGTTATCCTATTTAATCGGATTTTGACGAGCTCGGTGGCGCGGTGGTCAGTGATGCTGCTTCGGCACCAATGCTCGTTCGAATTCGGGTTCGAATCCCACACAGGACAAACATTTGTGTGCATGAACATGCTGTCTTGGTCTGGGTGATTAATAAGAGAGGTAGGGTGCATCAAAGCAAGTCTAGGGAAGTACCTCCACCTCACAGAAAATTGCAGCTAAATAACAACTCCCTTGAGGATTGTTGTATTCCTACATGTGAGTGAGGTCACCAGTAAGCACCTAAGGTGTTGCTGTGTTAGCAGCAGAGGTGGCATCGCGCGAGTGATACTTAATGTATTACGCTTTCATAGGCTACGGTTACTGCAGCATACGGCCAACAACGATGTACGTTGTTGGCCGTATGCTTGCATGCCTCCTGAAAAATAATAGGGGAGACTCAGCAAAGTGGCCCCATATAAATTTGGTGAAGAATTCACGATTAACTAAGGAGTTACGAAATGTGAACTATCATTGCAGCCGACTTCATTAATCTCTACATTTGACGAAGGTTGCCAAAAACGAGGAACGTTAATTATACATAATGACAGATTGTCGTTACGTACGTTATGCATAGTTGGCATTATAGGTTTTTGACATTAGGAGTTTTTGACGTTATAGGTTTCTGTATTTGTATAAAGTTTTCGTATTCGTTGTTGACAATTTGCCTAAATAAATATGTCCAATTAGGTTTCTGTCATTACAAATATTTGACGTGTTTCTGTATTATTCGATAAATTCGCGTCAAATTCGCGTAATGGCAGAAACCTGTGGCCTGTTTAATAAACGCGACAATGACAGGTGACAGGCAAATTTGAAAATTGACAAATATGTCGACTTGTCGTGATAATTTGACATATTTCTGTTTAATAAACAACTTATCTCGACTGGCGACAGGTGACAATTTGTCGGGAAAAACTTGTCTTGCTTTATTAAATATTAAATTGTCACAACATTGGATGTCCAAAATCACTGATAATTCGACAAATATGTCCACCTGGGACATATTTATTATACATCTATATAGCAATTCGGCAGTTACAGAACTAACTACGAATAATTTTAAATATGGTGTTAACTGATAGCAGCAGTAGTAGTGAAGACGAATATTTGATGTACGAAGTTGTACATTTAAACCAAGAATCAACTTTTGTTTCAATGTAAATGATAGAACATTCTTAGAATGGTTTCGAGTACTTATCTAAAATTTCTTGAAAAAATTTTATGCGCATTATTGCGCATGTGATTGGAGATGCATACGGCGATAGCAAAGTGACGGTACATCTTTGTATAAAACGTGTTTATGAATTAATAACTAGCGAAATATTTGATGAAGAAGTCTGTTGACCCGATAATTGCAATGATATTCCCCGAAGGTTTATGTTAATTTTGCGTCTATTTTCTACCATATGCATGCCTCGATATTATGCTGTAACCAATATGTCAAAAAAAGTAACAAAGTTGTCTGTTACAATGACAATTAGGTCAGAGATTTCTATAGACTCGAAAGGTAAAATACTGACAATTGTCAATTAAATGGGTTTTAAGTCTGACAATTATGTCAGTATTTATCTGTCGCACTTGGACTTATTTGTCAAAAAGTGAAAAATTGTCGGATAGTCACGTTTATTATATATATAGGCATAGGCAAAATGTCAAAACGGAATATGAAAACCTTGTACAAAATAAAGATTTTCGTGCACCAAGAAGAACAATGCTATATTCAACGTTAATACTCGTAACATGAGATAGACATGTCATACATTAACTTAACAGCTCACTAATATTACTAGGAGCACCCACCACTATACATATACTATACAAAGACCCATCTACACATCTTAGTAAGATGATGGAATAATCAAATTAGCATAACGAATACACGCATAATGGCAGTCACACCATTATGTATATGGTTTTACAGATTGTCCATATGCGGGAATGAAACCGCGCATCACTTTTTTGACGTACTTACTACAGTATATCAAGATAAATAAAGTAATACATGAAGAAATTGATACATGCTAATTGACCACTGACAGACTCGTAACAGCTTCTTCTCTAGACATTTTAAAATAATCCCGATTGTCTTATTATCAGCAACATCAACACCAATATCACTAAGCGCACCTACGCGGTCAAACAAATCAAAATAGTTCGGTCAACAAATTGCTTTGACCCGTTAAGATTGTCACGGACATGAGGTGGTTTCACATTAGGTGGCATTATAACGAACATTAGTACCTACTCGTATAACTAAAGATTGCACAATTTGCACAGGACAATAAATCGTATTAACTTCCCGTTTCACGGAAAGATGTTGTAATTGCCACACAAGTAGAAAGATGGAAGATGGGCCGGGTGCTGGTATGGGATGCAACCTGTTCAGACACGCTGGCCTCTTCCCATCTACATGGAACCAACAACAGAGCTGGTGCGGCTTGTGAAGCGGCTGAAAAAGCTAAAGCATACAAATACAGGGGTCTAGGCTCCGAATATGATTTTGTCCCATTCGGTGTCGAGACCCTTGGTCAGTGGGGTCCTAGCACTGTAAGGCTTTTTATGGAAATAGCAAAAACGTTAGTCGACATCACAGGAGACTGAAGAGCTGGCAGCTACCTCGGACAAAGAATTAGTCTAACCTTGCCTAAAGGGACTCCTTTTTAATAATATATTTCAGTTATTATATTATATTTTTTAAGGTTTTTAGTTTTAGGTTCATTGTTATCATTAATTCTAATGTAATATTTATTGCTAAAAGAACTACTAATATTTCTTAGAACTTCTCATGTCCTTCATTAGCAAATAGCATCCGTGCGGTGCGGGCCGGGTCGCTAGTTACAAATAATTTTAACAATTAATACAATTTCGAACTAATATACCCGTAGGTACCAAAGTAGAAAATATTATTTGTTATATGTACCTGCTTATATATATATCAAAGTCACCTAAGTCATTAGCTGTGTGAATGCATTTATTTACTCAGATATAAGATTTGATTTGATGAATTTGATTACAATATATAAATTTAAATAAGTACATGGATTTCTCATTAAGTAGGTTGACAGGGGCGTAGCTACCGCCGTATTTGCCGTATCAATTATACGGGGCCCCCGGGCCACGGGGGCCCCCAAAGTGTGTAAGGAAAAAGAATAAAAACTTTCTAATTTATTTTATTTTACAAATGACAAAATTCTATAAAGCAATTCCTTTTTTTCCCGTCTTAAGCGTGCGTTCAAAAGTTGGCAACACTACATCGTTATGGCGGGCTGCGGGACTTCCCCGTTTTACTTACTTCATCTTCAACTCAGCGGGGAATCCCCGGGAATCCTTCATCGATATCGCGATGTACGTGTACGTTGTTGTACTTTGCATTGGATGTTAAACCACGGAGTGCAGTGCACTGTTTATTTACGCGCTTTATATAAATGTGCATTACATTGTAATTCAGTACAAACAATATTGTTCTTCTGGTTTAGCAGTATTAGTAGCGATTTGTAAAAGAAATGAGTGAAAGGAAAAGAGATTATCCCAGCGGGGCGCTGAGAAAAGAAAAATTAAACAGAAAAGGGACGAGGTTATAAAAAAAGTGCCCAAAATTTCTTCATTTTTTCAGAGACAAGATACTGTGAGTGATTTAGATTGGAAAGGTAAGTACTACACTACTACCCAACCCATTTATTAGGGGCCCGTAGTGATAAACAAGGAAATCTTTTAATTTCGGTCTGTCCATCTGTCCGTCACAAAAAGTTGTCTCCCCCCTCGATTTTCACAATTATACTGTTTTTAGGGTTCCGTGCCTTGATTAAAAAAAAAAAACAAAATTCTAACTTATCTATAGGATCGATTTGTTTTGTTGTTTGTCTATCAGTCCGTATCGTATCGTTAATTGCGTGTTGAGAACTTCAGATGTGCAGACTCGCTTTCGGGTTCTCGTTTTGTATGGCCACTACACTACGCGCTGCGTTTAAATAGCACGCAGGTGTATAGTAATGCACGGACGGGCTGCAGGTGATTTTGTATCTACTAATAGGTACGAGCACAATCCGCGTAGAGTCTGTGTGCGTCTGAACTGAACACTCTCTAACTGTGACCCTTAGTAACTTTATTTATTTATATATAACTCTTTTTAGTTTAGTATCAAAGCATTCGTATTTATTTTTTAACAATTACTCGTTTATTTTTAGATTCTTCTGAAGCATGTTCTTCGTCACATATCCATCCGGAAATAGAAGAAAGCCAAGCACATACTTTATCGGATGTCCATCTAGAAATCGAGGAACCCCAAGTCAACGATTCTGATATATCTGCAGATAATGCAGATTGTAATATAATTTCATCAGATAGAGGAAATTTTGGTGACAATTTAACTGAATGCGAACGAAAAATAATTTTTAAATTGGGTCCATTTAAACCACAAGGACCATTTCCAAAAGTTTCAGAAAATAACCGACCTTTTTATTACTGCTTTTTATACGGCTTATTATTATTCATATTTCAATCAGGCAGGCATAAAAATTATAAGACCATGGTTATGTTATTCTAACGTTTTAAACAAACCGTACTGTCACTTCTGTTGGTTATTAGCAGATCGTCAAAACAAATCGTACTCCTCTGCTTGGGTTAACGGTGTTTCGGTTAGAAGCAATTTCACACAAACTATTCTTGACCATGAAAAGTCACAGCAGCATATTAGTGCCTCACTCTCTTATAATAATTGGTTGCAAGGAAATACCATCGATACTCTATTGAAAAGTGAAATCGATAGTAAAATTACATTCTGGAGAGATGTACTGCATCGTATAATTAATGTTATAATTACTTTAGTATCTTGTACTATCTACCTTTGAGGGGGCATGATTCTGATTCTGGCAATTTTATGGCAATTTCACGTCTGCTATCTAACTATGATGCAACTTTAAAAGAACTTCTTCTAAAACCGAAAGGTGAAATAAATTATTTAAGCCCTACGATTCAAAACGAAATTATTAGTTTGCTTGGTACTAACGTTAGGAACAGTATTATCTCAGAAATTAAAAAAGCTCCATTTCTGACAATAATTCTGGATACAACACAAGACTTATCAAAAATTGACCAACTATCTGTAGTTTTTCGATATATCTCGGTTACAGAAAATGATGATAATGTGCCTAAAGAAATAAAAATCTGTGAGTCCTTTTTAGGATTCATAGCAGTAACCGATTGCAGTGCTGCAGGTCTGAAAACTGTCATTTTAAATTTGACTAAAGAATATGGAATTGATTTGACTAAATGTAGAGGACAGGGATACGATGGAGCAAAAGTTATGTCGGGTGTGTATGGAGGATTACAAACCCTAATAAAAGAGCATGCTCCAAATGCCGATTATGTTCATTGTGCTGCGCACGCTTTAAACTTGGTTTTGAACAATGCTGCGAGACATGTTTGTGAAGTATCGACTTTTTCGATAATTTAGAAAAAATATATACTTTTTTTGGCAATAGTATAAAACGCTGGGCTATGCTAAGTGACGATTCATCTGAAAAATATTTGATTACCCTTAAAAAGGTATGTCCTACCAGATGGTCTTCTAGGAACGACGCTTTATTAGCAGTAAAGAAAAATTTTTTACTAATCATGAAAACTTTGTACCAACTAAATTTAATTTCAAATAAAAAAGATGAACGTGAAGAATGTAAAAGTATAATTAACATTTTAGAGAGTTTTGATTTCTTAGTGCTCGTTACATTTTTTTCTTCACTATTTGAAATTATTAATCCTGTTTCTAAAGCTCTACAGCATGAAAATAATGACTTACAGAAATCTAGTATTTTATTAAGTAATCTTTTAAATAGACTGTGCCAATTAAGAAATCAGAATTCATTTAATAGTTTGCTAAATGAATCCAAAGATTTAGCAAAAGAGTGGGGGGTAACAACTGTTTTTAAAAACAGTAGGCGAAAGATAACGAAGCGTTTTTTTGATGAGTTATCACAAGATGAGAGAATTTCCGACCCGGAATCCTATTTCAAAGTCAATGTATACTATTGCTGTTTAGATATATTAATTTCTCAAACTAAAGAAAGAATTCAGAGCCTTTGCAACCTGAGTAGTATATTCGAAATATTACAACCGGAGAAACTCCTATCTTCTTCAAGCGAAGAGATATTAAACGCTTCCGGAAAACTGTCTGCTAAATACAGTAAAGACATCTCACTTAATCTTTGTGACCAATTAAAGGCTCTAAAAACATGCTTAAATTCTGAAATTAAAAAAATTTATTCCATTAAAGAACTCATTGAATTATTGCTAGTAAAATTCAATAGTCTTGCATCCAGTTTTCCCGAGGTAATCACAGCATGCTTTTTATTCTTGACCCTTCCAGTTACAACCGCAACGGCAGAAAGAAGTTTTTCAAAATTAAAACTAATAAAAAATTACTTAAGAACTTCGATGGGACAAGAACGGCTGTCAGACATCTCACTATTGTCCATAGAGGCAGAAACTTTAGAAAAACTAAAATCATCATCAGCCATAAATGATTTAATAAATCAGTTTGCCGAAAAAAAGTCAAGGAGAGTGAATATTTAAAATTCGATTTTTATTTGTAAAATGGGTAAATTATGTGATAAATAAATATTTCTTCTCACAATATTTTTTTTCTTTTGTGAAAAATCTTTACCTCCATATAAGGGCCTCCAAAAAAATTTTTATACGGGGCCCCGACAAGGCACGCTACGCCACTGTAGGTTGATATAAAATATTTTTAGTTTTCACAAATGTATATATCACATATTATTATGTACATCATTTATTACTCTTATTTTATAGTACTGTTTGAACCAAAACTTTAGATAAGGCATGTTTGAAACTATTATACACAGTAAGAAATTTATGGTGTAGCGAATCTCATACCGTATTAGAAGTAACGCCCACCCAAGAGATTCAAGATATTCCTGTTCTAAATTGTTGCATCCGGTGTCATTCTAGGTAATGCTTATCCACGTAGTTGTTACACACTTCAGTATGTATATCTTCTCACCAGGTTTTTTTTTATATACTACGTCGGGAGGCATACAAGCATACAGCCCACCTGATGTAAAGCGGCTACCGTAGCCTATTTACGCTTGTAATATACTCGTATTAAGTATAATTCGCGCGATGCCTCCTCTGCTGCTTACACAGCAACTCTTTGGGAGCATACTGGTGACATCACTCACACGCAGTTGTATGTTATTTGGCTCATGGGCTGCTTTGATGCGCCCTACCTCTCTTTAAACATCCAGAGCAAGACAAACAGACATGTTCGTGCACACAAATGTTTGCCTTGTGTGGGAATCGAACCCACGAGCGTTGGTGTCAAAGTCGCGTCATTCACTACTGAGCCACCGAGCTCGTCAAAAAAGGTTCCTTGCAGGGTAGGCAGAGAGAATCGAGCCCATAGTAGAGACGCGGTCCTTACACACATCATGCACTTCTTTAACATTCATAGCACTGTTGATACACGCTCGCCGGTTCCTTGGACTCCTGACATCACCTTCTGATAAAACACGACCTATCTAATCATGGATAGTCTTTCACATTTCATAACAGACATTTCAGCTTCAAAGAAATATCGCGTTAATGTTAATACTTGCACTTGTATGTACAGATTCCACTTCACAATTTATTTAATAATTATTTTTACTGACCGGTTTCGCCTTTACGGCATTATCAAGGATAAAATACCTTGATAATGCCGTAAAGGCGAAACCGGTGGATGGATGGATGTCTTCAAAATTCCACCAAGTGCCTACAATCAACAGTGTCAACATAAATCAAAGAAATAGGTTTGCAGTAACACAGAAACTCCTTGACAGTTTTTGGTGATTAAGTTGGAAACATGGAGATGTCGGCACAAACTTTCCCATTAATAATAACGAGGCACAATGAAAATTATTATTTTCGTATAAAGTTTAAGAACTGGTCAGTCAAAAATAATCAACTTTAATTAAAAGCAAAAAAATCTACTTAAACTTAACATCAAAACAAATTCGAATATCTCTTTTGTTATTGTGAATTTCGTCCGCAGGTACCCTTTGGGAATTTTAGAAAACTACTCGTAGTTATTTCTTAATGCCCACTACGCCTTTAAGGAAATTATATGTAAAATTAGAAACTTCTTAGCAGTAAAAACCTGAGGCAGAAGGCACAGCTTGCTATTCACAATGCAGTGCTGGTCCCAACGCTTACTTATGGAAGCGAGAGCTGGGTATGGCAGAGAGAGCATGAAAGTAGGATAAACGCGGTTGAAATGCGAGCGTTGCGCAAAATTTGTGACGTAACGCTTGTAGACCGTATTCGCAATGATGAGTTTAGAAGCAGAGTTGGTCTGAAAGAGAGCGTCGGTGTTAAAATAAGAAGAGGCATGCTCCGTTGGTTCGTACGTGTAGAAAGAATGCAGGATGAAAGAATGACGAAGCAGATATACAATGCAAAAGTGGAAGGATGTAGGAGTCGGGGAAGGCCAAGACTTACCTACCATGATCAAATAGGTTGTGTACTATCCAGAAGGTGATGTCAGGAGCCCTAGAAACCGGCGAGCGTGCATGAAAAGAGCAATGAATGTTAAAGAAGCGAGTGAGGTATGTAAGGATCGAGTCACGTGGCGCTCGGTTCTCTCTGCCTACCCCGTACGGGGCGTGAAGTTAAAGATAGAATCTTCTATATTCAGCAAGTAAGATGTATGTGTAATGTGCTTCGATATAATATTAATTAGTTGTTGATTATACTATATTGTACTTCAAAGTCTTATGTCGATCGTTTTAGCTTGTTTATGATCAGCATAACCGTTGAATCGGCGTATTGTTTCAATTGTCTTGTTTGACAGTCAGTTTATCCAATAACAGTATCCCTATAGCCGGACGTTTCTTGATTGACCAGCGACGACCAGGCCAGTCGTGGCAGCGACGGCGGTGGTGGGGGCATGCGGATTCTGTTCCAGATGGCGAACGACCGCAGCAGCCGAGGCAGAGACTACTGGAGCAGCTATGGCAGCGTCGGTATGTTGCACTTACTAACAGTAGTGGGTGGGTGCCGGCCGGCGCTAGCATGAACTAATTGGTGGCGCAAGCACACAAAGCCGGTTAGATCAAATTGCATGTTTCTTGATTTGTATAATCGATGAACGAGACCATAGAGATCTCCTTGAATGCTGGTCATAGATAAATAGTTATCTAATCTAATCACTGCTAAATAAATATCTATTTATAACTTCACACAGAATCATTTGCATAGAGAACCGAGAGCAATATGAGTCAGTCCTTACATACCTCACTCGTTTCTTTAACATTTATAGCTCTTCTCATGCACGTTCGCCGGTTGCTAAAGCTCCTGAGATCACCTTCTGATAAAACACTATCAATTTTGTCATGGTAGGTAAGTCTTGGCCTTCCTCGGTTCCTACATCCTACTACTTTTGCGTCGTATATCTGATTCATAATTATTCCTTGCTGCATTCTTTCTATATGTACGAACCAACGGAGCATGCTTCTTTTTATTTTAACACCGACACTCTTTCAGACCAATTCTATTTCAAATATCATCATAGCGAACACGAGCTACAAGCGTTAAGAGTTACAAATTTTCCGCAATGCTCGCATTTCGGTTTATAGAACTTTATTTCTCATTAAGACAATTGTCACTTATATGAGAACAATATCTTATAAATATTAGTAAAATATTACTACAATTATTTATCTCGGTGTGGGTAAGAGATAAAGTGTTAATAATGCTCGCAATAAGAATAAAATGTTAGTAATGCTCGCATTTCGGCCGCGTTTATTGTACTTTCATGCTCTCTGCCATACCGAGCACTCATCTATCTATGTAAATAAAAATCAATGTATGTGTAAGTGCTCTATGGACTCGATAACGGATGGGCAGATTTTGATAAAATTTTCAGGGAATCTTCAGATTAGACCAGCAGGTGATCCTGTGAAACTAGACTAAATAAATAGTTAATAGATTCAGGCGTTACTTTGCGAAAGTCAAATCTATAAGCAATTTGATCCAACCTGCTTTGCGTGCTTCCGCCACCAATTAGTTCATGCGGCCTAGCGCCGGCCGGCACCCACCCACTACTGTTAGTACTTGGTACATGCCGACGCTGCCATGGCTGCTCCGGTAGTCTCTGCCTCGGCTGCTGCGGTCGTTCGCCATCTGGAACAGAATATATATAAATAAACAATCTTAAACCTACCTCAGTATATTTCGATTTTGTTGTTTGAATTTGTGTTACTTTTTTGCTTTATGGTCAGCTTCTAGTTTTGAAACCGCGATTCAACCGCGGTAAATTGGAAACACGCGGAATATTTTGCGTAACAAAGTTACGTGGTGAAAGGTTAACACAAATCCTTTCGTATGGTTTCTATTTATTCGTAACGTATTGTAGATATTTTATGAAAGCTGTTTTTAATTAAGTTTATTGCACACATGTGGACACGGAGTGTTTATGCAATCATCCTTATACTAATCACACTTCAACGATGAAAGAAATCATGTTGTAGGTACATCCTTAAGAACCCAGCTTTAGTATAGTTTTTAGTTAAAAAAGATCTTATTCTATCCACTTCTTAAAATTATTATTCAGTTTTTAAATTATTTCTTGGAGCTTACATAATATGCTTTTACAATCGATTTATGCATCCGTCAATTGGTCTTCTTTTTCTTCTTGTCTAAGGATTTGCTAAATATACTGATTTTGACATAAAGCGACTGCCGTCAGTGCTCGACAACCCATCCGTCAACAGGTCTTTTTAGGGTTCCGTACCCAAAGGGTAAAACGGAACCCTATTGCTGAGGCTCCGCTGTCCGTCCGTCCGTCCGTCCGTCCGTCCGTCTGTCACCAGGCTGTATCTCTTGAACCGTGATAGCTAGACAGTTGAAATTTTCACAGATGATGTATTTCTATTGCCGCTATAACAACAAATACTAAAAAATAGAATAAAATAAATATTTAAGGGGGCTCCCATACAACAAACGTGATTTTTTTGCTGTTTTTATAGATAATGGTACGGAACCCTTCGTGCGCGAGTCCGACTCGCACTTGGCCGATTTTTTTTATACCACTAATGTTACAAACGATTGTACGGTCTGTCTGATGGTAAGCAGTTGCCGTAGATTATGCACATTTTTGACGAGCTCGGTGGCGCAGTGGTTAATAATGCTATTTTGATACGGACGCTCGTGGGTTCGATTCCCACACATGACAAATATTTGTGTGCATGAACATGTCTATTTGTCTTGGTGGGCAAAAAAAATAAATGTATTCATGTATGTAATATTACTTATTAAAAAGAAAAGGAGCTACTACAAGGGAAATAATAAATTTATAAAAGACTAATATTTATAATAATAATATAAAGAAACGGATTCTAAAGTTTTTTGTCTTTGAGGGCTCGCTTTGATTCGATCTAACCAAAGTTCACTGTTCACTGGTCGGCAGCACCCGGTCACGATTAGTTCGTAAGGACTGCCGAAACCGCCGCTGCCATGGCTGCCCTGATCGTCTCTGCCTTGGTTGCTCCGGTCGTCTCTGCGACACGTGTTCGCCTCTCCACGAGGCATCCTCGGACGCTGTAGATAATAGTCGTTAGAATAACATGCTACGACAATGCAGCAGCATCCGAGGCAGAGACGACCGGAGCAGCCATGGCAGCGCGGCGGCATGCATCTACTAACGGCAGTGGGTGGGTACCGGCAGTAGTTCACACGAACTAATCGGGAGCGGAAGCACACAAAGTAGTTTAAATCAAATTGCCTGTAGACTTTCTTAAAGTAACGAATGAATCTATTAACTATTCTAAGGAGTTGCCGTGTTAGCAGCAGAGGTGGTATCGCGCAAGTGATACTTAATGTATTGCAAGAATAAACATTGAATTTCTCCTTACGAGTATTCACTACTTCCGAATTAAAAAAAATGGCTAGGTGGGAATAGACTTAGTCCATTCAATAGATGTTAAGTTGACAAAATCTCATATTCATGGTACCCAAGTTAGAGAAACACTGCTAAAAGTATAGTGAATATAAAATAATTTCTCATTTAAAGTAACAGGCAAAAATGGGCAAAAGAGTGTTCTGTTAGTGGGCTCCGCACCGAGGACTTATGTGACCGTATAAGGTAGACCGTACAGCAAGGTGCAGCTCAAGCTTTACTCTTTGACCTTTGTACCGGTCTTATGTCGTTCGCGATAAGAGTTACAATTGCACTTCGAGTTTTAAGCATGATCTTTTATTAGCTGTACATACAGCGGGACCAAATAAGCTGTAATAATAATGTGGAATAGGTCATAAAAATATTTCAAACACCAACCGTAGTTCTTATTTATTTTTTGTGTAAAATAACGTAACTTCAGGAAGTACACCTATATAAATAAACTTAAAAGGCATAAATAACCTTATTTATATACAAAATTTGATACAAATTGTTACAACCATTTCCCGAGATATGCAAGATATATTCATATTAGGTGCAACTCGCGACTTCGCCCGCGCTTTCTTACTTTTTCCTCGGTTTCTAGGGGGCCACATCGTGATGTTGATATCTATCTATAACGTTTATTTGAGGTATCAAATGCAAAAAGAACTTTCCAAATCCAACTAGTACTTCCAGAGACTAGTGCGTTCAAACAACTAAACTCTTCCGCTGTTATCTATTAGTATAAGATATATTCAAGAATTGATATAAAAAGATAAGATTTTACCAGAGAGAGACTTTGTACAAAAGTCGACTGTATGGGTACCTCTGTCTCACCTATATCTACCGACAAGCAGCAATATTTATATAGCTGTGTTCCGGTTTGAAGGGTGAGATATGGCAGAGAAATTACTGGGTACTGTGACGAAACAGCCTAAGGTCACAAGATTGGCAGCGCGCGAGTAACATCCCCGTGGTGTTGCGAGCGTCAATAGGCTGTGGTGACAGCTTACCATCTGATGCGGGCCGCATGCTTGTTTACCAATCTAGTTGTATAAAAGATGAAAATAAACATCGTATATTTGTTTTGTGGATATCACAATACACCTTTCTGTTCGTTTTAAATATTAATCTATGACTTAACTACCCACCCCTCACCGACATATCAAATGCCAATTAATTATTATTGGGGTAACGTTCGACCCCGACTATCAGTTTCGTTATTCAGATGTTATAATATAATAGTTCGGAATAACACACATTATAATAATCTCCGTTGTAAACTCTACTAATTACCTATTTAAATATATGTACGGAGTTAAGTAATGAATGTCATCATTACCTATACATCTGTGCTGATTCTAACGCACTATACGGAACATATTGTTCTATCTATCTATAACTTCACGCCAAATCCCTTGCGGGGTAGGCAGAGAGAACCGAGCGCCACGTGACTCGATCCTTACATATCTCACTCGCTTCTTTAACATTCATTGCTCTTCTCATGCACCGGTTTCTAGGGCTCCTGACATCACCTTCTGATAGAACACGACCAATTTGGTCATGGTAGGTAAATCTTGGCCTTCCCGGGCTCCTACATCCTTCCACTTTTGCATTGTATATCTGCTTCATCATTCTTTCATCTTGCATTCTTTCTACATGTCCGAACCAACGGAGCATGCCTCTTCTTATTTTAACACCGACGCTCTCTTTCGGACCAACTCTGTTTCTAACATCATCATTGCGAATACGGTCTACACGCCTTACGCCACAAATTTTGCCCAGCGCTCGCATTTCGACCGCGTTTATTCTACTTTCATGCTCTTTCTGCCATACCCAGCTCTCGCTTCCATAAGTTAGCGTTGGGATCAACACTGCATTGTGTATAGCGAGTTGTGCCTTCTGGCTCAGGTTTTTACTGCCAAGAAGTTTTCCCAACGCTCCATTCACACTATTCCCAGCACTCACTCGTTTTTCCACATCAGCGGTGTACCTTACATCCTTGCTGAAAGCGCATCCAAGATATACAAACTCATCCACTTGTTCCAACACTTTATCATCAATCGTAATCCTTACATTAGTTCTGGATTCTTCTCTTTCAAATACCATTATCTTTGTTTTCTTCGCATTCAGTAGTAAGCCTTTCTCCATACATTCGTCTTTCATTGTTGTGACCAGTGTTTGCAGTTCAGATGGTGTATCTGCTAATAGCACGGCATCGTCTGCATACAGCAGAGAGTTCACCGCTAGGTCACCAATGCGCAACCCACATTCGTTGACCTTATTCTCTGCAGACAACTATCGAGATACAGGATAAACAGCCTAGCAGATAGCATGGAACCCTGTTTGACACCAATTTTGACATCAAACCAGGGTGACATGCCACCATCTATCCGCACACATGGTGAGCAATTCTTGTAAGTGGACTGCACAGCACGGAGCAGTGAACCGTCAATCCCATATCTCGGCAATATGTCCCACAGTTCCTTTCGCACAACCCTATCAAAGGCTTTCTCAAGATCCACAAAACCGCAGAAAACCTTCTGGTCTATGGCCAGATGCTTCTCTACGATATTGCGGAGCGAGAAAACTTGATCCGTACATCCTCTTCCATTTCGGAAACCTCCTTGTGCTGCATTGCCTCCTGCACAGCATTTCATCGGATTTCTCCCTCATTCTCCTAACCATATATTTTTGCTGCTAAGCTGATCAAATTGATGGCCTTATGGCTGGCGCAGTCCATGCGTGACCCCTTGCCTTTATACAAGGGCACGATGACTGCGCGTCTCCAGTCCATTGGGACCCTTCCAGTTCTCCAGCATAGGTTGCATAAGTACCAGAAGGCGTCCTGGACGTAAGTGCCACCTAATTTGATCATCTCAGCTGTGATCAGATCAATTCCCGCTGATTTTCCATTTTTAAAGCTTCGTATCGACCATTCGATCTCATCCATAGTTATGCCTTCGTCGGACGCCGTCAACGTGGAGTAAGCATCCGACTCAGTCTCATTGTCAGCGTCCGAGGCATACTCATACATTTCCTCAAAATATTCCCTCCACCGTTCTAACACTTCCTGAGTGTTCGCAAGAATGACACCAGCTTTAGACTTTATCTTATCCATTCTGGATGCTGACGAACCACTCCGAGACTTCTTTACCTCTCTCCAAAAGAGTTTGGTATTTGCCTCGAAGTTTTTCGTCAGCCTCTCTTCCTCATTCATAATTTGTCTTTCACGCTTCTCTTTCTCTTGAACATATTGTTGTACGATGCATTATTTTTTTTTTATGCTACGTCGGGAGGCATACAAGCATACGGCCCAACTGATGTAAAGAGGCTACCGTAGCCTATTAACACTTGCGATATATTAAGTATCACTCACGCAATGTCTCCTCTGCTGCTTACACACCAACTGCTTGGAAGCTTACTGGTGACCTCACTCACACGCAGGAAGGACCTTAGCTTACATTATTCTTCGTAGCATTATCCCGTTTCCTAATCCATTATGGTTGGCAGGTTCTACTACTTAAGTCTAAGGATTTAACGAAGATACTGATCGATACCGATTTTTATATGGTGCGACTGCCGTCAGATCTCCACGAAGCAGAGGTAAAACCAGACCTTTCTTATGTAAGACTAGCTGCTGCCCGCGGCTCCGCCCGCGTGGAGTCAAATAACGTAGCCTATGTGTTAATCCAGATCATAATCTATCTACGTACCAAATTTCATTCAAATCCGTTCAGCCGTTTAAGCGTGAAAGAGTAACAAACATCCATCCATACATACAAACTTTCGCATTTATAATATTAGTAGGATTACGTCTTTCGAAATATAATTGTCTGGATGTGCGTGCAAATAACAACTCCCTGGTGGGTTGTTGTGTTCCTGGAAGTGAATGGGGTTACTAGTAAGCTCTTAATGAGTTGCTGTGTTAGCAGCAGGGCTGGCAACGCGCGAGTGATATTTCCTGCCTGCCTGCCTGCGAGAGACCTAGGACTAACAGTTCAGCTAGGTAAGTCCAACTTCAAGAAAGAGGCGTCTCGACCTATCCAACTGGGATGCTGCCCCCTCGGTAAGTTACAAAAAATCTTCTCGACCAAAATACCTCAATTAGCCAAGATGATGGTCTTCGACCAGTGTGTGTTGCCAATAATGACTTATAGCAGAGAGACGTAGTCCCTAACTATGGGTCTCATACTCAAGGTTGCACAGCGTGCAATGGAGAGACCCACATTAGAGTTTCTTTACGTGTTAGATTCAAAATGTTTTCCGTAGCAGAACTAGAGCTACTGATGTAGCTCTATGGATTAGCAAGCTGCAGTGGCAGAGGGCACGCTCGAAGAACCGATTGCCACTGGGGCCGACAGTATCTCGAATGACGACCACGAACCAGAAAGCGCAAAGAACCACCCCCCTCTAAAGATGACAATCATTAGAGTCAAGCAACAAAAGAGGCTCTATCAAAAAAGAGGTAGAATGAACCATAGTAACCAGGGGACTAGAATATTGTTTCCTCCTTAGAGAAAAGTGGATATTTTTTGTCGTAGTGTTTTGGTTTTTTGACAACGACGAGTTAGTTTATAGTACATACTATGACTAGTTGCTTTTTCTCTCTCTTCTCTCACTCGGTGGTGCAGCGTTTAATAATTCGACGCTCATGAGTTCAATTCCCACACAGGACAAACATTTGTGCGCATGACATGTCTTTTTGCCTTTGGTCTGAATGTTTTTAAGATAGGCAGAGCGGACCAAAGTAGTCCGTCTGGGGATGTACCTCTGCCACCTCACCTCATCTAGATATCCGCAGAAAAATAACAAGTCACTGGAGTGTTGTTTTCCAGCGTGTCATTAAGATCGCCAGTAAGCTCATAAGGAGATGCTGTGTTAGCAGTCGAGCTGGTATCGCGCTACATTTAATGTCGCCATTTATTACAAGCGTTCATAAAGGCTACGATGACCACTTTTCATCAGGTTGGTCGTATGCTGGTATGCCTCCCGACGTTGTATAAAAAAACACATATTTATATATACATATAAATATGTGTTTTTTTATACATAATAATACATATTTTGGCACAATTTAAAATAAATGCCCGAAAGCTTACCAACGTCCAAAAATAGCATTGTATTTCACATATTTATTTGTGTATATTTAGTGAAAAGATTCTATTAGGTTGTATTTAATTAGACGCCTATATTCAGTGGAAGTTCTTCGCAATCAGCCCTTGTATGAGTACCTGAGTTCGTGCGATTTTGTTGACCGTACCTAACGAAGCAATGAGCTTCGTTAGCGTAAATCTGCGCCTATTCAGTTTGTTTTAAGGATTTCGTGTCAGAAAGGAGAAAAAAGAATCCTTATAGATATAGGATATCCTTATGGATAAAAGGACAATTTGTCCGTCAGACTATCTGCAACAGTGTACCAACTCGAAGTTTATTAGGCAAAAAATTACAGTTGAATAAGGTTTAGGAAAGTAAAAATAATGTATTAGTTTATTTTGGAAACTCTGATATAAAACACCATTTCCCCGTTGGTTTTTTTTTGAGCTAACCACTTTGGAGGTTATTATTGAGGTCATTACTTTGTAACCCATACTGTACCACAAAATAAGAATTCTTTGGTACCGTTGGGATGTTTCAGTTGAAAGACAGATTGTTTGACACCACGAGTGAAATAACCTATGGACAAGCGATTAGACAATTTTGTAATAGTACCTCAACTCACCGCTACGGATAAGGTAAAGTAGATAGCGCAATTTATTGACTAGTTCACGGATCAACATTGCGTCACTTATCGGCTTATTGGCTAAAATATCCTCCCGTTGATCAGTAGGTTCGAAACGCTGAAATATTTAAGCGCTAAAACCTAAGATGTTTGTATAGCTATAGATACGTCGTACACGCTCTAGAATGGCAATACAAAAGTAAGGTAATTGCCCAACTCGCATTCAGTTGGCCACGCCCTCGCGTCGCGGCTATACGTACTTCGCTACAAAGCATAGATGTTTCAAAATATATATTCATCTCTTTCTAACGACAGGTATGCCCTCTCTTTGTCTCTTTGTTAGAGCAAAGTGTCATAATAAATAACTGTACGTAGATATAATACTACTTGCGCCATTTTAAACTACAATAATGTTGGTGTATAACGTGTCTACCTTTTGATACCTCGCTGGCTAAAACAGTACGTTTTTGTAAGTCAGGGGTGTCTTCATGCGTTGTCAAGTGGTTTATTGGCTTATTAGCGTTGCAGAGTTTATTTCACGTACACAAACTCGACAATACACAACTCATGGGTGCTAGGTCCGGTCGAATGACGGGAGGCAGTTGGTTCGATTTGTTACATGCCAAGAAAGCTGCGTATGCACAAATGATCCATATGGCCACGCCGCTACAGTCATTGAATTGAAATATTTGAATTTAAAGTAGTCCTACTGGGGAAGTACTTCCACCACACAGACAAATGGTTCCCCAATCCCAGAACACGCCACTTACCATTGCCAAGAACGTTGGAATTTACATGCAATTTGATCTAACCTGCTTTGTGTGCTTCCGCCACCAATTAGTTCATGCGGCCTAGCGCCGGCCGGCACCCACCCACGATTCTTACGATTAACGTCTACAACGCCTGATGATGCCTCGTGGAGAGGCGAAACACGTGTCGCAGCGACGACCAGTCCTTCGTGGCAGCGACTGTGGTGGTGGGGGCATGCGGATTCTGTTCCAGATGGCGGACGACCGCAGCAGCCGAGGCAGAGACTACCGGAGCAGCCATCGCAGCGTCGGCATGTAGCACTAACAGTATTGGGTGGGTGCCGGCCGGCGCTAGGCCGCATGAACTAATTGGTGGCGGAAGCACACAAAGCAGGTTAGATCAAATTGCATGTAAATTTGACTTTCGCAAAATAACGCCTGAATTAACTTAATTAACTAACGTTGGAATTCTCGACGTGGAGCAGGTCTTGCTGACGTCCAAGAAACTTGGTATGTTTAATAGGGCCAAACAGTACTTCAACTCGGGGCAAATACTTGTGTTATATAAGTCCCAAGTCAGATCGCATATGGAGTACTGTAGTCACCATTGAGCGGGGGGCACCTGGATACCTGCTGTGAGGGTCGTAGATGATTTTGCCTCCCTTTGTGTGTTCTACAGATTGTACAACGAGTTGTGCTCTGAGGAGATGTTCGACATGACGACAGCAGCCTCGTTTTACAATCACACCAGTCGCCGACGGCTGGGAATTCATTGTTATAACTGAACCCGCCGCAATGATCGCGTGCTGTGTGAGAAGAAGAAGAGAGAAGTCTACAGAGAACTAATAAATTGTGGCATGAGCCTGAGCTGCCAAGGTTTCTCTAAGGGATTATGGGGTTCTTCAAGAAAAGCGTGAAGAGGTTTTTGCAGAGTCGGCAACGCAAGAGTGACACCTCTGGTGTTGCGAATGTCTATAGGCTACAGTAACTACTTACAATTGGGTAGGACGTATGCTTGTTTGCTACTTTAGTGGTATAAAAACGCAGTCAAATAACAACTCCCCGGAGGGTTGTTCGGTTGCTGGGAGTGAGTGAGGTTATTAGTAAGCTCCTAAAGGGTCGCTGTGTTAGATGGGTCATCTGAGTATATGCCTCGCGATGTTGCAAGAAAAGAAGTAGGAAACGCCGGTTGGAGTTTAAGTTCATGGCTATCTTCAGAGCCAAAGCCAATACGCTGTACATTACATTTTCATCATTCACGCTTGGATAGTTTGTTTTTAATTACACAGCGCCATCTAGTCCCAAAATAAGCGAAGCTTGTGTTATGGGTACTAGAACTGATAAACACACGTATTTTTTTATATATACATACTTATGACACACAGAAAACACCCAGACCAAGACAAACAGACATGTTCATGCACACACATGTTTGTTGTATGTGAGAATCGAACCCACGACCGTTGGTGTCAAAGTGGCGTTATTAACCACTGCGCCACCGAGCTCGTCAATCATGGAACACAATTATCGCTATGATCCATTTAAGTTTTGAAATGATTATAAAATGCTTTAGACATTTTATAGTAGAATATGATTGGTTCTACCATGTAATTAATTGCGATGTAGAGTCTTCAATCATGTCTAATAGATAAATATTTTAATATTTCCCTCTCTAGAAAATGTTACCGAGAGATTTTACTACAGTCCTTGGAAATTGTGGAGATGAGGAAAACGGTACGCTCAAGATAAGCTTCGAAAACGAGATGAGAATTTTTCCAACGTGCCTCGAATTATATTATTGGAATCTAGGCAGATGTTAAACGTAGCACGAGTAGAATTTATATATTAATACGTGAAGAAATAACTTTGTATTCCTTTTTAAGAATTACGGTAGAGTGAAATTTTGCATGATTAAAGTTCATGTGGAGGAAGAGTGCAGATAAGAAAATGTATAATATGTTGAAATTAAACAATTTTTAACGGAAGTATCGCGTGTTTTATTTATTTTGTTGAACCTGACGTTTCGAACGCTTTGCAGCGTCCGTGGTCGCAGGAAGACTAAGGTGATATTTGTCTTACATTCGTTATTCAATTATTACATCTACCGACATGGATGGATTAATTATATATGTTCCGATTCACACAAAAATCGCTCACAGTGTCCGAACATTTTTTAGTAGATTTTTGGGTTTGTGCCTTGATTATTTTTAGGACTGGATACCAAGCAGGTGGTACTTGCCAACCATCTTCTCTATTGAAATCCTCGCCAAGGAGAATCGCTACATGCCGAAAATGTTGCGCGAGGCTATTGAAATAAGAAAACACCCCAATTTCAATAAAGAAGATGGTTGGCAAGTACCACCTGCTTGGGATCCAGTCCTAAAAATAATCAAGTCACAAACCCAAAAATCTACTAAAAAATGTTCGGACACTGTGAGCGATTTTTGTGTGAATCGGAACATATATAATTAATCCATCCATGTTGGTAGATGTAATAATTGAATAACTAATGTAAGACAAATATCTCCTTAGTCTTCCTGCGACCACGGACGCTGCAAAGCGTTCGAAACGTCAGGTTCAACAAAATAAATAAAACACGCGATACTTCCGTTAAAAATTGTTTAATTTCAATGTGTAACAATCGCGAAAACCTAAGACTGTATAATATGTATTTACAAATATATGTAATTAAATAAAACTCCTCGGCGTAAAATACAAAAAGCGGATTTTTTATACAACGTCGTAAGGAATAAAAGCACACGACCCACCTGATGTAAAGCAGTTATTGTAGCATATTAATGCTTGTACATATTAAGTATCACTCGCGCGATGCCACCTCTGCTGCTAACACAGCAACTCATAGGAGCTTACTGGTGACCTCACTCATACACAGGAACACAACAACCCAAGAGTAAGGCCAAGATTTACCTACCATGACCAAATTGGTAGTGTTTTATCACAAGATGATGTTAGGTGACCTAGAAACCGGCGAGCGTGTATGAGACGAGCTATGAATGTTCAAGAAGCAAATGAAGTGTGTAAGGACCGAGTCATGTGGCGCTCGGTTATCCCTGCCTGCCCCGCAAGGGATTGGCGTGAAGTTATAGATAGATAGATAGATAAGCCATTTATTTGTATCTCCATGACACACAACAGTAAATATCAGCAGGTAAACAATGAGGAAACACCAAATACAATAGTAATTGTACAATAAATTGTGTGTCGCAGTGATACAAAAAGGCAGCGGCTCAGTGCATTATTTGCTCAAAGAGCACACCACTGATTTTCAGCAGCTGCCTGAAAATTAAGGAGACGCATGCAGGAATAACGCCACGGATGTTATACATATATATATATATATAGACAATAGGTATCTATGCATAAATACTCACAACTTATGAACAGTGTATATATGAGTGTGAAAATGGATTAATATAATTAAAACCAGCAGCGAAACTTAGCGAGGTTACGGGCACACAAAGCCACCCATACCCATTCAAGCAAACCAGAGGACAATCACCTCCAGAGCGACCAAAGTACGACGAAAAGTTATATCTAGCCCAGCCTTTGTTCCTCCAATAGCACTGTTTTGACTCTATTTTTGAAGACATATCTTAAGGACACATTTCTTATTGGTGGAGGTATATTGTTCCAGCATTTGGTCGCCTGGTAGCGGAAACTGCCACTGAAAGCAACAGTTTTATGCTTGTATGTCGCTAAAGGTGCCATACAGCGTGCGGCTCGGGGTACACCTGATCCATACAGCTTGTGAAATTTTGAGAAATTTAGTTTAGCATGGAGATATGGTGGATTTTCGAATTTCACAAGGTCATAGATCAGGGTTGCCATATGCATTTTTCTGCGTGACTCCATATTAAGCATTAAAGCACCATTTATAAAAGGAGATATATGAGCACGCGGGGGAATATTAAAACAGAAACGGCAACAGGCGTTCTGTATACGCTGAATCAACCGCCGAGTTCTTGACAGTAGGCGCGGCCCATAAACCAAGTCACCGTAGTTAAGTATGGATAGTATTAGCGCCTCGCAGAGGGTTATGCGTGTTTGTTCAGTGAGGTAATTACGAATTTTATACAGCAATTTTAGCCTATAAAAGCAACTCCTCACTAGACCCAAAACGTGGTTATCAAAACGCAGTTCAGTATCGAAAATAATACCCAAATTTCTAGCCTCACTGACTCGTTCTACGATCGTGCCAAGCACCGTTACAACTGGATGGCTATCTAAGATTAGCTTTGTTTGGTTTTTAGAGATAGATAGATGTTTGTAAAATATGTTTACTAGACAACGAATTAACAGTCACGAATATCTTTTATCTGCAAATACATACTTATTGTATATTATATATATATATTTCCTTTGTGCGGTAATCGAACCCACGAACCTTGGTGTTAAAGTAATCATCGCTAGCCACTCTACTAAAGTGTTCGCCAAATAAGGTGCCTTAACCCGCTTCGGTTGTTAAAAAAGGTTTCTTCAAAAATACGTGAAAAGTTTTATACAAAATCGGCAACGTATATAGTCAACGGCGACTGTTTACCATTATACAGATGATGGTAAGCCATTTGCATCGGCAAACTGAACCACTCAAATAAGTACGTACCTACCATAAAGAGAACCACTTAAATGGGTACTTACTATAATAATGTAAAAGGAAATAGTTGCGATTCCGAGCTACAAGTTTCTCTCCATTCAATTTAAATCCTACGGACTACCAAGATATCTTCTAGTTATTGTCAAAGACAAACGTCTGCTGGAAAATGTAGTAATTAACTTGTGAACTAAGTGTAATATTTTCTTTTATTTCTACAAATAAAAGATTCGGTTTTCTGCCTTTTCGCAGAAAATTGTTCGGCCGAATATCACTTGCCAACTAACGTTTCGAAGTATTTTATTTAGCGGAATAATCATTTGCCATCTTTTCGTATAATTTTGTTTTATTTCCCAACCTCACAGTTGCCAACTGTATGTTTGGTCTGCCTTTTATAATGACACTTTTCAAAATGGCAACGATTCGCTTTTGGCGTTGTTTGTCATACCCTAACCTAACCTAACAACCAACT